>CM077020.1:0-1200000 GCA_039090855.1 Macrothele yani | reverse complement strand
GGGCGTGCGTTATCTTGCTGGAAAACACCACGATGGACCGACCTTACAAACGGCACAACAACGGGCTGAATGATGTTGTTGATATAGGAGGTGCTGTTTAACGTACCCGGTACAAACACTAGTTGCGTACGGGTGTGATAGCTGATCGCTCCCCACACCAGGAGACCAGGTGTAGGCCCTGTGTGTCGCTGGCGGATGCAAGAAGGGTGGAGACGCTCCCCTGTGCGTCTGCGAACACGCATACGGCCGTCGGAGGCTCCCAAGTAGAATCTGCTTTCATCGCTGAACACGACAGATCGCCATTGCGTTCTCCAGTGCAGACGTTGGTGACACCACTGCAGCCGTTCCTGACGGTGGGCTGGAGTCAGAGGTACACATGCCAGAGGTGCACGTAGTCCTGCATCCAGTAGACGGTTGCGGATTGTTCGCACAGTCACCTCAGGTGCAACGGCAGCTCGGCTTTGCTTCGCAGTGGATGTTCTGCTTGACAATGCCGCTCTTCTTATGCGTCGATCGGTCCGCTCATCAGTCCGTCTGTGACTCCCGGTTCCACGTCTTCTCGTGTGGGAATGTTCATCGGACCATCTACGCCACCACTGATACTTCCCGTCCAATTCGCTCCGCAATACGACAATACGACCACCCGGCCTCGCGGAGTCCGACTAGACGACCTCGCTCAAAGTCCGATAACTGCTGAAATCGTACACGTCTTCCATGTCCAGGCATTGCAGCTTCTTCTCAGTTAGTGAACTGTGGTACAGCATAAGGCTGTACACTGTTCCGCTGAAACCCATATTATGGGCCAGCCAAGGCACTATCATCATCGAGGTGAAGCACAAACACACAAACACTAAAAAGAAAAGAAAGGAAAAGAAACTACTTACCTTACTTACCAAACACGGAAGACGAAACACAAGCAATAACACTTCCAGGGAAGAAGCATTCCGGAAAACAGGGTGAAAATGCATAGAGAAAAAGGGGACCCACATTTAAGCACCTCCAACCACAAAAAAGCATGAAAAGTCATTTGTCACACCCCTCCTCGCTTGAGAGGCATGACAAAGACGCAGGAAGTGGTCTGAACTGTCGTCCGAGAGGCACAACACCTGCCACAGACAACAGACAGAACAAAAGCGCGGGCCAAGCATAGACAAATGTAGACAAAGACAATATATACACAGTAGAAAAGCATGTAAATACAATTCATGATGCAAACACAGGATCTAGACAAGCAAGTAAAAAGAGCAGCGGTCGGTCAGGCATGCGACATGCTCCAACAGAAAACACATTCAGAACCGAAAGCAGAGCATATTATTGCGTAGGGAAACCATCCGAGACCAACAAAGCCATCGGACGCGAAAAACGTCTTCCGGCCAGTGGTGAAAGTCGGAAATCACCCTCTCACTCAATCTGATCTTGACAAAGAGAGCGACCACATCAGGCCTATTCGAATAGAGCCTAACGTGGTCAGACAGAACAGTATCATGTAACACAGTACAAGCAGTAGCAAGGATCACCTTTAAACCATAAGCACGCTGACCGGAAACAGGTAGCGGGTGCTTAAAAACAATAATTTTAAAATTACACATATTAACAGAAATCCATCTAGACAAAAGTTGCCAAACTTTTCGAACAAAATTACATTCCACAAATCGGTGGAATAAAGACTCCGGCTGTCCGCAGTGGGGACAGTCCGGGGAGTCGACGACTCCCCAACGAAAAAGGGAATCACGGGTGAAAATCACCCCATGGGCCAAACGCCACTGCAGGTCACGCACACGACCTTCCACACCCGCAAACGCAACATTGGCCCATGCGACCCTCCAGTTCATCCCCAAGGTGGGAAACCTGCGCTGAATGTGAGGAGCAAAGGATGGCAAGAATACATTATAAAGGGCATCGGGTTCATGCCAATAGGAACACCTGATGTTCTGGCTAGTTAAAAATCTAGCCTCACAAAGGGTAGTGCCATGTGGTCCACCGGGCCTCGGAGCTCTAGGCCCAAGGTAGTTACAAGCGAAAGAAAATAGCCTAAGATTATAGGAAATGAAATAACACGCGAAGTTAAAGCTAGGATGAGAATCGCTTTTCAGGATGTAGGCCACATTAGGAACCATCAACGCGCAACACCACGCAAGAATGTGCCGAAGACCCAGTCCCCCCCCCCCGATGGACTGGTTGAACCAGGCAATCCCGAGAAAGGACAGCTCTAGTTCCCCAAACAAATCGAAAAATTAGAGAATTTAGAGCCAAAAGGACCCTGTACGTCGGGGGTTGTAGGGTACCGCAAAAAGCAATTTTGGAAACCAAGAGACTGTTGGCCAATTTAGCCCTATTAAAAAAAGAAATTTGGCAGCCCTCCCACCAAGCACATTCCGACGTGAGCTTCTGTTGAACACAGCGCCACGTCTTGCGGTGAACCCCCTTTTTATCAAAGTAAACACCGAGGATCCTTATGGGATCATCAGTTGAGCCTACAAACTGCAAAATGTCAGGTGACCAATCCCCAAAACACAAGGCTTTAGTTTTATCCACATTCAAAGCAGCGCCTGCACTGTCCGCATAAACATCATAAACATGAAACAAATTTCTCAAGGAAATCTCATCCCGAATGAAGAGAACAACGTCATCTGCATACGCAAGGTATTTGAGCTCAGCTGTTGTAAAGCTCGAACCCGGAACTGGGATGCCAGAGATATTCGGGGCAGATTGAATATTCTTAAGGAGAGTTTCAATGCTCAGTACGAACAGTGCAGCAGACAACGGGCAGCCTTGGCGGACCCCTCTCCGGATGGGAAAGCAGTCCGTAGGCTGACCGTTAACTCGGATAAAACTAAAGATATCAGTATACAAGACCTTCACCATGTGTACAAAATCTTGGCTAAAGTTACAAGCCTCCAGCAGGGTCACAAGGTACTTGTGAGAGACCCTGTCAAAGGCTTTGCTCTGATCCAAAGAAAGGATACAACACTTCAACCTCTTGCGGTCGAGGTAGTGAATACCGTCCCGCACGAGGACTAAATTTTGAAAAATTCTCCTCCCCGGGATTCCAGAAACCTGGCACACGCCTACAAGGCCAGAAATAACCCTAATCAGTCGGTTAGCAAGAACTTTAGCCAAAATCTTTTAATCGTAATTGAGAAGAGTGATGGGTCTCCACTCTCCCAAATGACGACCAGGACCATCACGCCGCTTGTTAACCAAAACGATCTGACCAAGTCGCATCGTCGTGGTTAACTGCCCAGTTGACAGAACATGATTAAAAACATCACATAGAGGTTCAGCAAGCAAATCAACAAAACGTTTATAAAATTCGACACGGATGCCATCAGTACCCGGACTGCGACCATTACGCAAGCCGGCAATGGCTTGCCTCACCTCAGAAATACGGACAGGGCCCAATGTAAGCACAGAAGCCGCGGCGTCGAGCTGGGTCACGTCAGCGACCCAAGAGTCGACGGACGACTGCTGCACTTCATTAGATGCAAACAGGTCTCTGAAATGCGAGAAAACCAAATTGTGAATTTCTGGTTGAGAGGTCACAAAGCGTGACTCATGCTGTTAGCCAGGAATTACCTGGGAAATAATTTTGTTTCTGCGAGATTTCGCAAAAAAACTTGCAAGTGAAATCTCGTTTTCCAAATTTTGTGAAATAGAGTCCTGTGTGCATCTTTGGCCGGTTTTACAATATAAATCTGTCAACTGAGCTTGAAGTTCAGCAATCATACCAGCATTTTGCGCTCCCATTTGCTGCCCGGCTTTGCATGCACGCAACATACAGACAAGGCGAGTTCGCTTTAAAAGCCGCTGACGAGCCGAAAGTTTCCCCTGAAGTTGTAAATAAGACTTCACTTTAAGTTTAACCCCCTCCCACCACTCACCAGTGTAATAAGTCTCAGACTGAATTTTACCCCGAAGCAACCTCTCAAGGCCCTGAAGGATGTCGTCATCTTCAAGAAGATTCAGATTCATCATCCACGGGCCCTGAGTTCGTCTCCGGGCCCCTGTTAGAACGATCTCACCAGAAACGGCACGATGGTCATTCACACGGAGAAACACAGAATTAACATCACAATGAACAAAAGACACAAGGTCACAATCTCCAGGTCCCCCCACAAGAATCCTGTCCAGGCGGGCCCGAACCGAGCCATCCGTCCAAGTCCAGTCGAAGACCCCAGGTTGAGTAGAACGCCAGGCGTCCACCAGCCCCGCCTCCGACATGAACCCGGAGAAGACAGTCCGGGACGAGTCCCTCTGCCAGGTACCCCCTGTTTATCAAGAGGCTCCGTTACAAGATTATAGTCACCCCCTAAAATGAGGAAGTCTTCACCACCCCCCAAAAATAAAGGAAGACTCCTGAGGAATCTACCCCGTTGGGCGGGTTCCAATGGCGCATAGGCTGAAATAACGCGAATTTTAAACTCGGCGAAGGCCGCCCCGGTGGCGCAGTGGTCTAAGGCGTTGGCCTCTGATCATTCGTCCGAAAGGGGTCCGGGTTCGAATCCCGGTGAGGCATGGATGTTGTGTTTGTCTTACGGCACTGGCTCTCTCCCTTCCCTGGAACCAGTGACCCTAAATTAGGGACGGGCGACTGCTTATAGCCCATTGAGTTGCTCACGGTGGTCGTTAAACCTCCAAAAAAAAAAAAAAAAAAACTCGGCGAGGGCAAAGCTGACAGCAGCCACTCGACCCTCGTCATCATATTGAAATTTCAGTTGTCGACCCTTGAAGTTAGGGTTGACAATAATTCCGACGCCCCTGCGACTAGTCGGAGAAAGACTAAACCAGCACGGGGCATTTGTGTAATGACGAAAATCCGAAACATGCCTAAAATTGTGAAAAAATGTTTCCTGGACACACAGGATATCAATATCCTGGGTCATAATCCAGCCGATGAGCCAACGCCTTACTGACCGGGACCGAAGTCCCTGAATATTTAATGTTGAAACTTTAAGGTTGAAGGTTAAGCAGATAATTGAAATACAAAAATACACAAAACAAAGGTCAGTACGGAGGGTAGATTCAAATTAGCCCACCCGTTTTAGAAACGTGGACCGGCACTTAGAACTGACGATGCCAATCTCCAGAGGTGGAGCGGTTGTGATTCCGGCGACGGTTCCGTCGGCAGCTGCTTGGGGAAGTTCCCCTTCCTCCAGTTGGACGGGAGATCTTTCCCGACGGCCAGGATGAACACTTGCCGAATGGCTGCCGCGAGTCCTGCCCTCCGAAGATGAAGAGGACTGTCGTTGTTGACGGAAGGAATGGTCAGCAGGACTAGTCTCTCTGGAAGGAGTAACATTGTGGATGGTAACAGGAACACGTCCCGGCGGCCTGCTGGAATGAATGACGGGTACAACTTTGTCCCCGGAGGTGGAAGGGAGGGAGACAGTTCCGACAGGAGAGGTGAAAGCAACATCATCAACGGAATCTATGTAAATGTTGTCATCATCCGAAATAACCTCTGTAAATGCAACAGTGGTAACAAGTCCGATTTGGGCGTCAGGAGAATCAGGTGAATGAGGCTCAGGGACCTTGGTACATACGTAATAACAACAGCCGATTCAACGGCAAGAGGCAGTGAGGTGACCTCTGTAGATGGAATTTCAAGAACCTCAAGATCTTGCACTGGTGAAACAGCAGAAGCAGCTCCAGGCTCGACGCGGCCGTCAACAACCAAGGTCTCTTGATTAACAGAAGTCACGACATTCTCGGAAGGCGGATCGACAGGTATGACAACCGGTAATTTCAAAGAAGCAACATGTTCCGGGTCCATGGTAACAACTGCATCAGGAACACCAGAGTCCCCGGGAACAACAATAGTACTGGTGGAGGGTAGCTCTGGAAACTCCTCATTGAAAACAAGTGGAGCTGTTGAAGGCCTAGCTGCAACATCTGCGAAGGATGACTGGGTGCATCTGGATTTGGTGTGAGAATCCGCACCGCACTTGGAGCAGGCTTGCTCACACGAGATCTCTAAGTGCCCCACCGTACTACAGTTGGGGCAAGCTCGGGACGGGCACTGAGGAGCAATGTGGCCAGCATGTGCGTATCATGCCAGCATATGTGACCATGCCCTTCCAACGGCCCACTTGAAAGAAATTGGGTACTGGCTTTGTCATACGCAGGCGAACATTTCTTGTGCCTGTATAAACATGTTCCAGACCTTTGAGTGTGTGCTGCTCATTCTGAATGGGGGTGACAATCTCCCCATATCCAGTAAGTGCCGCAGAGATCTTCTCATTAGGGATGTCAATGGGCACGAGTTTGACATAGACGGTACGAATGCCGTCATCTACTGGCGAAATGTTCACCGCAACGTCCTTGAAGGCTGTCAAGGGGTGCTCAAGGTAGTGCAGTGCTTGTGTAGCAGTTTGGAAACGCACTGTGAAAAGTCCATTAAGTCGCTGGACTGTGTGCAAATGTTCCGGATAGTCAAGTTTGTCGACTAATTCCTTAAGAATATTCACATTGGGGTACTACCCATTATGAGTAACCTGAATGGTTTCAGGTCGGTTCAAAAAGTTCACCATTCCGGAGGCACAGAGCCCCGGTTGGCCTGGAACCAGAAAACAAAAATAAAGCTTCTAACTTGAAGTTTAAAGAACAAGAAAATAAAAATAACTCAGTCAAATCCTTGACGACCACAAACTTATGTGAGAATTACTTAGTGATGAAGCAACTCAACTCCATGCAGCTAAATTATGAGAAAGATTTCTCCCACGTACTTAGCTCTTCACTACTGCACGAGACCGAAAATACGTAAGTACACCGTCTTCCTCGTGGCATTCGCACGTGTCCGTACGCCGACGACTGATTACATTCACTTCGCCGTACTCCTTAAATACCACCGACGATAATTTGCATATTATGCCGTGTTGTGGCGTAAGCGCTCACCGGTTGGTCCCGAAATTAACATCACACCTACGTAAACTCGACTCCATTAACATATGTAAATTTCATGATCGTCCGCCAATTCCTTCTTGGCCGCCCCGGTGGCGCAGTGGTCTAAGGCGCTGGCCTCTGATCATTCGTCCGTAAGGGGTCCGGGTTCGAATCCCGGTCGGGCATGGATGTTGTGTTTGTCTTACGGCACTGGCTCTCTCCCTTCCCTGGAACCAGTGACGCTAAATTAGGGACGGGCGACTGCTTATAGCCCATTGAGTTGCTCACGGTGGTCGTTAAACCTCCAATCAAAAAAAAAAAAAAAATTCCTTCTTGGTGTTCTTTTTTCACTTTCCGCCAGTGTAGTTATACAATATATTACTTGCATATCACTTGTAGCGTGACACACTCTTCAAATATATCAAAACTTGGTAATGCTGTAACAATCAACTTCTAATAAACTCGAACTTCACAATGAGAGAGACTAATAATCGTACGACATACACGCATGCACATAACACGGGATGCCCGGGGCACCCATGAAAGCCTCATTCCCAGGGCCTCAAACTTTCTTAAGTCGGCCTCTGACTTCTTTTCTCATTCTTATACTGTCTTTTGGGTCAAAAGATATACACGAATTTCGGTAGTATCTAACGAATTTTTATTCTTTTAGTCTCTTTGAAAGTACCAGGTTTTCGCAATCATTGTTGCCTTTGAGATATGCAATTCTAGCTTTTCAGCTTATTTGAAGGAATATAAAAGGTTTTTTTTTTTTTTTAATTACCCGCGCGAGTTTGGTTATAGTAGATTTTCAATGGACTTCAAAAATGAAAAGTTTTTTTATGGCAGCCACTTAAATACTTGAGTGATCGGAAGTTCCTCTTTCTTTGTGAGTGATGGGTATCCACTGAAAAATTTCAGCATGATAACTTATCCGGAAGTAAGTAGCTTGCGTATGTTAGTGTGCTTAACTATGTTGAAAGATGATTGATTGATCTAGTTTGGTTCAGATGTTTTCGGTTTCATTAGGTGTGGTGTGAAGAATCATATTTAATAAACGTTTACCGCTCTTATACTAAATTTGTATTTCTTATAATTTAATGAATAAAATAAAAGAAATGCTTCAGATGTTATTAACATTGACTTTTTTTTTCCCCCGTTATGGTATGCACTCAAAGTATTGAGACAATTTTTTGATACTCCTCTGCGAAGCAGATTTGATATATTTTCTGTGCTTTGAAGTGAGATGACTGAGAATCTGCGTCTTTGTACCATCTGTCTCTGCGAATTACTGTTGCGTGACTGAAAAGAAGCTTCGCTTTGTTCTCTTAATGGAACTTACAGGAAATGATATATATATAATAAATACGTAGGAACATTTTGTATTTCTCATTGGAAATCTCATCAGTGTTTTAGCACTTCCCGACACACATGCTATCATTTCAGTCGATAGCGAAGAGATTTTCTTACCCTTGGGAATGTCGTGGTTACGAGTGGCAAAATGAACCGAAGCCTTGTCACGCAACGGCTTTCTGAAGCCGTAGAAACTCATTCAGCATTGCTGTGTTATTAAGTATTTCTGAAATATCCTATGCTTTTTGTTCGTACTGTATGAAAACTTAATTCGCCGCCCCGGTGGCGCAGTGGTCTAAGGCGCTGGCCTCTGATCATTCGTCCGTAAGGGGTCCGGGTTCGAATCCCGGTCAGACATGGATGTTGTGTTTGTCTTACGGCACTGGCTCTCTCCCTTCCCTGGAACCAGTGACCCTAAATTAGGGACGGGCGACTGCTTATAGCCCATTGAGTTGCTCACGGTGGTCGTTAAACCTCCAATCAAAAAAAAAAAAAAAAAACTTAATTCCCCCTTGCGTTCGTAAAAGAAAAAAACAAGTTTACTACGAGTAAAAGAATTTCTTAAATTTCGTTTCTTATACGCCAGTTATTAGGTAAAGAACTGATTAATTCTTGACATTTGTAAATTTATTTTTCGACCAACCAGAGTTTGTCGAAATTTTATAGGGGTGTGGGAGGGGGTTGCTACTGTAAAAACCAATTTTGAAAAGTGGGCCGTATTATGTTTTTTTTTTAGCCGGTATTGTTGGTAGTACGCCCTGGGGATTAGTTTCCTTGGCGTTCGTTTAAATTTTTATCGATCCATGAAAAGCACAAGCATTGGCAGTTCTAAATTGCAGTATATTGTTTGAGGGTTTAATTTATTTTTTTGTTTGTTTGCTCCCCATCTCAACATTGGGTTACGCAATTCCTAGAAAAATATATAACTAATTTAGCAGTTTCCAAGAAACAAACATTCAAAGCAAACACATCCGCCACAACCGCGCTTCAAGGGAAATGCATTGCTGTCCAAAACTTAAGAGACGAACTTGAAATCTGATGATTACAGAGCGTCATGAGACTGACTGACTGTAAAAGAGCACGTTAACAGGGGCGCAAGGCAGGGACGTACTTAAGCCTCGCATTGCGGGGATGCCTCGTGACGAAGGCCTCTAGCATCAGCAAAATAAATAAAAAAAAATAATAATTGCGGAAGCTTCATATGAAACTGGTTAAGAAATTGCCAGAAATTAAGGCAGCTTTGAAGGGAGACTTAAAAAGAAAAACAATTTGTTTTTCCAGTAAATAAATAAAATCTTTAGAAATCATTTTCGTGGCTTTACTTTATAAAAACTGGATAACGGGACAGCAGCTATTTCAGATGACTAGAATCCCCTTTTCACAGCCATAGCAATAGTCTCTATGCATGTATATTAACAAAAGAATGTGCAAGAAATATCAATTCAATGAGTAATCCCGTACGGCGTAGTTAATGTTATGGCAGTTAATAAAGATTTCAGTAATTGAATGCTAATAGATTTTCTCAAAAGTTTCTGGAAGATAATTTTTTTGCGAGAGGGTGTGGTGAAGATTAAGAAAGCCTCCGAACTGGTCTGTGAAGTCAGAACTAGTGGGCCGACGGACTCTCCGCTCCTGAAAACGCCAACGAAGTCCCGCGGTGTTTATGCAGAGAAATAATTTCTCGAGTGCGATACTAGACAATTTGGGCACACAGCAATAAATCGACCATGTTTTTTTTCTCTGTAATTTTTATCCTTAGATAACATCGAAAGATAACATCTTTAGCTTTCATTTTTTTTTCTCAGTTTACAGCAATGATACCTGTAAATCGGGGAATTCCAAATTTTGTTTTTGTGCTGGGAAATGATTTCATGTACTGGTCTTAAAACTAAATATTTCAGGAAATTTTTCCTTTTGTTTGCAATGTGGCAAAAGGAGCACAAATGTAAGTTTTTTCACGCATAACGTGAAAAGCCGTTAAGCATTTTTGCAACTACGATTTTTTTAAGTGCGTTAATGGCAAATTGGTAGGACTGTATGGACATAATCATTTCATTTAAAACTTTTAGAAATACCCTTCGCGTTCGATTCACTAAAATGAAAGAAAAAAAAATTTTTACGTAACGAACACGAAAGCAAAATTTCCGATTTAGTGAGTATATTTACTGAAAATACGGTAAGATGTGTGCGCAAATCTTGCAAATACTTCTAGAAAATAAAAAATAATAATAATTAGAAATTAGAATCATTTAGGAATAAAATTATTTGTCAAATGAACATGGAATGTATTAATTTGGATATCTTCGAATTTATGCACATTAACAGTGCAAATTTTATGCTGGAAAATCTGAATGTCACATTTTTTTCCATTTTTCAATATCTTTGACGATATTGAAGATGTCAATTAACACATTAACAGACTCCCTAAAAAGCGGAAAACACATGCATCAATAAATGTGTTCCTCCATTATGCATAAGTACTTTCTTTTTGCACGATAAGATGCCTCCTCCAAATACTGCATCAATATCTCTGCAAGATATTGATGCAGTCCCCTCTCCCCCATTCTTGCAGAGATATTGATGCAGTCTTTGGAGGAAGACATCTTATCCGTCTACCCTCAAACTCCGTTATTATTTGTGAGATACGTGGATGATATTTTGTTGTTTTGGACATATTTCGTTTCAGATCTGGTTTTATTTTCTGAGTATTGTTCCTCAAAAGTTCCGTCTATCAATTTCACCCTTGAAATCGAACAAAACCGGAGTTTACCTTTTATGGATTTTATTTTGGAATGGACCCCCTCGAATTATTTGCAGTTTTCTGTGTTCAGAAAACCATCTTCCAGTGTTGAAATTATACCCTTCTGGTCTTATCACCCGACCAATTACAAATTTGCGTCTATTCGGTTTTTATTACGTAGAGCATTTTCACACTCGTCCAACCCTAGATTACGACATTTGGAACTGGTCAAGATTAAACAAATTGCCTGTCATTATGGGTACGAGCCCTCGGTGGTGGATCGCTTGCTCCGGCAAATTAAGAAGTCTAATGTTTCGACTCTTTCTAGAGACTTTCGAAAACCCCGTTTTGTGGGATCACTTCCGTATGTGCCCAGGATTGTTAATGTACTAAGAAATAAGCGTAAACCATATTATATTGACTTTGGCCTCACGACTAGAAATATTTATGCATTAATCAAGAAGGATCGGGACAAGGTGCCTCCACATACTAGACACGGCGTATACACCATTCCTCTACAAGCCGGAGTTCCAGACACTTAAGGATACTGTATATATTGGTTCTACAAAAAGGAACTTTAATACCAGAGTCAGGGAGCAGAAATATGATGTTCGTAATGGCAAGTTAACAACCGCCTTGTCTCGTCTGGTTGCGACCGGTTAATAAATAATGACGGCGCATATTTTGATTCGTAAAGGTATTGTTCTTTTTTGTCAAATTACATGTTGCGGTGTCTTAAAACGCTTTAAAACTTATTTGTACACCTAATATTATCTACATGCTTCGTGATTTCACGAAGGCCATCTCGTTGATCGAGTGGTTAGAGGAGAGGGCTTTTGGCTTAAAATCGATGTTTATTTCCTGTTCCAGTCTCGGATGAAGCATGGTCGGTGTGGTGTTTTTGGCGTACGCGCTGGTTTTGCCCCTCCAGTAGAACCAGATGTCCTAAATGGTCATATGACCCCTTTATTGCGTTAGATGCCTATTGGAGCCACTAAACCCCCGAAAAAAAACAGTAACAACAACAAAAACCAATCCTGATGCATTCACTAGGAGGTATTCATTTTTGAGACTGTATCTACTCTTCTAAATGCCTTATTTTTAAAACTGACTTTTGATACGGTTGCTGAAACGACTTTGCCATTTTTCTTGCATTTTTCGGTTTGGCGGCGCATTTTGTATGTTTGTTTGTATGTTTGTTTGTAAGTAAGAAACGCATTTATTGTTCAGTGAAAATATAGAGAGAAAGAAACCTTGAAAAATCTGTATTGTAATAGGTTTGAAAGAGAGAGACTAGTCAAAGAACGCGCTCATGACATCCGAGACGTGGGTGGCGCAGTGGTCTAAGCGCTGGCCCCTGAGTAAAAAAAAAAAAAAAAAAAAGAAAGAGGGAAACGCCAGTGTCTTCCTTTTTTTTTTCTTGCGTTCGATTTGAGATGCGATGTTCTAGAGCACTTCGAAGCACAAACTTTTGATTTTCCGCGTAGTTCTATGCACCGTAAAAGGTAAGTGGTGTGAATTCACGGAAAATTTCTAATAACAACTTGCAGCAAAGTTGCCGGTAAGTGTCCGTCTTTTAACGACATATCCGCTTTTGAAAGTGTCCGTTGTTTTAACCCGCATTTTCACAGATTTTCCATATTTATATAGAAATTTCGCAAAATCGAAAACGCTGAATTATTCAGCCCTTACGCCAGAGAATCCTTTCGAGCCGGTGGCGGGGATCGAACTCAGGTCGATTAGATTAGGTCTACAACCTGCACGTCTTAACCACTGAGCCAAGAAAGGCTTGGGAACTGCACTCACCTTTAAGGTAAAGCCAATCTCGCGATGATGATTTTTTTCATTAATGTGAGCGATTTAGTCATTTCATTTTCTGTTGGAGCTTATTATTTTTTGAAAACGTTTGTAATAATTTTATTCTTTCTGTAGGAGGAAGACTTATCACAAATTAAGTATTTTTTTTTTCAGCGTGATATATCGAAGCAACAGAATGCTTTAAAACTTGATCTGTTTCTGACAATAATTTTCAATTATCTTTAAGAAATTGTAAAATGTATTCTTTTTTTAAAGTGTATATGCCCCAGCTTTGTCTGTCCGCAAGCACGTAACTCGCGTAAAAATGGTTCGATTTCGATGAAATTTTAGTATGTGGTAGAAGACAACCTGGGGACGAACCCTATTGGAAATGGGGTCAAAGGTCAGGACATAGGAGCTGGATCCATTCCATCGCCCTTATGCGTCATAATTTACGTAAAAATGCTTCGATTGCGACAAAACTGTATCATGTTGTTCCAGAGGTATACTGAACCAGTTCTGTTTAATATAATCGAAATTATGGCAAAGGTCAGGGCACAGGAGCGCAATTTATTCCACAGCCATTATCCTGATAACTTGAGTAATGATTTTTGGTATGTTGGAAAGCGTATCTATAATCAATGCACTGCATGATTTTACTAACTTGTTTAGTATTATTTCACAAAACTTCTAAAAATAAAATTTACTCTTGATAGCTATAATAGCTTTTGTCTTAAGCACTCCACAGGCTGATGCATAGGCGTCTTACAATCACCTGTACAATAATTTAAATACCAGGTTTCTTACGGTAACACGATGTGTAATAGTTGGTGCACGAAATGCGGCAGAGGAGAAGAAATATCCTTTGGCACAATAACCAAAATTCATGCGATATGCTATTCACAATATCCGATCTCGCTACAGAACTTCAACATCAGATCCTTTGACAGACGATTGAAATTTAAGAGTTAATCAAAACCTCAAGTATTCCTGCGAATCGCTCCTATTACCGGAATGTTTTCGTCATATGGATACGAAAAAAGTGAAAACGTAGTTTTTCTGTTAATATACGAAAGGAATTGCGGAAAGGTTTCTGAAAATTCAGAATTTTCCCGTGGTACGACAAATCCATGAAATTAAGGTTTCTTTCCGTCATTTCATGGAAAAGGTTGTATCAGAAAAATGTTTCGTTAATACACGAAAGGAATCACTGAAAATGGCTCGTGAATTTCAGGAAATGTTCAGTGTGCACGCATCATTAAAAACGGCAACAATACGAAGTGTGCAATTAGGAATGGGCGCATAAATTTTAATGCTGTTTGTGTTCTTCACCAAATACATATAACATAACAACATGAAGACAGATTTTCGGATATGCTGTTTTTTCGTATAGTTTGTTTTATTTACATTTACTCGAACAATTAATACAAAGTCATAAACCGCCTGCGCTGGAAACGACGGAATTCATTTTCTTGTGTCTTTTCGAACTGAGCATTTTTTGCACGTAAGCAAGGTTCGAACACAAAGTTAAACACGTGGAGTATGAAAAAGCAGAATCAAATTCATTTCTTCTTTTCGCACGCGTTTTGACAAATTACTTTACGTACTTGGAAACCTGGTTGTTTACGGATATGTAGATATCCGCGGAAAAAATATGTGGTTTTTGGAATTTCTGTCAATTTCGCAGTTGTTATATTTGAGTATCCGGAACTTCGTCCATGGAAATGGAATTATTTGAAATTATTTGTCTGTATGTATCAGCTCCAGCGAAAACTAAATTTCTATAGTTAAGAAATAGCATTTACTTTTAGAGAATTGCAATCGTAAAAAAGAAATTCACCTGGTCTTCCAGATTTACATGGGAGGGAATGTTCGTAGGGGAAATTGCAAATGAAGTGGGCTACCCCGGTGGCGCAGTGGTCTAAGCGATGGCTTCTGACCAGTCGTCCGAGATGGGTCCGGGTTCGAATCCTGGTGAGGCGTGGATGTTATGTTTTTCTTACGGGGCTGGCTCTTTATCTTCCCTGGAACTAGTGGCCCTAAATTAGGGACGGACGACTGCTTATAGTCCATTGAGTTGCTCACGGTGGTCGTTAAACCTCCAACCGAAAAAAAAGTTGAGTACACAGGAGTTTAAGAAGTAAGTTAACAGTGCATATCCTGTGTGCGTGTTTGTCGATTGTGTCGTGTGGAACTAGCACAGCACTTATCATAACGGCAGTTCGAACAAGGCGAGATGACTAGCAACATGGTAAGATAATGTAAGTCGCCTCGACATCTTATACTGAGGAGATGAATTTGCCTTCAGGTGGCCGCGTGGTCTGAGACGTAAGCTTCTGGCTGGTCGTTCTAGTTGAACCCCCAGGTTTGAGTCTTCAAATCTCAGTGCTCTAAGTGTACACCACATTGTGCACAATTAGCTCGATTGTGCAAAAGTGTGTGCGCCAGGGACACCCGAATGTAAATATGCTTGTGGGGAAGGACATGCTCCAGTGGGAGAATTTAATAGTTTTGAGGTTCACCTTGCCATTTTCGAAGAGAAACAAAGTAATCTTTGTTTTTTCTTGGGGAAAAATTTGGGGGGGCAAAGTTCTATGCTCCCTTAGTCCCAATGCCCCGTAGTGTGCACGTTGGATGCAAAACAGCTGGATGTTCTGTAAATGGTGAGCACTGGCGTCACACGCTCGATCAATTACCGGAAGCCAATCGTCGCAGACAACCAGAGTTATTGCCCAAAGCCGTCATCTTGGTGCACGATGGTGCGAGGTTGTATTCTCGAGCGGTTAATGTATTTACAGGTGAGGGGCCGCGGGTGGCCTAGTGGTCAGCTTTCGTCACTGCCACGGAGAAAACCTCAGGTTCGATCCCAGGCAGGTTCGAACGACTAAATATCCGCTTTGCGTCGGATGGGCACGTTAAGCCGTCTGACCCCGGGTACTGGCTCCCCAGTAATAAGGGTATCTTCCTCTCCCTTCTACCTCGTTTCCGTGTAACTTTCCATCGGGCACTCTACCCCAAATCTCCTAGCTTCCCATTTCTAAGGGTTGTTTAAGACCTGGGGTCAGACACTTCCTTCCTAAAATCCTCTACATAAGATCTGATCTGATATTTACAGGTGGTAGTTTTTCTCTGGACATCCCACCACTCATCCCGGAGCTTTCCCGTAGTGATTTTCATTTTTTCGGAAGAGCACCATTTCGGCGACTTTGACCCTGAAGGAAGTTCTGATTACTTGGCTGTAGAGCCAGAACAGAAATGTGCGCGGCAGCTATGAAGGCTTATGTGTCCACAATGTATCCAAGTAAAAATACATGTGTTCGTAAGAATGCTTATTACTTTATTTTTTGAAACTTTGCATTCTGGTAAGAATTCAGTCGTGGAAAAAATGCGGTAAAACAAAACTCATTAAATTTAAAAGTAAACTGATTGGAAGTGAAGATATGTAGATGTTTGATTCTGAAGGTATAACAATGTTTTGTAATTAGTCAAATGTAGGCTCTCGCGCTAATAACCCGTGAATGACATCCGCTCATGACTAGACACTCCTAAATTATGACGAAGCCTCAAAGGAACAGTAAGGATAATGGTTGGATTGTTCATAGTTTTTCGACTTTTGTGATCGCTGCAGCTTTTTAAGGAAGTCGTCCATCCCAGACTTGAAAATAGAACTCCAGCGAATGTAAGAACAAACACAATGGGATATCGGCATATCATTTGTGCCTCAGAGCGAATTTAAACTGTAGTTTTGCGTAACATGAAGATAGAGCTGTAATCATATACCTGGGCAATTTTCATTAAGGAACTACGTACTTAAATACTGACGTTATCAACCTACACTCTACAAAATCTGTTGGTAAGAGATTGATAACGAGGTTCGAACCTTCTGTCGATCACAGCCAATGCTGTGGAGGAAATATTTCTGTTACCGGCTGTCTGTTAAAAAAAAAAAGTTGGAAAACGCTTAATAGCTGATAATAATTTTATGGCATAGAGAGGCAGAAGTTATCTTCTTTTCTTGTATGTTATATAATATATATTTTTTTTACCCCGCCTTCCTCATTAAAAACAAATTTTGTTTGATTTATTTATCTTTTCATTGAATTTAAGTTCGAAGCAACTGCGTTCAAGGGTTGCATTGCCTTCAGGGACGCGTTCTCATTGGCAGCAATAGGAGGGAGTTGATAGTGAAGTGCACATATAAGCGGAAGCAGACCCCCATATGTTGCGATCCGTTACCATGGTTACTAGTAGCAGCTCTTCAGTCGGTGGTGAGGCTTTTCATTCTTGGAGTAGAGGAGAGTCTGAGCAGTCGGTGGTGGTCGTTCGACGGTGTTGTGCTTCATATGGATGGAGTTCTGCGGGCTTTGTGTCAAAGACCGAGTGCAGCTGTGGGAATTAGAACTGCGAAGACGGAGGCTTCAGGTACGTGAGCCCCTATTTCTTATGTGTATAGCAGTTGATCATGGGTTAACGGGAACGCACACTAATCTCAAATTTTTTATTTTTTTTTTTTTGATTGGAGGTTTAACGACCACCGTGAGCAACTCAATGGGCTATAAGCAGTCGCCCGTCCCTAATTTAGGGTCACTGGTTCCAGGGAAGGGAGAGAGCCAGTGCCGTAAGACAAACACAACATCCATGCATCACCGGGATTTGAACCCAGACCCCTTTCGGACGAATGATCAGAGGCCATTGCCTTAGACCTCTGCGCCACCGGGGTGGCCGTTATTTGCTTTAAAAGTTTGAATCAGTAAACTGATGTTTGATCTTTACAGGGCATGTAAGCAATTGGTACTTGAATCCGATAAAGCATGGTTGGCATGTTTCATCTGTGGTTCTGTGTTTGTTCCCTTTATTGCAACTAGTAACTGTTTATAAAGGAAGGTCCTAAGATATACTCAAGCCTGTCAAGAATCCTAGGGCGCAGGGGATTACGGAACTTAAGTGATCTACTTGCAGACACGGCATAGGAAACTTGTGTGAAATAATTAACTTATGCTTTAGAAAAAGTATAACCGTAATTATACTTTTCGTGAAAGTCTGATGTTAAAATTTTTGAATCTGCTGAAATAAAATTGTGGTCCTTGCATTTGTCATCTCATTGTGTTACTGAACCAGGAAAACCCCCTTTTTATGCTGAAGGACGTACGATGAATTTATTTGTACTTAATTTTAATGTCCCACCAAAATTACGAGTTTAAGGTACTAACTAGGGAAATTTGAAACGGAAAGAGGATGGCATGTTTTCTTACATTTTGTCCGTAGGTATTATTACAGTGTTTGAACTAATAATGACATTTCGAAAGTACTTCAGACCACTCGAAAGTAATAGTTTGCTGTCTTCCAACATTTCTTGCACCAAATTCTGCTTTAGGCATTTTCAGCACTGTTAAAACTAGAAACCGGTGTTCAGCATCTTTAATGCTCGCGTAATATATCAGAAATTATCAGAACAGCATACTTTTAGGGTGACAATTCGAATTTTTTGGTTTTAGCTTTTTTACACATTTAGCAGTACACAACACCTACTAAATGATTTACAAGATCTTTAACTTTTCTAAATGCTTTGGAAGCTTCGTGCTTGTCGTTGGTAGGAGGTCCAAACTTTATTAACCATTTGTTTTATGCCGTTTAATACTTGTACAATGCCCGTTGTTTGCGGGATGTGAGCCGAACATGTGCGTTATTCGTGTGTGTGTGTGTGTTAATGGAAAATATTTATTTGGAACTATCTTGTAATTAACGCAACGAATTTACTCTTGTAAGTACAGGTGAACAATTTTTTTCTGTTAATGCAGTTTCTAACTGGTGAAATTCTATTTTCTTTTATACCTGTGAGTTCTACCTTTCCGACATTTCGAATTCCACTTCGACGACAAAATACGGCAGCTCAGATGTGGGGTAGTCAGAGGCTAGGGCTTTTAGCTAATCTCCCGAATTGGAACCTTTGCGGGTTGTTCGGTTGACCCTCGGCCAGGGGCGGATTGGCCCACCGGGAAACCGGGACATTTCTGGACCATTCGGGAAATGGCCCGCTTTTTCGTTTTCTATTTTTTTTTTCCCCCTGGATTTTTGGAACGAACTAATATCTGTTTCGGTATTATGAAAAATAATCGCTAACGTCATTTGAACTATATTTCTACTTATTGAGAACTTTTGAAAGTTATTTCTTAGAAACTTTTTTTTTTACCTGTATGCTGGGCGTTTGCTTTGAAATGAAATAGTATAATTATCTGTAGTTAGTGCAGAGACGGAAACGGTTCAACGGGTCGGGTCAAGGTGTTCCTGACCCGATTTTGATCCGGTTTTATTCCCGTTTTATTTTTGAAAAGAGAAAAATATATTCTAAAGAAAAATGCGCGTTGTGGAATTCTGTAGTCGATACTGGTGTCCACGGAATGAATAATGATTTGCCATGCAAAAATATTGTCTTTCTTAAAGCAACGAAGATTTCCACCGACCTACGTCAGACACACCGACACCATATCGTAAAAAGATACTTCCTTTGCGTTCTTTTACAGTGCGATTGTCCAGGGCAAAGTACAGGCAAACGCCATTCGCCTGCTTCTCAGCTGAATCACTCTCTCCGTGCGAAGTTCACTGTACGACTTAGAGTTACTTTTGACATCGCATCTTTTACATTGAGCATTCATAGGTTTTCGATTGATTTGCTAACATCCCGTTCCCATGACATGTCATGTCAAAATTAACTCCTTATTTGTTAATATGGATGGATTTAATATTAAGGAGGTTGAGAAAGGCGTCGAGGCCAACAAATACGTGCTTGTTGAAAACCACAAGGGGAAGAGTGAATGCCCGAAATTATTTCGTCTCATTAAGGAAACGGTGAATAGTTCTGTGTTATTTGGTCTTGCTTGTTGTTCAAAATGTGGAAAGTGTATAATTGCGAAGAAAGATGTAGTCAGTGTAATAAAAGATTATGGAACCAAAAATCTAACGAACCATATGAAAGTATACGCACCTCCATCAAAGCGTGGAAAGAGTGAAAAATCTAAATACATTTAAAAAAATACATTTGTGCAATCGTAAATAATGAATCCCATTTGTAATATACTCCATGGTCACGGTCATAGTCAGCCACTACTTCTGGATTACGCAAAATAGTGGCACTAAAATTTAGCAAGTAACCAAATTTTATTATTAAAAAAGGATTTCAGTTATTAAATATCAAGCAGTTATTGGGATTAATATATATATATATTACGTTTATATGTATAAATTGAGTTTCGAAAATATAGTTCAAAGCAGATTTTTACGGGTCTGGATCGAGTCAGGGTCGGGTCCAGTTATGGGACGTCGGGGTTCGAAATTTTTGACCCGTTTCCAACTCTGCTTATGTGAGAAAAGTGCCTCCGGACCAAGCACGCTGTTATAAAATAATTAAGCTAAAGCTAACTACAGGTAGACATATATAGGTTGTTGGACTTGGGGTCCAGGGTCATTGGTGGTATGACCTACCCTCCTTTAGTAATCTAGAAGGAGACACTCATTGTGATGGCCCTTCATCCCAGCCCCTTTGTCCACAGACTGATGCAGAGCACAAATTGATTCTCCCGCAGGGGTATTCCGAAATTCCTCTCCCGCCCATACTTATCTTAAAAAAGAAAAAAAAATGATTTATCAGTACTGGTTCATAGGTTAAAATAATGGGAATACTTTAAAAATACGTCTACTCCAGGAGGTTATACCAATATCAATGCGCTGTAGGCGATTAGTGACCAAATAAATACAAAAATTAATTGTGTAGGAAAATGTGTGGCATGTGCACATTTCAACTTTCGGAATGATCTTTAATGTTGATTTTAGTAGGAAATGGGGGTCTTCAAGAGACTCGATATTATTTTTTTCGTTGAAACCAAATTTTTCAAAGGAAAATAGTCATTTGTAATCTAGTACAACACCCACTTTTGAGCATGGTTTGATACTATATTCAATCATGAGCGGAGATTTTTAAATTCTTTTATCGTTAAATATTTAAAATCTGTTCGCGACTGAATTCGTTTTACAGTGTATACTTTTAAGAGTTCTTTTTCATCAAGGATCTAACAGATTTTTTTTTCATGAGAGAATGTGTAAGGTATTTTGCCCTCTAGGTATCCGTGTTTTTATAGTGGACCTCAAAGACTAAAATTCCTGACATGATTTGGTCGTCGTAATGCGCCCCCTGCCCACGGCCCTGGATTTGTCCCTTCCTTGAAACTAGTGGCCTTGAGTTGTACGGAAGTCGGCCATCACCAATTTAAGTTTTGTGCCATTTCGTGCGATTTCCGTACATGTGGAGGAAAATTTTTCAACAACGTGTTAGTTCCGTACAAAGGAGTAGAGGGAATTCGGCCCTTCATATATAAACGGTTGATTAATGAAATAGTTTTAATAACAAATAATTGACTAAATTGAAGAATAATTACAATTTTGAGATATTGCTCTAATTTTTTATGAAATCTTTGTGAAATTTATTGCTTATTTTAACGCAAATGACAAAAATTCAAAGATGTAATTATATGAAAACAAGCGTGTGTACATGTGATGATGGTTTCTTGCATCATATTGGCATGTTTTCCCCCTTCACACTTTATCCAGGCTTAGGACTGGCAGCGTAATGCTGGCGTGTTTAAAAAATAGCCGGAATTATTCCTTTGTCTTTTATTAATGCAATTTTTTCTTACATTTTTTGTTTTAAGGGTTTTTTTTTTACATTTTTTTTTTCAATTTTTTACAACTATTCAAATTTTCCAACGAAGCTTTTAAACATTTATTTTTTCATGGTCTCAGAATCACGAGATGGTGCTGCACTATAATCATCTAAGATTCTGTTCATTCGTTTGTCGAGGTTGATGTATTTCTTAAGGCGTGTTTTCTTTTCAAGCTATAGGTCATGTCTTTAAAAAAAACAAAAAAGCAATTATATTCTGCCTCTTCTTTCAAACTTTTTACCAAACTTTTAATTTTTGGGTGCTGCTTGTTCATTAATCGGTTTAGTTTAAACCTGTACGGAACTCGCAGTAGGTCATAAGCCTTTAATGTACGGAAATCGCACCAAATGACACAAAATTTGAGGTGTACGGAAGTCGGCCACACCCCTTAAATTAGGGATGGTTGATAGTTGGTGCATTTTAAACCGCTTTTGTACTCTGCATAAAATAAAAAAAGAAATCAGTGATTTTGTAAAAAATACAGAATGCAAGGGATTATCGGGAATCTTTAGACGAGGCACCGTCATTGTGGCGCTGATTTTTCACCTGATCTGTTTGATTTCAATTAATGCCAAACACTTTTATATCCAGACTAAAGTGTCTCCTGTTTTTCCCGGGTTTTCGCTATTTTCCCAGTGTTTCAAAATTCTGGTCAGATGGCTCCTTATAGCGCAAGAAATGAAAACTATAAAAAAATTCAAAAAAAAAAAAAAAAAAAACGAGTAAGAAACATATACGTAACATACGGAATATTTCCTTGTTTCAGCGAGGAATGTATAAAAAACATCGTACATTTTTTGAAAATTTTTTCATGCTAATTTTCATTCTTTTGTACCAGTTTCTCGAAACAGTAGTAAAAACAGTTTGAAGTTAAAAAAATAAATAAATGTACGACACAACTGGTAGCTTTGCGAATACACTGCGAAGCTGTTTAAGAAGCGAAATTTTAAAAATTCCCAACCGTTTGTTTTCTCTCTAAAAACGTTTTGAATAATTTTTAAATCGTACTGAATTCTGCAAATTAATTTATTTATAGCACACCTTTTAAAGAAAAAGGTGTGTATGTTATCACGATTATTGGTTCATCAATCAGTCCGTCCGTCTTTTCTCCGCACCAATTAATCCTATTTAAAAAAAAATATATTTTGCGTTGGGAAGCATGAACTGTGAGAACGATGATCCTTGCCTTTTGGACTTTTTCCGATGCATAACTTTGCCGCTAGAGGCTGTTAAATGCAGATTCTATCGAAGTGAAAATAAATTTTATTCCATATCATTGATTCGAAAAATCTGGTAGAAAGAACTTTTTTTTTATTATTATTTTTTATTAGGATATCATTTACAACAAAGACCATTTTGCATACAATTTCTATTTCAAATAATGTGTAGTTTTTCCCTGTAAGGGGCAAAAATACGTATTACATTTCTCCGATGTCTCTGCTTCTAAAAGTTCGATTCGAAAAAATGTTTTTGTCCCCGAAGTGTTCGTAGTGACAAACGTTTTCAGTATAATTTCTATTATTTGTAATGCACAATCTGGGTACAGGGATGCGTAAGCGCATATTTCTGTTTCCGACATATTTGCAGCAGTATATGCGCACCTTAAGGTGGTTCCACCCAAAATCTGGGCCTTATGTTTCCAATAGTAAAACTTCTTTACATATTTTCTTCGCAATTAATGTATTCCCAAGGATGAAAATTTGCACATCGATAAAACTAACTTTAAGTTATAGCAATACTTGCTAAAACATAACCATAATTAAGCAATCCAATATTTGTTTGTCTACTGACGTCATCAATGTACATGTCGCGCCATCTCTCAACAGGTCTGAACATTACTCAAAGAAAAATGATTGATTTTTAATATAATTATGGTTATGTTTTAGCTAGTATTAAGTATCCCATGCTGTAACTTAAAGTTAGTTTTATCGATGTGCAAATTTTCATCCTTGGGAATACATTGTGAAGAAAATATGTAAAGAAGTTTTACCATTGGAAACATAAGGCAGAGATTTTAGGTGGAACCACCTTAAAACTCAAGTGAAAAAATTATTTTTCAGTCAGGTACCGCTCATAACGGAAAACTGTTTGCGCATATTTTCTGTTCATAATATTGCTCAGTTTTTTCGCTAGTGCCGTAGATGTATAACTTATTTTTTTCTAATGATGACTCCATTGTATTTGCTTCATATCTGCCTCTAACTGTCCGATTTGAAAAAGAAAAAAAAATCTGGAACAGCGTTCTTGGTCAAGCATATTTTGCATATGATTTCTAATTTTCCTTTACGCGATATTCCCCCCACTAGAGGGCGTAAGCTAATACTTCTGTCTGCAACATATTTACAGTTGTATCTGCGCGCCTAAAACATCGTATTGAAGTAATTCTTTTTCCGTCAGACACCGCTCCCTACGAAAGCATTTGATGTGTATTTCCTGCCCCAAATAATTCACAGCTTAGCCGCTAGGAGCGCTAATATATAACTTGTTTTCTTGATATCTCTGCTTCTAAAAGTCCGATTTGAAACTGCTTTTAACACTAGATACCATTCATTTCGTGGAACATTTTGCATATACTCTTAGATTTTTCGTGATGCACAGTTCTGACGATTTGCATTTTTGTTTGCAGTCGTATTTCCGCTTCTAACAATTCCATTGAAATATTTTTTTTTTTTTTTTTTTTTTTTTTTTATAGGCGACATTGTACTCTTTACATAACGCATAGTTTTCCCGCTAGGGGTGTATATGTGAAATTTTTTTTCACGACATCTGCTTTCTGGTATTCGTATTTGAAAACATCTTTTTCCATCGCGCAGTTTTTGCAATAAATCATATTTTACGCATATTTTCTACTTTTTCATAATTCACAATTTTGCCGACAATGGGTGTCAGGTATATTTTTAATAAAAAGAGTACCTCCGATTTAAAAAATCCTTTGGAAAAAACCTTGCTTGGTAAGATGCCCTTCACTATGGAGAATATTATGCTCCCATTTTTTTTTTCAAATAACACATTTCCACGCTGGTTTCTGTTGCTGTGACCGAATTTACCTTGCATTGAAATCTCCCATAATTATCTTCAAGTGCTGCTTACCGTTATTATTTAGATGACGAATTTCCTCATAAAATTCTTCAATTTCTTCTTCAGGATGACTTGTGGTGGGTGCATAAGTTTTAATAATCTGAGCCTTGTATCTTCTCGAGAGTTAGATAACGAGTCTTGCAGGTCTGCCAGAGGAACTTTCAACTTCTACAACTTTATCCTTCAGTTTCTTGTTTATTATAAATCCAACACTACTAGTTCTGCTAGTATCTGTCCCACGATAGTTGAAGAGATGTCCACTTTTCAGTTCAATGAGATCTTCTCCTTACCTCACTTAACCCGACGATGTTCCACTTGATACTTTGTAGTTCCTCTTCCAATTCAAGAAGCCTTGAATCAGAAGATAGGGAGCGTCCATTATACGTAGCCAAGGTCAGCATCAGATGGCAGCCTAGTCCGGTCCTCCGGGAATTCTTAGCACCCTCTGCCTTCATGTCGCACTGGCCGCTGCCTTGGCCAGGTACATTCCAGCTGCCGGAGACTGAGGGCCAAGATTTAAGTTGTGGAGTCATTTTGGAGGGGTTTGGCAGTAATTCACCATGCTGGCCAAGCGGGTTGGTGAGTGTGGGATAGCATTTCCTCTAATCCCGATGGTATAGTTATACCGCTATTGGCGGTCGTCAGAGCCCTTTAGTGGGAACAGGATGCACCACGAGAAGGCGGGGTTGACATTTGTCAAGGAGAGGCTGTGATGTTATGCATTACCTGACCTTACATCCCATAAGACCGTTGTGGAGGAAACTTGGGGTGACCTTTGTCCAGCAGTGGATTGATAATGGTTGACGATGATATATGTATATAATGTATATATACACTATATTGACAAAAGTCAACCGACACTCGTTCAAATGCAAATGAATGGATCCGCTGCATTGTGTTAAGATGCGCGTTACAGCTGCAAACGGTATAAAAACAAACCTGCAGCTCACCAAGATCATATCGCACTATGAGGTCGAGTGAAAATGTCGCGGCGGGAGAGAACTGACTTTGAGAAAGGAAACTTTGGGTGTTATATTAGTGGGTTGTCCATAAGAGAAACTGAGAGACGTTTAAACATACCCAAGTCAACTGCTTTGGATGTACTGAATAAGTGGAAGACACGTGGCATGCCTGAAGCAGCAAAACATGTACTGGCAGACCAAAGAAAATCAATTATAGATGATATCGAAGCCTCAGGAGAGTCGTTACAGCTAATCGATAGAGTACTGCACAAGACCTCAGTGTACAGGTGAGTAAAAATGCTGGAACCTCGGCATGTACATGTACCATTTGCAGAGAACTTCATTCCATGGCTTACCATGGTCGTGTGGCTGCTCATAAGCCTTTCATCTCCTCTCGGAATGCTACTCGTCGTTTAGCATGGTGTAAAGAACATTTATCGTGGACTGTAGATCGATGGTAACGGGTCCTATGGACTGATGAATACAGATACACGATCGATCAGTCTGATGGCTGTGTGTGGGTATGTCGGCAGCCGGGGGAACACTATTTACCACAGTGTACTGTTCCTAAGGTCAAGTTTGGAGCTGGCAGTGTACTTCTGTGGGGGTGTTTTTCGTGGTATGGGCCCTGCCCATTGGTTATCGTGGACAAACCTGTTAACCAGCACGTCTACCTCGATATTCTGGACAATTGTGACCTACCAACTCTGTGGCAATACTATGGAACAGAGCCTTGTTGGTACCAGCAGGATAATGCACCGAGCCTAAAGCAAGGACTGTTATGGCGTGGTTTGACGATTATTCCGTATTGTGTGTGGACTGGCCAGCACAGAGCCCTGATCTTCATCCCATAGAGCACCTATGGGATAAATTAGAATGTGACATAAGAAGTTTGGAACCAAGGCCTACTTCTAAGCAACAGTTAGCGGCAGCATTATGTGCTGAATGTAAGTGCATACTTATCGCTGTGTTCCAAAACCTTGTTGAAAGCATGTCTCAAAGGGTCAGTGCATGCATTAAGGCCAAAGGTGGACTAACACCGTACTAATGTATGTCAATAAATGCTATGTTGTGTTTCTCTTCTAAGTGTCTGGTGACTTTTGTCAATATAGTGTATATATATATGCACTGACGGAAAAAAATCCCAACACCAAGAAGGGGTTGTGTTAGATAAACGACAGTTGGTAGGCGGTGAGAGTACATCTGTAAGATGACGTCTATGCAAATTTCGCGCTCGGCGCATATGTGTGGCGCTTGTAGCGCCCTCGGAACATGCAAAGCAGGTTTGCTGTAAATACGCGCTGTAACGTTCGTGAGTGTTAGTTATTATTGAGATTCAACGTAGTGTGTTGATGTTAGTCAAGAATGCCTTTAAGAAGACGAAGAAGCCATATCAACAGCTCACGTAGTGTGAACGAGGTTGTGTAATATGGCTATGAGAAGGTGGATTTTCTTTCCGCAATATTGCAGAACGACTTGGCAGGAATGTAGCCACTGTGCATGATTGTTGGCAGTGGTGGTCAAGGGAAGGTACTGCCTCAAGAAGACCGGGTTCCGGCCGGCCACATGGCATTACTGAGAGGGAAGACCGCCGTGTACGGCGTAAGGCCATGGCGCATCGTACCGCGTCTGCGGCAGCAATTTGAGCTGCAGTTGCCACCACAGTGACACAACGAACTGTTACAAATCGGTTACTTGAAGGACAGCTCCGAGCCAGACGCCCTGTAGTGTGCATTCCACTTACTCCAAACCACTGCCGTTTGCGACGTCAGTGGTGTCAAGCTAGAGCTCATTTTCTGATGAAAGCCGGTTCTGCCTGGGTGTCAGTGATGGCTGTTTGTTGGTTAGAAGGAGGCCAGGTAAGCGCCTGCAACCAACCTGCCTGCGGCCGAGACACACTGGACCTACACGGGGAGTTATGGTCTGGGGAGCAATTTCCTATGACAGCAGGAGCACTCTCGTGGTTATCCCACGCACCCTGACAGCACAGTTGTACGTCGGTCTGGTGATTCAACCTGTTGTGCTGCCATTCATGAACAGCATTCCAGGGGGTGTTTTCCAACAGGCTAACGCTCGCCCGCATACTGCTGTTGTAGCCCAGCATGCTCTACAGAGTGTCGACATGTTGCCGTGGCCTGCTAGATCACCAGATCTTTCACCAATCGAGCACGTATGGGACATCATTGGACGACAACTGCAGCGTCACCCCCCAACCAGCATTAACCGTCCCTGTATTGACCGACCAAGTGCAACAGGCATGGAACTCCATCCCACAAACTGACATCCAGCACCTGTACGACACAATGCATGAACGTTTGCGTGCTTGCATTCAACATTCTGGCGGTTACACCGGTTATTAATGTACCAGCATTTCACATTTAAAATGGCTCTTCTCGCACTTACAATAAGCTGTGATCTTGAAACCTTAATCGATTACATATGTTACCTATACAAATGTATTGCCGCCATTTCATTCCTCTACAACTATTTTTTCGTGGTGTTGGGATTTTTTGTTTTCCGTCAGTGTATGCATTTTGGTAATTTCCTGAGCACAGTTAAATGAGATGGCAGAAGAAAATATCAAACCATGAAAAACGTGCATAAAATCTTCAAGGGTTACCCAACCGAGCAGATTTGAAATTATAAACTGAACATGGGCCAGCAGAATGCAATTTAAACTCTACATATGGCACATGACAGTATCATCCCTCTCTCTATGTTGTAGGACTGAAATTGCATAAAACATTATGAAGAACTTTAAATTTGTATGAACTATAAGTTTGTGAATAAGCTTTTAGGAATTCCAGACTTAATCCCTTCTTCATTGTTTATTTTGTGATTGTCTTGTGGTGTTTAAATACAAATGTGATATGCCCACTGTTTTTTCTAGTGCAATCAGTGTTCATCATGTTACATGAAGAAGTGTAATTTGTAATGAACTTATGCGATAATATAGTAACATTAGTTTCATTTATATATGTATTTATCTATTGGAGCTGTTACTTTTAATTTTTGTGTTTACTTGTTTATTCTAATCTTTTAAAAATGTGTACTTTGTTTATTAGGTTGAGGAATATCGAGCTAGGTGTGCTAAACTGGAGGCTGCTTTAACTGAAAACTCAGTACAGTTTTCACCCAAGGTAAATTTTTATGAAATATGCAATTCATGAGACAACCTTAAGGGTTGTCTTATGTTATAAACATGCTTTAGATTAAATATACATAATATCTAAGGTATTGTTTACCTGATATTGACAAAGTATTTCGCACGTTGTTGCTTCGTGAGGCACGTGCTCCCAGCCCAAGAGAGGTCAACAAAAAAAACAAACCCAAAAAAACCCGTAACATAATTGACCTCTCTCCTGCTGGGAGCACGTGCCTCACTGAGCAACAACGTGCAAAATACTTTGTCAATATCAGGTAAGCAATACCTTAGATATTATGTATATTCAAGGTAATTTAATTTTAATTTACCTTGAATATGTATATTCAAGGTAAATTTAATTTTTGTGCTATTGCATTAGCAAAAATACTATCATAAAAATTAGGGGCCATGTCAAATAAAAGCAGAACTTCTGGTTACATTATCAGTTCATTCTTAAGAATAAAGTACAGCAAGTTGCGTTTTAAGATTTGCAGTACCCTAACAAAATTACATAATACGAGAGTCCTACAATATTGCTATACTATTAGGTAAAGTTGGAGAAGAGTAATAGTTTTGCTAATCATTGAGAAATGCTATTCAATATTTTTTCTGTGCCTGTCTGCCACTTATTCGAGCACAACACTACACCATAGATACAGCGTAACACTGCACCATGGCTGTCTTATTTGTATGAGCATATGCATACACAATCCCCCATTTTTGCATGCCCCATTTTTGCATGGAAGCCGATGCTTTGAAGACTAAAGGCAGAAATCTCTGCACATTTGGAAGCTAAAGTCCTCGGCAAGAGAGAAAAAAACGACCCTTTTAAGGAGCGTCTTTTTTTCTTTCCTGTTACACGACGGCAGCACAGATGACATTCTCAATCGTCAGTGTCTCCGCGCGCAAATGGGGAAACTGTGACGGCCATGGATGATGTCTATGCAGAATTCTAAAGGGCCCTTTTAAGGGCCAAACCAAATCTTTCAAAAAGGAATTGTCCATCGTAAAAAAAAATAGTTGTCTTCTAAACATTCTGCTTTAAAGTCAGAAAGGCCCCTGCCCCAACAAAAAAACTAATTCGAAAGCTTTTGCAAGCTAAACATTTACGTATCTGGCATAAAATACATGCTGTTCAACAGACAGATCAGTGCAACATGGAAAGATATTAAAAAAAAGTTTCATCGGGAAATCTGTAAAGGCTCCAGGGAAAGATATTAAAAAAAATTTTCATCGAGAAATCTGTAAAGGCTCCAGGGAACACACAATGCCATATATAATCCACTTTACAATTTATTTTAATATGAGTTCAAATTATTAATTGCTGATACTTTTTAAGTACACATCGATATGTTGCTAGTCACAAAGTCTGTGAATTGTCATTTTAGAAATTCTATTATACATCTTTGCTCAATGTATAATAGAATTTCTCCCAAAAATCTCTTTGGCATTTAGCATGATAGTCATCACCTGATACTGGGAACAGGTAGTCTCAATCAGGCCTCCATGCTGAGAAGAGAGAGTTAATGATGCCATACTTGGAAGCAGTAGGACACTTGTTTTCTTCACTAACCTTTGAGTTTCAGGTTTTACCGTCAGCAGGGCCTCTATTCCCAACATAATGGCCACCAGGCATTGTCCATGTGTAGGTTGGGTTACTTTTCCCTTTCTCGTGTGAGCTCTTGGGGCTAAGTCCATTACAAAGAGTTAACTGAATGATGGCAATCTACAAATTACTCAGTTCTCCAAACTTTGCTTCAAACACTTGAGTTTTTTGCTCATCCCACTTTGTACAGATAGTTACAAATTGCATTACTGTAGGGCCAATCAGATGCAGCACAAGTCCTTTGCTTGGTACCTGCTATGAAAGAGAGAAATTGTGGTCGGGTGGAAGAACTGTCCAGCGTTGCGACAAATAGGAATTGTGCTCACAGGAAATATTTTTCAATTCTCTCTGTCTGTGGGGGGTGGAGGGTAAAATGTTTCTACACTCTGTTTGTTCACTGAAATTTTGCTGTTTATTTGGTAGCATTTCCACGCCTTGGGATTGTGAAGGAACTTACTTGCATCATGTAAATTGAAGCCTCCCACCATAATGCAAACTGTCTGGGAGTGCATCCAAAATTTGCATTCATTTCTGGAAGTCTGTTAGCTGTATCAGAACACAGTTTCAGAAAGGCCAAGAAGAATCTGGACTTCACATAGCTGGTATGTTTATGAGATGCTTACTAAGAAAAACATTTCAGCCCAAGTGGCAGGAAGGAAAAGCAGAGGAAGGCCAAGAAAGTCATGGGAGGATCAGATTCAGGAGTGTCTGCATGAGAAAAAGATCATGAGTATGAAGTATAGAAGATCTTGTGTGTGTCGTATGATGGATGTCAGGGAAGCTCGAATTGTGTGCCAAGATCGCTGTAAGTGGAGGAGGTTTGATATGGCAACAGTAAGTAAATAATCAGATAAAAATTATCTGGTAGTTTGTCTTTTCTTTGTGGAGCTAACTTCTGAATATCCGAGAACAGCTTAGTGATATGATATATGTATTTTGCATTGTATTTTTAGGTGTTTGGAGCTCCATCAGTATTTTGGCATTTCATCTACAACACTTTAATATATTTAGATAAGACACAAGAAGGCATGAGAACAAGCTCAAGTTACTGGCAAACATATTCCCTGATTTTCTATTGGAAGACCCAATATATTCAAGAAAACCAAACATATTGCAAAATACAGCTCTTTTTTTTTCTTTTGCAATGAATAAGTGACAGCTTTTCTCCAGATTGTGTAAGTGCCAATATTAGTGAGTTGACTGAACTAAGTTATTGTACCAATGAACAGACTGAATTGAATAACTGTAATGGTGGACAGCTCCTGGTTGTCATGATTTCCAGCTTACCTGGAAGAGTCATCAGACCTTCATCCAAGTATAAATGTGATGTATTGCGTGGCAACTGTGTGTTATACTTTCAGGAATGGAAGATGTGATGTAATTTTAATTGCACTAGATAGTTGGTAACTGGGAATGTGATAATTGGATGTTAAGTAAGCTGTGTGTCATTTTGTGTTTGGATGTTAAGTAAGCTGTGTGTCATTTTGTGTTTGCAAATGTCATTCACCATTAGTTATTAAATGTTGCAATTTATTAAGGGTTCTTGATGTGAAGCACTACTGATTTTATGGTAAAAGCAAGACAAAACAGTCTGATTTAAAAAATCTTGACACATGCTCTATTTTGCACTCTTGGTATGAAGGTAAAGATGAGTATTTGAACTGCATCCTGGTCGGTGATGATACTTAGACTAAGCACTTTTTTTGCCTGAGAATAACTGAGCCAATCAAGAATGGTAACATCCAAATAAAAAAAAGTCAAATTGATGTTATTTACAAGGAAAACAATGTTGTCCACATTTTGGGACAATAAGGAGTCATTCTCAAGAGGTCTCTGGTAGCCCTGCTGCCAGTTCTGCTACACAAAATTTATCAATTTTACATTTCTTGTGAGATGATTTGAAGTTCTGCCTAATCTTCTTACTCTGTGAACTTGGCTCTGAGTAATTCCCATATTTTTGACAAACTTAAATATGCATTATGAGTGAAACACTTTCATTTATACTGCAAAGTGCAAGAAGTGATATATGAATGAGTGCACATGCTTAAGGATGCTTTTGTTTGGAAGGAGCCCAGGCATTGGTTTGCAGTGGCAAACTGCAAAAGGAGAAGACCATGTGGGAAAGTGAATAAATCTGCTATCCAAAGTATAAATAAACACTTGTTCTTTTTAGTTTTGCTATTTTCATTTGAACCACCTTTGGTACATATCCAACAATAGTTTTGAGTATTTACATTGTTATGCTGTATTTTTCAATAGCTTCTCCTCATTTTTTATATTTCATGTCTAATATTCTCAAGTTTTAGCATAAAAATGATAAAAAAAAAAAATAATTATTTGTTTTTTTAGGATCAGGAAATATCTAATTTAAGAGAAAATGCAGTGGATCTGGAAACAGCTTTAATAAAACTTGAGAGGGAGAAAAATAGGTAAGCCAGTATGGTACCTTTATATCAAAAAGAAGTCATCGCTCTTTCCACGTTTGTAAGTGAGTCACGGAAAAATTCTTATCGGCCGCCACCGGGAATCGAAACCCAGAGTCTTCCAGTTACGCGCTGGACGTGCTTCCACTGCACCACAGTGGCCTTGAAATTCTCCAGACTCATATACGACAAACTGCCAAACCACCTGGCAAGTTGCTTTCTTTGGAGCCCCGCACAATGCTAGGGATTCACCAAAGATGAACAGTAGCAACTGAACAAATAACTAGAAGGTGAATGAATAATAAATACACAGTTGTCGTGGATTAGGAACATCAAATAGAAGTAATCGCTCTTTCCATATTTATTGCCAGGGGGTTTGGCAGTTTGTCGTTTGCGAGTCTGGAGAATTTCGAGGCCACTGTGGTGCACTGGAAGCATGTCCGGTGCGTAACTGGAAGACCCTGGGTTCGATTTCCGGTGGCGGTCGATGATAATTTTTCCGTGACCCACCTATAAACCTGGAAAGAGCGATGACTTCTATTTGATGTTCCTAATCCACGTCAACTGTGTATTTATTATGGTACTTTTAAATCAACAGATGATAAATTCTGAATTTGCTTGTAATCCTTACTGGTCATCCATGCAACATCTCTTAAAAAATTTGCAAATTTCATCACCCTGAAGCACGAATCAAACCCGCATCTCCTGATTTCCATTCCGATTATGCTAACTGTTACAACCCAGGAGAGTGAAGTTCCAAGCAACTGAGATTAAGCAACCTTAGCATAGGAATCTGAACATCCTTCAGATTGTATGTTGAAAGATATTTCTTCCTATTTATTATTATACATGGGAGGAAATATCTTACAGATTGTATTATGAAGAATATTTCTTTCCCATGTATTATGAAGAATATTTCTTCCTTCAGTGATTTATCTCTAAATCAAGTTTCCTATTATTCACATCTAGGACATCATTGTAATCATATCTCACACGTGCTCATCAAACTGGTGTTCAGGCATGTTACTGAAGCAAGCAACAAACAAACAAAAAATTTTGGTTTGCAATTAACTACATCTTTTTCAGTCCATTGCTAGAATTTTCAGATATGTACATAATACACAGTGGCTGATTTTTCGTCTTCTGTCAACCTTATTCTAGTGTATACCTTGGTATACAGTCTGATATAGTATGTGACTCCTATATAATCTTTTGCATCCTGTGTAACACACATATTCAAACCACTTCATTATGTTCAAGTAATTCTTGCTTCTATTGAAAAGTACTCAGCTCAGTTCTAATATCTGCACTACTCAAGCGTCGATACAGCGCTGAACCCGTTTCAGTTTATTTGCAAACACTTGCTGCAGCTCTGCTTGTGAGATGTTTCTGATGAACGTAGTTATTGCAGTTTGTAATTGATCAAGCGTGCGTGGGCGATCACGATACACAGCACATTTTGCTGTGCCCCACAGAAATAAGTCTGGTGGAGTAAGGTTCGGCGGCGAGGGGGCCATAGGTTTTTTGAGATGACACGTTCGCCGAAAACCTCATTCAGAAGTTTCATAGAGGTGTGAGCTGTGTGCGCAGTAGCGCCATCTTGTTGAAACCAGCTGTAGGTGATTTCGTCTTCTTCAAGGCGGCCGATGAAGTCGTGGAGTATGGAACAGTAACGTGCACTATTCACGGCGTCCTGAAAGAATAACGGCCCGACAATGCGCCGTCGGGATAGCGCAACCCACACTCCGATCTTCTGGTCATGCAAGGGTCGTTCCGACACAGCATGAGAAGTCTCTGTGGACCAGAATCGTGTGTTTTGCGCGTTAACATACCCAGAGAGGTGGAACCACGCCTCATCTGTAAAGAAGGTGACATCAAGAACAGCAGCAGTTTTCGTTTGAATAAAATTGTTAACCATTCACAGTACCGGAGTCGTTTTACGTGATCCGCCGGTTGCAATTGTTGTACCACTGTTACTTTGTATGGGTAGAGGTGCAATGATTCTGTCACCTGCTTTATGCGCTGTCGCAAGCCCGATATTTTCCTCTTGCGCCAACTTGCACAATGATTTTGATGGACTCCGCAGCAGGGAGTCAGAGATGTCCATCAACTTCCCATCGGTAAGTTTAGTTGGTCTCCCGCTTCGTTCGGCGTCGAACACTGAGCCTGTCGCACGGAATTTCTCAATAAGTCGACGAACTGCATTACGATGAGGTACAGGTGTGTCTGGGAATTTGGCAGCAAATTGCTGACGCACTAAATCGGTGTATTCATTGCCTTCTCGAAAGACGTATTCAACCAGAAACACACGTTCCGCAATTGAAAGAACCATAGTGCGAAAAACTGAACAACAACAGCACACACGATAACTTTGATACTTACAGTAACAACGACTCGTCTCTGTTGACCTCTGGAACTCAACTGCCGCAATGCGGCAACCAATGCTTCGAGCAGCTTGCTGCGTATGCGCAGTGAGCCCCATGGGTTCCCAGGATCGGCTGCGACTGGGAGAATCCACTTTATTACGTTCCGGTGGCACAGAAACGCACGTTCCGCAATTGAAAGAACCATAGTGCGAAAAACTGAACAACAACAGCACACACGATAACTTCGATACTTACAGTAACAACGACTCGTCTCTGTTGACCTCTGGAACTCAACTGCCGCAATGCGGCAACCAATGCTTCGAGGAGCTTGCTGCGTATGCGCAGTGAGCCCCATAGGTTCCCGCGATCGGCTGCGACTGGGAGAATCCACTTTATTACGTTCCGGTGGCACAGAAACACACGTTCCGCAATTGAAAGAACCATAGTGCGAAAAACTAAACAACAGCAGCACACACGATAACTTCGATACTTACAGTAACAACGACTCGTCTCTGTTGACCTCTGGAACTCAACTGCCGCAATGCGGCAACCAATGCTTCGAGCAGCTTGCTGCGTATGCGCAGTGAGCCCCATAGGTTCCCGCGATCGGCTGCGACTGGGAGAATCCACTTTATTACGTTCCGGTGGCACAGAAACACACGTTCCGCAATTGAAAGAACCATAGTGCGAAAAACTAAACAACAGCAGCACACACGATAACTTCGATACTTACAGTAACAACGACTCGTCTCTGTTGACCTCTGGAACTCAACTGTCGCAATGCGGCAACCAATGCTTCGAGCAGCTTGCTGCACATGCACAGTGAGCCCCATGGGTTCCCGCAACTGGGAGAATCCACTTTATTACGTTCCGGTGGCACATACTGCACTTGATAACTGCGAAAACAAAACGGTAGCCTAGGTGCACAGTTACTTTCCGAACACCCTGTAGGTCTGTCATGTTAAATCAGTGTTGGCAACTATATTCCATAAAGTGCATGCACTATCTCTCTCTCTCTCTCTCTCTCTCTCTCTCTCTCTCTCTCTCTCTCTCTCTCTCTCTCTCTCTCCATGATCTGATGTCTATATCTTACAGCATTAAAAATTAAAATAATTGAAACTTCATTTTTTGTTTTGTTGTACCATGTAATATACATAGTTTCATAAAGTAATGCTATTTGATGGGTGAAAAGAACCTCAATGTTCATATGAAACTAAAAATATGACTATGAATTTTATGTCTTTGTTTCAAATTAAATGGGACATAATGCATCCTGGCTACAATTCAGAAGATTACAGTGATGGAAAGTTTGCGCCAATTTCACTATCTTGCGCCAAACTGCTACAAATTACAAAAAAAAAAAAAAATATTTGTGCCCAACTGCGCCGAAACGGCAATCCACAGCAAATTTTTTTTTTTTTTCACGGCAAAAAATGCAGTTTTAAACGTCGAATCGAATGACGCTTTTTTAAGGTCTACGAGTAATTTGGTGAAAACGACGCTTAATCAACACGTACCATACCGCCAATCCCAAAATTTCGGAATGTTTTTCACCTACCTTCTAATTCGTTGTTTTTTTGGCAAAAGTGACGAAAAAACAAAGATTTTCGCAATGTAGGAAATTAAATTGTTTTTGCTTATGGAGGAGAAGTTTTGTTGTAATCACGTAGTATGTAGGAGAAACGATGCTGTACGTTATGAAATCCTGATGAAGATTGTTTACTGATAGTTTGGCGGTCTTTCGGAGTGCTGTGCAATTGAGATTGTATATATGTCGTTCCCTGCTCTTTGGGATAGCGCAGTTATTTCATTCCGGGCGAGGTGCGCGATTACGTAAATACAGCGTAAGGGCAGTCATTAGCTATTTCGTTGACGCGGAGGGCGACTAAAAATGGCTCTCCCGTGGCAGGATACAATGGTTCTGTTTCTAAAAGATTCATAGGTATTCAGAGATGAAAACTTTTACGGATTTTCACTCCATCTTCCGGTTTTACGGAAGTCACCCGAAAAACTACGGAAAAGCCCTCGCTAGATCCCTGCACGCAATTTCTATTTTTTCACCGTCTTTTGGTCGAAAAATCGCACTTTATAGGTAGTCCCTTATGCGCCTTCGATGCTCTGACTTCCCCGCCAACGGAGGCGGAGCTTGTAACGTGATTCCCCATACAGCCATTTGAGAGTACCGTGCGCAAAAGTCGAGAGGGAACTCAGCTCAGCGTCTTTTGCCAACTAAATCTTTACATTGATTGCATGTGGATTTGTGCTTGTAAAAATTTCGGTGCAAACGTTTTAACCCTTTCCACTCGACTGTCGGGTGACATCCGACATTACGAAATCGCCGAATAGCTCACCCACCACTCCGATGACGCCCCTGTAGCTCGCATGTCGGTGGTCGCGAGACATTTCTTTTTCCTCCAATAGGTCGGGCGTCACTCGCCACGCCGATGACGCCCCTATAGCTCGCATGTCAGGGCTCGCAAAGATTTGTTTTTCACCGGATAAAGAAAAAGAAACGTCATCTGCGTGTCGGGTGTCACCCGCCATGCCGATGGCGCCTCTATGGCTCGCATGTCGGCGCTCGCGAGGAATTTCGTTTTCACCGAATAGCTCGCGTGTCGGGTGTTATCCGTGACGCCTCTATAGCTCGGATGTCGGCGCTCGCGAGGAATTTCTTTTTCGCCAAATAGGTCGGGTGTCTTTTTTTTTTTTTCTTTTTGATTGGAGGTTTAACGACCCCCGTGAGCAACTCAAATGGGCTATAAGCAGTCGCCCGTCCCTAATTTTGGGTCACTGGTTCCAGGGAAGGGAAAGAGCCAGTGCCGTAAGACAAACACAACATCCATGCCTGACCGGGATACGGACAAATGATCAGAGGCCAGCGCCTTAGACCACTGCGCCACCGAGGCGGCAGGTCGGGTGTCATCCACCACGTCTATGACGCCTCTATAGCTCGAATGTAGAGGCTTGCGAGACATTTCTTTTTCACCAAATATCTCGCGTGTCGGGTGTCACCCTCCATGCCAATGATGCCTCTATAGCTCGCATGTTGGCGCTCGCGAGTAATTTCTTCTCGCCGAATAGCTTGTGTGTCGGCTGTCATCCTTTGTGCTCATTACGCCTCTATGGGTCGGGGCCAGCAAGACATTCCTTTTGCCGAATATCGCCCGTGTGGGATGTCGCCCTTCATGCCAACGATGCTTCTATATCTCACATGTCGGCGCTCGCGAGACATTTCTCTTTCGCCGAATAGCTTGCGTGTCGGCTGTCATCTTTTGTGCTCATTACGCTTATATAGCTCGTGGGTCGGGACTAGCAAGACATTTCTTTTTCGCCGAATATCGCCCGTGTCCATGCTGATGATGCCTCTATAGCTCGCATGTCGACGCTCACGAGACATTTCTTTTTTGCCGAATAAGTCGGGTGTCGGCCGCCATGTTGATGATGCCTCTATAGCTCGTATGTTGGGGCTGGCGAGCTAAAGCTGAGCTTTCACTGCTAAGTTGTGGCTTCTACTGCAGAAAAGAAAAAAAAAAATGCGAGTTCTGTGTGAGTATGGGTGAATAGTTGTTTGAGTGGAAAGGATTAATTTAGATTAAAAAGAAATGAAACAAAACGTAGCAGTGAAACAGCTATGACAACAAAAAGAACAAAATCAGAATAAAACTTATCATCAAGTGTATCGTGGTATGTATAGTAAAGAATGGCCTTTTCATGAAGCATCTAAAGTTTTGCTGAATCACATTTTACAAGCCATGTGGCTGCGATTTTAGCCTGTCGCAAGGAATCCGCGATGATTGTAGGCATCATGCGGAGAGCAAGAAGCACAAAGATCATGTCAAAAGATTAAGTGGAGATGTGAGTAAAATTAATGTAACCAAAAAACTTCTGATGGCTTATAAAGAATCCTGAAAAAAATACCAAGAGCAGATTAGTGCTGGAAAATGCATCAAAACAAGCAAAAAAGGAGAAGAAATTGAATGTTTGCAAGGTGATTTGAAATGGGAAGAAGCTGAACATTTGCAGCAGTTGGATTCTCTCATAAAATGTTAAACGATGCTGAGATGAACATTGAATGTGGCATAAAAAAAATAAAAACACATGAGTGCAATAGAAAGTGGACAGATACTATTAAAAGAAGCAAAACAAAGCATTGCTTAACTATCTTAAAAAAATGAGAAAAGAATAGAAGTGAGCAATTAAATATTGAGAAAAGCAGCAAAAAATAAAAAGTTTTTGTAAAATAAATGATTAATAATAGAATCCTGCTATGGTTACAAATTTTTTGATCTATTTGAAAACTAAAATGTTTGCATATGTATGTGTGTGTGTATTTCAATGCAATATGTTTTAAATTTGAGTAGGGCGCATCTATTTCCAAAACATTTTTTTGCTTAAGAGCTTGTTCTATCTACTAATATTTTACCTGCTCTGAAAAATGTTTTCTTACACCAAAAATGTATTTTATCTGCAAAAAAAAATTCATTTTGTTGCTCCTAAAACACATTTTGCTGCTCCAAAAATGTATTTTACCTGCTCCAAAAATGTATTTTACCTGCTCCAAGAACACATTTTGCTGCTCCAAAAATGTATTTTACCTGCTCCAAAAATGGTTTTGCAACTTTCCATCACTGTGATTACTTCAACTGAAATCTATATGATTTCTATTGACTTATTTGTGTGAAAGCTTATATCTGTCTCTTTATCTGTTTAGATGTGAAGGATTAAGTCAGATAAATAACTTGCTTCGAGAGCAGTTAGAAACAGCTACAGAAGCAAATCAAATTCTGACGGAAGACATCCATCGTCTAATGGAAGAATGGCAATACACTAGAGGACAGTTAGATGAAAAGGAAACAGAATGGAAAAATGAAGAACAGGTATGTGTGTGTGTGTGTGTGTGTGTGTGTGTGAGAGAGAGAGAGAGAGAGAGAGAGAGAGAGAGAGAGAGATGTATTAGTACTTTAAAGTACTATCACTTCAGCACATTACTTGAATTGTTATGCATTGGAATTTTCTCATGTGCTGTATCTGAATGTAGCATGGTACTTCACACCATTTCAGTGTACTGCATCAAATATACATGGTCGAGTCACATTATTGTGACCATCAGCTAATATCCAGAGTAACCGCCATGTGCAGCACGGACAGCAGCTAGACGGTCTGGGAGTGACTCAATAAGGTGCTGGAAGGTGTTTACAGGTATGTGGAGCCATGCTATTCGACTGCAGTGCATCGGATAGCTGCTGGAGGGTGTGTGGTGGAGGATCCATAGAGCGAACAACACGATCAAGGTGATCCCACAGATGCTCAATTGGGTTTAAGTCTGGGAAATTAGGGGGCCAGGGAAGTACTTTGAAGTCTTCATCATGCTCTTCCAACCACTCTCGGACATTTGTCGCTGTGTGACGCGTCACATTGTCGTGCTGGAAGATCCCATCCGCCCCAGGAAAGACAATCAGCATGTATGGGTGTACTTGGTCTGCAAGGATGGATTTATAACAAATTTGGTCCATAGTGCCTTCCCCAGGTATGAGTGCACCCAGAGAATGCCAGAAAAACATTCCCCAGACCATAACGCTGCTCCCACCAGCTTGTGTTCTTCCAGCAATCTTTGAAGCTTGTTTGTTCTCTGTTTTTTGCCTTATACACCAACATCCATCTGTTCGACGAAGCAGAAAACATGACTCATCGGAGAAGGCAATCGTTTGCCAATCAGCGGAGGTCCGATTCCAATACCGCCATTCAAATGTAAGCCTTTTCTGCCGATGCACCTTCGTTAGCATAAGTGCAGTGACCATCCATCTGCATTGGAGCCCCATACGCAGCAGGGTTTGCTGAACTGTCATTTTAGACACACTTCCGGTAGTCCCCTAGTTCTTTTGGCCCGTGAGTTGCTCCACTGCAGCGTGTTGATTGGCCCTCGCACACTTTCGAAGCAGACGTTCACCTCTCACATCTAGGGCACGTGGTGATCCGCAGTTTCCCCGTCGCTTATTTGCAATGGTGCCATTTCTCAAATCACAATACACTTTAACCACACCAGCACGCAAACAATTCACAAACTGTGCTGTTTCAGAAATACTGCAACCTATTTGTAAATCTGATGAATCGCTCCTTTTATCCATGACAGCAACGAGTGATATGTTTTCAGAATGCCACAGCACACCTTACACTGAAGAGCAATTGAATTAGAGACAGCTGGTGTTATGCAAATGTGGCGCTGTGGGCGGCCCTGTAAACGGAAACGACATGACGTATGCAGCGATCCGACAATATAGTGATGCGACGGGAATCAGTAAGAGTCGGACGCAGTATGGGTAAGACGAAGGATCTAAGCACATTTGATCGTGGACAAATTGTCAGGGCCCGACAAATAGGTCACTCCATCTTGGAAGGCGTGCAGGCACTGGGATTTTCACGAGCCACTGTGTCACGGGTGCACCGTAAGAACATCGAATCCGATAAAACCATCCCTGCAAGGGCCAACTGCCATGGACAACAGTGTGTGGATGAGCGGGGTCATCGTCGGCTAGCTCTAATTGTAACAGTGGATAGATGGGCCACAGTGCAAAAAATCACTCGGCAATTTAACGCTGGTGCGGACAAATGTGTAAGCAGCCACATCATCCAGAACCATCTCCTTGCTATGGGGTACAGAAGCCATCGTCCCACGAGAGTACCACGGCTGACCACACATCACAGGGTGCAAAGATTAGCATGGGTGTGGGAACATCACCACTGGACCCTAGACATGTGGAAAAATGTTGCCTGGACTGATGAGTCAAGATTCACGTTGGTACATGCGGATGACAGGATACGAGTACAGCACAAACCACATGAAGCGATGAATCCTTCTTGCCAGCGGGGTACTCTTCTCCAAACAAAGGTCTTCGCTCTTTCCATGTTTATAAGTGAGTCACGGAAAAATTCTCATCGGCCGCCACCGGGAATCTAACCCAGGGTCTTCCAGTTACGCGCTGGATATGCTTCCACTACACTACAGCGGCCTCAAATTCCTCCAGACTCGCACGCAGTAACTGCCAAGCCAATTTGGCAGGTTGCTTCTTGGAGCCCTGCACAATGCTGGGGATTCACCAAAGATGGTAAGCAGCAACTGAAGAAATAATTAGAAGGCGAATGAATCATTAATACAGACATTTGACATGGACCAGGAACATCAAACAGAGGTCTTCACTCTTTCCACGTTTATAAGTGAGTCACGGAAAAATTCTCATTGGCCGCCACCAGGAATCGAACCCAGGGTCTTCTAGTTATGCGCCGGATATGCTTCCACTACACAACAGCACAGCAGCCTCGAAGTTTTCCGTGACTCACTTATAAACGTGGAAAGAGCGAAGACCTTTGTTTGATGTTCCTGGTCCACGTCAAATGTCTGTATTAATTATTCATTCGCCTTCTAATTATTTCTTCAGTTGCTGCTTACCATCTTTGGTGAATCCCCAGCATTGTGCGGGGCTCCAAGAAGCAACCTGCCAAATTGGCTTGGCAGTTAGTGCATGTGAGTCTGTAGGAATTCGAGGCCGCTGTGGTGTAGTGGAAGCATATCCGGCCCGTAACTGGAAGGACCCTGGGTTCGATTTCCGGTGGCGGCCAATGAGAATTTTTCCGTGACTCACTTATAAATGTGGAAAGAGCGAAGACCTTTGTTTGATGTTCTTGGTGCACATGAAATGTCTGTATTAATTGGGTACTCTTCAAGCAGGTGGGGTGGCATTCTTGTCTGGTGACTGTTTACGTGGACTGAAATGTGGTGACTGTTTACGTGGACTGAAATGTGACCCCTGGTACGTGTGACATCGTCCCTCACAGGTCAACATTACCGGGATATCCTGGACGACCATTTGCTCCCGTTTGTGCATCTTCAACATTGCACTGGGGACCTCATCCTGCAACAAGACAATGCACCGTGTCATCGCTCTGGAATTGTATCCGAATGGTTGGATGAACACTCCACCGACGTGACCTCGCTTCCTTGGCCAGCTAGATCACCTGACCTCAATCCCATGGAGTACATCTGGGATGCCATCGAGAGAGATGTTCAAAGCTCTGACACCCCCTCCATCTAATCTTTGTGAACTGTGGGAGCTTATTCAGGGGTCGTGGAATCCGTATGGCTTCCACGACCCCTGAATAAGCTCAAACTTTTTTTTTTTTCGAGAAAACATCCGGTTTTTGTGGAATTTTAATAAGTTGTAATTTTTGTTCGTTGTTTGCTATATGTTTTGTTTTTGCTAACATTACAAACATTCCAAGTTCTATGGATTCTCCATAGTCACTACAGGAATGGTTGGTTTGCTACAGAGTATCAGAAACATCAAATATATATACTATGAAAATAAAAATTCTCAGTGAAGTAATGTTATGTAACATCTCTGTGTACAGTTTATTTTCTTGTTTTCAAGATTCCAACACTTGTTAAAAAATTTTGGTTTGTTTATTGGTTATTTCTAATAGCATCATTATATTTCTTTCTATGTGTTTTCAGAATGTGTTCGTGCCATCCCCCTTCTCACCCACTAAGGACCACTGCGATACATTCACAGTTTTTTCATTTTTCAAACACACTGACTTTATTAAATGTATCTAGGTTTTACACTTTTTATCAATCTCATTTTCACTTTTACCTCATCAGCCTGATTTTAGCCATCATACCAAGTTTTTAAAACTGTTTCTTTGATGTGTCTGGTGCTCTTTGGCAAAATATGGCTCTTGCACCAAAAAGAAAGCCCCTCAAAAGACAACCCAACCCTCACCCACCAAGAATGTTCTGAACTGCGCTGGAAATGATCGTTCTATCTGAGATGAGGATGTTTCATGATTTTTGGAATCTCAAAATTTTCTGACCTATTTTTAACAGTATTTTTTTCAAAGCCAATCAATAGACTCAGTAGTTTTGCCCCCTTCCTACTTTTTAAAGTGAAATTAAATTTCAAAATTGGTACTTTTCTATCCCAAGTGGAATCCAAGCCATTTCCATGACCTGTAAAATTGTTTTCACGGCAGATTGAACAATGCAGTGCCTATTTTTGGTATTTAATTTCGCTTAAGATGTGTGGGAAAGCATGTTTTCTTTTTGTTTAAGGGAAATTATGTTCAAAAAGCTACTGCGTACCCACTGTTCAGAGTAAACAACTTTACAGGGAATGAAAGACAGTGACAGAGTTGAAGTTCCAATTTTGAACAATAATCCTTTTACAAACAAAAGAAAAACTGTGTACTTTTTTTATTGGTTAGCAAGCAGGAAACTATATTTTCAGAGAAATTAAACTTTTAAAAGCTGTAATACCACTCCTCACTCCATCACAAAAACAGATGAACAGGTCACAGAAATGGTGCAGCTTTTAACAAGGACAAATGAAGTAACAATTTTCAATTTGACTTTTGCTTTAATAAAAGAAATGCTTACTCCATATTTCACCTTTCCTTACCCTTAAATTTCCAAAGTGTTATTTCAAGATATTTAAATATAAAGAGTATTTAGGGTATATATTGATTATGGTATACGAAAGCATTTAAAGGAGTAATGGCACATTTATAATCTAACTATAGATTTTGTACCTACATAATTTTGAGTTTTATATAATTTTTATTATGTAATTATTTTAATGTATGAAAATAAAGCCAAAGTAGTGTCAAATTTGTTTCAAAATTACTGTAGTGCAGTATACATAAAAGTTCTGTAGAAATTACTCCCTCCCTCCCCCTTTCCCTCTGGTTGCATTTTCATCGACAGTTTTGGTTTTCAGTTTTTATTTTTGATTCTAAATTTCTTATTAAGTTAAGCAAACATCATTTTCAAAACTCTGCTTTCTTTAATAAATTTTGATCAAGCCTGCTTTGGTTGTATGTTGATCTGGTGTTTTACTATATTGTAAGTAGGAGTATATGGATCATGTGTCCTGGAAAAATATTTGAAAGTTCTGGAAATGTCCTGGAATTCTGTGATTGAGTAAAACTATGTACCATGAAGTATGGTTTTCAATGTAAAAATGTCATCACCTTTATGAAGGGGATCTGTGTCCATATGTCAATCGCCCCCTTTCTCAGTATTCTCACCTTCGGGGTTGCTGTTTCACCTAAGTCAGGTCACCTGCTGAATTAAGAGTATTTCCTTTCTGTCATAACTACAGAACACATTAAAATAACTGTATATGTTGTGAATATATATATATTTTAGGACAGCTTACTTAAAAATGAATGCAGTGAAACCTGTCTAGCAAGGTCATCAACAGTTCTGTAAAAAAAAATGACAGTCTTGACATGTGACTGCCAAATACAGTGGTTCAGTTTGCCAAAATATCTTCCATCCCCCCACTTGAAAATAAAATAAAAAGACCAATCTTTTTGATACAGCTAGATGTGAAGAGCTTGTTCTTTCTTCCTTGCCATTTTGTTATTTAGGAATGTTATTTACCAAATATCTTACTAAAAGCTTGGAGGAAGTGTTTGGAACATACGTAAGTTGTTGCAAATCGGGCACTCCTACCACACGTTCTTCTGAGGAATTGGAAAGTAAGGAGATTCCGAACTCAATATCCGCACTACTGTGTTGAGCTTCGATGATGCTTTCACCTGCCCCCTTATTTCTCTTTCTTTAAAATCGGTGATGCATTTTTTTCCATCTGGAGCAGACCAATCAAGCCTGCTAAAACAAAATGACCCTTATGTGAGAAGGCTAGGTTCATTGCAAAGAGGAGGAAGAACTCTCCTTGGGCTTCACACTGTGCTTATGGCAATTAAAGATCAAGCATGTGTGCCCTACTTAACAAAACAACATATCATCTGCAAATAAACTTTTAAGAACTTGACAGACCGCAAGAACAAATCACAATTTATGATCTCATGAATGGTGGTGATAGAAAAAGAAACATTTTTTTATCTTTTTAGAATTTCCTAAATAAGTGTTTTCTATAAGTTCCACATGTTGGTGACCGCGAAATGCAGATATATTCTCTTGTGCATTTCAAAAATGGCTGCCTGTAGTCATGTCTTGCAGGTTGCAGCCAAATAAAGGTTTTTTATACATTGTGTCTATTGGTGATAACATCCATGCCACTTGGAACTGTTTACTTTGAAGGTGACCACAGAATGCAAGTGATCCTTAACACTGATTTCACTGTTTATACATTGGGTGATCACTGAATTATGACCGCCTACCTATTGCTTCGTAGGTCCTCCTTTCACCCTCAGTACAGCAGCTATCTGATGTGGCATTAATTCAATAAGATGCCGTAAGCAGTTGGAAGGTATGGCCAACCAAGCTGTGTGTAATGCAGCCTTCAACGCAAGTATGGAGGTGATTGGTGTATCCAGGCATCTGATATGCCATTCCATAGATTGATATCGTGGGTAGTTCAGAGGCCAGTTGATATGCTGGAAATCTGAACTGTGTTCCTCAAACCATTCCTGCACATCATGGGACCTGTGGCTTGGCGTATTGTCATCTTGGAAGACACTGTTGCCATTCGGGGAAAAGTGCAACAGTTCTGGGTGTACAGAGTCAGCAAGCAATTCACAATAGTGGGCACCAGTCCTACGTTTTTCCACATGCACCAGGGTTCCAAGTTCCTGCCAGGTATAAACATGCTCCACACCATATAACTGCATCCACCAGCATGCACTATTCACTTTTGAAATAAAATGAAGTCATTTAGATTTTAATTAATATCTTAATTACATTTAGCCACATACTAAATCAGCTTAAACTGCATATATTTCTTTCAAAAATGCTGCATGTTTTTCTATTAATTGATGATAAAAAAATTTTTTTTTTCTTTTCAGTCTTTCACTGAGTATTTCACCAAAGAACATCATCGTTTATTAGAACTTTGGCGCCAGTTACTTCATTTTCGTAATGAGTTTGTTAAAATGAAATCTTCGACAGAACGTGATTTGTCTACTGTTCGTGTGCAATTAAATCAGACCTCACAAAATGTCACCCAAGCGTGTCTTCAGTTAGTGACTGCTCGACCCACTGAGCAGGTATTATCTTTATTGCATCTTTTTCTAGATGTGTTCTTTTGATTCCATTACTGCAAATTTCATAGTACTTTCTTCCTAGACTATAATTTTCTTTAGTGCTATGCATGCATACATATTTAATTTTTGGTACGTTATAGTTCTGTTATTACAGTGAACAAAGCATGGAATTCATATCCTATCCTGTTGGGCTAGTGGTCAGAAACATGGGCTTCTGGCTAATCTAAGTTGGGCCTGGGTTCAAGTTCAATGCAGCTGGGTCATATGCAGTGCTGGGAAGTTTAGCTACAACTACAGTTACAATTTCAAAAAAGTAGTGAGCTACAAATCAAACTACTTTTCCTGAAAAGTAGTTCCTCTACAACTACTTTTTAAAAGTAGTTTTAAAAACTTTGTGAATAAAAACACACATGGATGTATTTACGAATCAGAGTTTTCAGATGCTGGTCGTAGTAAATAAGTAGAGCTATCGCAGTGTGATTAAATGTATTTGGATAAAATACGTAAAATGTTATTAAAATACATGAAATTAAAAATTTGCATTTTCATTTAAATAAAGACAAGTAAAAATAATGCATCTTCAGTGTGTTCTGATTCCTATCTGTTCCAGTCCGAATTAATATAATAAAAATTTTGATGCTCATATTCAGCAGTCTTAATGACTGCGGTTCAATTTTTCATTGCCAAGATATACCAGTTAAAATTTATACGACGTGTAGTACTAACATTCATACAATGACGTAAAAAAAAAAATAAAAAAAAGTCGTTAGAGAAAGATAGGGGAAACTTGACAAATCTTCGAGACTGGTGCTACTGAATGAAAAAAAAAAAAAAAAAAAAAAAACGTTTTGAACCTGATACTAGAAATGGATGCAAATAGAACACATTGTTGTTTTTTTCTTTATGCTGCATAAAGGAAGAGTTATGAAAAGTTAAAAAACTGAAATATTTTGTGAATTGTCAGCTGCCCGATGAAAATGCATTTTTATTCAGTTGTTTTTTAGAAGTGGAAATATCGAGGTAAACAGAGATACACAGTAATTCCATAAGCAAGGAAACTTTTGAAAAATAGCATGGATCATCACTCTTATACGCCAGTTCAAAAAAAAAAAAAAAGCCACCCGTTGGCACAATGGTCTAAGCGATGGCCTCTGATCATTCGTCCGAAAGGGGTCCGGGTTCGAATCCCAGTGAGGCATGGATGTTGTGTTTGTCTTATGGCACTTTGCTCTCTCCTTTCCCTGTAACCAGTGACCCTAAATTAGAGACGGGCGACAGCTTATAGCCCACTGAAATGCTCACGATGGTCGTTAAACCTCCAATAAAAAAAAAAAAAAGAAAGAAATATTTGGCCTGCTGATGCATTGGTGTTGTGCCTGTACCCCAACAAATGGATAGGCGGGAGAAAAAAAACCATACTTGTTGCACGTCATCTATCCACTTGGGACATGGATGGATGAAATTTGAAAGAATGCTGGAGTGACTTAAAAGAAAATGTCTCAGGGCAGAAAGTTCTACAGTGGACTTGGGAAGACCTTTACCCAGCAGTGGACTGAAAATGGTTGATGTTGATTATATATATATACTGTATAATGCATACTTTTATTACATTAACTTTTTTTTTTAACTTTTTTAGAATGTTACTTAAAATTGTATTTTGAATTAAATGAATTTTCTAAGTCTAAAGTTGGGCTTTATACTGATAAAAGTGTTCATGAAGGAAACACGAGGAGCAGAAACATTTGGATAACACTACATTTTAGCAAGAGTTCTAAGTCTATTTATTTATAGCGATATTGAAAAGCGCTAATATAAATAGTTTCGTGTTTCTAGTAAATACGAAGAATCATGTTATAAAATTAATAACATCAATTGTAGTAAGTGATGTATCAATGTACAGTGGATGCTGTAATACATAGTAAATTAGGAACACATGAGTTCCGTTAGTAATGAATAATGAATGCTCAGACAAGTTTTTTAAGGACTCCAAGTAAATAATTGAACAAAGAAATTAAAAAGAAAAGCTCATGCATGCATGAAAATAAATAATATGTGCATAAACATACTAGAAAGAAAAATTGTGAAGCAATGGCTTGGAGATGAGGTTTTAAAGTTCGATGTCATGATTTTGAAGCCGAAAGGCTTGTTTTCCCCTTTACCAGAAGCGTGCACAGTAATACAATTTCATTTTTTGTTTTGCTTTTTAATTTACAACAATTATAGGAAACTGCCCAAAAAGTTCTGTTTCAGCATTCATCCTTAGCTAAATCATCCTGAAATATGTAATTTGGGGCTAAACTCAAGAGATGGTAAGCCAAAGAGATTGTTCTCTGAAAGAATGGCTTTACAACAGGGTCGAACATTCACGTTGATAGCTTACTGATTGTTCCCTGTTTTATGACTGTTTCTACCCCTCAGAGATGTCTCTTAGCCTCGTTAGGTGATCCCCTTTTATGCTCCACCTTCAATTGTGACCTATGACCTGGCATTGTAAAGGTCATGTATCCTGTTGGACAACATTAGTTCTTCCGAAGGTCAAGCTGAATTCGTCAAACGATTCCTTCTGTCAGTAAAATTTGTTCCTTGTAAAAGTAGTGAAAAATGTAGCGCGACATTTCGTTACAACTACTTGATTTTTGTAGCGCATTACAGACAAAACTACTTTATTTTTTAGTTACGCTACACTACAAACTACAATAAAAGTAGCGCACTACTTCCCAGCACTGGTCATATGTTCGTCCTATGGTGCTGGTTCTGTTCCTTTCCTGGAACTAGTGGCCTTGTATTGTTGATTGGTGACTCCTTACAAATTTACTCATGAGGATCATTAAACCCCAAAACAAGCAAACAAATGAAAAAAGGAATTCATTTCTAAAGCTGACCTTGTGACTGGTTTGTTTGTAACGGCAAACTGATGACATACATGCAGTAATTTGGCATGGCTCTCTTTAGTTAAATATATCTATTGTGCCATAAATTCTACACAAACAAACAATATGGTTCTTGCAGTTTGGTTTGTATTATATTTCATTACATGCTAGGCGAGTTCAGTACATAAAATGCAACACAAAAATTCTTGGCTTAGTAATCATTCAAACCATGTTGGCTGAATTGTAGAAATGCATTTTTTATTTAATCATTATTAACTTCATTCCCTTAGTTCTTGTGGTAATGTACTTATTTATATTTTGAAAGGTAATTTGGTTCTCTTATATACAGAGGAAGAGTCGAAAGTTTTGCAATATTTTGATCACTTGATGTCTTCATACGTACCGTTACGACGAAAGCTTACTAGCATTCAAAGTATAGGCCATCGTGTTGCACCATCTTTAGCCATCTGCCTGTCAGTTCTTTGATTCCGCGGTGGTACCAGTTTTTGTCCTTTGAGGTGAAAAACTTCTTCACCCCAGCTGCCACCTCCTCCTGGTTGTTAAAGTGCTGGCCGCAAATGAAGTGGGCCATGGACCAGGACAAGTAAAAATCTGACAGGGTGAGGTCTGGACTATATGCTGGGTGTGGCATGAGTTCGATGCCCTCAAGTTCGTGGAGTTTTCCCTGGGTCATTTGCGTGGTATGAGGTCAAGCATTGTCCTGCTGTAGGAGAGCGCACTTTCTGTTCACCAGTGCCAGGTACTTCTCCTCTAAAATGGCATACATCTGTTCCAGCTGTTCAGACTAAAGGTTGGCGTTGATGGTCCAACCGTCTGGAACAAATTCATAATGGATTATCCCCTCGAAATTCCACCAGACGGAGAGCATCATCTTGTGCTCGAAGTGCCCATGTTTGGCAACAGGTTCATGAAGCTGGCCCGGGCTCAACCACTGCCGTTGTGTGTTAGGATTACGGAAGTAGACCCACTTTTCATTGCATGTAACAATTCTCTTGATGAATCGTACATCGCATGGGTTTTCCAGGGGTTTCACAAACACTTCCGCTTGACAGTTTGTGAAGGACAATGCGGCAGAGGTTGGTGTTGATGATCTGACCGTCTGGAACAAATTCATAATGGATTATCCCCCCGAAATTCCACCAAACGCAGAGCCTCACCATGTGCTCAAAGTGCCCACGTTTGGCAAGAGGTTCAGGAAGCTGGCCCGCCCTCAACCACTGCCGTTGTGTGTTAGGATTACGGAAATAGACCCACTTTTCATCGCACGTAACAATTCTCTTGATAAAACGTACATCGCATTGGTTTTCTAGGGGTTTCACAAACACTTCCGCTCGGCGGTTTGCTTCAGCTAACATCAGCTCGTGAAGGACAATGTGGCAGCTCCTGTAGACCTTGCTGAGGTCCTGACAGTGACAAACCACTGTTCTGTGATATGCCAAGTTCGCCTGATAATTTCTGAGTGTTGGTTGTCGGATTTGCCTCTATGGCCTGGCACACAGCCTCCGAATTCACGGTTCGTGGCGTACCTAGCCTTGGCTGATCATCAAGGTTTCTGTCACCTGAGCGAAATTTCTTGAACCATCTGGTTGGGGTGCTGTGGTCCACGGAACCTTCCTCTTTTGCATGGCAAAGGTTTGTGGTTGCTTGAGCAGCATTATGGCCAAGTTCAAACTTGTAAAGCAAAAGTTTCGTAATTAGCTGGCTGCGGCTGTTGTATCTTTTAGCATCCCAACCACTGACAGAACGACGACATGCAATGCTGCTCACAGCAATGACTACCACTTTATATCCCTTTCGACTGCTTCAGTGTGCGACTTGAACTAGTTTAAACACGTGACATACCCGCCGCAGCCCGTGCATTTATGCAAGTATTGCGAAACTTTTTACTCGCTCTCTGTACGATGACCCTTATGCTAAATTGTGTGATAAATGTGAAAACTGATTTAACAGTTCAGCATCTTACATCAAGCATAGGAATAATAATGGAATGCAGCCTCTTCATTTTTCTAGGATCTTAATTAAAGGGAGCTGTGTGTTCTATCATAAAAACAGAAAAGCAGTTTATTTACTGAAGGATATGTTATAAAGTTTTTAATTCAGTCAAATGATCTGCATTAAAAATTGCGCATATTTCCTGTTCCTCGCGTGCCCTGATTTGTATTCATTTAAACCCAGTGGCAGATTGATTTTCAAAATTTCTAATCTGTATTGTTATAGTAAAGACCCATGAATAAAAAATATCAATTTATTCTAAATGTGAAAATTGTTTTTGAACCCATGTGTACTGTTAAAATTAAAATTTAAGTATTATTAAAATGATTATTATTATTCAGGTTCTTAATTTGTTGATCATTCTCACGACCATATAGGTGTGGGGTGATGCACTGAGATTAGAAAGGAGTAATGAATTTCAAGAATCACTCAAATAAGTGAGTGGCACAAATTTTAGCAAAAAAATAATTTAATACATGTAAACATTGATGTTAAAAAAATGCATACACAATATCAAGAACAAATATGTTGTGGTTAAAATAAAAATAACATTATATCAAGACAAATGCGTTGTGATAAAAAAAAAAAAAAATACTGTTTAATTCAACTTCTTCATTTTAATTAAAGAACACACAGTTCAAAAATTAAGATTGCTCAAATCCCCAAGATTAATTACTCGCAGTCCTCTGTCAGCTGCGAAATTAATATTAAGGTACCAATAATACAAATCTTGGTTGTTGTATTTTTAAATAGAAGTCATTTCTCAGTGTTTCACACAAATTTATTTTCTTAGTTTTTTATAAGAAATTCACACAGATTAGTATTCTCAAAGTTCACACAATATGCAAGGAAAATAAAGTCATCACTATCGATGTTAATTGCGTGAGTATCTTTTGCAAATCCGTTTAAAGTACAGTCAATGAATGTAAATAACACTGTAGGATTCAACTACCAATTATGTAATTAAAATGCTACATCAGACTGAATCTCAAATCATACAGAAATGCTGTAATAGGCCGAATCTGAAGGTGGGCAACTAACATATGTTCATAAGAATTATTTCATAATTAAAACGTCATGTACCATCAATATTAAAAAAAATGCATTAAAACACATACATTGCATAACAAAAACCAAAGCCGTGATCAGGATTTGAACCTGGGTTATAAAACTAATTAACTTCACAATTTCTTATTTAAATTTCATTCTAAACCCAAAATGATTGTATGTTCCATGATTCAATTCATTTCATACTAGAACAATTTCTGTATGCCTCTGGTATGCAACAAATTCAGTACTAGTTTTTGTACTTTTTGCTCAAGAAAAAGGAAAAACACATCTTGTGGAAAAATAGTAATAATTATGCTCTCTCTCTCTCTCTCTCTATATATATATGTATATATATACACACACTCTAAATTATGCAGAGTGTCTTGAAGAAGATACATTCACTTTTATCCAAACAGGGTAGATGCATAAAGAAATGGAGAATCACCATTTTACTGCCATTTTGAAATAGCTTTTGAATTGTAGTAATGGATAAGTTTACCTAAAAGGTTTCACACAAGTAGTTTACTTATACCCAAAATAATTCACACAGAATCTAAAACTTGACATTTAATACCACTAAGGTTATGATAGCTCACATCGATACATTTCTACCCCAGTTTCGCTGTTACGCGATCAATTGTGTCTAATTTATAGAACCATAACGCAACTGCTGTACGATTCCGGTAAACCTCTGGTTTATGCGTAAATCGGTAAGCATCAGAAACTGGGTAGCAACAACACTTGTTAATTAGATATATTAATCAGCTGTTAACTAAAAATGCTAAATACTCAGAATTATTACAAATTTTGAACGAAATCCACGGCCGCTTTGAATCAGCTCAAAAAAAAAAGTATCGAAACTTTATCCATTATCTCAAATAGAAAATAGATTAAAAGTGCTGACAAGAAAAATCCCTTTTTTCTAAAGGCATATATGTTTATGAAGTAACTCTTGAAAAGCTCAGAGAAGTATACTTTCATTAGCAGCCCATTTCGTTCCTGACCCGGAAGTTCACCTTCTCACAGCACACACTCGAGCTCATAACGTCGTGCAAGTAAACTACGGGTTTAATATATGGTTCTATATGTTGCTGGCTTCTCCGAGTAAAGGCAGCGAAAAAATCATTACTTTCCTGACTCGAAAAAAGGACAGGAGATATCGTTAAAGAGTTTAATTCAATAAATGTTCCTATTTCTTTCTTGTCCTCCCCCCCCCTTTTTGTGATCTCCGTTGCTTCATTACCAAGACTCAAACTGAATATAATTCATGCAATAAACAGGCACTACATAGATAAAAATTAAAATTACAGCTGGGGGGGGGGAGGACACTGGGTGCATAACATCTTACCAAAATAATAATAACCAACAACTATTAATCCCCCGAGATGTCTGTAACATCTCCCTCGCCGGAAGAAAATTTAAACCAATAAAATCATAATGGTTGCATTCATAGCAAAACAAATTTAACTTCAGTTAGCCCCCATTTCCTCAGAATCCAGACCTACTCCAGTTACGGTTGACTCACACAAGCATATTTTGTTTGTACTTAAGTCGACAGATCATTTTTTAATGGGTAGATTAACGGATCAAAAGTATGATAATTTAAAAATTTACTGCATTATCTTCATCTATCAAACTGTAGCTTGTGACACTGCTCTGCACTTGTGACGCTGCACTACACTTTCCTATTTAGGTAAAACTTCTATTAAAACGAGGCTTTCACAACACCCTTTGGTGCCACCTGTTTGATACTCTCGATCTCCGCTGTGCATGTCATGAAAATGGGAGGTAGATCATTCCCGATGAAAATAAATAGATTCCATCGCTGTCTTGCGATCTCTGGACCACAGTCTTTCTGTTCCTCAACCCTGGAACCGACCACGGGCCACAATAAAGCAGGTAGGGGGAATTAATTCCACGTTTTTTTCTTCCTACTGTCGTCTGAGAGGTAGATGCTTCACACTTCGGCTGGCTCGCGTTTCCACAAAGGTTAGAGGTTCTTTCGAGCGCTAAGCATAACAAAGGGTTATTTCTTGCTGTCTCTCTGCTAACTTTAATGGGAAAGCAGTCTCAGTCAACTGTTTCAGCTCCATTGGCTGGGAAGGCGAAGAGGGTATGGTCCAGCAGCAAGAGCTGTCAAAACCACCGAACAATCTCGGGCACGGAAAATTCGTAGATGTTGTTACATCTGTGTCCCAGTACAGACTGCTCGCAAACTTTTGCAAGTTATCCAATTAAACGCGTCGACCGCACCCACATGGCGCAACCTGATTGGTCGATCACCACATTCATTCTAGAAGGATCATAAGGTTAGTTACTCAAAAAAAAGATATAAGAAAAAGTATATCCGTTAGCAGAAAACTTAAATTTTGAACTTCACCTTTCACTAAAATGAAACTCATGTCTCAAAACATATATGGATCAAATATTTAGTATTTTCATACGCATTGTCATGTGCAACTGATGAATTTGTCTCATACTCCTTTCCTGTCTCTGATGGCGCAGTTTAGAATCGTTATGATTTTACATGAATTTTTCTTATAAAAAAACAAGATATAATGCACTAAAACATTCTAAAAATTCAAGTTTCAATCAAAATTACATTTTCTAACAGTTGATTCCCAGAAATTTAGGTAAACTGCTAGAATTATGTCATAGGAATTTATGTGATGTTTCAAAGTTATTTACACAAACATGTCGCCATTAAAAGAATTCTTGAAATCATGATCACGTGCGTAAGTTACGTTGAAAAATTAAGAGTGGGACGTTTCGGTAGCGACTTCTACCTTCATCAGCCATGGAATGAGACACGTGGTAAAAGCGTCAGTTAAACCCCTAGATTTACAAGGTGTCTACTCTATCCCTATCAACACTTCCACAGGCATTACCCACTATATTGGTAGTACTTACTGCAGCATAAACCGGCGTTTGATGGAGCATATCGCTGATGTTAAGAAAGGTAGCCCTTCCACCTCCCTTTCAATTTTAACCATCAGCGATACGTCCGCGGCTCCCGATTGGCACAATGTTAAGCGAATTGCCCCGTTCAGCAATCAGCATGTGCTCAAATATTGTGAAAGCATTGAAATATACCTTACCTTTAACACCTGCAATACTGACGCACCTTTTAACATCCCTATTATTTGGAAAGCGATTTTGAAATCTGGCAACAACTGACGCTTTTACCATGTGTCTCATTCCATGGCTGATGAAGGTAGAAGTCGCTACCGAAACGTCTCGCTCTTAATTTTTCAATGTAACTTACGTGTGTGATTACAATTTCAAGAATTCTTTTAATGTTTTGTGTGTTACGCGTTTTCCTGCCAATTCTTCTCACTATGTCGCCATTTTCTGCTATTGCTACACATGGAGTTAGGGTGGCGTCCGTCGACGATAACTACAAGTACACATGCTCTCTTATTCGTGGAAATACAACCTGATCAATCATATACCTTTTTATTTGTTACCAAACATTATTTTTCTTAAAAAAAATATGTTTGGCATAATGGACTGGATAATATCCAGGACACATGTGAAAATTATGTTTTTGAACCCATGTGAAAATGATGGAATAAAGACAAAGTAGCATAAACGAGGCATATGCCTTGCAGTTTATCTGCACAAATTGTAAATGCATATGATTTAATATATGTTTATGGCATCTAGAAATTGTCAACTTTGTGTTGTTTAAGTTTTCATTTTTGAATTAATTGCAAAACTTAATATTTCTATAAAACATAACCTTATGTGTCTTATGTTTCAAAATATAAGACGCATAAGGTTTTTTGGATATGTGTCTTATGTTTCAAAATATTATCTGGTGCTCACTGTGGGAGTAAGCTACTGAATCTCCCAAGAATTATTTTCGTAACTGTGTTTTACAAACGTATGAAAATTTTACATCAGAATGTGTATTTCAATTTAATATACCACTATAAAAAGTAGTACCTGTTTCAGATATTTTCCACAACTATTCACCTATTTCATTGGAAAGTAACTATACGCCTATTTCATGAAAACAATGTGTTACCTTAATATTACAATACATGCATTTTTGACCATTTATACTTACATAAAATTAGTCCATTACAATAGATGTTGAGAGTGATATCAGTGTTTGCACAGCCCCTAAAATCCTGAGAAATTCTTGGAAAATGATCTGCCTTTTTTCCAGGTCTGGAGAGCCCTTGATTTTTCATATTTTTATGAAAGGTCCTTAAATAGTTCTTGAATTTCTTCTTGCAGTGAAAAAAACCTTGGTTGAAATGTTTGGACTGATTGCATCACTTTGTTCTAGCTCCCTGTGGTGTCTGCTTGTGATGACATCCCTTCCTTCCATGGAGTGTGGAAACGAGATGTCATCTCGTGACACTGCAGTGCGAGATTTGAGTGCCATATTTCCAGAAATATTGGTTTGTGGTATAGCAGTTGTGTGTAATTGGAGTAACATCATGTGGAAACCTTTCCGTGGGTCCAAGATGAACCTTTATTCTAGCACACATTTTCCTTGCTGAAGATTGATATATGTCCTCTCTGGCATCAATATGCAGGGAAATAAATTACTATGGAATAGGGAATCCTCAGTGACAGGGCAAAATTGTTTTGTACAAAGGTTGAACCAAAAGTAATGGAAAAGTGGGCATAACTTTGTTATTAACTGACAGAGGTTGTTCAAATTGCACATGTTGGTAGAGTGACTCTTTCTCTATAGTAACCCTTATTCTTCATTGCAATTAAATAATGGATTCCAAACAGAAGCAACGTGCTGTCATTGAGCTCTTGGCGAAGGAAGAGTGCAGGCTGTCCGACATCCACAGAAGGCTACAGAATGTTTACGGGGATGACACCATTGACAAGAGCAATGTGCACAGATGAATGAAGAAGTTTAAAGAAGGGCGAACCAGCATTGTGAAGACAAGCCATGCAGTGGGAGACCATCATCTGTGACCACTGACACAAATCGTCAGCGAGTGGATGAATTGATTCACGCGGAGAGATGGCTCACAATCTGTGAGCTTGTTGCACAACTGGACTGTGGTCACAATACCATGCAGAAAAAATGGTGGAAGACTTAGGGTATCAGAAAGTATGTGGAAAGTGGGTACGTCAGCAGTTGACACCCAATTTGAAGGAAAGAAGGGTGAAAGTCTGCTCTGATCTGCGGGAAGCATTTGAAGCCAATGAAGACATGTTTTCTTCCAATCTGGTGACAGGGGATGAAATGTGGGTGTACCTTTACGATCTGGAAATGAAGAACCAATCCATGGAATGGTATCGCACCTCTTCACCAAGGCCTAAGAAGTTTAAGAGCCAGCGATCAGCACAGAAAGTCATAGTGACTGTTTTTTGGGACGATGGGGGTGTCATGTTCCTTGATTTTCTGGAAAGTGGCTGTACAGTGACCAGCGAGCGGTACATTGAGACACCCAAGAAGCTTAGAGAAGCCATAAGGAGGAAGAGACCAAACAAGAATCTGAAAAGGATCCACATTCACCGTAACAATGCGAGACCACAAACATCTTTGACAACAAATCAGGCGATCTGCAAATTAGGCTTGTTGGTTGTTCCCCACCACCGTACAGCCCAGATCTGGTGCCCTCCGACTTCCCCTTGTTCGATCCAAATGAAGGACAGTCTCCGGGGACAACGATTTGATTTGATGATTCAGACGAAGTGAAAGAGACTGTGAAGAAGTTGGTACAACAGTCCATACCTGATTTTTTTCTAAGAGGATTCGAGAGTTGCATTCAACGATGGTGCAAAGCGTCGCTTGTGATGGAGACTATGTTGAGTAGTACTTTTGTATAGAGAAAGAGTTACTCTACCAACATGTGCAATGTGAACGACCTCTGTGAGTTAATGAAAAAATATGCCCATTTTTGCATAACTTTTGGTACAACCCTCATATTGTTATCATTGTGCTAAGTTCCAGATTGCTTCATATAAGTTTTATACAGAGCAGTTTTTATACAAGGAAATTTGCCGCTTTATTGAAGATGTAACACACTCTGAAAAACACTCACTCTATAACAGCAGAGCACACAGGACTTCATAAGAATTTTAAACTCATAGGTAATATATAGTGAAAAGAGTGCTGGGAGCTCTTAACTAAATGTAAAACCTTTGGGTGAACAAGAGAAGGAGGGAGTGGTGGTAAGACTGAAGGTCAATCAATAGTATGTGTGCAGTTCAGTTGGCCAAGTTAGGATATTTTTCTAAATAAAGCCAGAAAGGTCTCAACTGGCAGCTTCTTTATCTCTCTAAAGTAAGTAGGAAGATTGAGAGCAAAAGGGACCAGTATAGTCAACACTAAAGATCTGTCATGAAGGAAAGTACCTCCCAGCATAAAGTAACATATACTGCGTTATACAATTTCTGTAACAAAATTTGAAGAAACAATTTTAACTGTTTATCTGGGCAAAGCAAGTGAAAACCTTTTGTGGACGCTTGAACATGAAAATAGGAAATGATTCCAAGAATCTTTTTCCACACATTTTATAAATAATTCTATGAAATATAAAGTAGATGTTGTGATGTCATAAATATTCAATGAACTTGGCTTCATTCCAAAGAGACAGTCCAGGCATTTTACACTGTATTAAACCAAGTGATTATAAATTCATGAGTATTATTCAAGTTATGACTAAAGTCTTAGTAGTAAGTAGAATACTTGATTATGAAGTACGAGGGGTGTCCGATAAGTATTCAGCTTTTTATTTTATACAAAACCGTGTGTATGATTGTATGTATGCGTGAAACTACTGTATTACAACTACTTTCAGTGAAGCACCGTAAAAGTGGAGCAGCTTGATACTAATGTTAGGTGGCACTGTCGATCAAAAACAATGGTGGCTACGTTATGTGTTCAGTTCGAGCAACGAGCAGTAGTGAAATTTTGGACGAAAGGAGTAGTAAAGGCTTTGGACATTACAAGAGTACTTCAGACTGTGTATATAGTGATGTGGCCATGTCTCGTTCCAGTGTTTATGAATGGGTTACGAAGTTCAAAGCTGGCCACAAGAGCCTTGAAGATGAAGCACTGTCAGGTAGGCCTAACACGGCGGTGACTGATGAAACGATTAAATGGATTGACAACTTGATTAAAGGTGACAGACGCATTCATGTTCGGGATATTGCCATGGAATTGGATATCAGTAAAGATTCTGTTGGACAAATTATTCATGAACATCTCAACTATAGAAAAATCTGTGCCAGATGGGTACCCTGAATGTTTACAGCGGTGCATAAATGCCAAAGGCTAGACATTTGCAGTGAACTGGTACAGTGCTACGATGAGGAGGGCGATACATTCCTGGGATGCATAATCACTGGCAATGAAACATAGATTCATCAGTTCAAACCGGAGACAAAACGGCAAAATATGCAGTAGCTCAAAGAAGTTCAAAGTTGGTTTGTCAGCATCCAAGGTCAAAAGGTCATAGCTATTGTCTACTGGGACAAACACTGTATCCTTCTGGTTGAGTACTTGGCAAAAAATGAAACAGTAAATGTGAAGGCCTATGTGAAGACACTGAGAAAATATGCGCAGCGTATTCATTATGCAGACCAAACAGCCAACATTGAAAAACAATCAAGTTTTGCTTCAGCATAATAACACTTGCCCACATATTGCTAAACCAGTGCAAGCAGAAACCGCAAAACAGAGGTGGACCGTTTTTTCACACCCTACTTATAGTCTGGACCTGGCACTTTCCGATTTTCTTGTTTTCGGTCCCTTAAAGGTTAGTCTTCGTGGACACCACTGTGAGAGCATGTACGATCTGTGAGTGGCAGTCCATCAATGGGTTCACAACACCCCTGCTGATTTCTTTGCTACCAGAATGAATCGACTTGTTAATCGGTGGAGGAAATGTATTGTGCTGAAGAGGGAATATGTGGAAAAGTGACTTTAACTGTTTGTACCACTGTTTTACATATGTGAGTATCATATTTATGCATCCTGTATATTTTATTTCTCTCCTATAATTGATAGGAATTAAAATCCAGATACTATTGGACATTCCTTGTAAATATTAGAGTAGTGGCAGGCTTAAAGAGAGACCAACTCTCAAGAAGTGAATCCCAAACATTATCTGAACATGAGGGAAAACAAAGTGTAAACAAAGTATGTACCATCAATGTCTTGTGTCAGAAGGTAAACATGAAATTGTATGTAAATATGATTTTTGCAAGTAGCTAGCCTGAGGGAAGTATACAATTGAAATAAAGCAGTGCTTTGTTTAGTGTAAGGAATGGGCAACAGTAGTATTTAGGGTGCATATGCATCTATTATTATATTTCCATTTTTTTCTTTCAGGACTTCATAATTCCATGATAGTTTTTGAAGTCATGAATCCATAGAATTTAGTATTAGCAAATTTTTTTGCAAAACAAAACTTAATGTTGTTTTTTTTTACATCAGTAATTTTAATAAAGAGTTTATTTGTGCTTATTCTGTAAATGTTGGATACATAATAATAACAGCTTTACTAAAATGTGTCCTGTGAGTAGTATTTTAATGGTTGCTTTTTCTCAAAAGTGGTCAAATAATTATATGTATTATGAAATATGCATGAGACAAATCCCAAAGGGTTGTCTTATGTTAAAACATGCTTTGGATTAAACAAATATAATATCAAAGGTATTATTTACCTAATATTGAAAAGTATTTTGCAGTGCCTCACAAAGCGACAACGTGCAAAATACCTTTCAATATTAGGTAAATAATACCTTTGATATTATATTTGTTTAATGATATGTAACTGCTGTTCTAGCATACATGAGATTTTTTTCGCAGATTTGTGAAATTCTGCTTTTTTTTTTTTTTTTTTGTCATCATTTGTGTCATTCTTAAGATTGATGTGAAACTGAATATCATTTTTCTGGGGGAGGGGAATCGTTTTCCATCTGGAGACAGTATTTCGTGTTTCAAAACTTTCGAAAAGGGAAGTTAAACGGAGTGAAAAAATTTTCTGTAATCATATTTTTTTTCTCACAATTTTGCCTCTGTCCTGTACTGTTGTTACATATCTGTTTATTGCATAAATATTCATATTTCAGTGTGAAACTTTAGGTAAAAATTTGCATAAATGGAAGTTACATGGCGCGAAGAATTTCCTGTAATTTCAGGCATGAGATTCTTCCACAGATTCAAGGAATTCTGCCTCTTCCATTATCATTTAGGTAATTCACGAGATCAATACCCAACTGAACACATTTGGGGGGGGGAGATTGGTGTGTGGGGGCATTTTCTGTCAGAAAACTGAAGATACCGGAAGGTAGACTGAGTGAAGATTTTTCCCATAATCATTATTATTTTTTCTTGCAATGTTTCTTCTGCCCAGTGTTGTTAAATATAATTTTATTACATAAATATTTGTATTTCGGCTTGAAAATGCAGGAAGAATTTCCAAAAATGGAAGTCGGGGACTGAGCAAAGATTGCCCCCATAATGGTATCTCCCCCTTCCCCCTGCGATGTTCCTACCCTACTGTGTTCTTGTTAAATGTTACTTTCCCCTATAAATGTTTGCATTTCAGCTTAATAAGGGTGGGGGAAATTTCCAAAAATGGAACTGACGAAGTTGGAAAAGGTGTTCAGAAGTATGGTAATCCTCTCAAAGTTACATCATTTATCTAAAATACAGTAGTGAAAGCTTTGATATTAGGTACTTATGGTCTTCAGGCAGAAAGTTCTTTCAGCATGATGCATGAAACTGCCATCAGAAGGCATAAAAAAACCCCAAAAAAACAACAACAATGAAGAAATGGGAAGAGAAAGATATCAGCAGAAAAAAAAAATTAAGCAATGGATACTGTGTAGCTTCAGAGTCAACAAAAGACAAACAAAAGGTAGCCTGCATTATATTCACACTTCCTCATAATGTGCTTTGGTTTTTCACCCAGTTAAAAAGTTCAGCTTTCTTATTTTTTCATTGGTCTCATGTGCAGTGATGGAAAGTTTGCGCCAATTTCATTATCTTGCGCCAAACTGCTACAAATTACAAAAACATTTAATATTTGCTCCCAACTGCGCTGAAACAGCAATCTACAGCAAAAATTGTCGAGCGAAAATAATGTTTTCACGGCGAAAAATACCGTTTTAAACGTCGAATCGAATGACGCTTTTTTAAGGTCTACGCGTAATTTGGTGAAAACGACACATAATCATCCCGTACCGTAGCCAATCCCAAAATTTCGGAATGTTTTTCACCTACCTTCTAATCCGTTGTTTTTTTCGGCAAAAATGACGAAAAATACAGCAATTTTCGCGATGTAGGGAATTAAATTGTTTTTGCTTATGGAGGAGGAGTTTTGTTGTAATCACGTGGTATGTAGGAGAAATGATGCTGTACGTTATTAAATCCTGATGAAGATTGTTTACCGATAGTTTGGTGGTCTTTCGGAGTGCTGTGCAATTGAGATAGCGCAGTTATTTTATTCCGGGCGAGGTGCGCCATTACGTAAATACAGCGTAAGGTCAGTCATTAGCTATTTCGTCGACGCAAAGGACGACTGAAAATGGTTCTCCCGTGGCAGGATGCAATGGTGCTGTTTCTAAAGGATTCATAGGTATTCAGAGATGTCAACTTTTACAGATTTTCACTCCATCTTACGGTTTTACGGAAGTCACCCGAAAAAACTACGGAAAAGCCCTCGCAAGGTCCCTGCACGCAATTTCTATTTTTTAGTCTTTTGGTCGAAAAAACGCACTTTACAGATAGTCCCTTATGTGCCTTCGATGTTCTGACTTCCCCCGCCAACGGAGGCGGAGTTTGTCACGTGATTCCCCATACAGCCATTTGAGAGTACCGTGCGCAAAAGTCGAGAGGGAACTCAGCTCAGCGCTTTTTGCCAACTCTTTACATTGATTGCACGTGGCTTTGTGCTTGTGAAAATTTTGGTGCAAACGTTTTAACCCTTTCTGCTCGACTGTCGGAGCCCACCCGACATTATGAAATCGCCGAATAGCTCACCCGCCACTCCGATGACGCCTTTATAGCACGCATGTCGGTGGTCGCGAGACATTTCTTTTTCGTCGAATAGGTCGGGTATCACTCGCCACGCTGATGACACCGCTATAGCTCGCCAGACGTTTCTTCTTCACCGGATAAAGAAAAAGAAACGTCATCTGCGTGTCGGGTGTCACCCGCCACGATGATGATGCCTCTATGGCTCGCATGTCGGCGCTTGTGAGGAATTTCGTTATTCACCGAATAGCTCGCGTGTCGGGTGTTATCCGCGACACCTATGACGCCTCTATAGCTCGGATGTCGGCGCTCGCGAGGAATTTCTTTTTCGCCGAATAAGTTGGGTGTCATCCGCCACGTCTATGACGCCTCTATAGCTCATATGTTGGGGCTTGCGAGACATTTCTTTTTCGCCGAACATGTCTGGTGTAACCCTCCATGCCAATAATGCCTCTATATCTCGCATGTTGGCGCTCGCGAGACATTTCTTTTTCGCCGAATAACTTGCGTGTCGGGTGTCATCCGCCGCGCTCAATTACGCCTCTATAGCTCGTGGGTTGGGGGTTGCCAAACATTTCTTTTTCGCCGAATATGGCACGTGTCTGGTGGCAACCTCTATGCCGATGACGCCTCTATAGCTCGCATGTCTTTGCTCGCGAGACATTTCCTTTTCGTCGAATATATCAGGTGTCACTCGCCACGGCGATGACGCCCCTATAGCTCGCATGTCGGGGCTCGCGAGATGTTTCTTTTTCATCTGATAAAGAAACAGAAACGTGATCTGCGTGTCGGGTGTTGCCCGCCATGCCGATGACGCTTCTATGGCTCGCATGTCGGCGCTCGCGAGGAATTTCGTTTTCACCGAATAGTTCCGGTGTCACCTGCCATGCCATGACGCCTCTATAGCTCGCATGTCGGCGCTCGTGAGGAATTTCGTTTTCACTGAATAGCTCATGTGTCGGGTGTTATCTGCCACGCCTGTGACGCCTCTATAGCTCTGATGTCGGCGTTCGCGAGGAATTTCTTTTTCGCCGATTAGGTCGGGTGTCATCCGCCACGTCTATGACACCTCTATAGCTCGTATGTCGGGGCTGGCGAGCTAAAGCTGAGCTTTCACTGCTAAGTTGTGGCCTCTACTGCTGAAAAGCAAAAAAAAAAAATGCGAGTTCTGTGTGAGTCTGGGTGAAAAGTTATTTGAGTGGAAAGGGTTAATTTAGATTAAAACGAAACTAAATGTAGCAGTGAAACAGCTATGACAACAAAAAAAAAAAAAAAAAGAAGTCAGATAAAACTTATTGTCAAGTGTATCGCAGTATGTATAGTAAAGAATGGCCTTTTTATGATGCATCTAAAGTTTTGCTGAATCACGTTTTATAAGCCAGGTGGCTGCAATTTTAGCCTGTCGCAAGGCGGCCGCGATTATTGTAGGCGTCATGCGGAGAGCAAGATAAGAAGCACAGAGATCATGTCAAAAGATTAAATGGAGATGTGAGTAAAATTAATGTAACCAAAAAACTTCTGACAGCTTATAAAGAATCCTGGGAAAAATATCAAGAGCAGATTAGTGCTGGAAAAATGCAGCAAAACAAGCAGAAAAGAAAAGAAATTGAATGTTCACAAGATGATTTGAAATGGGAAGAAGCTGAACATTTGCAGCAGTTGGATTCCCTCATAAAATGTTAAACAATACTGAGATGAACATTAAATGTGGCATAAAAAAAAGACATGAGTGCAATAGAAAGTGGACAGATACTTTTAAAAGAAACAAAACATTGCTAACTATAATAAAAAATTAGAAAAGAATAGAAGTGAGCTATTAAATATTGTAAAAAGCAGCAAAAAATTAAACATTTTTTGTAAAATAGATGATTAATAATAGAATCCTGCTATGGTTACAAATTGTTTGATCTATTTGAAAACTAAAATGTTTGCATATGTGTGTGTGTATGTCAATGCAAGATGTTTTAAATTTGAGTAGGGTGCACCACCTATTTCCAAAACATTTTCTGCTTAAGAGTTTGTTCTATCTACTAATATTTTACCTGCTTTAAAAAATGTTTTCTTACACCAAAAATGCATTTTGCTGCTCCAAAAATGCATTTTGCTGCTCCAAAAATGCATTTTGCTGCTCCAAAAATGTATTTTACCTGCTCCAAAAATGTATTTTACCTGCTCCAAAAATGTATTTTACCTGCTCTAAAAATATGTTTTACCTGCTCCAAAAATGTATTTCACCTGCTCCAAAAATGTATTTTACTTGCTCCAAAAATGCATTTTGCTGCTCCAAAAATGGTTTTGCAACTTTCCATCACTGCATGTGCTGTATGTTCAAGGTATGCAAAAATCCCCATGTGGTTCTGGTGTTCAACATTCATGAGTTACATCCTTAAAAAGCCATTATTCTAAGTTGTAGGAGTATTCAAAGTTCATACTATAAAATGGGGTAAAATATTTTATGTGTTTAGGTTTTTTGCAATTTAGATTTCGAATAATAACAGTCAAGTTCTTGAGGAATCATAGCTGTATACATTATATTAACTTCTTAGTTTGCATAAAATGTTTTACCAGTTATTTCCAAAATAATGGGTGACATTATTTCAAATTATCTCACTTGTGATATTTATCACTCTTTTGTAGACTGAGAATAATCAAGACATGGAGCTCCAAAAACTGAAGCAGGAAGTTATTTCAGTAAAACTAAAATGTGATGCAGAAAAGACAGAACTCTATGAAAGGTAAGCTGCATTATTCAAAAATTCATAGCAAAAATGTTACTTTGTCAAATGTCATATAGAAGGGTTTTATTTTTAATATTAGAAAAAAAAAACTGTTGCTCATAAAAGTAAGTCATTTATTAAGTGTACAGTTTGTAGATTTATGAATTTCTTTGTTCCTGTATCTCTTCATGTTGTTAGGCATATTTAGAACCATTGCTTTGTTTGCCAGCTTATTTGGAATTTATGTTGGTCTCTTTGTACTCCAGTGAAGTACAGGTTTTTTTTTTTGCAATGCCCAGCACTTTAAAAAGCCTGCTTTTGATATTATTAATATAGTAACATAAAATGTTTCATTACCTTGTATTATTAGTATTATAACACAAAATGTTACAATACAATGTATATTATTAATATAGTAATATGAAATGTTATATTACTTTGTGCTGTATTATTAATGTAACATGAAATACTACATTACTTCATGTTATAGTAACATCAAATATTACATGACCTTCTTTAGGCTTAAAAGTAAGTATGTATTGCAAAACATGATCACATGTGCTGTTCTTGGTTATGTGTGGGCTTCTGGCTCCTCATACTGCTGGGACTTTGTTTGATTCCAAGGAAAGCCTAGATGCTATATTCACCCTTACAGCAGTGGTTTTCTCCATATAATGAACTAGTTGCTCAGATTTAGGGTTGGAAAACTCTTCCTCGCTGTGGATGCTGCTGATGGTCGTTATCGGTTGGCAGGGGAAAGCCATCGAAACCTTTTTATAAGACAGAGCAAAATCAGCAATGACTTTTTAAGCATTCAGTTTCTTTGTGTGTGTGATGGTACAGTCTGGCACAACATTTCAGTTTTGCAGCAACATTCATGCATTCTGGCACCTGCAGATTAACAAATTTGTCAGGATGTGTGTATGGTACCTCAGATTATATTAAAAGCATCCATCAAAAATCTGTTGTATGTCTGTTTCTATTGAAGATTTGATTTCATATTTTTTTTTATCCTTTAATGAAAGCTATCACTGAAAGAGAAAAGTAATTAAAAAAATTGTAGTGGTTCGCATGAGGTAAGCTAAGTGTGTATGATGATTCTTCATATGTGTATGATGATTCTTCATATACACTGAAGAGCCAAAACGTTATGACCAGTGTGTCTCTATGCAAATTGAAGCAACTGCACATAAACAACAGCATGTGTGAAGGTCATGAAATGGTATAAATAACACCTGATACTGAGCTCTATTAATCAGTGTTATTCTTGTTCTTCAGATGGGAAAGGCAGCAGACTTGACAAAGGCCAAATTGTAATGGCCAGACGACTGGGTCAGAACATTTCCGATATAGTAAGGCTTGTGAAGTGCTCACAGTCAGCCGTGGTTAGTACCCTCAAAAAGTGGTTCGAGGAGGGGGAAAAACCATGAACTGTTGGCAAGGTGTGGGGTTAGCCTGGCTCGTCGATGCTAGAGGTGAGCAAAGGCTATCCCATATGGTATGAGCCAACAGAAGGGATAGTGTAGTTCAACTCACCAGTAATTTGAATGCTGGTGACAGGGGTAATATGTCACAAACATACAGTACATCAAACCCTGCTGAAAGTGGGGCTGCGTAGCCATAGGCTGCCTAAGCTAACCTCAGTTCACTGTTGACAGTGCCTACAATGGGTGCGCAAGCATCAAAACTGGTCCTTAAATGATTGGAAGAAGGTTGTCTGGTCCAATGAATCTTGTGTCTTGTTGAACCATGTGTACATCCAGGTATATGTGCATTGTTTACCTGGAGAAGTGTAATGCTATGCTTTGGGTAATGTTCTGCTAGGAAACCCTGGGTTCAGTCATTCATGTGCAGGGAACTATGATGTCCAGCGTTGCATTCAGAGAGTTTTTTAAACTGGTCCTTAAATGATTGGAAGAAGGTTTAAATGATTGGAAGAAGGTTGTCTGGTCCAATGAATCTTGTGTCTTGTTGAACCATGTGTACATCCAGGTATATGTGCATTGTTTACCTGGAGAAGTGTAATGCTATGCTTTGGGTAATGTTCTGCTAGGAAACCCTGGGTTCAGTCATTCATGTGCAGGGAACTATGATGTCCAGCGTTGCATTCAGAGAGTTTTTTCCAGGGGCTGAAACTTGTTGACTGAATTTATATATATGTCTTAAAAGAAAAGTGTATGATCAATGCATCCTTCCAGTGCTTAGGTATGGTGCAGAGACGTGGACCTTAGCTAAAAGAGACATACAAAGGGTGCAGACAACTCAAAGTAGCATGGAGAGGTGCATGCTTGGTGTAACCAGGAGAGATAAGAAGAGGAACACGTGGATCCGAAAAATGACAAGAGTGGAAGACGTCATGATCAGAGTTAAATCCCTGAAATGGCAATGGGCTGGACATACTGCCAGAAGAACAGACCATCGATGGACAGCCGAAATTTTAGATTGGATTCCAAGGGACAGGAAAAGACCCAGAAGAAGACCACATGGAAGATGGGTGGATGAAATTCGAAAGTATGCGGGAGTGACATGGAGGAGACTGGCACAAGACAGACCGTTGTGGAGGAAACTTGGGGAGACCTTCGTCCAGCAGTGGATTGATAATGGTTGACGATGATGATGATGATGATATATACATATATATATATATATAATCACAATTTTGCGATTTATATGTACATTAATACACAACAAAATTTTAAACACAGTATAAAAAATTTCTTATGCTTGTATATATCGCAAATGCAGATTCCAAGAAATCCACACATACAAGTGATTAAAAATGTAAAAATGTTATATTTTTACTTTGATTCAGTAACACACCACAGATTTCACCATGGGGTCATGTAAAATATTGAGGATGCTAGTAAGATAACGCTGTGCTGGAGAAAATACTCCCCAAAACATTAGGAGTGGTAAAAATGTCCTCACCGTACTACAAGCGTGTTTCTGATTATTAAGAAATCATTGCAGTGTTAACTGAAAATGTATAGTGTAAACCATTCCTCTGCCACTAGGTTTCAGCTCCTTTAGATTATTTAGATTAGTACATAGTAGTAAAAAAAAAAAAAACAACTAATCATTAGGATGCCAGTTTGAGGTGCCTCAATTTCTTTTTGTCATAGAGCACAGCTCTTGCTCTGGCTTTTTAACAGTTTTTTCCAACCCATTCGCCAGATTAAATTTTTTTCGCCAAATATAATCTGAAGTCGCCATTTTTTTCTCTCACCATTAGAAATATAAAAATAAAGTGTTGCAATAGTACAAAAACAATAGGTTATATATTCTTTAGAAGTAAGCAGCAAAATATATTAACCCTTTCGCATCCACGATACTAAAATGCTTTGTCACTCAGAATACCACAATGCCCGAAAATGACTGCTGCTCCTTTCCAAATTTCATTCCCCCTTCCTTTGTCAAGTTTAACAAAAGAAAGATTAGTGCCGGGTCACTACTCAACTTCGAATCTCGAGGCTTTCTATGTCAGACGTTTTCCTGGAGCAATCAGTGCATTCTTCTACCATGGATGATTTTGAGGTCAAATCAAAAATCCTGAAAACAGCGAGAAAAAAGTAACGTGTATACTGAGTTCACCTAGGGAACAAACTGATTATTTTGGACTACATGTGTTACTTATAAAACCCTTTTCCATAAATATTCTAGCTTACATATTCTGTGGAAAAATAAATTGCTCTGAAATAAGTAAAGCAATCGTGAATTTAAAATCAAACAGCTTAAAAACAACTTTTATTTGTATTTTCCTTTTACACAGAATAAAATCTGAAAACAACTAACATGGTTTATAAAAGTATAGGTTGATGAATTCTAAAAGTTCATCCTTTTTTGAGAAAACACATCAATTTTGTCTGTTTTTTCCCTCCTACATCAACACAATCAGACTTTCTTTTTACACCTTTCATTTTTACTTTCTGCAATCTCTACAGATTTTTTAATGTTCTTTCATTCTTTTTTTTTTTTTTTTTTTTTGTAGTTTCACAGTTTTCAACAGTGCTACCAGATTTTTTAATACTGCTTTGCATATCCTTCTTGTAATTGTCCCAACTATTTACCATATTTTGAACCAGTTGTACTCGCTTTGTATTATTGTCCCTCGTGTGCATGATTGACGAATATTTGTCGATAAGCATGTTATTTCTATATATTATGAGATTAAAAAATTTTTTATTTTTTTTTACTTTTACAAATTGGTTTGTCTTACAAAAACTATAAATTCCTTTGCTTTAGATTAAAAGTCTAAGAATAATTAACAGATTCAAAATATTTGGACTTCTCATTTTTTCTGAAATTTCCGGGTTTAATCGGCAAAAAAAAAATCGGGGAATTCCAGATAAAATCAGGACCACGATCACCCCTGATCTATGAAGAGCCTAAGACACATGGGAGTGGTATCACCTAGAAAATTTTGTTTACTTTCTCCTTTTGTTCTTTCTTGTAAAAAAATATGCTTCTCAATCTGTTTACTTTGATTGAGCAAAAAAATTTTCTCTATTAACTCCGCTTTTATGATAACCGAAGATACCGCAGTTTATTTGAAATTAAATATTAGCATTTTATGCTGTGTTTGAGGCTGAAAATCACTATTTTTCTGCTAAATGAATTTTTTTTTCTCACAATACAAAAAATATTTTATGACACCCGAATATATATATATATATATATATTTTTGCTGCAATATCTACAGAACACATGTTTGCATATTGTGTGTGTAATCGGTTAGAATCGGGCCTTGCAGGTAATTTAACGTAGACCCAACACTGAGCCAGCGGCTTCTATTTCTAAAAGACAATGGCTCAGTGTTGGGCCTATGTTAGATTGCAAGGCTGTGCTACCAGGGACATACTTCCATCTCCACAAACTTGAGTGTCCAGAAAATGTAATTTGTAAATTTATTTGTTCCACGAACCCTTAAGTGTCCAGAAAAATGTTCCAAATAATTTTTAGAGTGCCTACAGTTTTTCAATATTTTTGTATAAATTATTTTTGCTGGCTTTATAGTATTTTCGCCACAGGTCTGACTTTTCTTGCTTACAATTTCGGTATTTTTTTTTATTTTATATTCTCTTTGTATCATTTCAACTACAGCATGAAATGAGAAAATGCATTTATGTTTGCTCCAATGAAACTGCTTGACACTAGTTGATCAATGTACTTGTAATATGAATTAGTGTGTGTGAGTGAAAACGTATTGCATTATTTCTTCTCTAGTCAGTCCTTCTTGCTCCATAGATTCTGAGTAAAAAAAAAAAGAAAAAAAAATGCAAAATAACTCAGACAAACGAACCACGTGTCAACAAAGTAAGAGTTCTACTGAGTGATGTCAGAAGGCTGAATGATATTGCCCCCAGACAAAAACAGCTCCTAGTTGACTTCTTTGTTTAGCGACAACAAAGATGACTGAGGGTGACTTCTGCTAAATCTCCAGACGCTGTGCAAATTCAATAAACATGTGTGTGATAATCCTGCTCAAGCTATCTGGCAACTTGGGCGCTTATGGTTGTCTGAATGTCTCGGGCTTTGTGGTAGCAAAAGGGTTAAAGAAGGTAATCGCCAATATTTTTGCCTAAACTTTTTATTCATCGCCAAAACAATTTTTTTTTTCACAAATTGTAAAGAATGCAATCGGTAGCACGACCCCTGGAGTGTAAACCACCCACCGCCTGAAGGAAAAAAACCAACTTTTTTATGGGAACAATTTCTAGTAATTTGCTATTAATTGTTAAAAATTAGGTAGCAAATATTTTGTTGTATTGGAAGCACTAACGTCCCGTTAGTTAGTTACACTGAGGCTTAACTGTATACATGGAAAATCAGCATACAGAAGACTGAAATAAAGCTGAATGCCAGTTTCCAAAATATGATGATGTATTGCATTACAAACAACATGCCATTGGTGGTTATGAATCCTTAGTAAACTTAAGTGTGTGTGTGTGTGTGTGGGGGGGGGGGTGAGCTTTAAAAGATTTACAGAATTGTGAAACTATCTGGTTTTCTTGTTTGCTCCTCTTGCACATATGATCAAGATCAACTGGTCTTCTACCTTCCTCCTTTTCATCCAGAGAAAGCATTAAGTATTTTTGGTAGGACTTAATAATAGATTTTTTAACATGGGACAACTGTTCAATTTAACTAACAAATTTAGAAAAGCATTCTCATATAGAGCAACAAATTTTGCTCTACAGTATATACATTTTCTAGGGCACATATATTTTCATAACTACTTTGTTTTCAGAGCTATGTTTTTTAATAAAAATGTTATTTAAAGAGTTAACCCTATGTGTGAAGTCAGTCACTTATGGCTCTAATTAACAACAGAAATTTCGTTTTTCTTTGTTTGTGTTTCGTCGAGGTACTGTATACGTTAGTGGCTGCATTGACTCATTGGATTTAGAAAATGCAAATATATATATATGCTGGTGGCAGTTTTAGTGTTTAAAAAGTGTTTAAAACAAAGAAATTAATTTAAAACTTATTATGATCTTCATGCTACTGAGACATGAACAGGATTCAAATGATTTTTTTCGTATCATTAAGTACATGTAAAGAAATAATTTTCGACATTAGAGGTATGATTATATTTACTTTGCATTAAATCAATAAATAAGGAAAATTAAAAAATAAAACTTTGATGTTGTTACCAGTTACAAAAGCCAGATCCGCTGAGGTTTTAGGGCATACTGGTCCACTACATGTCTGAAAAAGTTGTCAGGATTTGAAGACCCTTCTATGCTTGAAATCATACAATGATTCAACATTTCTTCTCCAAGTTTAATTCTCAGTTTGTTCATAATTCGATTCATGGTACTGAAACTCCTTTCAATTCCTGCAGTTGATATTGGGATGCATAGTATAACTTCGGCCACCTGATGAAGGCTGGTGTATCCAATTGATGTTGACGTCAAGAAGAACAGAAGGTTTCGCACATCAACCAGATGGCGAATATATTTCAAATACGTGGAGATGATGTAAATATACGATGCCATCGCTCTGTCCACGTTATTTTATAAAACAACGAATAGCAACTAAAAATTGTTCTACCGACAGCGCTGCGATCGAACCCCAGATCTCTCGATAACTAGCAGAGTGCGTTCGCTTTACGCTATGGTGCCACCAATTCACTGCGCTATTCGTGGCTTATCAGTCAGCATCTGATTACACAAATCCATATTGATGGGCTCAGTAACTGATGTCGCCATCTAGTGGCATTCAACAAAGCAAGCAGTTTAATTACAGTGATAAATCCAAAGGGCGATAGAAATGGTTAATATATTTCAAATACGTGGAGATAATGTAACAATACGATGTCATCGCTCTGTCCACGTTATTTTATAAACAACCAGATGGCTTTTTCAAGGAAGGTAGACAGCTAACTGCAAACTGGATAATGAACGTTTCAACAATTTGAACGCAGTGACTTGACTAGACAATAAATGAATAGGTGGAAATGTGACAATTCAAAGAAACGAGGTCACGTTGGTTGGGCATGTGGTACCATGGTGGAAAACGCAGCATTATTTAAAGAATTGATTCCAAATATGTGGCAATTCCAGAGAGACGCTATCATTGCAAGCCTCGCAGCTGGTCAAGATTTCCAAGGTTTCACAAATGGCAGTAGATTTGGGTGTGGAGTATGAAGCTAATTTCTTTACATCACTCCATATAGGATTGGCGGACTTGAACTTGACTTCTCTTGATAGGGCAGTAGTTATTTTTCCGTCTTTTGTATCCCTTTTATGTTCGCTGATTCTAATTCCAAATAAACGTTTGGTCATGCCAATGTATCGCCTGGAGCTGTCCGGATATAGTAGTGGGATGGCATAAACACCTGCCTCATTGAGAAGAGGGGGCTTGTCAATATTTCTCTTAAGCATCGTATATAAAGATGCTGGAGACCTTATGCCGACACCAAAGTTCATCCTCCTGAGCGTGTCTTTGAGTGGATAGGAAACATTTGGTATGTAAGGAATAGAACCCAGGTAGCGAAGTTGCGGCATAGAAATGTTAGCACGGCTGGTTTCCTCTTCTCAATGAGGCAGGTGTTTATGCCATCCCATTACAATATCCTGACGGTTCCAGGCGATACATCGGCATGACCAAACGTTCATTTGGAACTAGAATCAGCGAACATAAAAGGGATTTAAAAGACAGAAAAATAACCACTGCCCTATCAAGAGAAGTCAAGTTCAAGTCTGCCGATCCTATATGGAGTGATGTAAAGAAATTAGCTTCATATTCCACACCCAAATCTACTGCCATTCGCAAAACCTTCGAAATCTTGACCAGGTGCAAGGCTTGCAATGATAGCATCTCTCTGGAGTTGCCACATATTTAGAATCAATTCTTTAAATAATGCTGTGTTTTCTACCATGGTACAGTGTGCCCAACTAACGTGACCTCGTTTCTTCTAATTGTCACGTTTGCGCCTATTATTTATTGCTTAGTCAAGTCACCGCATTCAAATTGTTGAAACGTTCTGTTATCGAGTTTGCAGTATGTTGTCTACCTTCCTTGAAAAAGCCATCTGGTTGATGTGCGAAAGCTTGGAAAGTTTAATTTCTATTCTACGCCAAGAAATTTCGGATTATTAGTATAGTCATGCTATTTTGAGTATAATTGGTGTACAGTTTGTACTTATTGAAGAACAGAAATATTTTTTTCTTCTCTTTGTCTCTCGAGTTTGGGCATTGCCCTAATGTAATATTTAAATGATTTAGCATCTGATATGACATCATTGCTTTGAATATCACTTGTGCATTCACACAAGTCCTGCATATCTTTCTTTGTTATTTTTTCAAATTGTGGCAAACTGGAAAAGAAAACTGAACCTTTAATAAACTCATTGCTCCATCATTGAATGTATTGCTCATTTGCTGAATCATTAAGATCAGAATTTTTCCAGCATCTTTTAATGTTGTTTCTTCTGCTTCATTTGTAGCAAGGGCAGAAACAGATGAGCACTTAATCAGAAAAAATGTCATCTCAGTATGAAGGGAACTACTGGCATGGTCACTGCTGCAGTAGGAGGAAATTTCCTTCAAGTGATCAACACTTTATTTTATTAATCTAGGAAGGTCTGAAAGATTGAGAGAGGGTTTTTGTAGCTGCTGGCTCAAATTGTTCTCTGCATTCATAGCTTCACCTGAAATGAAGAGTGATCGAGTGAAGCTGAAATTCCTAATCTCAAGCAGATTGCCACCAGCCAGAGAAGCAAGGTCAGCCCTACTTAAGTGTAGGGTATGTTCACAGGCGGCCATAATCAAAGAATAAGATAACTTAACAGCATTGATAATCTTAATATGTGACAGCCAGCTCGCATCACTCCCTTCAGGGTTTTAAAGCTTGGAATTGCTCATTGCTGCCTGGATTTCATGAAGGATGCTTTCCCTTTTAGGAGACTGGTGAAATAGTTCATAAATATCCTTAAGCACATGGAAGACTTCTTCGTTGCCAGTTTATCATCATCAGATTAATGACAGTCTTTGCCCATAGCTGTTACTTAGGGTTTATGCCTGAGGCTTCTACGTAGAAAGAAAACTGTATCGTCCTTTCTAACATTTGGTTCATTTGGAATCAGAGGGCTATGGGAAACTGGCACAAAACCCTAACATTATACCAAGAATTTAATAATCCAAGATTGTTACAATTATTTTGACAACTGATGCTTTTTTATTTTTTGATATGATGCAGCTTTTGTTATATATTTTTCTGTCTCGTACAATGTACATAAATAAATGTCTATGCAAATGTAATCCATTTCTAAAAGGCCAATCAAATTATAATTTGTTGAACCATTCTGAATTATGAATTTGCATGTCACTATCATATTGAAAGAGGTTCTGCATCAAAATAATCCAGATATGATATCTCTTCTACAGTTATTCTTTTACAGAGGAATAAATTAATTACTCAAGGATATTTTTTATATTTAAACATGGTTCGTATGTGTCCTGGAAATGTCCTAAAATTCTGTTACATGTCCTGGAATTTTATCCATTCCTGCCTTTATGTCCCTGCACGATGTTTTGTAGTGAGGATTTTTCTACTGACATAACTTATGTCTGACAAATTTCTCTTCCCACCCCCTACAAAATGCGGGGGGGGCTGTTGGTTTTCTTGTCTGTTAGGCAGACTGAAGTTGCATTATTAGCATCTTTTGCGTCATACTTACATTATCACTTTGTCTGTCCGACTGGGGAGACCATATCTCTGCAATTATTAGTTCAATTTGTAAAATTCTTTTTGTATTGGGAAGCTTAAAATGTGAAAATGATGATCCATGTGTTCTGTTTTTTTTTTTTTTTATGATGCACAACTTCGTTGCTATAGGGCGCAAATGGAGATCATATCGAATTTAAAATTCATTTTCTTTCATATATTTGCTTCTAAATATCCAATTGAAAATTTTTTTTTCCTTTCGATGACGTTTATATCAAAGACTATTTTAGTTACAGTCCCTTTTCTAAATAATGCATAAATTTTCCGCTAGGGTATGTAAAGATAAAGCGCGATTTCCCCAATATCTCTGCTTCTATAAAAGTCCAATTTAAAAAATTCTTCCTGTGTCGGATACAGCTCTTCAGGGGAAATGTTTTGCATATAATTTCTCATTTTTGGTAAAGAATGGTTTGGCCACCAGGGGGCATACGTCTTTATTTTTGCTTCTGATGTATTTGCAAAAAAATTTGAGCTGGAAACTTGATTGAAAAAATTCCTCCGTGGACCGATACCGCTCACCTCGGAAAACTTTTTGAGAATACCTCTTGCTTAAAGTAGTGCATAATTTTTCCACCAGAGGGCATACACATATATCTTATTTTTGTCCATATCTCTGTTTCTAAGAGTCGGATTTGAAAAATTCTTTCTTTGTTTGAGAACGTTTTCGGTGTGAAATATTTCTCATATAATTGCAAACATTTCTTAGCGCACAAGTGCACCACTAGAGGGCGTAAATTCACGTTTTCGTTTACAGCAATATTTGCGGACTAAAAACCCGACTGAAAAATATTCTCTTTCGGTCAGATACCTAACTATAAAAACTCCTTATTTATATTTTCTTCACAAAATAATGCACAATTTCGCCACTAGGGGGCGCAAATATTTAAATCTATTTTTCTTAATATCTGTGCTTCTAAATGTCCAATTTAAAAATTCTTTTAACACCAGATGCCATTTACCTTATGGAACACCTTAGGTTTGTGTTTGAGGTGGTTTGTGGTTCACAATTCTGCCGTAGGTGGTGTTTGTGTACTTCTGTTTGCAGGCTATCTGTGCCTGTAAAAACCCTATTGAGAAATTTCTTTTTTTACTGTATGCCATTCACTACAAATAAAGATGGAGAGTGAATAAGATTTTTGCTACAATGAGATCCTCTTCAAATAATGTACAACTTTCCCCTAGGGGTTGTAAAGGTCAAAACGTTTTTCTTGCTATCTTTGCTTCTGGGAGATGTATTTAGAAAGTTCTTTTTCCTTGGCATAACTTTTGCTATAAAGAATATTTTTTGCTTGTTTTCAACTTTTCCATTATGCAAAATTCTTCCGCTAAAAGGCATAGAGTTATATCATGTTTCCTCTTCTTTTAACTGTTCGATTTGAACATCTTTTTGTCTCTAATACCTTCCTTCTGCTATGGCAAACGTTTTTTGTGCCATTTGTTAATTTTCATAACATACTTTTTAGTCACTGGTGAAAGTAAGTAGCTGATGTTATATTTATAAATAGCTGATTTTAAAATATATATTTTTTGTGGGGTATTTTGACCTTTACTGAAATTTGCTTATGAAAGCTTTATATAAAAATTTGCCGTAAAATCAGATTGCTTTCTAATATCAGAAAATTAAATCTAGTTGTTTCTTAGTATATTCTGAGCAAATTAATCACTGCGTCTTCTGTAATTATGCCCAGCAGGGCTTGAAAAATACCATGCCCGAGATGCCTGGGGCACGTAAATTATTGGCCTGGACAAGTAAAAATGAAATCTAGTTGCCTGGTTGGGCAACTAGACTTAAAGGTGAAAAAAAAAAAAAGTTTGGAATGGAGAATTTTCTGCTCTAGAAAAAAAGACTGCTGTCGCGTGTTTTTCATTTTACTGCAGTTGTATTATTGTTATGGAATAAGTGCCAAGGCCAGGAGAATAGCGCTTCTTTAATTATATTATGCTCAATGTCCAGAAATTGGGGCCATACATAGTTTTGCTCCAGATGTTGTTTACAGTTAACGACGGGATGCATGCCTCGGACGAAACTAGCCTCCTGTGTTTAGTGACAAAACACACAAACTGCCATGAAACAGGAGGATGCAGAATGATGGCCAAAAAAGCTGTGCTTTATGGGGAGGGAGTGACAATGAAATATTTATTGCACAGGCCTGGGTGGAGTTGGGTCTCGGATGTAACTTGGTCAAGTGAGGAGAAGCTTCCGCCGGCATGCGCACCCACACACATGAACTGACAGCGGAACTACTGAGACAAAAGCTAAGTTTCATTTAAGAACGAGCCTGCACAATGCGTTCCACTTAACTGGGAGAAGAGCGAAAATTACCAACGCCGATAACTTAGTTTATCTGAGAGAACAGTATTCGTGTTAGCTGAGGTTCGTGTTAGCTGTGGATATAAGTTGCATTTAGTAATGGATATACCATGTTTTTTTGGAAAATAAAATCCAGCAATGAGAGTATATCTCATAGTAAGCAATTATGTGAAATTCCCGATCTGTCAGCGGTAGTTACAAATTCGTCTTCCGCACTGTTGAGTGACATAATTTCAGAATCGGAATCTACATCGTTGGCAAATCTGAAACTTATGCAAGAGGACTATGATAAAGCATACAAAAGAAAAAAAAGCTGTTGTACAGTTGAAGAATCTTGGATAAAAACATTTAATTGGCTAAAGTCAAATGCAGTGGTGGCGGAACCGCCCGGGCTGGCAGGGACCAATCAATAATTTCAGCCAAGATTTTTTTTTTTTGGGTATGTGTGCGATTGTTGTGATGTGCCTTAGAAAGTTCCTCTAGGTAAGTAGTCTTGTGGTCCTAATCCCCAACAAATCTTTTTAGTAAACCATAGGCATTATTTTTCTTGTTTGTTCCGGGAAGCGAGTGCACTATGATTCGAAATTTCGGGCCCGGTCAACGAATTATATTTCTGCTTCCCCTGGTCAAATGACAAGACTATTATGTTGTGCACTGTTTGCAAAAACCATCCTAAAATTGCTGATACCACCAGTAATTTTTTCAAGCAATGTGGGGTGTCAAGTGATAATATAGTTTAATAACTTAAGTGCACACAACAGTAGTGGAAAACATAAGATTTGCCTTTGTTTCTAAACAACAATTCTTGGGATATTTTATGATGCAAAATTACTTTTGTTTGTACAAGAGAAAAAGGTAAATAATTTTTACATTCAAAATTGTTAAAAACTACTTAAACTGCCATACAGTTAACTATGATTATTTAATTTTTTTGTAAAACCCAGGACATATAAAAAATTCTTGAACATGGCATCATCACTAAATTTCTCAAGTGCCATCGATTACCTTTCTTAAAACTTGAGATATATGCTTTTGTGCATTTTGAATACAGACACTTTAAAATGGTGATGCAAAAGATGTATAAAAAGTTTATCATAATTTTTAAATTAAAAACAAAATGAGGCTTCTGTTTTGTTATCTTAAAAGATAAATTTTTCTGGGCATGTAGATTTTACTTCTGGGCAAGTAAATATTTTCTGCACATGCCCAGCTGGGCATGTAACTTTTCAGATATTTTTCAAGCCCTGCCCAGTTAAATTGCCTTGATCACTAATGAATGCAGTTGTACACAACCCTTGGATTTAAGGTTTTCCTGTTATCTTTCATTACACGTTGGAAATTTTTGTTCATGCTTTGTTTGCTGGTGAGTACAAATTTAAAACATAGCTACACCATCAATATTAATGTTGAAAATTCCTTCCCTAAATAAAACACAACACAAATACTTGCTCCCATGATTATGTGTTTAAGAAATAACAATCCCTTTGTTTCTTTGAAAAAGTTCCAAATATTTCACTTTTCTTTACCCATAAATTTTCAATGTAAGCATTATTTCAAAGTAATTAAATATAAATAGTAATGTATTGATTGTGTGGTATATGAAAGCATTTCAAGAGTAATGCCACATACCTATGTATTTTTGAGTTTTATGGGGTTTTTTTTTTTGTTTTTTTATTATTCTGTAATTTGCTTGAATAATTGAACTAAAAGCCAAAGTAGAAAACTAATTTTTTTCAAGCCCCCCCTCCTACCCCAAAACTGCTCTTACTTAAAATATAGTAACATAAGTCTGTTCAACCTGTAACCTACAACGAACAACTTCCTACATGCTTGGGCAAACTTAATGCAGAATGTTAAAAATAATATCCTCTGCAGCTAATCAGAAACTTAGAATCACAGATAAACACTGAAATACCAAAACTGTCACTGAAAATGTGACCAGGTTTAATATCTACTAAACTTTTATATACAGTATATACTACACTGATTTTTTTATTATTCTGCAATTTGCTTCAATAATTGAACTAAAAGCCAAAGTAGAAAACTAATTTTTTTCAAAATCAGTGTAGTATATACTGTATATAAAAGTTTAGTAGATATTAAACCTGGTCACATTTTCAGTGACAGTTTTGGTATCTCAGTGTTTATCTGTGATTCTAAGTTTCTGATTAGCTGCAGAGGACATTATTTTTAACATTCTGCATTAAGTTTGCCCAAGCATGTAGGAAGTTGTTTGTTGTAGGTTACAGGTTGAACAGACTTATCATGTCACTTTATTTTAAGTAAGAGTGTTTGAATCGTATGTCCTAAAAAAAAAAAAAAAAAAAAAAAAAAAAAAAAAAATAAATCCAAGTCCTGAAATTTTTTTGATTGAAAAAGGTGTATGAACCATGTTTAAATTTGAGTCATTGAACATGGTTTTTGACATGTTACATTCCATGGTTTTGAACTTATGCACTTAAATCCTCAACTTTCTGGCTGTAACATTTTAAACTGATATGACTTAAGAAATGTCTGCTAGATTACTAGAATTGTTGTGATGTCCAAAAATAGATCTATGTCAAAATAAGTCAGAAGCATTATGTGTTCAGCATTCTTAATACTCTGATGTCAAATCAACTCAGAATTGAAAGAAGCTAATAATACACACTAGGCAAACTACTTGTAAGTATGTGAAACTGAGAATAGTTCCTGATTTGAAAAAAGCTGATTAGAAATTAATTGTTTGAAGTCATTATAGAAAGTATTTTTTTCAGATTCAGTATGCTAACTGGCTGCTTCTTTTTTAGTTTGTTTCCTAAATTGATGTTTGCAAACCCTTGCAAAATTTTAGCAGAATAGTGGAAGTTGAGTATAATGATGATTCAGTAAAAGTAGAAGTGACTTAAAATTGTTTCCTCCTTCCCCCACCACTATGGTTGAATAAATTACTCTAACTGTGGGTTTCTTCTTTCATTCTTGAAGTTTTGAATGATGTAAGTGTGTGGGACGTGATTATTTGAAGATAAAGGAAGAGCTGAGGGGGGGGGGGGGGCACTTGATGCACATGTATGATGGTAGAATTTTATAAAATATGCCAAATATAAATTTAAAACTAGTAATCCTGAACTGGCAATAAAATGCTGTTCCATTTCTACAAGTTTTGTTGGAAAAATTTTTATAATGATGAAATTTGTGTATCTTATTCTGATATGACAAAATTCGTCTTGGCTGTAACCTTTGATTAATTGTACATATTTGTCAACTATACAGTTGTAATATTTTGTACTGTTTCTCACATTTGTTTGAATATCGAAGTGCTTGCGGGAAACATTCATCACTGTCTGATATTGGATTATCACAGTTGAATGCTACTGAATATTAAAAATTAAGGTAAAATATTATATAAATGAAAGTTGTTACTCACATTTTCTTTTTCCTGGAATGTTTTGGGATATTGAACTTTTACTTGGCAAAAGCATGAATTGTTTTGAAGTCCTTTGTTATCACCTTCAGTGACTGTATATTCAAACAACGTGAGAAACAGTACAAAATATTACAACTGTATAGTTGACAAATATGTAGAATTAATATTATAACCACGTAATGAAGTTCAACACAAAAATGTGTTAGAAGAACTAATTGAATGTAACCTTTGATTTTTTCAGACCACTGTGTGACGCTAGCATTTTCAATCAGATCATCATCTCTGGAATTTAATTTTGTGAAAGTATTCAATACATGCAATTTTATAGAAATTAATTCCTTCTCCCCTGCCCTCAGAAAAAGTATGAGATATAAATTTCAACTACTCCTGTTATTTCTGCACAACATAGCAGGCTGCATGATCCAGACATTATTTCATATGTGATGCACAGAATTGTACATGGATACAAAATTTCCAACAAATCAGTTTGAACCTAGTTGGAAAAATAAAAATTTCAGTTAAATATGTTTTGACGAGCATCAGAGTAACAGCATGTGAAATTAAAAAAAAAAATCTATATATGATCTAAGATGAAAGAAAAAATGTATTATCCGAACTACCTGTTTTTATACAATTTCCGTATAACTAAATTTATCTTGCATTTAATAAAGCATTACTTTAACCCCTCTCTCTCAAAAAATGAAACTACTAGCTAAAACTATTGAATAATCAATTTTAAGGTTGAAATCGAGGAACAGATCACAAAAAGATTGGTAAAAAAACTTAGAGAAATTTAGTTCACCATTTGCAACTGTTATGACAGATTTCACCTTTTTCTCTACACTTTTGATTGGCTAACATTATCCATATCTTATTTTTTTGTTGCTAGAAATCAGAAGATATAGAGAAATGTAGATTTAGAATTTAGTACAAAGAATCATTGGTCTGGAGTATTGGATAATCTGAGAGGACAGCACTGGTGTAGGTGTGATTTTAAGTGAAAAGATGAACAACTTGATTCACTATAGCTGCATAAGTGAGATAATTCTTTGGATTCATTTGAAAGTGAAACGTCAAAGAATAGTAATTGTTGTAGTGTATGCTCCTTGTGATTCGGAACCTTTTGATAGGAAGAAAGATTTCTGGAATGAGCTAAAAGCTGTTTTGAACCAGTATGGTGTTAAAGAGAAAGTTATAATGGCATAGCAGGGGATTTCAATGCTAGAGTAGGTGTGCAGAATGCAATTTCTGACAATGTTCTGGGTAAGTTTAATGATGCTTGTGTGAATGATAATGGTGAAAGATTAATTGAACTCTGCATTGAGAATGGTTTGTTTGTATCTAATACATTTTTCAACCACAAGTATATCCACACATATACTTGGGAAAATCATACTCTTGGTCAAAAGAGTGTTATAGATTTTGTTGTTTATGATCAGCGTCTGAAACACTTAATTGTTGACACTCGTGTCATGAGAGGTGCATGTATGCTGGCAGTACAGCTTGTGTACGAGTGAATGATGTTTTATCAAAATGGGTTTCTATTGGTGCAAGAGTTAGACAAGGTGGTGTAATGTCACCATGGCTGTTTAATATATTTATGGATGCATGCATGTATGATGCCAAAATAGATAATACTGGTTTATGTCTTGGTGATATCCGTGTGTGCAGATTGCTGTATGCTGATGACACTGTCCTGTTGGCAGGGAGCAAAAGTGAGTTGCAGAGTATGTTGTCCCGAATGTGCGAAGTTTGCATGAAATTCAAACTGAGTATAAATAAGGGGAAAACCAAAGTTATGGTTTTTGAGTGAAGAACTGTTGGCACTCAATGCAATAAGTCTAAATGGCACAGTGATTGACCAGGTGAATGAGTTTGTGTATTTAGGAAGCATGTTTGACAGGGAGAACAAATTGGATGGTGAAATTAGTAGGCGAGTTAATTCTTCATTGAAAGTCATGGCTGCTTTGGGAGTGTTTCACCAGAATGATGGGTTCTCAAGAGAGTCCCGCATGGCTGTGTATGAAAGTGTAATTTTTCCTACTCTGATGTATGGCAGTGAAACCTGGGTACTACAGAAGAAACATAGGATTTGTTTGTGTGCTGGAGAGATTTGTACTTATGAGGGGGTTGTGGCAAGACACGTTCTGATTGTGTGAGGAATGAAGATGTGTTGCAGTTGTGTAATGTGAAGCAAAATGTTGTTAGCAAGGTGAAAACTAATATGCTTCAGTGGTTTGGCAATGTTGAAAGAATGAGTAATGATATGCTTACTGAGAAAATCTTTTAGCCCAAGTGGTAGGAAGGAAAGGCAGTTAAGAAGGCCAAGGAAGTCATGGGAGGATCATATTCAGGAGTGTGTGCATGACGAAAAGATTATGAGTAGGAAGTATAGAAGATCTTGTGTATGGCGTGTGATGGATGTCAGTGAAGCCTGAGTTGTATGTCAAGATCACAGTAAATGGAGAAGTTTGATACGGCAACAGTAAGTGAAAATGATCTGGTAGTTTGCATTTCTTTGTGGAGCTAACCTCTGAATCTCGGAGAACAGCTTAGTGATATGTATGTATGCACAAAGAATCATTCACTTGAGGGACATGATATAGTAATTTCAGAGATCTCTCTTTGCACACATCAGCAAGCACAGACTCCTACATTTCTGGCCCTACCTAGCATATAAATTTATGGAATTATATCCGAAATTCAATAAGTTAGAAAACTAATTGTAGTGCATAGATTACAAAACACTTCCCAGTGAAGTCAAATCTTTGCAAAGTTCTCTGGTTTTAGGGGGGCTGCATTTAACTGGCAAACAATTCTAAAAATTTAGAAGTCTTATTACCTTCAGCCTGACTTTTTTTTTTGTCTAATTGATTTCAACCGTTTTCAAGTTTTTTATTTGTTAATTTCAATAGTGCTAAAATTTCCATTAAATGGGATATTTTTTTGTAAGTTTTAATGTAAATGGCTACCGAAGAATGGATCTTGCTCTTTGCCAGAAGTATGATCATACTTCACTATTTTCAAAATCTTGTGCAATACATTAACTGTGGGCCAAAGGAAGCCGAATGCAACACAAAAATAATTCATATGTTGATTGTTAGCATCATTTCTTTCTTCTGTTAGCCTACCTTTAGCCAACGGTTTATCAGCAACAATTAGTCTCAGGTAGTGTTTAATATTGTATGTTTACAGTTAGTAAGTAAGTAACCTGTGATAAAAACAGTGGAGTGCAAGTGAAGATGATTTTGGAAGATGTCAATCTTTCTGAAGTATGTAAAACACATCAACCAAGAATGGAGGTAAAATTTTGCTTTTCATGGGCTGTGTAACATTCTACCACATGCTTACAAAAAATGTAGGTCATCGAGACATATTGTTGTTGGGCTAACATGATTCTTGTATAATGAATAACCATGTGTGCTGCTCGGAATATTTAGTCCTGTGGATGTCACCAAAAAGAAATAAACATTTCTTTGAATTGGGTCATCTGTTCTTTGCTTATGGCTATGAAGAAAAGAAGAATGGATCCACAACTATGTCTTGACTCTGTTCCCTAAGGCATAAAAATCTTTGTCAAACCAGAGCCATTTTTTTTTTTTTTGCCCAAGTGGACTGAAAGATAGTGAAGAACAAATGCGAGAAAGTAAAAGCTTTTTTTAACCTACCATTAAAACAAAAAGGAACCATTTTATTATAATTTTTTGAAAACCCACTGAGCCACAATGGAAAAGTTTAGTTCTGCTATCACCCTTCCCCATATGACTCAAATTTTAGTTTTCCACTGTGTAATTTTGCCGGCAAATTACGTCAAGGACTGTGTTAGGATGTCGTTCGTTTTTGCACTGATTGTTTCAACGTCTAGTTAATGTGATATAGATTATTATTTCTGTATCATTTTAATTTTTGAAAAACATTTCTTACCTAATCTGAAAATATCGGAAACGGAAATTTTGCCACCCCAGTGGTGCACTGGTCTAAGTGCTGGCTTTCTGACCATTTGTCTGATATGGGTCAGAGTTCAAATCCCAATGAGACATGGATGTTATGTTTGTCTTATGGTGCTGGCTCTTTCCCTTCCCTGGAACCAGTAGCTCTAAATTAGGGATGGGCAACTGCTTATAGTCCATTGAGTTGCTCATATGGTGGTCATTGTCATTAACCTCCCAAACTTCCATAACTTGCTGAGAAATATGAATATTCCTTTAGGTTCTTTACTTATGAGTTTGATTTCATTCAACAGTTTCTTAAATTTTTGTTGTAATCTAGTATTTTTCCATTTCAAAGTAAAAGTATATTTTTGTGAAATTTTGGTAGAGTGAGTTGTAGAGTTCATTTTCTTTATTTAGTTGAAATTGCTTCATTTAATTAATCAGTTGTACTGAGCAGTATTTTTGTACATGTTGATTTGTACTTGTGATTAACATTATTGTAAAGCAATTGTAGAACCTTAGTCTACATGGTGTCATGAGTTGAAGGCAGTTTGACTTGCCTGCCTCTTTAAATGAAACCTTACACTTTTTGTAGCTTGTTAAAAATTGTAACACTGCAGCAGAGTCTTTCGAAATTTTTACACGATCAGATGTATTTGGCACAATGCCTAAAGCATTGCTTGATTTTTTTTTTCCGTAGCTGCAGTTGTAGTTACATTAAAAGTATTATGCCAAAGAGATTTACCTAGTGTGTATGAAATCTCCCATATACTGACATATGTTAATGTTATTAACTCTGAAATTCCCTTTTGTTGCTTGATATTAACATGATTTGCAATGAGTCAAAATTCAGTGTACCTGTTTATTTAATAAGTGTACTAGAAGAACAATGTGGCTTTTTTTGTTACTGTAATTAGGTACAGTGACATTTTTCTACATTTCATCGAATTCAGAATTTGTAGTGTTAATAAGCAAAGAAAGAATGTTAAATAAGGAAAGGAAATTTAAGAGGGTTTACTGTAAATTTAAGATGCATAAAGTTTTGTAAGCTCCAAATGTTGGTTTAAGAATTGAAGCCTGTGGGTTTTGGAGGGAGGAACACCTGCGATTGTAAACCCTAAATCACATTCTGTAAAGATAATTTATATATTAAGAGGTAGAATGTGTAAACACTGCTTGGAGAAATGTTTGCAGCACTTTTGAAGAATGAATTAAAAAAAAATGGGGGCGGGGATTCTGAAAACATTGAAGGTGCCATTTTTTTAAACTTAGTAATCACTTGGCAACATTCTGCTCTCCACTTTTCTTGTTCATTTGTGTGGAATATTCCTGACATGGGTATCTCTCATCTTGCATATGTCCAAAATTATTAACAGATGTATCAATATTTTTACTATTTGATGATATGAAATTGTTAACTTTCAAATGAATGATCAATATATTTTACCTTTCAGGATACACAGTTTGATATCTTGTAATGAAAGGAATCAAACTCTTTTGTTTGATAAAGAGAGGATAAATAGTGACCTGCAAAAAACAGTCGAAGACTTGGTTTGTGTGCTGTTTGTTTAAGTCTTTTTAGCTATTATTTTCAATGTAAAATTGTGTATAAATTAGAAAACTGCAAATTTTTGAAACTGTTTAGACTTAGTCAATTTACATTGTGTTCATATATTTTCTAATTGCATTGTTTAATTCTTCAATTATTGCTGTTCTGTTGAATGATCATATTCTTTGTTAAAATAGCACATTAAAATGGAGAAAAGTTTTTTAATCAATTGTTTAAAAAATGGCAATGGGAAAACAAAAAACTTGGATGAAGGAAAATGAAATGGAGCTGCCAGAAACATATGTTGGAAAAATACTTTCCAAGAAATAAGATTTTAGAGACAGTAAATCCAGAAAACAAATCGCAAAGAAAAACAATGCTAAAATATATATAATTAAAGGAGAAACAACAAAGAGACCACATTTATAGATAATTATTTGCAAAATCTGTAACTTTGAGTGAAGTTAAACCTGATAAGAATAAACCTGGAAGCAGAAAAGAATATGCTAGATGATAAAACATTAGGTCAAACTAAATTATGCATATCTCAAGTAGAAACAATAGTGAACAGTTTTGAACTCTTAGAGAGAGTAAGAGAGCAACAAGAAATATCTTATTTAAACTGCAGAGAAATATAACTGAAGCAATATTGAAGTAATCAAAAAGTACATAAAAAATAGTTATGGGGAAACAACAGCTTATAAAATAAGCTCAGCAACTGATATTTTAAAAAGATGACAAGACAAAATAACTAGTATTAGAAATAAAAAACAGTAGTAGTAGTAAAAAAAGTTTCAAACAACAAGTTAATACAAAAACTGACTCAGGCAAGAAATTACATTGCATTCCATGATAAAATAGAATATTTTGAACCCGCAAGAGCAACAGTACTAAACATTTCTGCAAAAAAATAAAACACATAAAGGAAAATAATTTGAATTAATTGTCTCAAAAGTAAATTCTGACACCCAATATTTGCATGATTATGGCAATTAACTACCATTCAGGTGCACTAATTTACGTGCAAGTCAATAATACTTCATAACAAGAAAGAAATTCGACTTACCCTTAAGGTCATGTCTTCTTTCAATGAACACTTCATGCACGTTAGCTTAGACTAGTCCTATGCGACTGTCTTTCCGGCTTTATCCTTCTTCTTAACAGCTTGCTGATGTTATCTCACAGGCTATGAATATTTTTGTTTCATTCTTAGACCACTGTAAATAATAAAGAAATGGATTATTGAAGTAACACAAGTAATAATAATTCAGGTTATTAAAAACAGTTAAGATATGTTGGAGTGCTTCCGTAGGTTGAAAATATATCAGCTGAAATAAATAAGCTTTGTAGCAAATACACTGGTGGAAAGTGAAAAAATAACACCAAGAAGGAGACGTCTGATACCAACGAAATTTATACAGCATTATAACGGAATACAGAGGATAACGTGATCAAAACATTATGGCAAAATACAGCTGTATTTGCTCGTAAACTGAAAAATAACATTTCCATGTAACATGGTTTGTACGAGGTTGAACCGTCATGAACTGAGTCACACTGTGCAATTCTGGCATGGAGTCTGTCGTACAGATGTTGGATGTAAGTTTGGGGTATTGAGTTCCAAGCATCCTCAACCTGGACGCGTAAATCGGGGATGGTCGTGGCTGGCCGTGGAGACCGGATAAGTCGTTGTCCCATAAAATCCCACACGTGCTCAATGGGGGACAAATCCGGTGAACGTGCAGGCCATGGAAGTGGTCTCACACCCTGAAGTGCATGTTGCATTGCACGTGCCATGTGTGGGCGTGTGTTATCTTGCTGGAAAACACCACGATGGACCAACCTTACAAATGGCACAACAACGGGCTGAATGATGTTGTTGATGTAGGAGGTGCTGTTTAACGTACCCGGTACAAACACTAGTTGTGTACGGGAGTGATAGCTGATCGCTCCCCACACCAGGAGACCAGGTGTAGGCCCTGTGTGTCGCTGACGGATGCAAGAAGGGTGGAGACGCTCCCCTGTGTGTCTGTGAACACGCATATGGCCATCAGAGGCTCCCAAGCAGAATCTGCTTTCATCGCTGAACACGACAGATCGCCATTGCGTTCTCCAGTGCAGACGTTGGCAACACCACTGCAGCCGTTTCTGACGGTGGGCTGGAGTCAGAGGTACACATGCCAGAGGCACACGTGCACATAGTCCTGCATCCAGTAGACGGTTGCGGATTGTTCGCACAGTCACCTCAGGTGCAACGGCAGCTCAGATTTGCGTCGCAGTGGATGTTCTGCTTGACAACGCCTCTCTTCTTATGCGTCGATCGGTCCACTCATCAGTCCGTCTGTGACTCGCGGTTCCACGTCTTCTCGTGTGGGAATGTTCCTCGGACCATCTACGCCACCATCGTACCACCACCGATACTTCCCATCCAATTCGCTCTGCAATACGACGTTACGACCACCTGGCCTCGCGGAGTCCGACTAGACGACCTCGCTCTAAGTCCGATAACTGCTGAAATCGTACACGTCTTCCATGTCCCGGCATTGCAGCTTCTTCAGGGTCTTCGCACGTGTCTGTACACCGACAACTGATTACATTCACTTCGCCATACTCCTTAAATACCACCGACGATAATTTGCATATTATGCCGTGCTGTGGCATAAGCGCTCACCGGTTGGTCCCGAAATTAACATCACACCTACGTAAAATCGACCCCATTAGCATATGTAAATATCATGATCGTCCGCCAATTCCTTCTTGGTGTTCTTTTTTCACTTTCCGCCAGTGTATAATATACAGGTTGGAAATCAGGTGCATACTATAAAAAGTATGATAATAAAAAAATATTGAAAATATTAGCCAATTGGATAGAGCAGGAGTTTATGAAATACCTATAGCTAAGAACCCACCTATGTCATATATAGGCAGTACTAAAAATAAGTTAAAATGCAGGTTAAAACAACATTTGAGTAATTGGAATAGAAAAGAAGCAAAAACAGCCTTTACTCATTATTGTGTTGAAAACCACCAATATCCGAAATTTGATGAAGTTAAAAGTATTAAAAGCTGCATAAATGAAAGGCATTTGTGAAAAGAAGAATCAGTTTTAATTGAAAAAAATAGAACAAGAATTTGTAATATCAATGACCCCAATAGCATGAATGATAATTGGAAGGCACTGATTAAATTGGAACAACAAGCAGAGAAAAAAAAAGACCTGACAATAGATGGCGCCAGAGAGGAGGACATGTGGATGTGTCGACTGAAGCAAGAACCCCAACGGATTCGTTCACTTGTTCTGCTGCCAGCAGAGTGGAAGGTTGACATCGGCTTCTTGATAATGTCAGGGAGACTGCTGAAAGTGCTCGAAGTATGGTGTGACTGTATGAGTAGGGCTGGTGCTTGCAGGATGGAATTACGAGATAAGGGGCAAGTAAGACGCAATACGAAGCTATATCGTAGTTGACGAAAGTTTGACCACCGTGATGTAAATACTGTAGTATATATGTGTGGATAGAGATTTTATATATTGTATAGAATGAATGTAGTGCGGGAATTGTATGTAAGGTATGTTTTATTGGATAGCAAATATGTAGTGAACTGAGTGGGTATTTATTGAGAATGTATGTATTTGTAAATAGGAGCTCTGGCATTTTAGCTGTTTTTTATTGAAAACAAGGCCATATAAAAAGAAGAAAATGACAAGCATTTAAATGCTAGTAGGTGTGTATATAATATATAGAGCTATCATGAGCCTCAAACAAAGCAAATGGTCAATAAACAACAGCGGTCTAAGAATGAAACAAAAATATTCATACCCTGTGAGATAACATCAGCAAGTAGCAAGCAGTTAAGAAGGATAAAGCTTGAAAGTCAGTTGCATAGGACTCATCTAAGTTAACGTGCATGAAGTGTTCATTGAAAGAAGACATGACCTTAAGGGTAAGTCGAATTTCTTTCTTGTTATGAAGTCATTAATTTCTGACACTTCTGACCTCCACAAGAGTTGAATCACAGTGTGTTTCCTTTTTCCTCCAGGGAAGAATGTTCTCGTTCTAAAACCATTTTGTACTCTTCAGCTTTATGGTTGTTTACAAAAGTTCTCTATTCTTGTGCACATCAATCACAGAAAGATTTTATATAAAATATCAACTGTGTGATGTAAGTTTCTTTGTGTTGTGGATCATGAATGGCTATTTTCTAGTGATCCCTTTTAACATTCCTTTCTTAACATATCTTTCCTGGTTTCTTCTATTGCTTTCTCATTATGCTTGGTGAGATCAGCTTTCAGCAGACATCATTTCTCAGCATTTTCAAATCACAAACCCCAGGGCACAATGCAAAATTTCAACTTCACCTTTTTGCGAAAAAATATGTGGTAACTTTTTACGTACAAGCGTATCGCTAAGCTGTTCTCTGAGATTCAGAAGTTAGCTGCTGAAAGAGAAATCAACTGCCTAATCATAGTTACTGATGGTGTTAGGTTTTGCATATTGATGAGGTATCAAATGTCTCCATTTACAGCAATCTTTGTACACAACTCAAGCTTAACTGATATCCATCACATGCCTCCCACAAGACCTGCACTTCATAGTCCTCATTTTCTCTTAGAGGCATTCCTGAATCTGGTCCTCCCATGATTTCCTCAGCCTTCCTCTACCTTTCTTTCTTGCCAGTTGCGCTGAATAAATTGTCTTAGTATCTCATCCCTCATTTTTTTAACATGGCCAAACGGCCTCATAATATTTGTTTCCACCCTTTAAACAACATTTTGCTTCACATTACACACCTGCAAAACATCTTCATTCTTCAAATGATTAACCCCCCTCCCACGAGTAACCAGCCAGCAACCACCTCTTGTGTCTCTTCTGGAGTACCCAGGATTCCCTACCACTTATTAGAGGCCAGCATAAATTCTTTCCATTATTTATATTTCTTTTTTTTTTTTGGGGGGGGGTGGGGTATGCTGCACATCAACAACATGAGTGAGCACTGTATTTTGGTACAAAAATGTGAGATAACGATGTAAATTTTAGTTTATAGATATATTGTTGTGGTGGAGACAAATGAAAGAAATTGTGCAATGACAATGCTTTAAAAAATTCTGCAGATAAAGGTTTAAAACAAGGTTAATAGACTACTAGGTTTGCTCATACGGGAGTACCAGATAAGCTTTCTTGCATAGCATTCCCTCTGACATCACCTGCTTTACAAGAGAACCAAGCAAACACGAGAGCTGTCTGCTGTTTATTGACATACAGGCAGTTTGTTGGTAGAAGCAATGCGTTCGCGTTATCACTTTGTATATTTAGTTCTGTAATAAATGAATTTCTAATTATTTGCCTCCAAATTTGATTATCACTAAGTATCAACATGCTCTCGGAGAAAAATCTAAAGATTTCTTATGCAAAATTCTGCAAATAAACAAATGCTCTGGCGTTTCTCAGTTGGGTTGGCCCAGGGACCCTGTATCGCTTGGTCCTTTGTTTTTCGTTATTGGCTGCGTATTTTAAAAATATATTTGTATATGATTTTAAATACATATTTCCAGACACGATATGATTGTGTGAGAAATGAAGATGTATTGCAGTTGTGTGATGTGAAACAAAATGTTGTTAGCAAGGTGGAGACCAATATGCTTTGGTGGTTTGGCCATGTTGAAAGAATGAGTGATGGAATGCTTACTAAGAAAATCTTTTCAGCCCAAGTGGCAGGAAGGAAAGGCAGAGGAAAGCCAAGGAAGACATGGGTGGATCAGATTCAGGAGTGTCTGCTTGAGAAAAAGATTATGAGTATGAAGTATAAAGGATCTTGTGTACAGCGTGTAATGGATATTAGTGACGCACGAGTTGCATGTCAAAATCGCTGTAAATGGAGAAGTTTGATACGACAGCAATAAGTAAAAATATCTAGTAGTTTGTATTTCTTTTTGGAGCTAACCTCTGAATCTCAGAGAACAGCTTAGTGATATGTATGATGTATGTAATGAATCATTGGAAATACTTTAACATGGTGGAGATATTTTTAACACTTACCAGTATTTTCAGAGATGTTTTCTCCGGTGTATTTTCATTTGCATCTTCAATATTTTTGGCCACCCATATAAAGAAATCCTCAGGGTGCCATTGAACAAATGTGAGAAATAACAAATTTGAAAAACAATTCCTTTCTTCATTTTAGTTATCTTCAGAAGTTTGAGTTTTCTTAATTTTTTTCCTTTCTCTTTCAGCTGCGAATTGATGTGCCTCATTCGATTCATAGTATGTGTTTTCATGAAAAGTTTAATGCCTCAGCTGAATTTTAGAGGAATTTATTTCCATTGCTTCTGATACGTTTCTCGAAATATTTTTTACTATTTTTTTATTTCATGTTCGCCATGGATTGGGTGGAACATCCGTTCACTGTGTTTTCTGCGGCAACCCCACTAGTTCACTTTTACATATCCCTTTTATAGTCTCCTTCAGCAAAATCATTAGAGCAAATAGTAACATTTTGGACAGTGGCGTACCGGAAAATCTCGGAATCCCCCCCCCTTCCAGTTCTTCTAGACTCTTTTGTGAAAATCTATTAGCACTGAAGTAGTATTTTTTTAAATTCCATGTTATTAATTAAGTTATAGGCATTTTAATAATTAAAATTCTTTGGAACCTACAGGTACTTTGGGTAAGACCAAAATTATTGCGCTTTACTGCGTGTAACATTAATTTGCACGTTGTAATTGAAATAATTGCCCTAGTTTTTATACCAGTAGAAAATACTACAAAACAGTTATGCAAAAGTTGAACATGTCATGCGAATTTTATTCTTTTAGACAACTAACGCCAGCCTCTTTGAAACGCCTCGCGATCAGGCCTACAAAACACATAACTTCTATGAGAAAGTTACGTGTTTGAAGTTACTAATGAAATTTTCCGATTTATACGAAAATACAGAACATAAGTAAGCAAATAAAAAAGTAACAATTAAGAATCGTGGCACAAAAGAAAAAAAAAAAAAAAGCAAAACTAAGTAAATCATTTACTAAAACACACAACATAATGTCACAATGTTTTGCCCTTAGTAAAATATTTTCTCTTTACTCTGTTATATAAAAAAAAAGACAAGACCAACTTTCAATTGAATTCATTATATTCTGAAGCAGACATGCAAAAAACTGTAATTCATAACACCTTATCCTCATTGATGAAATGTTTTCATTCATTGAACTGATATTTCTTTCACATTCTCTTGTTAATATACATTCAGTGGAACCTTAGCTATGGATATGAAAAGGGGCCCGAGGTCCTCTGAAATAACTGCTTTCCTGTCATCCAGTTTTTATGAATTTAAATCTCGGGAAAAAAACCTCCTTTTAAAGCTGCCGCAAAAATTCCTGACTATTTCTTTATTCATGTGAAGTTTCCACAAAAAGGTCTATTCTATAAAATGTTTTTGCTGAAGCCGTTACCCCCCCCCCCCCCCCAACCCCATCCCCATCTATACGCCCCTGATTCTGGATAAAAAACAAGTAGCACCTCGTTTACAGCGTAATTTCCATAACCTGCAGAGCTTGGTCACTTTCAGAAATCTGTGGTATGTAATTGGGGATCCTTTGGTATTTCTGTAGTTGTTCTTGCAGTCTGCAACAGTGAAGGAACTCAAGGCATCTCGAAAGAATAAACTATTTGCAAACAAACTTAGCTATTCCACTTACTATATATACACTAAAATTATTCTAGAAACAGAAAAAAAACCCCAGCTCTTTGAACAAGAGTCGAATGAATTTGCGACTGATTTGACCTTTGGTGCACTAAACTAGTTAGTTCGTAACACAGCTGACGTCATCAGACCACCACCTCCGCACTCCCGCGAAGGGGAAGCTTTACAGAGGTCTTATGGGCACAACCTTGTGTGTTAAAGAACCTTGGGTTTAAAAGACTTATTTTTAGATTATTCTGATACAGTATTTTTATTTCAATGTAGTTTTTTTTTCATTCTTTATTGGTTTTTATCTACACTTGCTGATATATTTGTTTCTTTCAGGAAAGTACTTTGAAAGAGGTGTGTCCATCAGATTTTAATTCACCTTGCTATCAAAATGAGCTGAGTCAGCACCAGAATGCTATCCAAGATGTCGCACAAGCTATCCTTGATGATTTTAACCATGAAGTGTGGATAAGACTGAAGAGGGAAGGGCTGCCAGATATTGGGTAATTTTCTACTTTGATTTTAAAAATTCTAGAGCTGTATTTGATTGTCTCAACTTAAAGTGTCATGTTAACAGGCATTTGGTGAAACTGGACACTAACTGACAATCGGAAAAACAATAAAGATAAGCAAGCATTGATTTGAGTTTAATATTATACAATTACATTAATGTGGAAAGCAGTGGACTAGACTTTTATATGTATTGGGTTGGTGTGAATGAAATGTCCGGCACGGACAAGCAAGACAGGCCCCCACTACAGTGGAATGGAACCACCCACAGGTGTTGCGGGTATTATGTCACAGAGTTACTATAAATAGCTAGCACGTGTGTGAAGAACAAGGTTTAGGCATGGCTTGTTTGGACGTAACATAGCCTGCAAAGGAAACGTGCAGACGCCGGATTTGAGTCATTTTCCTGTATGAATTTAAACTGGGCCACTCAAAACGTTAACAAAGCGTTTGGGGAGAATACAGCCAACGAACAAACCATTCAGCGATGGTTTGTGAAGTTTCAAAGCGGAGATAAGGACTTGCAAAACGAAGCACGTGGTCACCGACCTGTTGCTGTTTCTGATGATGTTCTGTTACGTGTGGTTGAAGTGGAAATACGGACCTGCAAAACGAAGCACGTGGTCACCGACCTGTTGCTGTTTCTGACGATGTTCTGTTACGTGTGGTTGAAGTGGAGATACGGACCTGCAAAACGAAGCCCGTGGTCACCGACCTGTTGCTGTTTCTGACGATGTTCTGTTACGTGTGGTTGAAGTGGAGATACGGACCTGCAAAACGAAGCCCGTGGTCACCGACCTGTTGCTGTTTCTGACGATGTTCTGTTACGTGTGGTTGAAGTGGAGATACGGACCTGCAAAACGAAGCCCGTGGTCACCGACCTTTTGCTGTTTCTGACGATGTTCTGTTACGTGTGGTTGAAGTGGAGATACGGACCTGCAAAACGAAGCCCGTGGTCACCGACCTGTTGCTGTTTCTGACGATGTTCTGTTACGTGTGGTTGAAGTGGAGATACGGACCTGCAAAACGAAGCCCGTGGTCACCGACCTGTTGCTTTTTCTGACGATGTTCTGTTACGTGTGGTTGAAGTGGAGATACGGACCTGCAAAACGAAGCCCGTGGTCACCGACCTTGTTGCTGTTTCTGACGATGTTCTGTTACGTGTGGTTGAAGTGGAGATACGGACCTGCAAAACGAAGCCCGTGGTCACCGACCTGTTGCTGTTTCTGACGATGTTCTGTTACGTGTGGTTGAAGTGGAGATACGGACCTGCAAAACGAAGCCCGTGGTCACCGACCTGTTGCTTTTTCTGACGATGTTCTGTTACGTGTGGTTGAAGTGGAGATACGGACCTGCAAAACGAAGCCCGTGGTCACCGACCTGTTGCTGTTTCTGACGATGTTCTGTTACGTGTGGTTGAAGTGGAGATACGGACCTGCAAAACGAAGCCCGTGGTCACCGACCTGTTGCTGTTTCTGACGATGTTCTGTTACGTGTGGTTGAAGTGGAGATACGGACCTGCAAAACGAAGCCCGTGGTCACCGACCTTTTGCTGTTTCTGACGATGTTCTGTTACGTGTGGTTGAAGTGGAGATAAGGACCTGCAAAACGAAGCCCGTGGTCACCGACCTGTTGCTTTTTCTGACGATGTTCTGTTACGTGTGGTTGAAGTGGAGATACGGACCTGCAAAACGAAGCCCGTGGTCACCGACCTGTTGCTGTTTCTGACGATGTTCTGTTACGTGTGGTTGAAGTGGAGATACGGACCTGCAAAACGAAGCACGTGGTCACCGACCTGTTGCTGTTTCTGACGATGTTCTGTTACGTGTGGTTGAAGTGGAGATACGGACCTGCAAAACGAAGCCCGTGGTCACCGACCTGTTGCTGTTTCTGACGATGTTCTGTTACGTGTGGTTGAAGTGGAGATACGGACCTGCAAAACGAAGCACGTGGTCACCGACCTGTTGCTGTTTCTGACGATGTTCTGTTACGTGTGGTTGAAGTGGAGATACGGACCTGCAAAACGAAGCCCGTGGTCACCGACCTGTTGCTGTTTCTGACGATGTTCTGTTACGTGTGGTTGAAGTGGAGATACGGACCTGCAAAACGAAGCCCGTGGTCACCGACCTGTTGCTGTTTCTGACGATGTTCTGTTACGTGTGGTTGAAGTGGAGATACGGACCTGCAAAACGAAGCCCGTGGTCACCGACCTGTTGCTGTTTCTGACGATGTTCTGTTACGTGTGGTTGAAGTGGAGATACGGACCTGCAAAACGAAGCCCGTGGTCACCGACCTTTTGCTGTTTCTGACGATGTTCTGTTACGTGTGGTTGAAGTGGAGATAAGGACCTGCAAAACGAAGCCCGTGGTCACCGACCTGTTGCTGTTTCTGACGATGTTCTGTTACGTGTGGTTGAAGTGGAGATACGGACCTGCAAAACGAAGCCCGTGGTCACCGACCTGTTGCTGTTTCTGACGATGTTCTGTTACGTGTGGTTGAAGTGGAGATACGGACCTGCAAAACGAAGCCCGTTGTCACCGACCTGTTGCTGTTTCTGACGATGTTCTGTTACGTGTGGTTGAAGTGGAGATACGGACCTGCAAAACGAAGCCCGTGGTCACCGACCTGTTGCTTTTTCTGACGATGTTCTGTTACGTGTGGTTGAAGTGGAGATACGGACCTGCAAAACGAAGCCCGTGGTCACCGACCTGTTGCTGTTCCTGACGATGTTCTGTTACGTGTGGTTGAAGTGGAGATACGGACCTGCAAAACGAAGCACGTGGTCACCGACCTGTTGCTGTTTCTGACGATGTTCTGTTACGTGTAATTGAAGTGGAGATACGGACCTGCAAAACGAAGCCCGTGGTCACCGACCTGTTGCTGTTTCTGACGATGTTCTGTTACGTGTGGTTGAAGTGGAGATACGGACCTGCAAAACGAAGCCCGTGGTCACCGACCTGTTGCTTTTTCTGACGATGTTCTGTTACGTGTGGTTGAAGTGGAGATACGGACCTGCAAAACGAAGCCCGTGGTCACCGACCTGTTGCTGTTTCTGACGATGTTCTGTTACGTGTGGTTGAAGTGGAGATACGGACCTGCAAAACGAAGCCCGTGGTCACCGACCTGTTGCTGTTTCTGACGATGTTCTGTTACGTGTGGTTGAAGTGGAGATACGGACCTGCAAAACGAAGCCCGTGGTCACCGACCTTTTGCTGTTTCTGACGATGTTCTGTTACGTGTGGTTGAAGTGGAGATACGGACCTGCAAAACGAAGCACGTGGTCACCGACCTGCTGCTTTTTCTGACGATGTTCTGTTACGTGTGGTTGAAGTGGAGATACGGACCTGCAAAACGAAGCCCGTGGTCACCGACCTGTTGCTGTTTCTGACGATGTTCTGTTACGTGTGGTTGAAGTGGAGATACGGACCTGCAAAACGAAGCACGTGGTCACCGACCTGTTGCTGTTTCTGACAATGTTCTGTTACGTGTAATTGAAGTGGAGATACGGACCTGCAAAACGAAACATGTGGTCACCGACCTGTTGCTGTTTCTGACGATGTTCTGTTACGTGTGGTTGAAGTGGAGATACGGACCTGCAAAACGAAGCCCGTGGTCACCGACCTGTTGCTTTCTCTGACGATGTTCTGTTACGTGTGGTTGAAGTGGAGATACGGACCTGCAAAACGAAGCCCGTGGTCACCGACCTGTTGCTGTTTCTGACGATGTTCTGTTACGTGTGGTTGAAGTGGAGATACGGACCTGCAAAACGAAGCCCGTGGTCACCGACCTGTTGCTTTTTCTGACGATGTTCTGTTACGCGTGGTTGAAGTGGAGATACGGACCTGCAAAACGAAGCCCGTGGTCACCGACCTGTTGCTGTTTCTGACGATGTTCTGTTACGTGTGGTTGAAGTGGAGATACGGACCTGCAAAACGAAGCCCGTGGTCACCGACCTGTTGCTGTTTCTGACGATGTTCTGTTACGTGTGGTTGAAGTGAAGATACGGACCTGCAAAACGAAGCCCGTGGCCACCGACCTGTTGCTGTTTCTGACGATGTTCTGTTACGTGTGGTTGAAGTGGAGATACGGACCTGCAAAACGAAGCCCGTGGTCACCGACCTGTTGCTTTTTCTGACGATGTTCTGTTACGTGTGGTTGAAGTGGAGATACGGACCTGCAAAACGAAGCCCGTGGTCACCGACCTGTTGCTGTTTCTGACGATGTTCTGTTACGTGTGGTTGAAGTGGAGATACGGACCTGCAAAACGAAGCCCGTGGTCACCGACCTGTTGCTGTTTCTGACGATGTTCTGTTACGTGTGGTTGTAGTGGAGATACGGACCTGCAAAACGAAGCCCGTGGTCACCGACCTGTTGCTGTTTCTGACGATGTTCTGTTACGTGTGGTTGAAGTGGAGATAAGGACCTGCAAAACGAAGCCCGTGGTCACCGACCTGTTGCTTTTTCTGACGATGTTCTGTTACGTGTGGTTGAAGTGGAGATACGGACCTGCAAAACGAAGCCCGTGGTCACCGACCTGTTGCTGTTTCTGACGATGTTCTGTTACGTGTGGTTGAAGTGGAGATACGGACCTGCAAAACGAAGCCCGTGGTCACCGACCTGTTGCTGTTTCTGACGATGTTCTGTTACGTGTGGTTGAAGTGGAGATACGGACCTGCAAAACGAAGCCCGTGGTCACCGACCTGTTGCTGTTTCTGACGATGTTCTGTTACGTGTGGTTGAAGTGGAGATACGGACCTGCAAAACGAAGCACGTGGTCACCGACCTGTTGCTGTTTCTGATGATGTTCTGTTACGTGTGGTTGAAGTGGAGATACGGACCTGCAAAACGAAGCCCGTGGTCACCGACCTGTTGCTGTTTCTGACGATGTTCTGTTACGTGTGGTTGAAGTGGAGATACGGACCTGCAAAACGAAGCACGTGGTCACCGACCTGTTGCTGTTTCTGACGATGTTCTGTTACGTGTGGTTGAAGTGGAGATACGGACCTGCAAAACGAAGCCCGTGGTCACCGACCTGTTGCTGTTTCTGACGATGTTCTGTTACGTGTGGTTGAAGTGGAGATACGGACCTGCAAAACGAAGTCCGTGGTCACCGACCTGTTGCTGTTTCTGACGATGTTCTGTTACGTGAGGTTGAAGGGGAGATACGGACCTGCTAAACGAAGCACGTGGTCACAGACCTGTTGCTGTTTCTGATGATGTTCTGTTACGTGTAGTTAAAGCGGACCCCTGAAAAATGTGTTGTGATATAGCGGCAGAGGTAGGTGTCCACCACACGACAGTTGTTTGGCATCTGGCTGCGATGGGTAAGATCGAAAAGCTGGACATGTAGCTTCTGCAAGAGTTGACAACTGCCAACAAGACTAGGCGTTTGGAAGTTTGCACGTCGCTGCTTGCCAGGAATAAACAGGAATCTCTACTGCATCGAATAGTCACCTGTGATGAGAAGTGGGTCCTTTATGATAATCAGAAACGATCTACACAATGGACAGTCTGCTGGACGGCATCCTAAGACACACCAAGAAGATGCTTCCTGTCTGGTGGTCCACAGCCGGGATAATTCATTGGAGTTTCTTGGCAAGAGGCCAGACCATCAGTGCAGAACATTATTGTGCTGAATTACACCAGATGCACAGGAAATTGCTGCAGTAACAACTGGGTTTGATCAACAGACATAGTGTTCTTCTGCTTCAGAACAACGCTCGCCCTCATGTCGCACAACAAACAATGCTGACACTAAGTGCCTTGGGCTATAAAATAGCACCGTCTCATCCTGCCTATTTTCCGGACTTGCCTCCAACAGACTATCATCTGTTTCGTCGCCTGGATCATTTTCTGTTTGGGTAACAGTTCACAACAGACAATCAGGTTCAGCGTGCAGTTCATGACTTCTTCGGGTCCCTGCCACAAGACTTTTTTGATTCCGGGATCATGGCCTTGCCGGACAGATGACAACTATGTGTCGATGCAGAGGGGGATTATTTTGCCTTGGTAAGTTGTTCTACTTTTCCGTTATCGCCATCCACATGTGCTGGTCCTTTGCCGAACATTTCATTCGCACCAACCCAGTACATGTAATATAGCTGTGATGAATGGATTTCTGTGTTAGCTTTTCAGTACAAAAAGTGGTAGAAAGTCTTGCAGTGAGAGTTTGAATTTTTGTATAATATTACACTGACGAGCATTTGAATTAGAGATACCTGTCTAGTAACGTGTGGCACCACCTTTCGCCCTGATGACGGCGGCGATTCGTCTCGGCATGGAATCTTCAAGACACCAGAAGCATTAGGAAGCCATACGGATCCACAACCCCTGAACAAGCTCCCATAGTTCTCGAAGATTTGATGGAGGTGAGTCAGAGCCTCGAATATCTCTCTCGATGGCATCCCAGATGTCCTCGATGGGATTGAGGTCAGGTGACCTAGCTGGCCAAGGAAGCTAGGTCACGTCGGTGGGGTGTTCGTCCAACCATTCGGATACAATTCGGGAGCGATGGCACAGTGCATTGTTTTGTTGCAGGACGAGGTCGCCAGTGGGATGTTGAAGACGCACAAACGGGAGCAAATGGTCGTACAGAAAATCCCAGTAATGTTGACCTGCAAGGGACGATGTCACACGTACCAGGGGTCCCATTGCAGTCCACGTAAACAGTCCCCAGACGAGAATGCCACCCCCACCAGCTTGAAGAGTACCCTGCTGGCAAGAAGGATCCATCGCTTCATTTGGTTTGCGCCGTACTCGTATCCTGCCATCCGCATGCACCAACATGAATCTCTACTCATCAGTCCAGGCAACATTTTCTCACATGTCTAGGGTCCAGTGGTGATGTTCCTGCGCCCATGCTAATCTTTGCACCCTGTGATGTGCGGTCAGCCGCGGTACTCTTGTGGGACGATGGCTTCTGTACCCCATAGCGAGGAGTTGGTTCTGGATGGTGTGGCTGCTTACACGTTTTTGTGCACCAGCGTTAAATTGCCAAGTGATTTCTTGCACTGTGGCCCGTCTATCCGCTGTTACAATGCGAGCAAGCCGAGGATGACCCTGCTCATCCACACACTGTTGTCCACGGAAGTTGGCCCTTGCAGGGATGGTTTTACCGGATTCGATGTACTCGTGGTGCACCCGTGACACAGTGGCTCGTGAAAATCCCAGTGCCTGCATGACTTCCAAGATGGAGTTACCCATTCGTCGGGCCCAGACAGTTTGCCCACGATCAAATGCGCTTAGATCCTTCATCTTACCCATACTGCGTCCGACTCTTACTTATTCCCGTCGCATCACTCCTTATATTGTCGGATCGCTGCATACGTCATGTCGTTTCCGTTTACAGGGCCGCCCACAGCGCCACATTTGCATACCGCCAGCTGTCTCTAATTCAATTGCTCTTCAGTGTATATAGCACAAACATAGCTGCCAACTCTACTGTTTTTCCCGGGAGACTCCTGGTTTTTAATGCTTTCTCCCTGTCTCCCAATTTTTTGCCGTAATCTCCTGGTTTTTCCTGAATTTTCCCCAATTGGTTTTATTTGTATTATGTCTTTATATTCTGTAATGTTTCCAAAAAAAAAAAAAAAAAAATCATCCCTCAGTGCAAAGGTGTTATAATTTTGTCATATGGAATTGAGTGCGTCGTATCCCTGTTCTGATTCCACTGGAATCCGAAAAGCATTCGCGTGTGAACTTTGCCTACGTGCTGCATCATTGGTGCTTGACTATTACCCATGATTCCACACTGTCAGTGTGGCAGAGACCAGACAGCTACACGAAGCGAACTGGAAGAGCGACGTTACTGAGCAGAGAAAAGTAGTTTTGGCGTTGGGGTTAGTGACTGCAAATTTGCTGTGGCTGTTTACGTTTGGAACAAAGCTGTTGTGTGTGAGAGAGAGAGAGAGAGAGAGAGAGAGAGAGAGAGAGAGAGAGAGAGTTTGTGAGTTTTATTCGTTGTTTGTTCGCATCTCATTGTGAATAAATTTTTCAGATTTCACTCAGGCTGTAAGTTAAAAAAAAAAAATGGCAGAGAAGAAAAAAAGTACTTGCATACCTTCAAGGAGATTTTGAGTGCATATCGAAATCCTGGAAAGGTGAACATTTTGCTTTTTGTACAGTATGTGCTGTCGATATACAGTAGCGAACAAAAGTATTTGGTGAAACGCTTTTTCGACCATAATATTTTTTCTGCTGGACCAAATCTGGTCATTTTGGAATATTATATGTGTCATTCAGTTGTAAACATGACCCATATGCAGATGGATTGTGGAAGCCTTAACACAGATCAGGTACCAAGCTTAATCGCAAATATCATACAAATTGACCAACAAAGTAGATGTGTATCACATTCATTTAATGCAACGATAACAGAAAACAAGTACGAGAAAACGACAAAACAATAACTAATACTTAGTGGGATAACCACAAGACTTAATAACAGCTGCACAACAGGCCAGCATCGAGTCACTCACTAGCTTTCATTGGGGAAATGCCTGCACTCACTAGCTTTCATTGGGGAAATGCCTGGGAAGACTGGTTGAGCAATGGCCTCCATTAGTCAGCCTTTATAAGGATGAAATCATGAAGGACAAAAAATATAGGAGCTTGGATTCCTACCAAATTCCGAAGCACGATAAAGCAATTCCAGAAGCCAAAAGCCAAGTGCATCAGTTATAACCTGTGGTCAAAAGCCTGGTTCTGTAAAAAGATGTGCAGTGGAAGCTTCTCTCCCTGAAAAGAGTGGAAAGGTTATGAAAGCTGTGTGAATAGTATATGAAAGACCGAAACGAAACCTTCAGCTATTACTTCACGTGAACATATAGGTTATTTCTCTTTCTTACAGATGGTATAAATAAAGCTTTTTGTTTATTTCTGTTGACTGTAATTCCAAACTTCAAAAAAGTAAACATACTGCTACAGTTCCAAGCTGCTCACATACATGTTTTAAGGTCAGTGCTGTGTGATTTGTTTGCAGACATTATTTCAAAATTTGTCAAGCCATCAGTTGCTAAACAGGGTAGTTCTGTAGGGTTATTGAACATAGATTATCACTTTTTACGGGTCTTATAGAGGTTATTTTTCTTCAAAGTTGGTTGTCAAATTTTCGAACTAAAACCTAGTTCGTCATCAGGACTATGTCACTGGAGTAGTTGCTACTCCAGTGACATAGTCCTGATGACGAACTAGGCTTTAGTTCGAAAATTTGACAACCAACTTTGAAGAAAATAACCTCTATAAGACCCGTAAAAGAGTTATTCCACAATCACTATGAATAGAGGTGCCATAAATGCATTTACAACTAGATTATCACAGTAAATTACACCAAAAAGATTATGTTGGCCTGGTGATTGTGCATTCTACCACCACCATAGTAGATTCTCTGAAATCTGAAGACAATGTCTTTTTTTTTCTCATGTCAGAAAATATTTTTCTTCTGTTTGTGATTAAATGATACACATATTTCCATTTAAAGATGAAATTCTCATTAATGCCAAAGTGTGCCAAATATCATCTATTGAAAATGCTTTAATTTCCAGGGTCACATTTTTTTATCAAAAAGGTTCCTGTTTTGCTTGGAGAGGATAATCACAGTGAAGCAATGGATGAACTACAAACCCAATTTTGTAGACTACAGGTCAGCCAGCTTCCACTAGTATCATGCAAGAACACAGAATTGATAGGCAGTGGTTCCAAGTAAGCCAGATTAAAAATGATTTTGGACAGAGGCCATTTGACATAATAGCAAAGGTCATGCTGTCAATTTTATCTATACCACACAGCAGTGCTGAATGTGAACATATATTCAGTCAGGTAAAGAAAATAAGGAATGAGTTTCGATCTTCAATCTCAGATGAAAATCTGGAAAATTTGCTGATCACCAAATGTCGCCAGAAAGGAAAGTGTTTTGACCAGCAGTATGATGGTGCATTTTGAAAGCAAAATGTGCATCAACAAGAACTGTGAATAAGATACATATATATTTATTATTTTTCAATGTTGTGTCATGTATTAATGTACAATTTGGAATCGAGTGTTAAAGTTTTGTATTATTTGTTTAAAGGTACAGTGGTTAGTTAAGTGTTTTCCAACAAGGGCGCACGCACACACATAAATAAAACGTGTGTGTACTACACGATATGCATATATACATATAAATACACTTTATTTCAGTATTTCAATGGTATCCCACGAAAATCTCCTGTTTTTTATTATGAAATGTTGGCAGCTATGCACAAATCAGTGTTTATACAAATGTTACAGTTAGCAAATACTATAATTTATTATGATTTTATCTTCAGAATGTGTAGGTGTAGCAAAATATATTACAATGTCAGTATTTACTTAAGGAAATTATGATTCTCAGTTTATTTTGTCTTTTTATTGCTTTTCACATTGGAAAAATGCATAATAGTGTCGATATTTAAAATCCATGCAATTATATGGTTGTTGGTTGTGAAAAATAGTTTCTTATGATCATCTGTGCTTAAGATGTAATACCTTATTATGTCCATTGACAAACAATTTTGTAAACACAGATGGCAAAATGCTAACCGTTACTCATAGTATTTGGTTTCAATTAGCTTATACCATGCCACTTTCAGGAGCATCCATTGTGGTGCTAAGGATTTGGAGGTGTGTAGGAGCCCATCTTACTCATAAGCACATATCAGGAAGAAAGCTGAAATGATGGTATTTCTAGTTTTCAAAATGCACCTTGCTAAAGAATTGCATACATGCACACACACACATTCTTGTGGAAGTTCATAAAATTACAATATAAATTTTCAGTCTTCAGAAGTCTTAATCTTTCACCCTTGCATCTGGTTTATTGTACAATATATATTTGTCATGCTCATTGAAGCTTGCATATTATGTTCATTGCACATTTTTGACCAAACATGTTTCATAGTAATCTACTGATCAATCATTAAAATTTGCTGCTTTTATTTTCTTATTCTTCCCACAGATAAATTTGTTCAAATGTGTAACTTTTATTCTCATATTTGTGTTTAGCATTTTTGATCAGTGTGTTAGATTTTTATAGGTTGTACAATTTCATTGTTCATACGCAATAAAAATACACTGAAATTGGCAAGTTGATATTTCCATGTAAAATCCTTAACCTACATGATGAAAGGAGCAAAATTTCTATTGTTTTACTTTCTTTTCAGTTTTAAAAGTTTTGTTTAACTTTTTTTTTTAGATATGATGCTTGCTATATAAGTGTTTTGTATTTTTCTAGATGTATTGAGCTTCCAGGTTCATTTAGCTCACCCTGTGTAACAGACGCAACAATCAGTTCTATTAAAAGTGTTCTTAACAATAGGCGTCTACAGATTGAGGTCAGTTTGTTTCTATAACTCACCAAAATAGTGTTGTGTATCTCATTCTTTTAATGAAACAATTTAAGCATCTCATGGTTTTCTGAGTTTTTCAGTATTGTTATATTTTTGTAGTTTCTGAAAACAGTTCTTTCTGTAATACAGGTAAAGTATGTTGACCCTGATGTTCTTTAGTTTGTATTAAGTGTTTTTGTGCCGCATGTATGTTATATTTTGCTTTGATGCATACAGTCGGTCTTGCAAAAAGTTGTGTATCAGCCATCCCATAAGTGATACAGATGTCACAGATACCTGATGCTGTCACATGAACACACATAGTAATATATGCATACATGTCACAATGGCAAGTGCTGCTATGGTAAGCTGTGCATAACCATGAACACTGTCATACTCTCAGTGCAGAACAGAATGCCAATAATGAAAGATAGAACTCAATAAAGTCCATACTGAGCATGTTGTGCCTTGTCAGTTTGAGAAAAAAAAATGATAAGTAGGCTTGGAGAAACATCTCCAGTATTAATGGAAGGACTTGTGTTTTAGAAAGAACCTATACTGTAATTGGTTTAGAAAATTCCCGTCCAATTATTTTGTACTCTCAAATGAGTAACCTCCTGGTAAGTCATGAATGCTTGATGAAGGTATGTAGCAGGACAATGGAGTAAGTGAATCCCAGCTTATATCAGTGAGAAAAGCAATAGCTGCTCAACTCAGATTTACATATTCAATTATCTGTCAACATTTGGCAATAGGAAACATATGCTAGTCTTAGTTCCACATTAACTGTCATTGCTGAACTGCTTGCTGCTACTTTTACATAGACCTATCATTGCAAAGCTGTCAGCATAATGAAACTTTTCAGCTTGTGTTATTGTGGCTCCTTTATACCACATTAAGCATAGTGACAATGAATTGGACTGAAATAGTTCAACACCTGTGTAATCCAGAAGTGGTCTGAATCCGCTGAAGGTCATGTTGGGCATTTGATGGGATATGAAAGAAATTGTTCACTTTTGCAACTACAAAGCAAATCCATGTCTGCTGAGATCTTTTGTTCTCAGCTCAGCCATTTAAAGATTGCTTTAGATTTCAATTGCCCTTAGCTAGTCAGCTTAGTAGGTGTCATGTTTCACTAGAGTAACACTTGTCTTCGTATACCAAAAAGAACTGTCCATAAATACAAAAACTTGTGGTTCAAAAGTAATGCCCCACCCACCTTATGCTGTATCTTGTCCTGTTATACTTATTCACACTGTTTCAGCTACATCTTTTTGGAGAAATGCCCTGTTTACAGTGTGAAAGTGACTAGTATTTAGATGACAGGTAATTCCACTTTTAAGGAATCCTCAGGTTTCTAGGTTGGCTGTAAGTAAGCCTGAAATTCATTCTAGCAATTCATAGAATATATGTTGAAAAGGAACTTACTTTCCTGCCCATTCCAATAAAGAAATCTGGCAACAAAGTCTCTAGTATAGTGAGCACATCTTTTGAATGCTTTCTGACACGAAAACAATTTTTCAACACAAATTTTTAGCACAAGAAAAAAATCAGAGAAGAAAAAGAGAATTTATTTACACCCTGTAGTAGAAAAACTGTGTATTGTTTAAAATTCAAAATGTGTGTAGTAAATCTCCATAGTGGCAGAATAGAACTCCAGTTACAAAAAAAGAAAAAAATCCAAGTGATTTGCTAGAACTCATAAAACATCCACAACTAGAAATAGCTACTTACGCCATCTAGCGGCAACAAATGTGCATTGCAAAAAATCACAAATTGAAAGCAAAATGTTCCTCATAGCTGAAGATATTCGAGGCAAGAAGAATTTTTCAAATCAAACAATTGGAAAGAAATTATTACATAATTTTATACTCCCTACCAGGGAAAATTGTGTGTTATTTGAAGAAGAATAAGAGCACAAAATATTCTTCATGATGAAGGGTATACTACCAAGAAAGGATTTTTCCAAGGAATTTCTAGAGTTGGAGATAATTTTTCAAATAAATATGCAAAGTGATCTCCTCTGGTCACAGAACTGTGTGTCAAAAAAGAACAAAATAGACACAAAAAAATTTATAGCAAAAGTTGAAGTGATGGAAATACAGCTATATTCATGTATGACTTCTAAAGGCGGAGAGAGAGAGAGCAAGAAAATGGTTTTATATATATGCCCCCTAGCTGGAAAACTGCATAATTTGAAAAGAATAATGTTCACAATCTATACCATAGCCAATTGGTACACAGTACAAAAAGAAATTTTTCAATAGGAATATTTAGAAACAGGACAAAAGTCACCAGACATCTAGAAGAGAAAAACAACATAGCATTTATTGACACACATTAGTACGGTGTCGTCCACCTTTGGCCTTAATGCATGCACTGACCCTTCGAGACATGCTTTCGACAAGGTTTTGGAACACAGCAATAGGTATACGCTTCCATTCAGTGCATAATGCTGCCGCTAACTGTTGCTTAGTAGTAGGCCTTGGTTCCAAATTTCTTGTGTGGCACTGTAATTCATCCCGTAGGTGCTCTATGGGATTTAAGATCAGGGCTCTGTGCTGGCCAGTCCACACACAATACGAAATTATCGTCAAACCACTCCGTAACAGTCCTTGCTTTACTGCTTGGTGCATTATCCTGCTGGCACCAACAAGGCTTGGTTCCATAGTATTGACACAGAGTTGGTATAGCATAATTGTCCAGAGTATCAAGGTAGACATGCTGGTTAACAGGTTTGTCCATGATAACCAATGGGCTGGGACCATACCACCCAAAACACTCCCACACGAGTACACTGCCAGCTCCAAACTTGACCATAGGAACAGTACAGTGTGGTAAATAGCTTTCCCCAGCTGCCGCCATACACACACACACTGCTGTTAGACTGATGGATCATGTATTTGGGTTTATCAGTCCATCGGACCGGTTTCCATTGATCTATGGTCCATGATAAATGTTCTTTACACCATGCTAAATGACGAGTGGCATTCCGAGTGGAGATGAAAGGCTTATGAGCAGCTGCACAGCCACGGTAACCCATGGAATGAAGTTCTCTGCGAATGGTACGTGTACATACCGAGGTTCCAGCATTTTTACTCACCTGTACACTGAGGTCTTGTGCAGTACTTCGTCGATTAACTGTAACGACTCTCGTGAGGCTTCGACGTCCTCTATCACAGATTTGCTTTGGTCTGCCGGTACGTTTCGCTGCTTCAGGCATGCCATGTGTCTTCCACTTATTCAGTACATCCAAAGCAGTTGACTTGGGTATGTTTAAATGCCTCTCAGTTTCTCTTATGAACAATCCACTAATATAATGCCCAACAATCTTTCCTTTCTCAAAGTCGGTTCTCTCCCGCTGCGACATTTTCACTCAACCGCACAGATTCGCGTTGTGCGGTCAACTGCAGGCTTGTTTTTATACCATTTGCAGCTGTACTGGGCATCTTAACAATGCAGCAAATCCATTCATTTGCTTTTGAAGGGGTGTACGGGAACTTTTGTCAATATAGTGTAGTTGCAAACAGAAATACACATTTACCCACCTAGTGTGAGAACTGTGTGTGCATTTTTAGGAGTCCAAGAGTGTATGTAAAATGTTTGATGAAGTTATTGGTACCCAATGTTAAAAGAACTTTTCAAATTGGACGTTTAGAAACGGAGATACCAAGAAAAGTGGGACATACAGTTATGGCACTTGCAGGAAAATTGTGTATCATTTTGAGCAGAAAATATGCATACCTGTCAACCTGTACGGTTTGCCCGTACTGTGTACGCTTTTTTTTTTTTTACATTTTCGTTTGTGTACGGCCGTACAAACATTTTGTATGTTTTTTTTTTAAATCTCTGAAAAGCTTTTTTGTTAATTATTTACATTAACTAGCCCTATTCTAAAACATTTTTGCGGATATAATACCAAACCTTTTACGTTCATTCCATGGCTCGCGCAACCGTAGCAGAATCACAGCGACGGGCGATGTACGTCGCAGATTTTATTTTGGTTCTGTAGACAAAAATGATATCTCCAGAACTCAATTGAAGCTCCTCTTGCGGACTTCCGATCATGGATGCAAGTTTTTCGTCTTCGGACGAAATTCAGTCTTCAAAACTTTCCGGAAACAAAGTGAAGATTTCTCCCGTAATGTTTCTTTTTTTTTTCTTTTTTTTTTTCTCTCGCGATGTTTCCTTTTCCAATATTGCTAAATATAATTTTATTCATTGTGTTTCAGTCTGAAAATGGAGGTAACAACTTCCGAAAACGGAAGTTAGAAGCAGCCTCGTAATCTTACATTCCTTTTCCGCGATATTCCCTCTGTCCCGTATGGTTAAGTATAAATTTGTTACATAAATGTTTATATTTAAGACTGAAAATGGAGGAAAATTTTCTGAAAACGAAAGTTTCACGGAACAGAAATTTATCCCATAATCGTAAATTGGAAGCAAAAAAATTTCGACGAAGGAAGCTAAAAGCAGCGAAGAGTTCCTCCGAATTCGTATTTTTTTTTTTTTTTTTTGCGGTGTTTTCCATGCGTTGTATTATTGTTTAAACATCATTTAATATACAAGATCGGAAATGAAGAAAAATGTCCCGAAATGGAAGTACGACGGAGTAAAAGTTTTTTCCCTTAATCGTAGTTTTTTTTTTCTAGCGAGGTTCCTTTGTCCTGTATTTTTTTTTTTAAATTTTATTCAATAAATCTCTTAACAAAATTATATTCCATAATCAAAACAAGAGGCTGATTTAAGGCAAATCAAATTCAATAATCACGAGGTGCAGCACAATGACATCACACTAGCAGTAGGCCTCTCCAATAGGACATTAATGGAAAAAATGGAATTTAATGGTGCAAATAAAAAGTTATTTTTCGCAGATGTGAGAAACTTATGTAGCAGTAGCATACCTGCCAACTTTTGCGCATTACGCGTAAAATTTACGCATTTTAACTGTTCTTTACGATTTTGCGCATAGATCGCTATTTTTTACGCATTTCCGTATATTTAAAAAAACATTTTTTCTTTAAATCTTCCTTGAGAAATATTTGTTAATGTTTCAGTTAAATCATACCTGCCAACTCTTCCGGAATTTGCGGAAGTTTTCCGGTTTTTTTATACGGTCGTCTGGTTTTCCGGCTGGAAGAACTATTCTTCCGGATTTTTAAAATGTTCTGTATTTTTTGTTAAAAATATCCCTATAAATAAAATATATAACAGAGATGGGAATTTTGTACCTTTGTGCTTCAGAACACTCTTGCGCTATCATCATCGTCAGGACTTCGGCACAGTAAATTCTCTGTGCACACTGTTATGCTTGACGCTGAATAAAGATTATGCGGTGGAAGAAAGATTCAGACTCCAAGTACTGCGGATTTTACGTAGTTACTATGGAAATAGTTGGTCCTTTACGGACGACGGAAAACATTGAGTATGCTATGATAATCGTAGGTCCACTACGGACAACAGAAAACATCAAGTATGCTATGGAAATCGTCGATCCGCTACGGACGACAGAAAATGTTGAGTATGCTATGATAATCGTTGGTCCGCTACGGACTACGGAAAACATCAAGTATGCTATAATAATCATAGGTCCGCTACGGACCACGGAAAACATCGAGTATGCTTTGATAATCATAGGTCTGCTACGGATGATGGAAAACATCGAGTATGCTATGGAAATCGCCTGTCCACTGCGGACAACGAAAAACGTTGAATATGCTATGGAAATCGTCGGTCCGCTACAGACGACGGAAAATGTAGAGTTTGCTATGGAAATCGTCGGTCCGCTACGGAGACGGAAAACATCAAGCATGCTGTGATAACCGTCGGTCCGCTACGGACGAAGGAAAACATCGAGTATGCTATGGAAATCGTCGGTCCACTGCAGACAACGGAAAATGTCGAGTATGCTATGGAAATCGTCCGTCCGCTACAGAGGACGGAAATCGTTGAGTATGGTATCAAAATGTGATATAATTTGTTTATATTATAAACGTCTAAAAATTATAAAATGCGCAAATATTTGCATTTATTTTTACTTGTACATAGCTAAATTCATTATAAATGTTGTTCGCACATAGTTAAAAAAAATTCATTAGAAATGTCATTCGTGCACAATTTTACACATTTGAATTTTCTCAGGTTAGCAGGTATGCAGTAGTGAAAAAGATGGTTGGTAAATTTCCATTTGAAAATCAGGTGCTGAAAGACCTGAAGTACTTGACCCAACCCTCAAAAACATCCTGAAGTTCACACATATTTGTAGATTAGCAGACACCTTTGCTCCACACTTTGATCAGAAAGCTCTAAAGGATGAGTTTAGTAACTATTACATGATCTCTGATGACTGTGTGCCTGTACTTATAGACAGTGGCCAGAAAAAGAACTTTTGTAGCTACTAGCTGGATATTATAAGCCTGAGAACAAGTACTGGTGGCATCTGCTTCCCAAATCTTAAGTGAGTATTCAGTGACTACTTACTTTGCCTCACAATAATGCTGGCTGTAAAAGATCTTTCTCCATGATAAAGAAAATCCATACAGGCTGTAGGAAGTCCCTGAATGCAGATACACTGACATCTTTTTTACATTGTAAAATAAACATTGACACTTGTTTCATTCATTGGCTTTAAACCCACTGATTACATTTTGGAAAAAAGCTAAACATACATGTGTTGAACATAATACAACACACTAAGAAATAATTGCTTAAATATGCAAAAAATTAATACACGTACATCAGTTGCTGTTATAAAACTGTTGAGCTTGTAAAATTTGTGCAATAAATTTTGTGTGTAAGGGTTATTTAGTTTTTGTAAGGTTTTTATTGGTCCAGTGTACAGGTTATCACCTCAAGAGGTTGACAGGTATGAATATGCCCAAAATGTGCTCCATCATGAGAGATCTGACCAAAAAAAAAAATTTTAATTAAATTCTTAGGAGCACAGATACTATTGAAAATATTGGGTTGAGAAAAAACTAATGTCTGCAAATGCAAGGCAACAGAAAAGTGCTAATTACCATACTGTATATACATGTACATATCAGCCCGAAATGTTGTTGCCATCGTTTGCCAATATATGCTCCCGTCCTCTGGGTAGCTGTTGGATGCCGTCCCTGTAGAATCGTGATGGCTTGGATGCAGAGAAGTGAGTAAGTGCATGTTTGACATCGCCCCAGTCGGTGAACCATAGTCACAAATGGAAAAGGTGATAGTCACTTGGGGCAATGTCTGAGGAATAGGCTGGGTGCAGCAGCTCCCAGTCTGGGTCCTTGATCTTGTGACAGGTCACCCGGGCTGTGTAAGGTCTCACTCCATCCTGCTGTAGAACACCCTTGCAGTTCAGCAGTGCTGGTTCTTTCAACACGAACGGTGAATGCAGATCGTCAAGCTGATGGCTGTACACATCGGCAGTGACCAGTGCTGGTGTCCAGCATCAGCTCAAAAATACGACACCCTGCATATTGCCCCAAACAGACAGCAGGACCTTGTGTGGGTGTAAGCTGACTTTTGGGGTCTGCATGGGCTTCTGTTTTTGAGTCCAACCACTGTTTCTGGGTGCTGACATTGTCATACAGGACGCATTTCTCATCACCTGTCATAATGCGGTCCAAGAACAGTTCAACTTGGTCACGTGCAAGCAGAGAAATGCATGCACTCATGCTATTTGCTTTCTGCTCAACCGTTAGTTGATGGGGTACCCAAACTCCCCTCTTGTGTACCTTCCCAAGTCGACGCAGGTGCGTGATAACCCTTGTGTGGGTAGTCCCCAGTTGTTCGGCTAACTCCACGTGGGTTGGTCTCCACTAAGGTCTTCAGCATGTCCATATCCACTGTTGTGGGTCTTACAGCTTTGGGTGTGACAGTCAAAATTTCCCTCTCGAAACCGTTCGAAGCAATGACAGCACTGACGATGTGATATGGCATTGAGATACACACTGGGAATGTTCCTCATAGCACTTGCGGGGGGTGCTATTACGACGAAAACTCATACAGCATGCAATGGAGGATGTGCTCCTTGCCTACTTCCATGTCGACTAGCGCTTACACTCTTTGTCTTCTGATGGCTAACTGCCACTGACTTAAGCCACCTACCTACTGATGCCATGCTGGTGTGATGCTCAACCTCAGTGGCCAATGTGCGCCATGGCCTGGGCTTCAACTTTTGGGTATCTTGTCATCAGACATTACTTTCGTTCCAACTCAGTATATCAGAAAGAGCAATATCAATTTATGTTCCCTTGTGGCCAAATTATGTACTATGAAAAATTAGAAGTTATATGCAAAATATTCTTTATTATGATCTCTATCTTACACAAAAAGAGAAATGAATTTTTCAAATGAGATGTTTAGAAGCAGAGATATTGGGGGAAGTCTTAATGTGCACACACACACACACACACACACACACACACATACATACATACATACACACATACATACATACATACATACATACATACATACATACATACATACATTTTTTTTCCAGTTTTATATTAAACTGTTATTGTATTGTGATATCCAGGTAGATTTAGAACCTGCAATAGAAAAAACTTAGATGACATTTTGCAGAATGAAGGTTTACCTTTTAACACTACTGAAAAGCAAAATTGCACACATGCAATTAAATAAACTTTAACCCATATGTTAAATAATTTTTTTGAAATTGCACTGATAAATACAACACAACAATCACAACTGATAAAACCTGAAATTTTTTTATTTTTTTTGAAATTCTGGTTTACATTTATTTGGCTAAAATAATTATCAATGACATATTCCATACTAAAACACACATGAAAAGTAAAAACTGCTGGAAAATAATGTTATATTCTCAAAAAGCACAGTATTCATCTAAGTATTATGGTGAGATGGTGATCAAGAACTGTATGTGCTTCTACACCCGCCAGTCTAAACTGTTCTATAGGATTTTCAAAATGGCCACTAAGTGGAAACACAAGAAGGAAGAGAAAATCATAACATATAAATCCTTAATGCACAAAACCACAAATATATATACTTAAATATTTGCCCATGTGATGTAGCAGCAGGATACACTAACATAAAACACTCATTAACTCTCCAATGCAGTTTGTGAAACAAGATACCTCATAAATATTAAAAACTGATAAACAAAAAGAAGTCTAAATTTTATTCTTTTTATTAGATAGTTTATGTACTTTCTTCGATGAATAAACATTGAAAAACATTTCCACTGTTCCAGGAGAAAATGAAATACAGAATTTCAGAAATACCTCTGTGAACCAATTAGTACAAAGCATCTCTCAAATAAATACCAGCTATACAAGAAATTTAGTAGAAAATTGCATAGAATTTCCTGAGATCAATTATGATCAGAAAAATGTGAAAAAACTTTGAAAAACAGCGAAGGGCACAGACTTTTCTTCAAGTAATCTGAAGCAGGAGAACATGTGCAATTGTGCTACGAGATTTTTTGAGATTTTAGTTTGTAAGTTTTTGATAATTTGTTTAATTTTCATAAGGAACATAATCATGCAATGTTCCAATTAAAAGTTAAGAAATTCCGAGGCCCTAACATTGAACATTCACTGTTCTTTTTGAAGGATTTTCATTGATTTAAATGTTTCATACAGTTGTTATATATTTTATGTACATCAATGTACTCTGCATTCTCATTTTGATCATGAGAAATCTGGACCACTGTATATTATAAACATTTTTAACAGGAAAAAACTAATATTTCACAAATGTGAAGATATTCTGGTTACATCCAGTTGCAAAATTGTGCTGTTTTCATAATTTCATATAACTTTTAATGATGTTTACTATCAATTATATTATTTTGACAATATACACTATCTACCAACAAGTAATTGGACACCTGTGATAGCAAAGGAAAACGAAGTTTATTCACCTTCAATAGTTGGTGGAGCCTCCACGAGCGGCGATTACAGCTGCGACTCTCCGGGGCATACTCTCAACCAGGCGTTGTACGATGGCTAGCGATATTGTCTTCCACTCGGCTTGGAGAAGACAGGTCAGTTCTTTCACCGATTTCGGACGGTGGGGGCACCCCTTAAGTTGACACTCCAACACGTCCCAGAGGTGCTCGATAGGATTAAGGTCCGGTCTCTGCGCAGGCCAGTCCATTCGATTAACCCCATTGTCACCATACCAAGCCATGGTGGACCTCGCAACATGACAGGTGGCATTGTCATCCTGAAAGTAACATGGGTCCACCCCGTAAAACTGCCACAACGTAGGAAGCGCATGGTCATCCAAAATGGCGCAGTAGGTCTCGGCGTAGAGTCTACCAGGAATTGCGACCAAGGGTCCCGTGCCATACCGGGAGAAACACCCCCATAGCATAATTCCACCGCCGCTGAACTTCACAGTTGGCAAAATACATTCCGGCAGGAGGCGTTCTCCAGGCAGATGCTAAACCCAGACCCTGCCATCCGAACGGTAGAGGGTGAACCTTGATACTTCACTCCAGAGAACCTGTTTCCACTGTTCAACGGTCTGCTGTCGACGTTCTTTGCACCACGTTAGCTGAGCAGCGCTATTGGACTTGGTGATCAAAGGCTTGTGGGCGGCAGCACGTCCATGAAAACCGAGCAGATGGGCTTCCTTACGGATGGTATTCATCGAAAGAATACTTCCGGATGCCTGTTGAAACTCCTCGCGGATGTGGTCCATCGATTTGGTGCGGTTTTTCTGAATTTCTCTGGCCAGCACCCGTCGGTTTCTAACTCCCAGTTTTGTGGGTCTGCCAGGTCGGGGCACATTCCGACAGTCACCTCTCATCTTCCACTTGCCAATCATGTAGGCCACTGTCGATTTTGTGTACTTCAACTCGCTGGATATGTCACGTATGGATCGTCCATTTCTGTGATACCCGACGATTACACCTTTCTCGAAATCAGAGAGCTTTGAACTGCGTGGCATCTTGCATGCGACTGGTGGCGTTGTTGTTTCCCACACGATATTTAACGGCGGTGGACGTGGCGTGTATCAGGATAGCAGATACCGTCGATTGCAGTGGTGTCCAATTACTTGTTGGTAGGTAGTGTATATCCAGGCCACCTCAGCACAAAAAAGCTAGTCTAACCATTTGACTAAACCTAATATAAGTCTAGGCTCTTTAACATGTTCGCTGCCGTCGTACTATATCAGTGGCAAGCACGCTGTGCCGGTATGAAATCCGTGCAAATTTCCTACAACACCACAAGGCGTCACGCGGCACCACGATTGAGCTTTTATGCGTTTGGACCAACCAGCCATGTGTTTGCATTTCATAGCTTTGCATGACTTAGGAATTCTAAAATACGAGAAAATTTATGCATAATTGATATTCGTAATTATAATTCTGCCAGCAATAAAATATTATTCCAATACTGAAGTAGAGATTTACTGGATACATATTTCGGACATTGTTGCATATAAAACAAGAGAAATAATACTTACAAATGCCAAATAATTCCATAAATAGTGCCATGATGCATAACTGGATAAATACAAAATCCATACATTTTGATTTGGGTAGGGAAAATCCCACACACAAAAACATGCAGTTCGACTTGGAACATACTTTTTTTTAGCAAAATAGGAAGACAAAATATTTATCCCTTATCTACGATGATATAATTCAAAGCATGGCTGAAAGCACAGTGTAGGATTTTTTGGACACTGGGTGCAGTAATAGAGAGTGTCCCTGAGAATCCCTTTGGCAGAGCACATTTTGCATAGTCTCCTCAAAAAATGTCCCGTTTTGTTTTTTTGACTGGAAGATGGCCACATACTTTTAATGATTTAGATATCTTCGCTAGGGAAGTTGATGGCTCTTGATTCAAAAGTTGACGTTCAATGAATAGCCTAAAATCGTAGAGGCTTATCTTCTTCCCTGAGAATTTATTATACAAGTTGTGGGAAGTGATTATCATCATATGAAATATATGTATTCCTAGCTTCTTGTACCATCTTATGGTTTTCCTTTCACAAGGATAGTATACTAGCATTTGATCTTGACGATCTACCCCTGAGATAAATTTATTATAGTTGATAACAGCCTTTGGTTTTTCTTTTATCTGTCCCCTTTTATTTACAGTTTGAATTAAATCGTCCTCAAACTCCGTGGTAATGAAGAGAACATCCCTTTTATCTTTCCATTTGCACACTGCAACAGCATTGGAATATTGGCATTTCCATTCCCCCTTCAAAAGTTTAGCTTTCGGGACATCCTTGGGAAGATCTCGTCGGTCTGCATGGGAAGTTCCAGTGCAATAAGTGTCATTGTTCAACAACTGCAATGCAAGATTGTAACTATTATAAAAATTATCCATTTAAATAGCATGACTAACATTTAGCTTCCCTTCCATCAATTTTAAAACTACATTAGCAGCATGACCTGACACCCCCCCCCCCCAGGAGTCCAGTTGCCCTGTGTAAACCAAAGCTTTTAGAATCATACCATTTGGTTCCGTTAGCATATAAAGTTTCACCCCATATTTATGACATTTTCTTTTCATGTACTGTTTAAATATCAAATGACCTCTCCATAAAACCATTGATTCATCAATCCTAAGTTCTTTTCCAGGGTAGTATATGCTCTCTATGGTATCATTACATAAATCCAGTAAAGGCATTATTTTTGCAAGGCGGTTGGCTGTAATCGCTTTGCCAGGTTGAGGATTTCTTGCAAAATAAAGGCACCGCATGATCAGAAGGAAACGATTCCTGCTCATATTTGATAAAAAGCAGTCCATTTTGAATAATGGATCTGTTTTCCAGTAATCTTGGAGATGGGGCATTTGTACAATGCCCATATGAAACAGAAAGCCCAGAAAAACTTTCATCTCATCTACAGACACATCCTTCCATTCATTTATTCGTGAACCTTCAGTAACTCCCGAGATAAACATTTCTATAGCATATGCATTACTTTCCCTAACTAATAGATCATAAAATTTCTAATCTGCAAAAAAATTAAAAAATCGATTGGCTCAGCACCTATCATATTAATTTTCAGCCCTGGTACACCAGTGAACAGAATTTTTCTCATGATGTTGGGACCATTACACCGATGTGTAGCCAAAATCCGTTGAGGCTGAGTATGAGAAAGAACGCGGCATTCTTTATTCTCACTTTCACTGCTGGTTGTACTACAGCTAGTAAAAGAATAAGTTTCTGTACTTGATGACAGATTATCAGCATCATCTCCTATAACTACGGAAGAATGTGCCTGTCCAGGAACTTTTGGTTGAGAGAGACCGGTGATAGCGCATCCGAATATATCTATTGTTTCCACAAAACTAAGTATTGAAGTGAATATGGGTTTCTTTGAAATCCCTTTAGCCTCCTCAATATACCTCCCTGTCACGTATAAACTATAAGTAGCAAATGCTTTTTATTGCCACTCAAGCATTTATTTATTGATAGTTGCCTTCACCACAAACCAGAGATGTTCAAAGGAAAATAAATATTGCAGTGAAAAGCGGGCACTGTGTTAAGTCTATGGGAAGTCAACTTACTTTCCCTTCCCTAAACCATGTGGGAAAAAATCCGCTATCCCAAAACCGCGGTCACTTTTAGACAGTTAAAGACTCGTTTTCAGTGCCAGTAACAAAATAGATAACTCTCTTCAAGTGCCGAAGGTTTTAGGAAGCGAAATATAAAGCCATGATTGCGACCCTGTTCGGCGGCACCTGGGCTAAGTATTGCAGGACGCCGTTCAGTGTCGCGCGGCAGTGAAAGTGTTAAAAAATTTGACAGCAAAAGTCAGTGTAACAAATCATAAAATACCAAAATCAGTTTTCATTCAAAGGTGTTGATATTGTGCCCTGTTGTTTTAGTGACAGCACAAAAAAAAAAAAAAAAAAAAAATTATCAAGATTTATACTATCGTTAACAGTATAAAAGTATACAACTTTCACTGAGGTAATGTTACAAGAAATCTTTCTGAAGAAAACATTGTGGAATCAGTTTACAGTATAACCTAAAATTTACTGCAATGTTTATGTTTGCCATTTTTACTGAACTCACATCATATTTTGAGATAACAGTGCTGAAATTCTGGAATATTAAATTTTGAATTATGGGAATATTAGTCTTTTTCTTTACACAAACTCACATGCTGATATCATATCTGAGTGGATAATCTAGTTAATTTGTCATTTGTAATTAGCCAGTAGCGTTAAACACACTTCCTTGTCACTAAAAAATTATATTGTAACAAACTTGCCTATTTACACTTTCGTTTGATATTGCTGAACAAATAGCCCAAACAACTCTTATCCATCACATTCATTGTTTGTTTTTTTACTTCATGTATGTAACAAAACATATCCGTAAGATGAACAACAGCAAATTTTTAAATTATTTTAGACACAATGTACTTAGCTTCCAAAATTCAGTTCGATACTACAGAAATAAAGCAGTATCAAAAATGCAACATCTATAAAAAATATGCTATCGCAATTTAGCAAGAGCAATTTTAAAAATTATTTTGTGTGTGATAAAAACATGCAGAAAATTTAACAATGAGATTTATTCTACTTACATGAAAGTTCCAGTTAGCACATGCTCTGTGAATGAACAATGGTTGAACCACAAGCTATTGAACAAGAGTTGCCCGTAGCTCCATGCTGATGACTCGCAGGGGGACTGGTTGGAGCTAAGGTTACGCTTAACTGTAATCGGATTACTCAAACCTTCCCCTCAGTAGGTCATCAGTTGGAATATCATTGGCTTTACGTCAACATTCAATGATAACATCTTGCCTACCAGATCGGGAATAGAATACAGCGGCACAGCGTCGCTCCTACATTAATTTGCAAGGGTGTGCTGCCTGGGCATGAAAAGGACTTAAATCACTGTTCTAGAGCAGGGTCGAGAATGGTTTTCCACGTTGTTTTTTGTTTGTTTGGTTTGTTTGTTTCTTTTTCTGTTGTTTATATTCCTCATTTTTTTATTTTTTCAGTAATAGTGAAGAATGAGTTATTATTTTGTAAGAATTTTTCCTGATGAAGTGTGTGTTTTTCTATTCCCTAACAGTCTCTTCAAATTCAGTCAACAGAGCAAGCATTTTTGCCCCCTCTCCATTTTTTAAGCGAAATTAAGTTTCAAAATCGGTACTTAATCTGCACGTGATAGTATCACCACCATATTTCTTTAACCAGTAAAATTGTTTTCACTGCAGCATGAGCAATGGCAATACCATTTTTTTTACTTTAATTTTGCTTGAAATGCATGTTTTCCCATTACCTAGTCCCTTCTTGCTATATTAAGTAATAGAACAGGCAATTTTTCCTTCTATTGAGGCAAAATTAAAGTTTACAAATGGCCCTGCTTCTCCAGTTTGCAGTGAAAATTACTTTAGGGGTTATGAAAGACAATGACAGAAAGTTCTGGTTTTGAATTCTAGTTTCTTTTTGAGAAAATGCTTTTTCTTTCTTGATAAAGCGAGAAGGGACTGAGGAATGGAAAAACAGGAATTTCAAGTGAAATGAAATTTCACAAATCAGCACTATTATTCACTCTGCCATGAAGACAATCTAATAGGTCATAGAAATGGTACCAATTCCATCATGGACAAATTAATTACAGATTTCAAAATTTAATTTCACTTTAAAAGAAAAGGTAAAAACGCTTGTCTGGTATGATAAGCTATCAAGACTGATACTATCAATTTTGATCTTCCCTCAGTCAAATGAAGACACATGGCTCGTATGCTCCTTGAAAACCTGGAAAAGCCCTTGAAAAAATTAAAAGTTTTATACTCTATATACATATCATGGAAGTTACTAAATTCAATAACTTCATGTTTAACGTGCATTTACAACAATTATTAGCATTTGAGGTAGCAAAACTTACCTCCAACACCTTAACATATGTAGCACGTTACGAACTCGGCAGACACGTGCTCGCACTCCGAGAGAGGCCTAACACTGCTTAGTTATTTGTTATTAAAATAATATATTTACAAGCTAAAATACCATTAAAACTATTATTTACAATACTTAATTAATTCTAATTACATACCTTAAACATTCGAACTCTTAAAACTTCCTGAAGTTAAACATACGAACATTGTCATCTCACCGGGCTGGGAGACACAGTCTGCACAAACACTCGACCATCGTTTGCGAGCTCTTTCGTTAGTCTGTGACCAACATCCTCAGGCAATCACAAATTCCCACGAGGATCACCTCGTTTTTGTGCCCACCTTGAAGTTGCACGCCGGGAAGAAAAAGGGGTGTGGCACATTAATTTAGAACGCATGTTCCCCCTTGTGCTGCCGCCTATTGAAGACCTGATTATTTATTTATGAAGTGGCAGCATAAGTATATACAGCATTTTTTCAATATATTCAAATAATCGTAATACCTCTAAACTTTCTAAATAAACTTATTTATTTTTATAAAATTCTTTTTTTTTTTTTTTGTCCTTTCTTATATAATTTTTCACTTTTTATAAATGATTTCCAAGCTGTATCCAAAGCAGTTGGGTCTTACAAATTACAGATTTTATCCTTTTTTGTTCTATTATAATACTCTGAAATTCTCAATTCATTTTCTTTGGTGTGTGTACTGAATATTTTCAAAATCAGGATACTGCTTATGATTAATGCAATATTGGATGAGTGCTGTTTTATCTTCTTTTTTATTTCAGTTTTTTATGTGTTGTTGCAGTCTTTTAACTAATCAATTTTTTGTGCTACCTATGTAAGAAGTTTGTTCACCAGAACTACCACTTAAAATCGGAATTTCGTATACCCCAGCTGATTGTAAATACTTGTTTGTGCTAAAAAGTTGTATAGGAGATTTCTGTGTAGCTATGATAAAAACACTAAGCTGATCAAATAGCACAGAAACTTACATTCACTCAGGAGAGCGCATGGACAGCTGGTCCCTTTGCTATGACATCACTTTGGAGTAAAATGTCAGCCATGGGAATAAAATAAGTGGGATGATGTATTTGCTAATCATGATAGGCTTCTGTTGACTGGGGTTAGGGACTCGTTCTGACCAGAGGGTGAATACAGAAATTATGTGCCCTTTCAAAATATTCCACAAAATAAAATGATTTCAAAAAACACCAAACCAGAGAGACAATTCAAAGTTAATAAAATAAACCAACAGGGAGCAGGGGATAACAGGCAGGTCATTGAAGTTATGTCTGGCCCAGCAAAGTTTAGTAAGTGTTGAACTTGCTAAAATACCTACCTACCTACTGACACACATATGATAATTTGATTTTAAAAAGTGCTTGAATTTATTTTGCTTGGAAGAGTACGAACTTTGTTCTCTTCACTAACTTTCTTCGTGAAAGGCAAGATATACTGTATACTCAGAAAATGTCCCTGTTTTGTTATCCTTCAAGGTCCCCGTATAAGCACTTTGATAGGTAGTGGGGCATGTTCTGTATTTTGAAAATAAAATTCTTATTCAATTTACCTTGTCATTTTTTATGAAGATTCAGTATTAGGCTATATCATCCATTTCTTTTAAAAGTAAAATAACAGTTAATCATTTCTATATTTTCTGATAGAAACTGAAATTTGTATAGTGTTGTTTTATTTTACAAAACACTGGATTGTGTGATAGAGTACTAAATTTTTTTACAGTTGACATCACATTGTTGCAAATAGCTCATAAAACTTTTAATGTGACTTTTATAGGGCACATTGTGTTACAATTTATCAGTTTCTTATGATACATGTTTCAAAAGTTTGTAAGATAGCAGAAAAAAATAACCCCTGGCTAATTTCTTTAATATGTGAACATGTACATTTTCCACATAAATTGCTTTTTTCTTAGCGTTTAACAGAAAGTTGGTGGGATTCTTCAGCTGAGATATGCTTGCTTATTTATTTTGTGATGTGCTTAAAAGTAAATTTATAAATTCTTGACGTATTTGATTGAGCATACTCGTTTTCTTTAAACAGACATTACATTAATATTGATTGTTTCTAAATGTGGAAATAAACAGTAAAAAAAAGAAGACATAATTTTAAGATTAGTGAGTAGATCCTTAAATGCAAAGTGCTCGAAGAGCATTAGTTACAGTATTTTAAAGAAAATAATCTGTGTTTCTCATAGTTATGAAAAGTAATTTGATCTTGGCAAATTGAAAATCTTCTGCTGTTATTCCCGAGGTGAGTAGCACATCAAGAGTTAGCTATCAGTAATGGTCAAAACAAAAATTTAGTGTAACAAGATGCACACCAGCATAACCTAGAATATATTATTAAAATTACACCAGAATTAATTTACTTGTTGCAGAAGTTCACTGCATAGCATTAATTAAGATAGTATGTTACATTGCATTGGTGATTCAACACAGAAACTGGCATAAAATGCTGTAGGTACTATTGATTCATCACAGAGAATTTATTTGTACTGTTTTTTTATTTTTTTTTTTTTTTTACTAAATTAGATAGTGGTATAAAAATGCGTCATATTCTCTGTGAAAGCATGAGAGAGAGAGAGAGAGAGGTTAGTTTTTGTATTTTTGAATATTTTTTTCTTCATGTGATGTGAATGCTATGTTTGTGTGCATGTAGTGGGAAAAAGTAGTTTTTCGAATGTCTTCACATATAGTGTGAATCTTACGTATAATGTTTTTAAGTTCTCAGCATGTGTCAAAAACAAGTAAACAAATTATTCATCCTGAGATAACATTTGGCTGAACCATAACCAGTGTATATTAAATGCATGCAAGGTTAACCTTTACACAACACAAGAATTATGTAATTGAAGTTTCTTAAAAATGTGGGCAATCGTAGTAGGTGATGGGTTTGCCTCCAAGGGACACTCCAGTGGGCAAGAATGCTGCACATGACAGCTACATGTGCCTTTGTGAATCTGAGAAGCTGACACAAAATTAAGCTTTAGTATTCATGTTGTTGAGGTACCAACTAGTTCTGTGGAACTTTGGGCAAAAGACTCCCAACTCACTGGGATTTGTTCCATAACCCTTAGGTGGAATGATCAACTGGAACCTTTCTGCTGTGAGCTGATCCCCCACACGGATTATATTTTATGATTTTCAAGACCCAAAGAAAGATATTGTACGGCTCAAGTGTGGGATCTGGTGGGCCTAGCACACCTGAGAAGGCTGTTCCACCACAAAAGTGATTAGAACAAATAAACAGCTTATGAGAAAGAGATCTCAGTACAGAGTGAGTGTAAGATTGGTGTATGGAATACTAGAGGAATAAATGGAAAGATGAATGAGGTAATTGAAGAAATTAATAAATATAGATTGGATGTGCTGTGTGTAATGTATGATTGGGAGGATGATTTTTGTAATGCATTCAAAGCTGTTTGGAGCCAGTTTGGTGTAGAGAAAGTTATTATAGCTAGGGATTTCAGTGCTAGAGTAGGTGTTCAGAATGAGATTGCTGACAATGTTCTATGTAAGTTTAATGATCCCATTCCCAAAAATTCTCATTGGCCGGTGGCGGCCAATGAGAATTTTTCCGTGACTCACTTATAAACGTGGAAAGAGCGAAAATCTTTGTTTGATGATGGTGAAAGATTAATTGAAATTTTCTTTGAGAATAGGTTTTGTGTATCTAATACGGTTTTCAACCACAAGTACATCCACACATATATGTGGGAGAATTGTGTACTCTGGAGCAGAAAAGTGTAATAGTTTTTGTTGTTTATGATCAGTGCCTGGTACATCTAGCTGTTGATACTGGTGTGATAAGAGGTGCAGATTTTGGGTCTGTTTGTTACCAGCTGCTGTCATGAGTGAAACTGAATGTTGGCTACAGGAAGAGGAATAAGAAGATTCCTTTGATGAAAAGAATAAAGGTTGAGCAGCTTCCTGGCAAACATTAGCATTGCTCTGAAAAGCTCAGTGAAACACTGAAATGATGAAGGCATGTGAGAGGGTTGTGGAAAAGAAATTGGCATGCGTTAAGAACTGTGTTGTCACTGACATGGTTTGTGGTACTGTAATAGTGGATAACATTAAACAGGATTTTAGTGTAACAGAGATTTAAGAAGTGGTAAAAAGGGAAGTGTACCTGGAGAACTTACAAGGTAGAGTTACAGAAGGTAAATATTGTTGCAAAAATCTTGAAATGACAAAGGCATAATGTAGTAGGTAAGATAAGGTGGACAGACATAAATTGGCTTTTTGGAAAGATAAAAAATCATTCTGAAAGTACATAAGGCACAGAAAGAACAGGGGAAACAAAATTCTACATTGTGATAGAGAAATGATATGGGAGTCTAATGAGTTAATTGAAGATGAGGTGGAATACTTGTGTGAGTTATTTGAACCTGAAAGTAAAAATGATTCTCATTTAGAAAATGGACGATGTCATCGCTCTTTCCACCTTTTTTTTTTTTTTTTTTTTTTTTTTTTAAACAACGCATAGGGACTGAAAAATTGTATTCCTGCACCACTGGGATCGAACCCCAGAACTCTCGATAACTAGTCGAGTGCGTTCGAATTTACGCTATGGCGCCAACAATTCTCAGCGCCATGCGTGGTTTATCAGTCAGCATCTGACTACATGAATACGTATTGATGGTCTCAGCAACTGAGATGTCGTCATCTGGTGGCATTTAACGCAACAGCTATTTAATTATAGCTGATAAATTCAAAGGGCGATAGAAATGGTTAATATATATCAAATACGTGGAGATAATGTAAATGGACGACGTCATCGCTCTTTCCACGTCATTTAAAAAAAAAAACGTGGAAAGAGCAATGACATCGTCCATTTACATTATCTCCACGTATTTGATATATATTAATCTCATTTAGAAACTGATGATGCACACAGAGAGAAATAAGCAGGGTAGGAATCTGAAGAGGAAAGGTTTATAAAGCTATAAACTTTTGCCGAGGTGTTTGGGCCCAGGGAGTAGATGGTATAGCAGCTGAGATGTTAAAATAGTGTTCTGACTCTGTCATTGACAGTTCATCTGAAATTTCTCACTTGTGCTAAGAATTAGGAATGGTCCCTCAGGACTGGGGTGGATGCTATCATTGTTCCTTTGTATGAGAGAAAAAGGTAATCAGATTGAATGTAAGAACTGTCATGCTATCACCCTGCTGAGCATTCCAGGGAAAGTGTTTGGAATGGTCATTATCTATAATGTACCATGCTTGACCTCAGAGAAAGTATGGGATGTGCAGAATGATTTTATTCCTGGTAAGGCCGGCACCAATTTTTTTCATTATGTACAATGATTACAAAATTGTGTGTCTGTTGGCAAGAAAGTTTTTTCTGCTTTTGTAGATTTGGAGAAAGCTAATGACTGAGTAAACAAGGTGCTTCTGTGGAAGGCCCTGATTTAGCATAGAATAGCTGGGAATAAGCTTGAATGTGTGAAAGCTATGTATGTTGGCAGTAGAGCATGTTTTATTGAAATGGTTTTCTGTTTGTGCAGGAGTCAGTCAAGATTGTTTGTTACCATGGCTGTTCAATATATTTATGCATGTGTGAAACTAAATAGACAATACTGGTTTATGTCTTGGAAATTTCTGTGTGTGCAGGTTGCTGTATGCTGATGACACAGTCATGTTGGCCAAGAGCAAGTGAGTTGCAGAGTATGTTCTCTCTGATGTACGAAGTTTGTATGAAATTCAAACTGAGTATAAATGGAAAAAATCAAACCTATAGTTTTTGAGTGGGGAAATATTTATACTGAATACGGGATCAGTCTAAATGGTACAGTGCAAGATTAGTCTAAATGGTGAATGAGTTTGTGTATTTAGAAAGCATGTTTGACAGAGAAATTAGATTAGATGATGAAATTACCAGGAGAGTAAATTAATCTCTGAAAGACATGGCTGCCTTGACAGGGTTTCACAGGACTGATGGGTTCTCAGAAACATGAGCTGTGTTTGAAAGTGTAATTGTTGCTGCTGTGATGTATGATAGTGAAACTTGGGTACTGCAGAAGAGACACAGTTGTTTATATGCTGGAGAGATTCATTACTTGTGGCAAGATGCATTCCAAGATGGAGGGGTGGGGGAGACAAATCCGTTTTCTACAAAGGTAAATTGTGACTTAAAAAAAAAAAGAAGCAATTTATACCTTAAATGTATATATAAATTGTATCCTTTTATATATGCAGCTGCTGACATTGATGTCAAAAGTTTGTTTTTCTCATCAATGAAAGTTTATTATTAAATTTTATATTAAAACATGCTATGCATAAAAATAATTGATTTTAATATTTATTAATAAATACTTTGAAATGTTTGCATTGTGTAGTTGTGGTTGCACGTGATTATCATATCTTATTACAGTAGTATCACGTATACAAATAGCTGAAATTGTGTTTTCCCCCTTTCTTTATCACTGTCGCATGCTTTTTTCTGAATGCTTGTTTTAATATTTTAAAATTTAATAATAAACCAAAGTTGCACTTACCTAGCATTTCTTTCCAATTTTTATTGATAGGAACTTCATAAAATGGTAATTCAACAAAAAGAAAAAGCTAAAATATCCAAGCAAATTTTGGATGATGCTGAAGATGAGAGAAAAAGAATGAATGAATTAAATTCACATCTTGCTGCACAGTTAGATGTTGTGTAAGTGTCATTTTCATGCTAAAGCAAAAGTGTTAAATTTTTACTCACTACTGACAAATGCACTTTTAATTTGTACTTACATGGAAATGTGAAAACTATGGCTCACGTGATGTTCATGTTATTACTCTTTTCATATGAAACCATTTTATTAATAGTGAATCTCATTAGTGGTCACTCAAGACATTATTCAACCATATACTTAATTTGTAAATTAAATCATTTCACAGTTACCTTCTCACTTATTTTTATTTTTTTACCAAAAATTTCTGCCCAGTGCATAAAAGCTGGCCAGGGTAACATGTCATCCACCAGAACAGTGATGTCAGGGCTGCCAGTGGTGACTAAATAGGTGACTATTGCTACTATTTTTGATGACAGGCGACTATGGCTACTATTTCTTAAGAAGAACAGCCAAAAGCAACTATTTTCAGAAAAACCTTGAACTATTTTAAGGTTTTTTATTGTAAGGCTACTATTTTAAAAAAAACATGATTTGTATTCCTTATACCGATGTGCTTGTATAACATCACTTTTTATATTGATACATGTGAATATCAACTTTGATATCGATATGTATATGTCAAATCCATGGTTCATATGCATCCTGAAATTCCATTTTATCCTGGAAAAGTCCTGGAAATGTCCTAAAATTCTGTTACATGTCCTGGAATTTTATCCTGGAAAAGTCCTGGAAATGTCCTAAAATTCTGTTACATGTCCTGGAATTTTATCCCTTTCTGCCTTTTTGTCCCTGCACAATGTTTTGTAGTTGAGGATTTTTCTACTGACATAGCTTTTGTCTGACAAATTTCCCTCCCCACCCCCTGCAAAATGTATGTGGGGGGGCTATCGGTTTTCTTGTTTAGGAGGACCGAAGCTGCGTTATTAGCATCTTTCATGTCATACTTATGTTATCACTTTGTCTGTCCCGCTGGGGAGACCATATCTCTGCAATTATTAGTTCGATTTGTAAAATTCTTTTTGTATTGGGAAGCTTAAAATATGAGAATGATGATCCATTGGTTCCGGTTTTTTTTTTTTTCGATGCACAAACTTCACCGCTAGAGGGCGCAAATGGAGATCGTATCGAATTTAAAATGCATTTCATATATTTGCTTCTAAATATCCAATTGAAAAAATTATTTTTCCTTTTAATGACGTTTATATCGAAGACTATTTAAGTTACAGTCCCTTTTTTAAATAATGCATAAATTTTCCGCTAGGGAGCGTAAAGGTAAATCGCGATTTTCCCAATATCTTCGCTTCTAAAAGTCCGATTTGAAAAATTCTTCCTAAGTCGGATATAGCTCTTGAGGTTAAAATGTTTTCCGTACGAATTCTCATTTCTGGTAATGAATGGTTTGGCCACCAGGGGACGTAAATGTTTATTTTGGCTTCTGATGTATTTGCAACAAAATCTGAGCTGGAAACTCGATTAAAAAAATTCTTCCGTGAACCGATACCGCTCAACTCAAAAAACTTTTTGAGAATACTTCCTGCTTAAAAAAGTGCACAATTTTCCCACCAGGGGGCGTACACGTATATCTTATTTTTGGTCTATATCTCTGTTTCTAGGAGTCTGAATTGAAAAATTCTTTCTTTGTTGGAGAACTTTTTCAGTGCGATATGTTTCTCATAAAATTTCAAATATTTCGTAATGCACAAGTGTGCCACTAGAGGGCGTAAGCTCACATTTCCGTTTACAGCAATATCTGCGGACTAAAAGCCAGAGTGAAAAATATTCTCTTTCGGTCAGATACCTAACTATAAAAACTCCTTATTTGTATTTTCTTCACAAAATAATGCACAATTTCGTCTCTAGGGGGTGCAAATATTTAATCTATTTTTCTTAATATCTGTACTTCTAAATGTCCAATTTAAAAATTCTTTTAACACCAGATGCCATTTACCTTATGGAACACTAGGTTTGTGTTTGAGGAGGTTTGTGGTTCACAATTCTGCTTCTAGGTGGTGTTTGTGTACTTCTGTTTGCAGGCTATCTGTGCCTGTAAAAATCCTATTGAGAAATTTCTTTTTTTACTGTATGCCATTCGCTATAATAAAGATAGAGAGTGAATAAGATTTTTGCTACAATGAGATCCTCTTCAAATAATGTACAACTTTCCCCTAGGGGTTGTAAAGGTCAAAACGTTTTTCTTGCTATCTCAGCTTCCGGGAGATGTATTTGAAAAGTTTTTTTTCCCTTGGCATAGCTTTTGCTATAAAGAATAGTTTTTGCTTGTTTTCAACTTTTCCATTATGCAAAATTCTTCCGTTGAAACGCATAGTTTTATCATGTTTCCTTCTACATCTCTCCTTTTAACTGATCAATTTGAAAATCTTTGTCTCTAATACCTTCCTTCTGCTATGGGAAACTTTTTTGTACCATTTGTTAATTTTTGTAACATATTTTTTAGCCACTGGTGGAAGTAAATAGCTGATATTATGTGTGTGTGTGTGTGTGTGTGTGTGTGTGTGTGTGTGTGTGTGTGTGAGAGAGAGAGAGAGAGAGAGAGAGAGAGAAGGGGAGGGGGGAGTATTTTACCTTTACTGAAATTTTGTTTTGCCATAAAATCAGATTGCTTTCTAATATCAGAAACGTAAATCAAGTTGTTTCTTACTATTTTCTGAGCTTCTATAATTAGTTTTTTAATTATGCCCAGTTAAATTGCCATGATTACTAATGAATGCAATTGCACACAGCCCTTGGACATCAAGTTTTCCCCATTGTTCTCTTTCATTTCACGTTGGAAATTTTTGTGCATACTTTGTTTTCTGGCGAGTAAAAGTTTAAATCATAGCTACAGCATCGATATTATGTTGAAAATTCCTTCCCTAAATGAAATGTAACACAAATACTTGCTCCCATGATTATGTGTTTAAGAAATAACAGTCCCTTTGGTCCTTTGAAAAAGTTCTAGATATTTCACCTTTCCTCACCCTTAAATTTCCAATATAAGCATTATTTCAAAATAATTAAATATAAATAGTAGTTTATGTATTGATTGTGTGGCATTTCAAGAGAAATACCACATACCTATGTATTTTTGAGTTTTATGGGGGTTTTTATATTCTGTAATTTGCTTCAATAATTGAACTAAAACCAAAGTAGAAAAATAAAGTTTTCTCAAAATCAGTGTAGTATACTGTATATAAAAGTTTAGTAGATATTACATATGGTCACATTTCAGTGACAGTTTCAGTATTTCAGTATTTATCTGTGATTCTAAGTTTCTGATTAGCTGCAGCAGACATTTTTAGCATTCAGTTTTAAGTTTGCCCAAGTGTGTAGGAAGTTGTTTGTTGTAGGTTACAAATGGAACAGACGTATGGTTTCACTATATTTTAAGTAAGAGCATTTGGATCGTATGTCCTGGAAAACAATCCAAAAGTCCTGGAAATGTCCTGGAAGAGTCCTGGAATTTTGTGATTGAAAAAGCGTATGGACCATGCGATTTATTATTGATATGTCTTGTTCAGTTTATTGCTTTCTGCTTTATTGCAAATATCATGGAGGAAAATAAGTATAGACTAGACTCGCATGTGTTTAAAGGAATGACCTACTCAAATCAAGATATTCGATCGAAAAAATGTCCCGTTTTTCTGTTTGGAATACGGCAGTGCCAGGAGCGAGCACGTATCTTGCCTTCGCCATATTAAAGACTGTTGTATGTTCATTGAAATAAATTTGCGTGATTGTTTTTACAGCTTTATTTTCCGAATGACACGGAAAATGCATGGTTTCGCCAACAGACATTTAAACTCACTTTACATTATCTGCAAACTGTTTAATATAAATTAGGAATTGTTCATAACAAAAAAATTTAGTGGTAATCGAAAAAACACCTGATGAGACATTTCATCGTATCTGTTAAAAATAACTAGACAGTACTTTTTGTCATTTGAGTAGGTCATTCCTCTAATCACGTGGGTCTAGGTATAGATGTACTTGTATGCATAAGAATTTATTCCAAACAGCGAAATTAGGATTGATAATTTTTAGAGAGACATTGTATCAAAAGACATTTGGAGACTGGAAATATCCATCTTTGGCTAAAGTTGTGAAAGCATGCCTTGCTTTATCACATGGCAACTTCGATGTAGAGAGAGGCTCTTCTGTATTATGAAGAGTTCTTTCAGATGAGATGTCTAAGAAGATGTTGAATGAGAGACTAACAATTCAAAATGCATTAAAAATGTATAACAACCAAGTTGCAAAGGTGCTAATAACCAAAGAACTAATAAAATTAGCACTTGATGCACATAGGTCATATAACAACCATTTGGAAGAGGAACAGAGATTAAAGGAACAGCAACTGAAAGCAGAGAAAGAAAGTGCTGAGAGATTGAAACAAGAATTGCCAAATAAAGGATTTGAAGAGCAGAAAGAAAACGATAAATAACATGGAAAACAAGATAACAATTATTGTTCAAGAAAAAAGAGAAGTACAAGAATTATTAGACTCTGTGCTTAAAGAAGCCAGTAAGAGACTAAAGCAAGCATTAAAAAAAAAAAAAACTTGCCTGCAATGCGAGTTGCACATGGCATTCTAGAAGGAGCAGAGAAACTCTGACAAAAGGAAAAACAACATGAACTTGAAGCATTAAGAATAAATAGGGTAGTTCTTAAAAGAAAATCCTCTCTAATTGATGCATTTATGCAGAAAACCTCAAAAAAGGAATAAATCTAAGGTTAATAAAGAAGCTTTTTTTTGTTAAGCCTACCCTTATATGCACTGATGGCAGTGGTATAAATTCACGCTCAATTTTTTGAAATAATTTACTGCATATAACTCTTCCAAATTGCTACCATGGTATAAGAATAATGTAATCTTTAAAGGGGACCCCCCCCCAAAAAAAAAATTGCTAAATAATAAAAAAGTTTGTTTGTATTGGGTTGTCGGAAAAGTCATGACGTATTTTAGCCATGTTTTGCGAAGGTCATTTATTGATAGAAAGAACAAAGATCAATCAATGATATAATGCCCGTTTTGTTCGATGACCTTTTGCCATCTGTCAGTGAGCTGCAGAATGCCTCGTTCATAGAAGGACCTGTCTTTCGTGGCGAAAAACTGTACAAGGTGCTGATTTACAGCCTCATCTGAATTGAAGGTTATACCACGCAAGGACTGTTGAAGAGAGCGAAACAAGTGGAAGTCTGACGGCGCAAGGTCAGGCGAGTATGCTGGGTTTGGCAACACATCCCACCCAAGCTCCAATAATTTTTGGGGGGTGATCAGACTTGTGTGTGGTCTCGTGTTGTCATGATGGAACACAACACCTTTACGATGAATGAGCTCTGGACGTTTCTGGATGATGGATTCGTTCAAACTGTCCAATTGGCGTCAGTACACATTCAAATTGATTGTTTGGTTCCATGGTAGGAGCTCAAAAACACGACACCTTTAAAATCCCACCACACTGAGACCAGAACCTTCTGCTGATGAATGTCTGCTTTGGATGTCGTTTGAGGCAAAGCAGCACGTCGGAACCAAGACCGTTTGCGCAGCACATTGTTGTACACAATCCACTTTTCGTCACCAGTTATCAGTCGCTTCAGAAAAGAATCGTTTTCCTCACGTTTAATGAGCATATCGCAGATATTTATACGCGCCTTCAATTGAGCTTCTTTGAGTTCATGAGGAACCCACACATCGAGCTTGCTTACATATCCCAGCTTTTTCAGGTGGTCATGAATGCTTGAATGATGGATGTGTAATGTGTCTGCAATCTCTCGTGTCGTGTAACGTGGGTTTGACTGGATCAATGCCTTGATTTGGTAGTCATCAACCTCGGTTGGCCTCCCGTTTTGGGCTTTCGGACAGTTTTCAAGAGTAACAGACATCTAAATAAAAAAACATGGGGGGAGGGGTCATTTTCACCACTGGTTTACGCTTTGCAGACGAACTCCATGGCACGCAGAAGATCGTACTTTATTTTTGGACATGCCTCGTGGACCCTCGTCTTTCTGCTGGTGTTTTGTTATTGTAAACCGCAGGTGGGTGGAAGCAAAGAGGAAACGTGTGGTCTCCTTCCGTAATCTCCGGTAATGACGATGGGATGGTAGCTGAGTGCTATTGTGGCAGGCAGTAGAGCACTTCGATCCTGCATTGGCGACGGCGACCTTCGATGCACAATATATCTTGGCTCCGACTCGCTTTGACTGAACTTGCGTGAGATGCGTATGATAGTTTCTGGTTTTGCGTTTTTTATGGTGTTCTCTGTGCTGCTGTCCAGGTTCAGTTCTCTAGTGGTGACTTGCTTTTTTTTTTTCTATCTTCTGACATCCTCGCAGCCAAACTTCGGGAAGTTCTCTGGTTTCGCAATATTGGAACGTGTTTTTGTACTGCCCTTTCATTTTCTGTTTTCTGGTTAGTAATACAAGAGTTTAAGATGCCTAAATCCAAAACAAAATTTCAAGATGCGTGGCTCGCCAAAGAATTGGACGGAGTGAAGTTGAAAGAATGGTGTTCTGCAACTGAAACAATATTTTCTGCTAAGTGTATATTGTGTTCAGAAATTTTCAATATTTCTAATAGTGGCTTTTCACAAGTAAAAGCACATCATAAAGGAAAAAAAAAAAACATTTGCAGAAATTCCAAAGTAAATTTCAAAATAAGTCCATCCTGAAAGTCTTTGGAGGACGGGATCTTCAGCCCAAAACAAATATTAGTGAAGTACTGAGTCATGATTTACAGCTGGCTAAAGCCGAAGCATTACGGGCCATGAAAGTTGCTAAGGACAATGTCTTTTGTTTCATGCACTGAAACAGTTGAACTTTTCAGAGAAATGTTTCCTGATTCTGCTATTGCAGCCAAAATGCAGCTTAAAGAAAAAAGTTGCTTATGTGATATCACATAGACTGTCAAAATATTTTGAAGAGGATTTGAAAAAAGACATTGCATCTATCTAGTAGCCCGGGAAAGGTTACTATAGCATTTGATGAAACTACAAATACACAAGTTGGATGTGTATCTCAGGTACTGGTCTTCAGAAATAAATTCAGTTTCTTGCCGATACCTAACAAGCATTTTTCTGGGTCATGCAACAGCAGATATTTTGCTAAAAGAAATTCTTGATGCGTTATCATCCTTCAATATTTCGTTGAACAGGATTATTTGTGTATCCATGGACAGCCCAAATGTAAATAAGTGCTTTTTACGCAAATTCAACGATGTTGTAAAACAAGAAACAGGCCAAGAATCTTTGGAACTAGGTTTTTGCAACCTGCATGTTGTTAGTAATGCATTTAAAATTTTTTTGACAAGCTTAAATATCGATTTTGACGAATTTGCTACTGATATGCATTACTTTTTAAAAAGTAGTGCTGCAAGACAAGAGGATTATAAATCTGTCTAGGATATAACATTGGTCACAGCCAAATTTCTTTTGCGGCATGTCAGCAACAGATGGTTAACCATTGGTTCTGTAGCTTAGAGGCTCTTGGATCAATGGCTAAATATTACAGAATATTTTTTAAACTTCTTGCCATCTCAAAAAATATTTGAAAAACAACTAAGCAATTCAGCAAGGTATAAAAGAATCCACTGTTTCCTGAAAAATGAGCTAACTCCTTGCTATTTAGCATTAATATAATTTTCACACCAAAATTTTGAAAAGTTTTCATTATGTTATCAGAGTGAAGAACCAAAAATACACCAGTTATATTCTGATTTAAATACTTTAATGAGGAATGTTATGGCTCAGTTTATCCAAGATGATGTTATTGCAGGGAAATTTGGAGAAGACCTAAAGAATGTAGATTTTAAAAACATAAATTCATGGAAAAAACTAGGGGAGTTAGAAGTTGGTATGAAGACAAAAAATCTCAGGAATGTTCAGGAGACCAGGCAGAAATTATTTCTCTTAGATGTAAGATCATCACTAATTGCCACCACAAAATATTTAAAGTCAAATTTGTCATTCTGCAATCAAAAGCTAAGAGACACAGAAATTTTAAAGGTAAAAGAACCAAAGAAAGAGTCAACTCAACTTTCAGTCACTGAAGGACTTTTGGAAATAACAAGAATTTCAAGTGTTTTGCATCTTTCTGAGGAACAAATTGATAGAGTAAGAGAATAGTAGAAACTTTTAAATTGCGATAAGCCAACTCTAGATGAACTCTTGAAATTTTCAGAGGAAGGGCATATTCCAGTGGGGATTGATCATTACTGGCATAATATATTTAGTATTAAAGACTAGCAGAAAAGAAAAATACTCAAATTTTGCTAAACTCATCAAGTCAAATTTAGTTTTACCTCATGGTAATGCTGATGCAGAAAGGGGATTTTTGGTTAACACTGCTCTGTAGAGGAAGGACAAGGCTAACTTAAAAGACTCAACTATAACATCATTAAGAATAGTTAAAGGGACCATTAAACACTATGGATGTGTAAGTAAAGTTCCCATAACAAGAAATTTGTTAAATAGTGTTCGTGATTCACATAAATTTTATAAAGAGTATGTTGATAAGCTGAAGGAAGAAGAATCAAAAAAGGTAAAAGAAAAAAGCAGAAAGAGAGGGAAAATAAGGAAAAGCAGCTAGAGAAAAAAAGAAAAGCTGAGTTTGATGACAAAATAAAAGAAAATGATTCAGAAATAAATAGACTTAAAAAAGATAAAGAAACCTCCCTAGCAGTAATTCAAGACGGGAACAGAAAGGATGAGAAAATCTGTAGAAAAACAAAATACTGTTAAAATAGCAGTTGCCTCTAACTTGATCATACAAGGTTCAGCTGAAATAAAGAAAACTGAAAGTAAATTAGTTGTGGTGGAAGCAGAAAAAGATAGGCTTAGCAGGAAAAGGTTAAAGCAATAATATGAAAAAAGTAATTCAGTGAACAATTGTACATAGTTCTTGGTTTTCAATTACCTTTTTAGGATATTATAATTTAATGTGAAACCTGAAAACTTTACTGTGAAAATTGTGAATTGATTCTGGTTCAACAGCATATTAATGTTCAAAGTGAAACTTGAATGTGGTAAATATACTTGAATATGATAATAACACGTGAAAAGATAAGAACTGAATATTAGAAGTAAATCATTAGAAGTAAACTTTAGATATTATGCAAAAAATTTGGTTGCGAACTTCGACCATATATACTAATGGACTGCGCATTGGCAATAGCTGCATCAAAGCCGCCGTGGCTCCAACATTGGGCATGTCATCATCAGACTCTAAATTCAGTGTAAAAATGCTGTTATGATTACTAATTTATGCTGCAGAACATCAGCGTTTTCAGTGTATTATGTGAATGCACCTCATATATAATGAAAACTCTTCAGGTAAGTTTACTTATGAGATGTATACATGCATGATTGGGTTGTTTACATTTCGTGATTTATAATGTGATGAACATTTGCGAAGAATTTGGAACATGCATTCAATTTTTTTTTCTTAAGTTACTATATTTTTATGTCAATAGCTGCAAGTTTTCTGGTTAATTAATTGAACTTTATTGACTTAGGTATTTAATTTGTTTCTTACCCATGAAAAATCATAGAACTTCCTTTACTGTATCGCTCAGAGCAATCATAAGCACAGCAGGTGTAACCCATCTTTTTGACTGATGTCATGTGATTTTATGTTGGAGCCAGAAATTTTGATGCCATGCACAGTCTATCACTATATATGGTTGAAGGGTGTGAAGCAAACTCTTTACAATGTATACAAAGTTGTTTTACTAGATGTATACAAATATAAATCTACTTTTTATTGAAATACACTCCTAAAATTTTTCTAAAAATTCCTAAAATTCCTACCTAAAATTTTCCAGAAGTATGCTATGATCCCTGCATAGGTTAACATTGACCTTCTACATGCATAGAATCCCCTTTTTCTACACTACTGATCTCTTGATGATACTAGTAAATTTTGTGGGTTTTTTTTTTTTTTTTAATTATATAAATGATACTGTTTTTGAATTATTCGATTAATTAAATATGTAGGGTTAGTACACTATCATAAATTTCTGCTCAGCAGGTCTGTATTATGTTGTGATTAGGTATTCTGAAGGGCTTGGCAGATACCTTAAACAGACGTGCCAACTCTCCGGATTTTCAGCCCTTCCTCCTGCCCTCCGGATGAACGTCAAATTCTCTCGATTTTCACTGATAATTAGCAGTTACGATGGTAAAAATTCCATCGACCACCGCCTTGGATCGACACAGGAGAAAAAGATTTCGAACTGCCTGCAAAATCTTTCTTTCGGCATTACAGTCATCGGTTTCATATTTTTTCTCTCCTATCTTCAAAATGAAAGCCGCCTCCCGGTGGTGCAGTGGTCTAAGCGCTGTGTTCCGACCAATCGTCCGAGATGTGTCAGGGTTCGAATCTCGGTGAGGCATAGATGTTGTATTTGTCTTACGGCACTGGCTCTCTACCTTCCCTGGAACTAGTGGCTCCAAATTAAGGATGGGCAACTAACTGCTTATAGCCCAGGAGTTGCTCACAGTGGTCGTTGAACCTCCAACCTAAAAAGAAGAAAGCTTGATACTTCCACATTGTTTTGACAGATGCCGCTGTCTTTGTTGATTCTGTTTGCGGTAATGATGCGCGAATGAAGTGAAAAGTGTCTCAATGACAAACACTATGTATATAAATATTTTTCTGAAGTTAAAAAAAATAATAATAAACTGTGTTTCTCCAAAATAGTAAACAAATGCTTCTTCAAGCTGTGGTTTGGAAAGAAAGAAAAACTTTTAAAGAAAAAACTGCAGAGTTATATTTTTTTTAAAAAGTAGTTAATGGATGCGTAGTAATAAAAATTGAAAAAAAAAAAAAAAAGAGCTTAATGCTTAACTACTAAAGTTTTCAATAGATTCTGACTGAAATTAAAACTGAACTTTATGCTGTAATATCTCATTCACTGCAAAAATTTCACTCACTTATATTAAAAATCGGAAAAATTCACTTTATAAAAATTTCTATCAATCTGGTTGTCATACGACACCTTCAGCAAAGTGCTCACCTGCTCTGGCACTAGAATGCCGGGAAGGGTCAGTAATTGATTGATAGATGGGGACTGCCCTGCCTTCTCCTTGCAGTTCTTTCCTTCAACCCCTTGCCTCAACAAATCCGCACACATTCTAAGTGATAATAAATAGTTGAGTTGCAGCGAATTTACTTAAGCACAAAAGGAAGTAGTTACAGTTGACCTTGTAATGAAAGGCAATGTTAGTACGATGCTTTTTGTTGTCTTCGTGCACAACCTAAAGTAGAAACGAAAAACAATTGGCTGCTATTTTATTCGTAAAAATAACAACATGCGGGCCATTTTACGTTTTCATTATTTTGCGGAATCAACATACGTGAAAACGAATTTCAGTAGGGGGATGAGGTGCTGATTTTCGCGCTTTTTTTTTTTTGTAGAATTTTTAGTGGACCAATACTACTACTTCTGGAAAATTGTTCCTACGTCTGAAAAATGTCGATAAAAAAAAAAATAGTGGATAAAAAATAGCGCTCGTGTGATTTTATGAGCTGTAAAAATCTCCAGACTTTCAGATTTTGAAGATTGGCATGTGTGCTTAAATAAAACACATTTTTATATTTTATCAAAAATGAGAAATTTGTTAAATACAATTCTATATGAAATTGCTCCAATGGTCATACATTCTCAGCGTTGTTCTGTCAAACTCTTTTATTACACATTAAGTTTAATGCTATGTATTAGGCCTAACATTGTTATGCACTGGTGCACCTTTTTTACCTCAATCTAATCAATGTTGCACAATCTTCGATTTAATCAATGTTGCATAATCTTCATAATTCATATGTTTTATAGCAGTCAAAGTTCTTTATTTGCTTATTTGCACCATAATATATAAGAACTTGTTTTTTTTTTGTTCATTGCTATATTCAACCATGAGGCAATCTTCACAAAGTTGGACAACAAATCTAATCATTGTAGCCTATGAACCAATGGATTGAAATAGAATGGATTTTCAGAGTTGAAATGTTTCAAACCTTTTATTTAAAAAATGTTAGATTTTAGCCCTAAAAGTTCAAACTCCTTAAAATTTGCTAAAATGCCAATGAATTTGAGTGATTGACAGTTATCAATATAACCTTTAAAAACATTAAGGGATAGAAAGAAACCTCAGTAAAAATAACATCCTGGCTCTACATGACATCATACTCACAAAAGTTCATTGTCCTTCTGATGGGCTTCACTTGGCTCTTTCCCTTGCATTTATGGGTGGCATAAATGACTTAATTCGATGTTCCACACAATTGCCTGTTCATCCAGATAGCCCATTCTCATATGTCATGAAATGTGGTCATTAGTGATCCGCAACATTTGTTGCCACTAAGATTCGTAAGTATGTTTCTTGTTGTTCTTGAATATTTTGTGTTGTTCTTTTTGATTTTCAATTTTTATTGGATTGATAAATTAATGATAAATTAATTGGGCTATTATTGCAATTAGTTCTTTTCAGTTTCTTGATATAAATGGATTCTGGTGTTAATATGTTTCTATTTTTTCTGTATGATTTTTTATATCATAATGTAATATGTTAATCAATTAAGGTATGGGTTTTTTTCTGATGAAAAGTTCTCTGTTCATGGCACTTAAAATGTGGAAAACTTTGCCCTGAAAGCTGTCAAAAGGGAAGAAAAAAATCACAACACAAAGCATTTCTTACACTTTATAATGATACTTAGATACATAATAATCAAAATGATAATCTAAAGTGAGTTCATGTAATAAATAAAACTCGCAGATCTGGTCCTTGATGAGGGCATTCCTAATATTTGTTTTTGATTCAGGTGTACCCACACCAAGATGAATACTGGAAATGATCAATATGCCATTGTATTTCAAATGTTCTTTCATTCAGACAAGTGTAGTAGTCACTTGAAAGTTTCATCTGGTGTAGGGCAAGTACAACTGCCCACAGGAGATCATCATGATAACCAAAAAATCTGGCAAGGCTTACCACCTCTTATAACTAAAAACTTAGTTATCAAATGATGACTTAATCATTTTTAAATAAAAATAAGGAACACAGCTTTTTTAGTTATCATGGGACGAGTAACTACTATACTTGTCTGAATGAAGGAACACTTGAATTACAACAGCATATAGAGCATTTCCATTGCTTATCTTAGTGCGAGTGCACCTGAATCAAAACAAATGTGAGGAACACCCCACTCAAGAAGCAGATCTGCAAACCTTATTCATTTGATGAGCTCTTTTTAAAGTATCATTTTGATTATTCTGTACTCAAGTAGCTTTATAAAGTGCAAGAGTTTAATAAATACATAACTTCATTCTGCTTTATTATTATTATTATTATTGGGGGTTTAATGACCACCATGAGCAACTCAACAGGCTATAAGCAGTCGCCTGTCCCTAATTTAGGGCCACTGGTTCCAGGGAAGGGAGGAAGCCAGTACCATAAGACAAACACAACATCCATGCCTCACTGGGATTCGAACCCGGACCCCTTTTGGACGAAGGATCAGAAGCCATCGCTTAGATCACTGCACTACCAGGGCATCCTATTCTGCTTTTTCATCACCCCTTTTGAGAGCTTTCAGGACAAAGTTTTACATAATATCGTAGTGTGATGAACAGAGAGCTTTTTTAACAGAAAAGTTATATACCTTTTTTAGTTGATTTATATATTAATTCACAAGTGAATTGGATATATACATTTTCTAATTTTATCCAAAATCAGGGGAAATTTTCTGTCCTGGGAAAATGGATCTATAAAATTATAGCTGCCATATTCTTGCAGTTAAATAAATATATTTGATGCCATATTTCACTACTTTGCATAGGTCATCTTTGCTTCACCTTTTCTTTAGTGAACATTTTAAATTGTTATATGAAATGTTAACTGATTATGAGTGTTTCTTTACATTTACATAGCATAAATGGGGTCTGATTGATAAAGGGCCAGGCATTGTGCAATTTCTGCCATTGTTATATGATATTTTTGTGGTTGTTAGTGAAAAGTGTGCCATTTATGAATTAGCTGCACTTCATTTTTTACGCTTTCCAACCGTAGGTTCAAGAAGCGTATATGCTCCAGCTTTTTACGTCCGTCCGTCTGTCGGCACGATAACTCACGTAAATATGGTTTGATTTCGATGAAATTTTAGTATGTGGTAGGGGACCACCAGGGGACGAACCCTATTGAAAATGGGTGAAGTGGGGTCAAAGGTCACGCCATAAGAGCGGGATCCATTCAATTGCCCTTATGCGTCATAACTTGCGTAAATATGATTCGATTTCAATGAAATATTAGTATGTGGTAGGGGACCACCTGGGAACGAACCCTATTGAAAATAAACGAAATGGGGTCAAAGGTCAGGACATAAGAGCGGGATCCATTCCATTGCCTTTATGCATCATAACTTGCGTAACAATGGTTCGATTTCAATGAAATTTAAGTATGTGGTAAGGAACCACCTGGGAACGAACCCTGTTGAAAATGGGCGGAATGGGGTCAAAGGTCAGGACAAAGGAGCGGGATCCATTCCATTGCCTTTATGCATCATAAGTTGCGTAAAAATGGTTCGATTTCAATGAAATTTAAGTATGTGGTAAGGAACCACCTTGGAACGAACCCTGTTGAAAATGGGCGGAATAGGGTCAAAGGTCAGGACATAAAAGCGGGATCCATTTCATTGCCCTTATGCGTCATAACTTGCGTAAATATGGTTCGATTTCAATGAAATTTTAGTATGTGGTAGGGGACCACCTGGGAACGAACCTTATTGAAAATAAATGAAATGGGGTCAAAGGTCAGGACATAGGAGCGGGATCCATTCCATTGCCTTTATGCAATAACATGCGAAAAATATTTTGATTTCAATGAAATTTAAGTATGTGGTAAGGAACCACCTGGGAACGAACCCTGTTGAAAATGGGCGGAATGGGATCAAAGATCAGGACATAAAAGCGGGATCCATTTCATTGCATTTATGCATCATAACATGCGTAAATATGGTTCGATTTCGATGAAATTTTAGTATGTGGTAGGGAACTACCTGGGCACGAACCCTATTGAAAATTGGCAAATTGGGGTCAAAGGTCAGGCAGGGCATAAGAGCAGGATTTATTCCATTGCCCTTATGCGTCATAACTTGCGTAAAAATGGTTCAATTTCGATTAAATTTTGGTAGGTGGTAAGGAACCACCTGGGAACGAAACCTATTGAAAATGGGCGGAATGGGGTCAAAGGTCAGGCAGGGCATAAGAGCGGAATTTGTTCCATTGCCCTTATGCATCATAACTTGCGTAAAAATGGTTCGATTTCGATGAAATTTTAGTATGTGGTAGGGAGCCACTGGGGATGAACCCTATTGGAAAGGGGTCAAAGGTCAGGACACTGGAGTGGGATCCATTCCATTGCCCTTGTGCATCATAACTTACCTAAAAATGTTTCGATTGAAACAAAACGTTATCATGTTGTTCCTGAGGTATAGTGAACTGGTTCTGGTCTGTTGAACATCAACGAAATGGGGTCAAAGGTCATTGCAAAAAAGCAAGATTTATTCCACAGCCATTATTCTCATAATTTGTGTAAAACTGCTTCTATTGCGACAAAACTTTAGTATGTTATTCTTGAGGTACACTGAACCGGGTCTGTTGAATATAATCGAAATGGGGTCAAAGGTCAGGACGCAGGAGCGAGATTTATTCCACAGCCATTATTCTCATAACTTGAGTAATAATTTCTGGTATGTTGGAAAGCGTATCATAATCGATGCATTGCATGATTTCACTAACTTGTTATTTTTATTTTACTTCAATATATAAATAAGGAGACTCCTGAAGTGTTCCTAACATAAAATTAGAAATGAACTCAATGCTTTAAGTTACATGTAAAAAAAAAAAATTAAAATTAAATGGGACATTTTGGTAGTGACTACTTACTTCATCAGTTGTGAAATGTAGGAGAACAATGTGAGGTGGTAACAGGTGTTGATTCAAATCTTGTCAGATTTGAGAAAGGCTTTCCAAATGGTTGTCATATGACATGGTAAGTTTGCATTACAAGTGTTATGGGAAAGGTAAATTTCGATGCTTTCGCAGTGTGTAAAAGATTTCCAGTTATTGAAAGGTGTTAAGTCTTTTTATGTTTTCCAATGAGGTACAGCAGATGTGGTACCCCATTTGCAAATCTGGCAACATTTTAATCAACATGAAATACTACCATAAGATGAAAGTGGCAGTCCCTACTAGTGCATCCCATCTAATAATTTTATTTTAGGTAACTTAGGTAGCAGAAGCATAGAGTTCAATGTTCTATTAGAAATATTTCTTCATGAAAATCTCTATTCTCATCTTATTACATAGAGTTCTGCCATTCCTTGTCATTAATTTATAATTTTTTTATTATTCAGGCAACAAAACATGCAAGGTTTCCTGAAAGACCAAACAGAAATAAAGTCAGTTCTTGATGACACAGGCAAGCAAAAAGCATTTCTTGAAGGCATCAGGCAGTCTCTAAATGAACAAATTGATTCTTTAAATGCAGAGAATAATAAGCTTCACCAATCTCTTAGAGATATGCAGCAGAGGTTTGAAAAAGTAGAAGAAGAACGTGACAAGTTACAAATCATTGAGAAGAGGCTGTCTTATGATCTTGAGAAAAGGTAAATGCTTATATTATTGACACTTGAATCTTCAGTATATTCATGTATAGAAAATGTATGTGTCAAGACTTTTTCTTGTTTGAGCTTTTCTTTTTAGGTAATAAACTTTCCCCCACAAGCTCCCACCTCCCCAACAAAAAGAAAATAATAAGGAAGATGACACTGAATTCTTAGTTACAATGAGCACAGGTTTTGACTCCTTTCTGAAGCAAAAAAAAAAAAAAAAATTCAAACAGTTTTAGAAAAGCAGAAAACTACCAAAATAAAAAATGCATTTCTTTGTCATGAAGATAGCTCTAGATGCTGCCTGGTTTCTTCTCATCTTGTAAAATTTAGCCTTGACCAGCAGTGAAGATACATATGATGGTAACTCAGCAGAAAGAAAAAAAGAAAAATGTACCAAGTTCTGAAGTTCAGTTATGAAGGCTGTTATGTCCATATAATTGCATAAATTATTGTCCACTGAATGAAGTGGTGGAAGGGACTGAATTGACTTGTGTTTCTAAATATTTGATGTACTATATTATAATCAGTTACTTTCATTTTACCATGAATTCTACAGAATAACTAGGTACAGTTTCTTACCTTCTGACAATTTCCATACTTTTCACTCAGTTTGCACTAGCATGTGATAAAATAAGTTGAAACACTGTGAAATTTTGTTTGTCATGTGCGACGTTCGCTGTCTGAAGCTTTGCATAACTGATTTATCTTTAGTTAACATGACTGCTATGCATGCTCTTCATTGTACTTAGTTACTCTTTATCTTATTTTAAGAAAATAATTATCGCTCTTTCATGCTTAATGTGTATTTACAGCACCTCTCCACAGATGGACATTTGTTGTTTTGTTTTTACATTATGTGGCATAGATGTGCACAATTGTATTTTTAGTTACATTTTATTCTCTTACATTTGCAGTAACCGTCAGATCACAGTTCTTCAAGAAAAGCTAGAAGCTTTGAAGAAAGAAACTCGCAAATCTCAAGAGAGTTTACAGCAGGTGTCTTTAGATAAAGATGTGTTGCACCAAGAGAAAGCTAGTTTCTGTAAGCTTCTTTCAGTTATAATATTCTGTTTTAACTGCTACTGGTAATAACATAGATTTGCACGTTGTTTTTATTGGTGAGGTAATGTATGTCTTATATATATATATATATATATATATATTACTGTTGCTGTATCAAAGTCTCCATTTACAGTGATTTCGGTACACAGCTTGAACTTCACTAACACCCATCACACGATGCACACAAGACCTTTTGTACTTCGTACTCATTATCTTTTTCTCATGCAGACATTCCTGAATGTGGTTCTGCCTTGATTTTTTTGGCCTTCCTCTACCTTTCTTTCCTGCCACTTGGGCTGAATAAATTCTCTTAGTCATCACTCATTCTTTCAACATGGCCATACCACTTAAGAATATTACTCTCCACCTTGCTAACAACATTTTGCTTCACATTACTCAACTGCAACACATCTTCATTCCTCACATGATCAGAATGCGTCTTCCGACAAACCACCCCCCTTAAGTAATGCATCTCTCCAGTACACAAACAACTCCTATGTCTCTTCTGTAGTACCCAGGTTTCACTGCCGTACATCAGAGTAGGAACAATTCCATTTTCATATACAGCCATGCAGAACTCTCTTGAGAACCCATCATTCCTGTGAAAACCTCCTAAACCAGCTACCAGCTATGACTTTCAATGAAGAATTTACTCACCTACTGATTTCGCCATCTAATTTCTCTTTGTCAAACAAGCTTCCCAAATATACAAACTTATTTACCTGGTCAATAACTGTGCAATTTAGACTTATCCTGCATTAGTACTAACAGTTATTCGCTCAAAAACCATAGCTTTGGTTTTTCCCTTATTTAAACCCAGTTTGAAATTCGTACATCCAGGACAACATACTCTGCAACTCTATTTCGCTCTCTGCCAACTGGACTGTGTCATCACCATATAGCAATCTATACACACGGACATTATCAAGATGTAAACGAGTATTGTGATTTTTGTTGTTACGCATGCATGCATCCACAGTGACATTACACAACCTTGTCTGACTCATGCTCCAATAGAACACCATTTTGATACAACACCATTTACTCAAACACATACTCTACTGCCCGCATACATGGCTTTCACACTATTGTAGATTTCCAGTGATACCATATTTATTCAGTACCTTCCAACAAAGAGTTGTATTTACTCGATCATAAGCTCTGTCTAAATCTATGAAGGCAGCAAAAACTTTCTTACCAAGAGACAGAACTTTTGGATCATTAGACATAATGCAAAAATTTGGTTAGTGCAACCCTTACCAGGCATAAAGCCACTCTGCACATCCCACACTTTCTGTGATGTAAGGCCTTGTATCTTATTGATAACAACCTTTCCAAATACTTTACCTGGCACATTCAGCAAACTAATACCACAAAAGTTTTTGCGTTCAGTCTGATCACCTTTTTTTCTTATACAAGGGTACAGTGATAACATCCCTTCAATTTTGAGAGACCATTACTAACTCGCAGCAGAACTGGCAAATTTCAGTTAGCCTGTCAGTTACAGAGTCGCCACCATATTTTAACATCTCAGTAGTTACACCATCAATTCCCAGAGCCTTACCCTTCTGAAGGGAGTTGAGTTTTACACACTTCTCTTGAGATCCCTCCTGTACTTCCGCCTCTTGATAAGACGTTATCTGCTTCTGCTTCAGAATCACCTTTGCTTTCATGCTCTAATAACTCACAGAAGTATTCACCCCATCTTTCACTTAACTCACTGGGCTCCCATATCATTTCCCCTATCCTATTCTTCACACAACTTAGAATTTTATTTCCCCTATTTTTCCTATGTCTTATGTACTTCCAGAAAGATTTTCTGTCTTTCCGAAAAGCCAATTTGTGCATTTCCACCTTTTCCTTCCTATCTTTTGCCTTACTGTGGTGAACCAACTAGGCTGCCTCATGCTTCTTACAGCGATATTCATCCCCAGAAACTCTACCTTGCAACATCCCCAAATATGCTTCCTTCTTTCTCTTAACTGCTTCTTTAATATCACTGTTCCATCGAGCATCACCTCTGTTACCCACCATTGCAATACCACAGACCTCTTCAGTGGCAGTGACAACACAGTTCTAAAAACATGTCCACTTCTTTTCTAAACTCTCTCACGTGGCCTCAACTCATTCAGTTGTTCTCTGAGTAAATTAGAGTAATGCTAATGTTCTTCATGGAGCCATTCAACTTTTATTTTTTCCATCACAGGCCTCTTCCTATTTCTCTTTCTCGAAACAGCATTCAGTTTCACTTGTGATACTAACAAGTAATTTTCAGAGCCAACATCTGCACCTGTGTCAACATCTCACAAGTGTCAACAAGTAAGTGTTTCAGACATTGATCATAAACAACAAAATCTATTACACTCTTTTGTTCCAGAGTATGATTTTCGCAAGTGTATGTGTGGATATACTTGTGGTTGAAAAATGTATTAGATATACACAATCCATTCTCAATGCAGAGTTCAATTAATCTTTCACAATTATCATTCACACAAGGATCATTAAACTTGCGTAGAACATTATCAGAAATCCTATTCTGAACATCTCTGGCATTAAAATCCCCTGTTATTATAATATTTTCTTTAGCTCCAAACTGGCTCAAAACAGCTTTTAATTCATTCCAGAAATCTTCCTTCCTATCAAAAGGTTCTGAGTCCCAAGGAGCGTACACTACAACAATTACTATTCCCTGAAGTTTCACTCTCAAATGAATCCAAAGAATTCTCTCACTTATGCTGCTATAATGAATTAAGTTGTTCTTCATCTTTTCACTTAAAATGACATCTACACCAGCCTGTCCTCTCACATTATCCAATACTCTAGACCACACACTCACCATTCCATTCGTTTCTTGTATCTCAATTTCCTTCTTTTTCAGTTCTTCGCAGCATGTTTTGGAACATAGTTTGAAGTTGCTGTGGTTTGATCTTGGCAGTTTCAGCGGAGATGTTGGTTTGACGCTTTTCAAGAGTTTTTGGGTTATCAGAATATGCCTGATCCTTTAGTGCACCCTGCAATTGAAAGTCTCACACAGACAGATCAGGGGATGGAGCAGGCCAAAGGTCCCGACTCACTTCACTGTCTTCCTCAAACACCTCAAAAATTGCATTCATTGAATGTGGTGGACAGTATGAGAAAGTAACAACAAGTCTTCTCCTCGTTGCTAAGCTGATTGACAAATGGGTTGAAAATGTTTGCAATATATCTAGCTGAGTTTATGGTTTCGTGGGGGAAAATGGTAATGGTGCTGCGTGCTGACACAGCACACCAAGTTTCTGCGTATGTAGAGGGATCTCCACAAATTGATGTGGATTTTCTGTGCTCCAATATCGATGGTTTGGGAAATTTACATATCCACTTAGGTGGAACCATGCCTCATCACTCATGAAATAGAAATTCATGTCTACCATCCCAGATGCAATTTCTTCCTGTAACCACCGGCAGTATTGTACACGTGCAGGTTTATCTTGATGTTGCAACTGATGCGATGCAGAAATTTTGTACAGTTTAGCACCCATATTGAGTTCCAGTATTTGCTGGCAAGAAAAAAATGAAATTCCTGCTTGTTGAGATAATCAACACATAGATTTTTTAGGAGACTAAGATTTGCTTGCGAATGTTCTCAATGTTCTCTGGAGTACATGCGTGCTTGGCATAATTTCTGGCAGCATTTGTCACTGAACCAATTGCACGCCACTTTTTTACCAGATCATTGATTGCCACCTTCGTTGGTGGTCGTATTTTAAACCTTGTTTGAAATGCCTGTCGACGCATTTTAAAGGATGTATGCTTCACTTATGCCTCGACGATAAAAAGTATTTGCTGCAAAGTCAGGACCATCTTCTCTGCTGCTAGGGAAACTCCTCACAAGTAAACTGGTATGTAGATCAATGGATTGTCAGCACCTGTAACCAAAAAAGTTATAATTAACAAGTAACAAACTGTTCTGTTAATACTGTAGATTGTCAGTACCTGTAACCAAATAAGTTTTTAAATTGGGCTGCCATAGGTATACGTTTGTTTTGGCCACTATGGGTATAGTTTTGTTTGGGCCACTCTGTAGTTTGTCTATTGTGACATATCTGTCACAACTGCTGTGATATGAAAATACATGTACAAAAAGTTTTTATCTGCCAATGAGAAGTTTAAAGAAAAAAATATGGCTCTTTTTTTAATGCATAATATATTGTTCCAGTGATACAGATTGGTGAATTTTTTGGTCACTGTTTTATAATTCATTTTATTTTCCACTTGACAAATCCATTTTCAGACATTAGATACCACCATAGCCATGTTTCATGTTCTAAATAAGTAAATAACAACTGTTACATATTGTATATAAATAATATCTCTGCAACACTCTCTATTCTTGCACATATTTCATCTACTTTCACTGAACACCTAAGACAAAAATCATGAGATATATTACATAAATGTTCTGGTTCATTTATAGAAATGACTTTGTCACTTGAGTCTGTCAGAGGTTACACTACATGCAGGGCTGCCAGTGACTATTGCTACTATTTTTGGTGACGGGCGACTATGACTACTATTTCCTACAAAAAACAGCCAAAAGCAACTATTTTCAGAAAAACCCTGAACTATTTTAATTGTAAGACTACTATTTAAAAAAAATGTAATTTGTGTTGCATATTTCAATGTGCTTGTATAACATCAGTTTTAATATCGATACACGTGAATATCAACTTTGATATCGATATGTCTTGTTCAGTTCCTTGCTTTCTGCTCTCTATTGCAAGCATCATGGAGGAAAGTCAGTGGCAAGTATAGACTAGACTCACTTGTGATTAGCGGAACGACCTTCACAAATCAAGATATTCCGCCAAAAAAGTGTCCCGTTTTTCTGTTTGGAATACAGTAGAGATTGATTATCTATTCAAATGAGATTCTTGATATACCTTATATCAGGTAACAACGATTATGTCTACAGAACAAACAAAGGGATCATCATGACACTAAATGACCACAACTATGGCCTTTGAAAGAAGAAATACGCATTCTTTCAACACAGTGTATGAAGCCCGCTAGGGAAATCTTATATATTTTTTTACCAACCACAAAAGCAGAAGAAAGCTCTCCATACTGGCTTGATACAGATGAGAATATCTGACCTCCAGAACAATGTCAAACAAGGAAGTGTTTTCTAATTCCAAAGTTTGTATCAGGTTAGTTTATGTAAGTAGTTTTTTTTATATATATAATTGAATAGAGTATTTTTTGAGTGTAATTTCTATAACCTTTGTAGTTCTGAGTGTCTTGAATAGCATTATATTGAAACTTAGATGCCCTTTTTGTAGTGTGTGGGTGTGTGTATATGTATGTAATTTTCTTTTCACCAAAGCGTGAACATGTGCTAATTTTGTCACCGTGGTTTGAAATAAATAAAAAAAATTAACAACAAAAAATGTTCAGTGTGGAGCACTTACATTCTGAAACCTATACACATTTTTGGGAAACTATTTTAGTCATTAACATAAATTGTTAAGGCTACTGTTTAGGCTACTATTTTTGCCATTAGTGGCTACTAAAGCAACTATTTTCTTGGGTGTGATAGGCTGGCAGCCCTGTACATGTTGCCATGTAAGTTCCATTTGCATCATGTGATAATGTGTTTTAATTAGTTTTCTATTTTGAAATGGCTATTAAAAGGATTAATACAGACATTTGATGTGGACTAGGAACATCAAACAAAAGTCATCGTTCTTTCCACGTTTATAAGTGAGTCACGGAAAAATTCTCATTGGCCGCCTCCGGGAATCGAACCCAGGGTCCTCCAGTTACGTGACGGATATGCTTCCACTGCACCACAGAGGCTTCGAATTCCTCCAGACTCGCATACACTAACTGCCAAGCCAATTGGCAGATTGCTTCTTGGAGCAACGCACAATGCTGTTCAGTTGCTGCTTACCATCTTTGGTGAATCCTCGGCATTGTGTGGGGCTCCAAGAAGCAATCTGCCAATTGGCTTGACAGTTAGTGTATGCGAGTCTGGAGGAATTCGAGGCCGCTGTGGTGCAGTGGAAGGATATCCGGCGCGTAACTGGAGGACCCTGGGTTCGATTCCTGGTGGCAGCCAATGAAAATTTTTCCGTAACTCACTTATAAACGTGGAAAGAGCGATGACTTCTGTTTGATGTTCCTAGTCCACATCAAATGTCTGTATTAATTATTCATTCACCTTCTAATTATTTGTTCAGTTTGCTGCTTACCATCTTTGGTGAATCCCCAGCATTGTGCGGGGCTCCAAGAAGCAATCTGCCAATTAGCTTGGCAGTTAGTGTATGTGAGTCTGGAGGAATTCGAGGCTGCTGTGGTGCAGTGGAAGCATATCCGGCACGTAACTGGAGGACCCAGGGTTTGATTTCCCGGTGGCAGCCAATGAGAGTTTTTCCGTAACTCACTTATAAACGTGGAAAGAGCGATGACTTCTGTTTGATATTAAAAGGATGTCTTTTTGTGTTGGAGCAAAAAACTACTACTTGTGAAGAAAAAGTAGTATTTCATTTCGTATGAATGCAACATGATAAGCTCTGTAGTAAATAATGAAGAGAATTATTACCTTCCAGGTAAGGAATGATGAATGTGATGATTTTATCATTTTTGGTGACTACCCCTTTGCCTGCCAATCTTTTCTTGTTGGCCAAATCTTTGGAGCCTCTAGTTTGGAAGTAGCATTTAAGAGATACCATGAACCTCAGTGATTTGGGTGTGAAGCCTGTTTGTGGATCAATGAATTTGGTGGACTGATTGAACTTCTGATGAATGTAGCTGACAATATGGTTGTTGATTGATCCATCATTACCACAGATGCAGGGATGAGAGTTTAAGAAGACTTTGAGCTTCCTTCTTCATACCCCTTTCATACATTCCTACAATCCAAGAGCATTGCAGTTGGTGAAACCATTCTATTCATTACTCCTCACTTGGCATTTAGAAATTCCCTTTGTTAGAGAGGTTATCATGTTGCATTAATAAGAAACAAAATGTTAGTTTTTTCTCCAAGGAAATACTTTTTTGCTCCTCCAGTATACAAAATAGTCATTTCAAAAGCCATTTGAAAAAAGAAAACTAAAAAAAAAAAAAAAAAAGTGCATCTAAGATTCTGCTATAGCACGATGCACACAAGCAGACGTAACAACATCTAATGTAGTCTCTAACAGACTGTTGTAATGGGTTTCTTTTGTAAATGTACCAATATTCCTTTTAGGAGCTGACAAATAAGGGCAATTGTTGTGATACTCATATATTTCCATGTGAAGGTTGCATAGTTTCTCTGAGGTCCTTGTAAGGGAAAATAATTCATCAGCTAATTACAAAGTGCCTGTGTCCAACCCCCTCCCATCAGCAATTCAAGAATCTGCAAAAAAATTAGTATGCTTTTATGTTCTCATTGAATTTTATAATAGAGTTATCAAATAAACCAGTTTGAAACTTAATATTCAGGATACAAGTACTGTTGTTTGTGTACTGTGCATATATATATATATACCATACCCAGTTAGGATTTTTTTTCTCCCAATGAATCATGTCTGCTGTTTCACAACATTCAAATAGCTGATTTTCATGTGAATAAAATTGAACTTTTAATGTGCATGTTCATCTGTTGACTACGAGTAATGAAATTCTGAGGCAAAGTTGTGTGTGAATAATTTGTTATTGATATTTGTTTATGTGAAATGAATCTTATACTGTTTGGTCTTTTCAGTGCATTCATTAACTAAGCTAGAAGAGCAGTGTTCTCTTTTAAATGAAGAGATAGACAGACTGCGTGCAGAAGAAGAAGCTTTAAAAAATTCAGTCCTCACTTTACAGAACCTCAATGAATCTCTAGTGCAAGATAAAGCAGATCTTACAAGATCTTTTTCTGATGTGAGTGATATCTTGTTATGTGTTTAATGTTTTATTTATAATTAAAATATTTTCCACGTGCATTGTTTGTCACAAGGAAATTTGAGTAATCTAATTCTTTTATCAATGATTTCACCGTAGAGTGAATAAAAACGCAAATCGTAGATGAGCAAATTGAAACTTCCAAAACAGGAAAAGCTCTATAAAAACAAAAAATGTGAAGACTGTTAAAAATAGGAAATAAATCTTATTGAAAATTGCAAAAGGTCTTTAAAATTTCCTGTTGAACAGGTGTGGTCTTGCCAAGAAAAATGACACTTTTTTTTTTTTTTTTTTCTGAAGGGGTTATGAACATAAGAAAAAATGTTGTATCCAATAGACATAAAGCAACATAAGGCTAAAACAGTGTTTCATTTTTTTTCTCCTGCAAAAACTAAATGTTAATTATAATTGCACTGATTAGTAGAAAGGGAGAAAAAAGAGATTATTATGTACTAACTTCTTCTCTCTACCTAGCTGTTTAACATCCAGTGAATTGAAATGATTATTAAACACAGTTAAATATATAAATTTAATTGAATAAAAATTTAAAGTAATAAAAGTTATAGCAAGTTATGCCATCTATAAAATGTAACATATCTATAGGAGTTTACATTACATAACATTTACCTTTACATCAATTGCTTAAAATGTCTGCCCCCTCCTGAAGGCACATCTGGACATGTCATTCCATGTTCCTGGCTGTTCGTTGGAGCATTGTTTTATCAGTATCAGTGATTTCGTTTGTAATGTTCTCGTTCAATTCGTCTAATGTCCGAGAGTACACTCTTTCCTTAAGAAACCCCCACAGAGAAAGAAATCTGGTGTCAAATCCAGTGATCTCGGTGGCCACAAGTTACAGGAAATTATCTGGTCCTCAAAGAAACTATGGATCAGCGCCATGGACTCGTGATGTACAGCACGTGGTGCCATGTGTTGAAAATAGCCTTGACACAGGGCTGTGTCATTCAATTGCTCAACAAAGTCCATGAAAATTCATTGGTACTCTGCAGTGTCAACAGTCCCATTGAAAAAAATGGCACCTACTATTCTTTCAGCGGATATTGTGCACCAAACTTCGACCTTTTGTGGGTGCATAGGCGCTTCCTGAATGGCTTGTGTGTGTTCTGTGAATTGACATAGCCACATAAGTGGAACCACACCTCATCCGTGAACCACATGATTGATAATACGCCAGGATTTTGAGCAATGAAGTCCTGAAACCAGCGACAATAGTGCACTTGTTTTCCCTTATCTGGCTCCAGCAACTTATGAACAGCTATCAACATATACGGCTTTAGCCTCGCTTTCTTAGCAGCTCTCTGACATGTGGAGTACGAGTACCCAGTTTCCTGCGACAGATGCTGTAATGACACTCAGGGTGACTGCTGAAGTCATGCCTCAATGTCCGTAGCAACTGTTGGCAGTGCAGATGAATGGTGCTTGCTGGTTTCATACACAATAGATCCTGTTGTTTTCAACTTGCATGCAATTGCCAGTATAGAGTTCCTTTGTGGAGGTTTGCTAACACCAAATTCCCTTGTGTATGCCCTTTGCGTAGATGTGATCAAATTCATAATCCAGTACATTTTCACAAGGAATACCCCTTGCTGTAGCGTGAGCTGCATCTTCAGAGTGACTGAGGCAATCTTGCAGCGACAGCTACCACATCCTGCACAGCAGTGCCCTCTCGTGAGAATCGAAGAATCTTGCAGATGCCCTGCATCATTTAACACTAACACAGGCCATTATGATTTATTCGTGTGAAATAAAATGAACATGAAATGTGTTAGTTGTCTGTGAATCACCCTGTATTTTTAACTTATTGGCCATCCACCACCCTTCAACCAAGCAGTTGAGAACAGTAGTTTTAGTTTAGCTGGAGCAGGATATACTGTGCATAGAGTATTGTTGGGGATTCTGTCCCCCACCACCCCGTCTTTTTTTTTTTTTTTTTTGTGGGTGTGGGTGCAAATATTAGGTACTGTGTGTATGTGATATCTTCATAGTTCTGTGTAGATGAGAATTTATGCTCAGAAAATGATCAGCATAAGCATCAACTCAAAAAGTTTGGTTTAACATGTTTTATTAATGATAACTTGGGTGTTTATTGTATCGGTGGCAAGAGATGTTTAACAACTGTTCTTTCTCAGGGTGCCTCTATTAACAGAGGTCTGTTGCCACCCTGACAAATTCAGTTCTGTTTAAACAAAAATTTAAATCAAAATAAGATAGCTTTACAAAATGGAGTGAACTGTTTGCAAAAGAGCTTATGGAACATACTTATGTGCCTTGAATCTTCCTCCTAAATGAGAGCTGCTCTGGCCTTCACCTTTTGTTTCTCATCATGCACTTAGCTAAGGAGAGGTATGGTATGGCTGTGAGGGAATACGGGGATGAGGTCTCGCATATACTTTCATAATATTAACTTGATTTTCCTCAAAAAAGTATGACAACTGCAAACAAACTGTTTGTTATTAAGTTTCCATCTCCTGCATGCACTGCATTATATGCCTTAAGGATTTCATGACCTGGAAAACCTAGAAAAGTCAGGGAATTTTTTGCCTAATACTCTTGGGGAACCCTGTTTCTGACAAAAAAGGTATTCTTCTAACTGGGCTTTTAAAAGAGGAGAGCAAGGGAGATTGAATATAAGTTTATGCCCCAGTGAAAATATTGTAGCATTTGAGACAGAAAATGTATACAAAATGTTCTTCATAATGAATAATATCTCACCAAAAATGAATTTTTCCATTGGATTTTTAGAAGCAGAGATACTGGTGAAAATAAAACTATGCATGTCTGCTCCTAGTGGCAAAAATATTCAGTTTTTAGGTGAAGCTATGCACCTCAAAAAGAATTTTTCAAATCAGACTTTTAGAAGCAGAGATAATGAGGAAAACAGAATATATTATTTATTTATGCTGTTAGCAGAAAACTTGTTCATTATTTGAAGTAGAAAATGTACACTTAAATGTTCTTCATGGTAAAAGACATCTGACAAAAAAAAAAAAAAAAAAAGCTTTTCATTCAGGTTGTTAGAAGCAGTAGTATGAAGTAACATAAATGATGATGAGGTCAATAGCCATGAAAATTTTCACCATATAACAGCAAATGTTATATGTCAGAAAAAAAGCAAAAATATGGTTCATCAGTCTTAAGTTCAAATTACCCAACAAAAGCAGATTTTTTTCTTCAAATTAGACTAATAGGTGTGGGGATATACTTCTCACAGATGGAAAGATAAACAGGCAGACATTTCAATGCTACATTCCAGAAAATTTTCCATATTTCATCAAAACAAGACACTAAAAAATCATTATAGAATTTTGAAATTCTGATGTACACTACTGTTTGTAAAAATTGCAACACCATGAAGGACTGCTGGTATTAGCTTGAAACTTACATGATATGTACAGTGGCCATTCTGTAAAAACTGAAAGTAAAATCACGCGAAATGAAGAAATATATGTTATTCTTTCTCAAAGTGTCTTCCCTCGGATGATATGCAACGGTCCCATTGTTCAGTCCACTTTTCAAAGCATGTGACAAAGGCATTTTGTGGAAGCTGCTTTAGCAACCCCTGTACAGCTTGAATAACGTCAGCATCTGTGTTAAACGTTGCGCCATGGGACTTCCCCTTCATTGTTGAAAACAACCAGAAATTGCACGGGGCGAAGTCGGTACTGTAGGCAGGCTTTGGCATGATTTCAATACTGCATTTTATAAGAAACTGTTGAACACAAGTAGCCACTTGTGGGCGGGCGTTGTCTTGGTGTACGGTCCACTTCCCACCAGTTCCAGTCGCTCAATCGATACGTGTTGTCGCAGATGCTTCAAGACTGAAATGTAATACTCAGCATTGTCAATTATTTGTGGAGGAATGGAATGCTGGTAGACTACACCTTTATGATCAAAGAAAATTATCATCATCACCTTCCCAGCTGATTTGGTTTGGCAGACTTTTTTCGGAGGAGGCGAGCCTGTGTGTTTCTAGACACTCGTTGCGCTCTTCGTTAAGGGATTGAAATAGTGGACCTATGTTTTATTGGCAGTTATTACTGTGTTTAGAAAGTTTGGATCCTTTGCAATCAATTTTTTTCTACTCATGACATACCTGAACTCTGGCTATTAATTGTTCTCTTGTCAGGTGATGAGGTATCCAACTGGAACACACACACACACAGTAGATTTTCACGTAGAATGCAGAATGGCGACGTTTTTGAAATAGTTGATGCCACTATGTCTTCACATATCATTTGTTAATCTTCTTGCAGGATTGCCCAAACAGTGTTAACAATATGCTCCGTAACAACACTTTCAGGTAGATCAGGCCTAGGAGCAAGTTCTGCTGACAAATGTGCTTTTTTGAAATCATGGTGCCATCTAAAAATTGTTGACTCACCCAAACATTTATCTTTGAAAGCTTTTTTCATTAAATTAACTGTTTCTGGAGCCATTTTACTCAAATGATAGCAAAATTTTATTGCACAACGCATTTCACTGCTTATCTCTGAATCACTCACCTCTGTAGCTGTACGGCAAAACGCAAATGTTTCTTAAACAACTTTGCAATAACAAAACTAGAATCATCTGCCACAGCTAATAACTGTTGCCATATATACTTTCTTAATTCAGTTAGTCATCTGCGTGGTTATTTTTCCCCTTCACACTGTTGCCAACTAAAAAAAATTACTCAGTTTTTATGGAATGTCCTTTGTACAACAGGTTGGGATATGCAAATGATTAAAATGTTCAACAGTACTCTCTGAACTGTCTGGGGTTTGGTATAAAGAGCTGGCTCAAACGAGATGTTGCAATCAGTGAAGAGTCACTATGCCCCGTCGCTGAAGAGGGCCACATTATCAACACCTGACAGACTTTGAGGTAGGAAAGATTGTTAGGATAAAATAAACTGGATTTTCCTACCATGAAAATGCCACTTATATGAGAGAAAACACCACAACAGTGATGTGAACGTGCCATTAGTGGACAGATGAGGCTCGGATGAACAGAAATCCGGAAATGGACCGAAAAATTGCATGACCACACAGGATGGGGGGACACCTCCATAGCATAGCAGTGACCGATCGCACAGCGACATCCACAGTGTTAGCACAGCAGTGAAACATTGTCACAGGTCAGGCGATGTCCTCCAGTAGAGTTCATCGTTGTCTGCGTAACAAAGAACTGGTTGCTAGCAGCCCATTGCTGCACATCCCTTTGACCTTCAACCATAGGTGCCTCACACTGCAGTGGGATCTTGAACACGGACATATTGGCATGCTGATTGGCAACAGGTTGTGTTTTCTGAAGAGCGATTCAACTTGATTCACCATGATATTCGTATATGTGTTCAAAGACACCTTTCAGCGTGCATGTTGTAGTGTCATACCAGCCCAACTCCAACTTGTCATTATGTTTGGGGCATCATTGGGTTCAATTCATGATCTCGTCTGATTTGAATTGCGGGAACCTTCAACAGCCAGCAATACATCAGGGATGTTTTAGAGTTGTCCAGGCACTATATTCCAGAGGGACAATGCTCAGCTACATGTGGCCTGGAATGCCCAAGACCTTTTCCATGCATGACAGATACCACTACTTCTCTAGCCTGCACGTTTGCTGGATATGTCCCCAATCGAACATGTCTGGGACATGGTTGTGAAGCGATTGGCCCATCAAGCACCTCCACCAGTCACCACAAATGAACTTTGGTCTCGCAGGCTATTCCCCAGGACAATATCAGAAACCTCTTTCATTCAATTCCATGTGGTGTAGAGGCTGTTATTGTTGCTTAAAGTGATTTCACATGATGCTGAATTTTGAAGTGGAAAAATCTTGTATAACTGTACAAATGTAATCAGTTATCTCATGTAACATGAGGAATCTACGATATAGATTTCAATTGAATAGTAAGATTCTTTCTTGGAGTTGCAATTTTCACAAACAGTAGTGTACTTAAATCTTTTACAACTTTATGTAAATGAAGAAATCCATATGTGATAGCCAAGATCCTTATGTGATTAGCTATCATTTCATCAGATTTTAACATTGGCGACACTTGCGTGTACCAGGTGGTTTATACATTTTCAGTTCCTTTGGTTTTACATGCAGTGTAGAATGTCAAGAAAAGTAATGAAATGTAAGTAATGTATTCTAACTTCTAGAGTAAAATGGATCATATGATGTGTACATAATCACACAAAGTAGAAATATACAACTTTTATTGTATAACTTTTGATTTTTTCCCATCACTTTGACGAGTTCTAGCTAGTAATATAATAATTCGCAAAAACCAAGCAGATGTGCTTGAAGTATAATGGTTCAGTGTAGTCTGAATGATTGTAGATCACACTTCATATCAGTAGACTGAAATTTGATTGATTGCCAGTAGTAGAAAGTTGTATTTTTCTGCTTCATATTGTTTAGACATCAGTTAGTCATTCTGATTAGCAACAGCAGCTATTATTTTTTTCTGCTTTGTATACCATGGTTGAACTGCCAGTACTGTTTATCTGTGGTAAACTGACATGACTACAATTAGTTTGTTTTGATACCTAGTCTTGGTGCTTCCTGGCCAACCCTGTGGAGAAGTAAATATTGGGAAATATACAGATTTATAAATTTGTGCTACCACATGCAAGAATTATGCATTCAGGAAATACATAGTGGGTCATGTTCATGGCTATAGCCCTCTGATCTGCGCCATGTTGTATATTTTAGAAGTAACACTATGATACCAAATCAAATTTACATGTTTGTATGCAACCTTGAAGCAAATATTGGCCTGGGGAAACTGGAAATATTGGTGATGCTTACTGCTATATCCCAGGAAAAAGTAGATTTGGTAAAAAAGTGAGCCGATCATGCCGAATGTAAATGTATGAGGAGTGTTTGAAAAATAATGCCTTCGTGCAGATATCTCTCACAAGAGGTGTGACCATGAAGCAGAACCTTTTCCAACTTGTTTGGTGTTCTATGAGCTTCAGTTTGCAGTGAGGTATATCTTGGTAAACACAGTAGGTTTACATTGTATTTGGGTCAAAAAGGATGATTCATTTTCATCCAGGTCAAAGCTTTTCAAGCACCAAAATGAAACTCCAATTAGAATTCACTGGTAAATTATTAGCTATTTATGAGGAAGATAGTGCGGACTTAAAAGTGCTGTGTATCGTTGGGTGAGAAAATCAAGGGATATTGGCAGAAATTTTAACCTGGACAACCAGCGTTGGTCTGGAAGGACTGTCACTGCAGCTGAGAATTTGAACAGGCAAAAATCAATTAATTTGTTACAGAAAATTAACGAGTCAGTCAGATAGCCATAGCAGAAAAGTTAAGCATTTGTTTAGCTAGTGTGAATGAAATTATTGCAGATCTGGATTACAAGAAAATTCTTGCTCAATGAGTGCTGTGTCAGCTTACACCTGTAATGAAGAATGTAAAAGTTGGAAGTATGTCAACAATTATTTGCTCACTACAAAAGTGAAGGTCATGATTTTCGTGAGTGATGAGAGTTGTGACGAGAGTACACTTTCATGGGTGACGAGAGTTGATTGCACTTCTACGACCTGGAAATGAAAAACCAGTCATCTGAATATTGTCACACCACATCTCCTAGAAAGAAAAAAATCAAGACTCAATGTAGTACTAAAAAATGCATGCTCACCATTTTCTGGGACTTACAGGTTTCGTTCACCAGGAGTACATAGCCAAGCATATGAAAATTAACTCACAAGACTTACATGTGAGAAAGAGAGTGAGCACACACCTACTCATCAAGCAACCTCATCAGTATTATTTTGTTCATAAGACTGGTTTTTGTGTCTTTTACATATCTTGCAGGAATATGAGATCTTTTGGGATACAAGTAGTTTTGTGTGTATTTTCTTAAATACATTGATCCCTTGAGATTTTCAGTCAGTGATATAGCTTAGGTGTTTATACTTGATTTAAAAATACTGGTCATCCATTCTGGTAAATTGTGAAGCTTGCAAGTGTCTTGTAAATTATGTGTGTGTGGATGTTTGTGTATCAGTGAGAGATTGTTTTCTAGTATGTTATCTGGTGATGATCATTGTCTTTTGAGCATTCATCTGAATTATAAATAGATGCAGTTTATGGTTTTTAATGTCTGAGTTTACGATTTCTTTAGACTGCTGAAGAAATAGAAGTTTTGAAATCAAAGTCAATGAAAGAGAAAACTGCATTTGAAAAAGAGAAACAAGAAATGAAGGAACAAGTTAATAAATTGGAGCAGCACTTAAGTGAGTTAGAGGTTGAAAGGAATATACTAAAGGAGAGTTTGCAAGCGGCAGAATCAGTAAAACATGATATTGAAGATGAGAAAAGTAAAGTTGTAATTCAAAACAATGATTTGTTGAATCAGGTTACAAAGGTATGTACTGCATATATTTGGTTATACATGCAGTAATTTAAAATTTTGTTATTAATAATTATACTGAAAGTGTAATTTCATTTACAGAGTGAACAACTATGCATATTCATGTTATGATTATACAGTTCTTTTGCTGGCACTTTTGGCTATTAAATGGTTTTGATGGTTAGTGTTTTCACCTAATTCACCCTAAAATTTAGCTATAGAAAAAAATATATGCACATTGTTATACCATATCCACTTTTGTAATTTTTATGTGCCATTATTTAATATCATATTAAAAGCAGGACTGTGATTTCTTTTGATAAGTGCTCTTAAACTGTCCTTTTTGCTTGATTATGTTTTCTTATATAAGGTTCACAATCTTTGATCTTACATGGCTAACACTTCCACGTAACATTATGCTTAACTGTTGCACTCTTTTAGTTTTGGTATTTCAGTAGCTTGTAACACTCTTTCATTGCATAAATTTATGAATTGTTTGTCATATAACAGCACTTTATAGAATAGTCAAATATCATTTTTAAAATGTATTTTTGCATTTTCTTTTTTTTTTTTTTTTGTTAAGGTTTTCACAATATTTTAGTACATTTGGTTTTGAAGTTATTTGCTGTATTGCAAAAAACTGTAGCTGCAGAAACAGCTTGTTTGAATATGCAAAAATTGCCCAAATATTACTAAGTGCAAATGCATTTCTACAACACTATATAAACTGGAGGAATAAAGCCCTTGTACAGGTTGTCCTGGTTACAAAATATAGTGAAGCAGATTTTTTTCTCTGATTCTTGTGATGCATATTGTTTTGATATTCCTGACTTCTGATCTCTAATTTCTTATGTATTCTAATTTTCCCACATTTTTTTTTTTTTTTTTTTTTTTTTTTTTTGCAAACTATTTGAATTGTGGAATCTGAATACAAATAATGAATTTGCTCTGTGCTTTTGCTTCACCTTCCTGTTTTAAGATCAAGAAATCAGAGTTATTGCACCTTAGTATATTTCCTAAACACTGCTACAAACTTATATAAAAAAAGAGGCAGAGTCCTTTAATCAGGGATCGCATTCCTCCTAAAATTCCTAATATTTTGTGACCCTCCTTAAATTCCTAAAATTATACCTAAAATTTGCTATTCATCCTAAAATTTTCGTAAGCTTATTTTTATTAAAAACACAACCGTTATTAACGCCAATAAATTTACCATTACGGTAAGGTAAAAAGACCTGTTTTTGTAGAAACACAGCCTATATGCTGTGCTGCTGAAGGGAGGGAAAAATGACGCCATCGAGATGCACTTGCTTCGGGGCGGGCGCTCCACTTTTTTGCCTTCGGACAGTTTTCGAGAGTAACAAGAGATCTAAGGGAAAAGGGGAGGGGTCATTTTCACCCCTGGTTTGCGCTTTGCAGACGAACTCCGTGGCACGCAGAAGATCATACTTTATTTTTGTACATGCCTTGTGGAACCTCCTCTTTCTGCTGATGTTTTGTTATTGTAAACCGCAGGTGGGTGGAAGCAAAGAGGAAACATGTGGTCTCCTTCCGTAACCTCCGGTAATGACGATGGGATGGTAGCTGAGTGTTATCGTGGCAGGCAGTAGAGCACGTGATCATTGACCTTCGATCGTGCGTCGGCGACAGCGACCTTCGATGCGCAATATATCTCGGCTCCGACTCGCTTTGACTGAACTTGCGTGAGATGCGTATGATAGTTTCTGGTTTTGCGTCTTTTATGGTGTTCTCTGTGCTGTGTGCAGGTTCAGTTCTCTAGTGGTGACCTGCTTTTTTTTTTTTTTTCATATCTTCTGACATCCTCGCAGCCAAATTTCGGGAAGTTGTCTGGTTTTGCAATATTGGAACGTGTTTTTGTACTTCCCTTTCATTTTCTGGTTAGTAATACAAGTGTTTAAGATGCCTAAATCCAAAACGAAATTTCAAGATGCGTGGCTCGCCCGCCAAAGAATTGGACGGAGTGAAGTTGAAAGAATGGTGTTCTGCAACTGAAACAATATTTTCTGCTAAGTGTATATTGTGTTCAGAAATTTTCAACATTTCTAATAGTGGCTTTTCACAAGTAAAAGCGCATCATAAAGGAAAAAAACATTTGCAGAAATTTCAAAGTAAATTTCAAAATAAGTCCATCCTGAAAGCCTTTGGAGGACGGGATCTTCAGCCCAAAACAAATATTAGTGAAGTACTGAGTCATGATTTACAGTTGGCTAAAGCCGAAGCATTATGGGCCATGAAAGTTGCTAAGGACAATATGTCTTTTGTTTCATGCACTGAAACAGTTGAACTTTTCAAAGAAATGTTTCCTGATTCTGCTATTGCAGCCAAAATGCAACTTAAAGAAAAAAAGTTGCTTATGTGATATCACATGGATTGTCAAAATATTTTGAAGAGGATTTGAAAAAAGAAATTGCATCTAGTAGCCCAGGAAAGGTTACTATAGCATTTGATGAAACTACAAATACACAAGTGAAACGACAGTTGGATGTGTATCTCAGGTACTGGTCTTCAGAAATAAATTCAGTTTCTTGCCGATACCTAACAAGCATTTTTCTGGGTCATATAACAGCAGATATTTTGCTAAAAGAAATTCTTGATGTGTTATCATCCTTCAATATTTCGTTGAACAGAATTATTTGTGTATCCATGGACAGCCCAAATGTAAATAAGTGCTTTTTACGCAAATTCAATGAAGTTGTAAAACAAGAAACAGGCCAGAAATCTTTGGAACTAGGTTTTTGCAACCTGCATGTTGTTAGTAATGCATTTAAATTTTTTTTGACAAGCTTAAATATAGATTTTGACGAATTTGCTACTGATATGCATTACTTTTTAAAGAGTAGTGCTGCAAGATGAGAGGATTATAAATCTGTCCAGGATATAACATTGGTCACAGCCAAATTTCTTTTGCGTCATGTCAGCAACAGATGGTTAACCGTTGGTTCTGTAGCCCAGAGGCTCTTGGATCAATGGCTAAATATTACAGAATATTTTTTAAACTTCTTGCCATCTCAAAAAATTTTTGAAAAACAACTACGCAATTCGGCAAGGTATAAAAGAATTCACTGTTTCCTGAAAAATGAGCTAACTCCTTGCTATTTAGCATTAATTTCATTTTCACACCAAAATTTTGAAAAGTTTTCATTATGTTATCAGAGTGAAGAACCAAAAATACACCAGTTATATTCTGATTTAAATACTTTAATGAGGAATGTTATGGCTCAGTTTATCCAAGATGATGTTATTGCAGAGAAATTTGGAGAAGACCTAAAGAATGTAGATTTTGAAAACAAAAATTCATGGAAAAAACTAGGGGAGTTAGAAGTTGGTATGAAGACAAAAAATCTCCTCAGGAATGTTCAGGAGACCAGGCAGAAATTATTTCTCTTAGATGTAAGATCATCACTAATTGCAACCACAAAATATTTAAAGTCAAATTTGCCATTCTGCAATCAAAAGCTAAGAGGCATAGAAGTTTTAAAGGTAAAAGAACCAAAGAAAGAGTCCACTCAACTTTCAGTCACTGAAGAACTTTCGGAAATAACCAGAATTTCAAGTGTTTTGCATCTTTCTGAGGAACAAATTGATAGAGTAAGAGAAGAGTGGAAACTTTTAAATTGCAATAAGCCAACTCTAGATGAACTAGTGAAATTTTCAGAGGAAGGGCATATTCCAGTGCGGATTGAGCATTACTGGCGTAATATATTTAGTATTAAAGACTCTAGCGGAAAAGAAAAATACTCAAATCTTGCTAAACTCATCAAGTCAATATTAGTTTTACCTCATGGTAATGCTGATGCAGAAAGGGGATTTTCGGTTAACACTACTCTGTTAAGGAAGGACAAGGCTAACTTAAAAGACTCAACTATAACATCATTAAGAATAGTTAAAGGGGCCATTAAACGCTATGGATGTGTAAGTAAAGTTCCCATAACAAGAAATTTGTTAAATAGTGTTCGTGATTCACATAAATTTTATAAAGAGTGTTGATAAGCTGAAGGAAGAAGAATAAAAAAAGGTAAAAGAAAGGAAGCAGAAAGAGAGGGAAAATAAGGAAAAGCAGCTAGAGAAAAAAAGAAAAGCTGAGTTTGATGACAAAATAAAAGAAAATGATGCAGAAATAAATAGGCTTAAAAAAGATAAAGAAGCCTCCCTAGCAGTAATTCAAGAGGGAACAGAAAGAATGAGAAAAGCTGTAGAAAAACAAAATACTGTTGAAATAGCAGTTGCCTCTAACTTGATCATACAAGGTTCAGCTGAAATAAAGAAAACTGAAAGTAAATTAGTTGTGGTGGAAGCAGAAAAAGATAGGCTAATCAGGAAAAGGTTAAAACAATAATATGAAAAAAGTAATTCAGTGAACAATTGTACATAGTTCTTGGTTTTCAATTACCTTTTTAGGATATTATAATTTAATGTGAAACCTGAAAACTTTACTGTGAAAATCGTGAATTGCTTCTGGTTCAACATCATATTAATGTTCAAAGTGAAACTTGAATGTGGTAAATATACTTGAATATGATAATAACACGTGAAAAGATAAGAACTGAACATTAGAAGTAAATCATACTTAAACTTTAGACATTAGACGTTATGCAAAAAATTTGGGTGTGAACTTCGACCATATATACTAATGGACTGCGCATTGGCAATAGCTGCATCAAAGCCGCCATTTCGCAAACATTGGGCACGTCATCATCAGACTCCAAATTTCGTGTAAAAATGCTGTTATGATTACTAATTTACGCTGCAGAACTTCAGTGTTTTCGGTGTATTATGTGAATGCGCCTCATATATAATGAAAACTCTTCAGGTAAGTTTACTTATGAGCTATATACATGCATGATTGGGTTGTTTACATTTTGTGATTTATAATGTGATGAACATTTGCGAAGAATTTGGAACATGCATTCCATTTTTTTTTCTTAAGTTACTATATTTTTATATCAATAGTTGCAAGTTTCTGGTTAAGTAATTGAACTTGTTTGACTTAGGTATTTAATTTGTTTCTTACCCATGAAAAATCATAGAACTTTCTTTACTATATCGCTCAGAGCAACCATAAGCACAGCATGTGTAACCCATCTTTTTGACTGTTGTCATGTGATTTTATGTTGGAGCCAGAAATTTTGATGTCATGCGCAGTCTATCAGTATATATGGTTGAAGGGTGTGAAGCAAACTCTTTACAATGTATACAAAGTTGTTTTACTAGATGTATACAAATATACATCTAGTTTTTATTGAAATACACTCCTAAAATTTTTCTAAAAAGTCCTAAAATTCCTACCTAAAATTTTTCCAGAAGTATGCTATGATCCCTGTACAGGATCGCATTCCTCCTAAAATTCCTAATATTTTGTGACCCTCCTTAAATTCCTAAAATTATACCTAAAATTTGCTATTCATCCTAAAATTTTCGTAAGCTTATTTATTAAAAACACAACCGTTATTAACGCCAATAAATTTACCATTACGCAGGGTGCGCACGCGTGCTTGAAAACCTGGAAAGTCCTGGAAAATCATGATTACGTTTTCAAGGCCTGGAATATCCTGGAAAAACGGTGTTTTTTAATGCCGTCTTGAAAAGCCTTGAAATTTGAAATTAGTGCTTAAAAAATGCCCTTTTAGGAAATCGTGTTACTGTTACCCCTTCATTTTTTAAAGTTCCTTTTCTCTGTTCTCAAAGAAACCACCGGCAGCGGTTTCCGATGTGCACCAAATCCTAATTTGGCTGGGGGGAAAAATAGAAAAAAAAGGCACTACTTCGAGTGCAATAAAATTGGATGATTACTAGTAGGTCGAAGGGGAGCTTGATGTCCGTCTGACAATTGAGAACAGAAGGGGAAAGAAGAGGCATTTAGCATTTGCAGGGGGTCGCGTATGTACCAAGTCAGCTGGCATCCACCAGTGAGGAGTATGCCTGAACAACACATTCATCTTCTTCTTGTTTATGTGCATGCCACCCTCCCTCCCCTCAAGAGACTTCCACTACTTATGATAAAAAATAAGAAAACTATCTTTGTGAATTTTTCACGAAAGTGGCTGAAATTTTTACATTCACTGTAATTGGATTACAGAAGCTCACTTCCAAAATTCCAGTTGAATCGGTTTAAAACTTTAAAAGTTAGCATTGGTAATTTTTATTATGGACAAGTATGTGTGCCTCTTTGGACAGAGTGAGCCTCCAGCAGAAAGGGTGTTACCATAGCAACGGTTGATTGACAGCTGGGAGCGCTGATCTGAAGCCCTTGGTTGGGAAGAAAGCAAACACCTGTTTATCACTTCCACAGCACAAAAGGACTAGGAGAATATTTTCAGAAATCCATTTTTCTGAATTTTGAAAATAACACAGTAAAATTTTTACAGTAGTTAAGATACATCACAATAAAGTTCTAGTGCAAATTTCGCCAAATTCCGTTAGGAACTTTAGCAGATGCAAAAAAAAAAAAAAAAAAAAAAACGTTGCATGTGGTGGAAGCAGAAAAAGATAGGCTGATCAGGAAAAGGTTAAAACAATAATATGAAAAAAGTAATTCAGTGAACAATTGTACATAGTTCTTGGTTTTCAATTACCTTTTTAGGATATTATAGTTTAATGTGAAACCTGAAAACTTTACTGTGAAAATCGTGAATTGCTTCTGGTTCAACATCATATTAATGTTCAAAGTGAAACTTGAATGTGGTAAATATACTTGAATATGATAATAACACGTGAAAAGATAAGAACTGAACATTAGAAGTAAATCATACTTAAACTTTAGACATTAGACGTTATGCAAAAAATTTGGGTGTGAACTTCGACCATATATACTAATGGACTGCGCATTGGCAATAGCTGCATCAAAGCCGCCATGGCTCAAACATTGGGCACGTCATCATCAGACTCCAAATTTCGTGTACAAATGCTGTTATGATTACTAATTTACGCTGCAGAACTTCAGTGTTTTCGGTGTATTATGTGAATGCACCTCATATATAATGAAAACTCTTCAGGTAAGTTTACTTATGAGCTATATACATGCATGATCGTGTTGTTTACATTTTGTGATTTATAATGTGATGAACATTTGCGAAGAATTTGGAACATGCATTCCATTTTTTTTTTCTTAAGTTACTATATTTTTATATCAATAGCTGCAAGTTTCTGGTTAAGTAATTGAACTTTATTGACTTAGGTATTTAATTCGTTTCTTACCCATGAAAAATCATAGAACTTTCTTTACTATATCGGTCAGAGCAACCATAAGCACAGCAGGTGTAACCCATCTTTTTGACTGTTGTCATGTGATTTTATGTTGGAGCCAGAAATTTTGATGTCATGCGCAGTCTATCAGTATATATGGTTGAAGGGTGTGAAGCAAACTCTTTACAATGTATACAAAGTTGTTTTACTAGATGTATACAAATATACATCTAGTTTTTATTGAAATACACTCCTAAAATTTTTCTAAAAATTCCTAAAATTCCTAAAATTCTTACCTAAAATTTTCCAGAAGTATGCTATGATCCCTGGGTCCATCACAGGCAGTAGCTGCCACAAGTGGCCCTGCAAGCACGTGCCAGAAATGATGTCTAGCCTAATGTGGTCCGCTAGTGTGCCGTTAGTAGCAGCCAGCAACCACGTGACGTAACTGGTGGCTTTCCGAATCTTGTCCGCCAATTTCCCAGTAGTAGCCATAATAATAATAATAAAAAAAAAAAAAAAGCAAGGATAACCGCAGTTTCCCGAAGCTACAATTTTTTTTTCTACCCTTACGAAGCTTGTGAATTAACTCACTGCGCTGGGGAAATTTTTCAGCAGACCGGAAAAACGCCCGTTTGCATCTTTCTGGATTTGAACCTGGGCCGTTTACGTGTGAGCCACGCTCGCTACCGACTGGATTAATTTACCACGCTGGGCCATGTGCTGGAAGCTGTTTTTTTGGTATGCAATTTGTAATTGAATGCCTTCCCTCTTTCATTTTACAATATTGCGAGGTATTTTTCATAAAAGTCAGTTTCATATAATTGATAAATTAATTTTTTCAACATAACGATAGTTTTTTTTTTTTACCTTAAGGGAACTTCACTCATTTTCAAGGAGTGTACATACTTAGAGTCGCTTTCCAAAGTTTTGTAGTGTCCTTGACGTCTTGAAAAGAGATTGTTGAATAAATATATATTTATCCGGGTTTATGTCACATTCTGTTACATTTTTAACGTTGTGTCTTTCCTTTCCATAGTCCGAAGCTACATTTGTTTTGAAGAGTAAAAGATATTTTATTTTACTTCTCGTTATTTTTAGAAGCAAATTCCTCCCAGTCTTGTGTATTCAACCCATGGATGAGCACACCACATAGCGTTGCTTTTTTTTTTCTTTCAAATAATTAATAAATTTTGTACGCATATTATTCTTTTTTTTTTTCCAACAAACGTTGTTTTAATAATTTTCCAGGATATATGTTTCAAGCGGTTTCAAATTTTTCTTTTATTCATCCACTCCATTCCATGAATTGTTATTCATGGGAATGGAGTGGATGTATTTCATGGCTGTAAACTAGTATTTCACGGCTTAATCTGATATCTTCGTGGACGGAAAATTTCATTAGGAAATTGATTCGCCTCTCCACATATGGATTTTTTTCTTAACATCCACTAAAATAACACAATGGCGATAGCGTCGTCTTCAACTAACTGGTACCATGAGAGAGACAGCAAGTGTTGCTTCTGCGCATGCGCAGTCCCATTGCTTCCACCTGCTGTTGGGGATTGCATTTGTTGCCAGCAACGGGCCACTAGTGGCACTTGCTTGGAGGCCCACAATTCACGGTGATGCTGCAGGGCCATCAATGGCTCGCCAACTGATAGCGCTGCCACCAACGGACCACTACCGGGCCGTGAGCAGCAGATTTCAGCCAGCAGTGACCCATCACTGCCAGCTAGTGGCCAGCAGTTTCCCAGCACTTGTGTTTTTGCTGAGGTATAATGCACCCAAATATTATTGACTACTATGTGAGAGACTTTCAGGTAACTAGTCCTGCATAGCACATGCAAAGCTATGAGGCATGAATCAGAAATGCGTGAGATAAAAGTCATCATACCCTCTTTTCCTTGGGAAGCCCTGATCGTGAAACTGGGTTGCCGGCTGGTCGTAGAGTCAGCTCTCCATCTTAATTGGTTTATCTGGACTACTTTAAAATATTTACTACCTCATTTCTCTATCTTGGAAACATCTCTTCTCCTAAACCGCCGAGACCTCTCTTCTATTCAGACTGCAATTCTCGAGTGATGAGTCTGTCGTTATATCTTCGAGTCTCTAGTCTGTCCTATTTTCACTCCTCATTCTGTTAATATTTTCTTTTTTTCCGTGTCCGGTGTCCATCTTGGGACGTGACGGCCCGGTTGTTCGAATCGCGTCGGGTTATGCCATTGGCCCTTACAGATAGCCCTGCTATGTGATTCGCTTGCTATCCGTTCAGTTCGGGTCACTTTCCCCAAAATTATGTCTTCTTTCAGCTGTCAACTTGTTCTCGCACCTTTTTTGTTAATTGACCGCACCTAGCTACTTAGAAGCTAAGATTGTCACGTAGGTATTTCCGGCGACGTGACTTATCCCGAATTTCGTCGCTACCCCGGACAATACAGAGATGCTCGCAAGCGTTGCTTGAGAAAAGGGGTGATGCCCCTTAAAGGATTTATTGCGCTCCTGCTATTCTCTCAGCTTCGGCAACGAGGCTCTGCTATTATGCCTTCCTTCCGTGCGTTCCGTGAGAAAAAAAAAGAACCGTGAATGTCTTCATTTCTTTTCCTTCCCATTCGGGTATTTTCATCAAGTTTCCGTGAGAAAAAAATATAAATCTCGAGTGCAATTAAGACTGTTCTAATTATCAACCGAAACTTTCAGGTAGCCGGCTTCACCGGAACGTAATTTTAATCAATGATATTCTATTTTGGCAATTTAAATATTTATTTCCTACCGCTTTAGCATAAAATTAAAAAAAATAATAAATAAGCAAAATTATACGGAAGAAATTTAAATGTTGCGGGGATATAGAGAATTCCGCGGTAACACAGTATTGCATAGCAAATAATACAGAACCAGAATTTGAAAACATCAAACGCCTATAATCTCATAGAACGGAGAAAGAGATCAGAATCGCAGAATCGGTAATTATTGAAAAAACTGAAAGTTCTAACTACAACATTAATCAACCTAACGAAATACATGTGCATTGGAAAAAATTTATTACCGACGAAAAAAATTAGAAAAAGTAGAACAAAGAGTAATCCCCAATAATGACACCAGAGGACACCACCAAAGATATAACGAACTAAAATATGTAACACCGCCAACAAATCAACACCGAGAGGGGAGGAGGAGCCGAGTGAAGAAAACTCCAAAGAATTGCAGGTGAGCCATTTGCAATCTTTCCCAACTCTGAAGATGGGCGTATGCCCGAAACACATGTAAGTTCCACCCTGGTGGGAGTGTCCATTGCAACACAGCACGAAGAGCGCGGAGAACGGCCGGAAGTTTCTAGAAGTTTGAGAGTCAGCAGTTCCAAGGTTTTAACTTTTTAAGTTTTTTATCTGTTTCATTAAGGTTTCTGACCAAAGTTTTTCTTCTCAAGACTTGCATACTCACCATTGTGGTCTTCTACGAAAAAAAACTAGAAGAATGCAGGAGGTTTCTCGATGTTTTTACAAAAAAAAAAGGGGTTTTAAAAGTCAGTATAAGGTCATGGCTTTTTTTCGAACTTTTTCGTTTGGTCATTTGGTTTTAACCAAGACTTCGTTTTTAAGCCATACTCACCAAAGAAGTACCTGCAAGCGTGAATACGTCACCGAAATTCCTGGCATGAATGATAATGACATTTTACTTCCTCTTCAAAAATTGAAAGCAATAAAAGGAAGACCACCACCAAAAACATTGTGAGTAAAGCCTTTTTATTCTATTTTACGATAATATATTTTAAATACAAGGAATTTTTAACTTCCGACATCCAGAATATAACGTGTTAAAAGCGAACGCTAATATTTTTCACTAGTTGAAGATAATCAATATATGTAGCAACAGTGTTTCAAAAGCTTTCTCTCTTTTTCAGGTGAGTTCTATTTTGTCCCATGATATCCTTTTATGCTTATTGGAATAAAAATTGATGATGTTTTCTTCTTAGCTTGTCAATCAGAAAAAAATACTTGAGGAAGAACAGCAACATTTAAGGAAGGAGATAGCTAGGCAAATGGAAAATTGTGAAAGAACTAGTTTGGAAAATGACACTCTTGCTCATGAGAAAGCAGAACTTCTTGTGCAGGTAGAAACTGCTGAAAAAGAACTGAGTGTGTTATCAGAAACAGAATCTGCATTAAGAGAAGAAAAAGAAGAGTTGGAAAAATCCCTTTATGAATCACAGCAGTTATCTGGGTCACTTCAAATTAAAATTGAAAAACTGGAAAGAGAGCTAGATAATGAAAAATCAAGAGCACTGGTTTTCCAAGGTAAGTTAACAGTTTTTCAATTCAGATATTAAAAATAAACAAAAAAAAAAACGTGTATTGCAAAGATAAAATTTTTGACAAAAGGTTTGTGTATCTTTTTAAATTTTGTACTAAAAGTACATGGAAGATTTTATTCATTTTTCAACAGCAGGGCATTATTTCAAAATGTGTATATAAACTGCAATCACCTAGTAATCTGTTCTTCCTTCTTTCTAATGTATGAAACATGTTGTGATCATGAAAAAAAAAATCATTGTTAAGTGCTTTAATTTGGAATTCAAAAGATTGTTTTAAGATTGTTATTTTTCTAAATATTTTTTTAACCCATGTTTAAGTATGTGTAAGTATATCCAAGTAAACTAACACACTGTGTTTTAAAACAAATTTATATGTTTATATTGTGATATTTGTCAAAGAAAAAGTTGTGCAATATCTTCACATTTAGATATGAATCATATGATTGATGACAGAGATAATTTATTTTATGTTCTTAAACTCTGGTAATTTCACAAAACCCCAACCAGCCAGAACCATTATGCTGAGAGTTCAGAGCCTGGTTCTGTACAATGCAATGGGTTACCCTTCTTGCTTGTTAACAAATCACAAATGGTCAAGGAATTATTTAGTGGATATTTTGAAAATCAAACATTTTCTGCATGTCAGTTTGTTGTGATAATAAAATTAAAAAAAAAATGAAATTTGCAATTTATTTTTTGGCTATGTCTGTAATGTATCATATCTTTACTTAAGTGCCTGTCCTGGAGAGGCTTAAGTTTTCTTATCTCCCATTGTGGTGCCACCAACTGTATTAAGTTCACCATTTCTATGGTGGACAAAGTATTTCTGTCTCCTGAGCAATGATAAAAATAATGATGATAAAGGATAATTTTTTGATAGGCAGAATTGGTGAAAAGAATTTGAAGTAGACATTTCCACAGAACTTCATTTTTGAACCAATAATTCATTTTTTTTTCATACGAAAAGAAAGGTATACAATATACATATGCTTATAGCATCACTTTGTCCATGTGTCTGAACAATAAATCCACAACTTTTGTTTGGATTTAATAAACGTTTTTGTGTTTGATAGCTGGGACCGTCACAGGAATTTTACTTATTTTTAATGTAATGTTTCTTGTTATTGTTGTTTTAAGTAGTGTAAATGTATTTTTCTGCTTTCGACAATGTTTCCATTTCTGACAATTTGGAAAAATTCTCTTTACATGGGTGAGCAGCAACTATGAGCAAAACTTAATATACACAGGGATCGCATTCCTCCTAAAATTCCTAAAATTCCTAATATTTTGTGACCCTCCTTAAATTCCTAAAATTAGACCTAAAATTTGCTATTCATCCTAAAATTTTCGTAAGCTTATTTTTATTAAAAACACAACCGTTATTAACGCCAATAAATTTACCATTACGGTAAGGTAAAAAGACCTGTTATTGTAGAAACACAGCCTATGTGCTGTGCTGCTGAAGGGAGGGAAAATGACGCCATCGAGATGCACTTGCTTCGGGGCGGGCGTTCCATTTTTTTGCCTTCGAACAGTTTTCGAGAGTAACAAGAGATCTAAGGGAAAAGGGGAGGGGTCATTTTCACCCCTGGTTTGCGCTTTGCAGACGAACTCCGTGGCACGCAGAAGATCGTACTTTATTTTTGTACATGCCTTGTGGAACCTCCTCTTTCTGCTGATGTTTTGTTATTGTAAACCGCAGGTGGGTGGAAGCAAAGAGGAAACATGTGGTCTCCTTCCGTAACCTCCGGTAATGACGATGGGATGGTAGCTGAGTATTATCTTGGCAGGCAGTAGAGCACGTGATCATTGACCTTCGATCATGCGTCGGCGACAGCGACCTTCGATGCGCAATATATCTCGGCTCCGACTCGCTTTGACTGAACTTGCGTGAGATGCGTATGATAGTTTCTGGTTTTACGTCTTTTATGGTGTTCTCTGTGCTGTGTGCAGGTTCAGTTCTCTAGTGGTGACCTGCTTTTTTTTTTTTCATGTCTTCTAACATCCTCGCAGCCAAATTTCGGGAAGTTGTCTGGTTTTGCAATATTGGAACGTGTTTTTGTACTTCCCTTTCATTTTCTAGTTAGTAATACAAGTGTTTAAGATGCCTAAATCCAAAACGAAATTTCAAGATGCGTGGCTCGCCAAAGAATTGGACGGAGTGAAGTTGAAAGAATGGTGTTCTGCAACTGAAACAATATTTTCTGCTAAGTGTATATTGTGTTCAGAAATTTTCAACATTTCTAATAGTGGCTTTTCACAAGTAAAAGCGCATCATAAAGGAAAAAACATCTGCAGAAATTTCAAAGTAAATTTCAAAATAAGTCCATCCTGTGAAAGCCTTTGGAGGACGGGATCTTCAGCCCAAAACAAATATTAGTGAAGTACTGAGTCATGATTTACAGTTGGCTAAAGCCGAAGCATTATGGGCCATGAAAGTTGCTAAGGACAATATGTCTTTTGTTTCATGCACTGAAACAGTTGAACTTTTCAAAGAAATGTTTCCTGATTCTGCTATTGCAGCCAAAATGCAACTTAAAGAAAAAAAAGTTGCTTATGTGATATCACATGGATTGTCAAAATATTTTGAAGAGGATTTGAAAAAAGACATTGCATCTAGTAGCCCAGGAAAGGTTACTATAGCATTTGATGAAACTACAAATACACAAGTGAAACGGCAGTTGGATGTGTATCTCAGGTACTGGTCTTCAGAAATAAATTCAGTTTCTTGCCGATATTTAACAAGCGTTTTTCTGGGTCATGCAACAGCAGATATTTTGCTAAAAGAAATTCTTGATGTGTTATCATCCTTCAATATTTCGTTGAACAGAATTATTTGTGTATCCATGGACAGCCCAAATGTAAATAAGTGCTTTTTACGCAAATTCAATGAAGTTGTAAAACAAGAAACAGGCCAGAAATCTTTGGAACTAGGTTTTTGCAACCTGCATGTTGTTAGTAATGCATTTTAAAATTTTTTTGACAAGCTTAAATATAGATTTTGACGAATTTGCTACTGATATGCATTACTTTTTAAAGAGTAGTGCTGCAAGACGAGAGGATTATAAATCTGTCGAGGATATAACATTGGTCACTGCCAAATTTCTTTTGCGTCATGTCAGCAACAGATGGTTAACCGTTGGTTCTGTAGCCCAGAGGCTCTTGGATCAATGGCTAAATATTACAGAATATTTTTTAAACTTCTTGCCATCTCAAAAAATATTTGAAAAACAACTGCGCAATTCGGCAAGGTATAAAAGAATTCACTGTTTCCTGAAAAATGAGCTTACTCCTTGCTATTTAGCATTAATTTCATTTTCACACCAAAATTTTGAAAAGTTTTCATTATGTTATCAGAGTGAAGAACCAAAAATACACCAGTTATATTCTGATTTAAATACTTTAATGAGGAATGTTATGGCTCAGTTTATCCAAGATGATGTTATAGCAGGGAAATTTGGAGAAGACCTAAAGAATGTAGATTTTGAAAACAAAAATTCATGGAAAAAACTAGGGGAGTTAGAAGTTGGTATGAAGACAAAAATCTCCTCAGGAATGTTCAGGAGACCAGGCAGAAATTATTTCTCTTAGATGTAAGATCATCACTAATTGCAACCACAAATATTTAAAGTCAAATTTGCCATTCTGCAATCAAAAGCTAAGAGACATAGAAGTTTTAAAGGTAAAAGAACCAAAGAAAGAGTCAACTCAACTTTCAGTCACTGAAGGACTTTCGGAAATAACCAGAATTTCAAGTGTTTTGCATCTTTCTGAGGAACAAATTGATAGAGTAAGAGAAGAGTGGAAACTTTTAAATTGCGATAAGCCAACTCTAGATGAACTAGTGAAATTTTCAGAGGAAGGGCATATTCCAGTGCGGATTGATCATTACTGGCGTAATATATTTAGTATTAAAGACTCTAGCGGAAAAGAAAAATACTCAAATCTTGCTAAACTCATAAAGTCAATTTTAGTTTTACCTCATGGTAATGCTGATGCAGAAAGGGGATTTTCGGTTAACACTGCTCTGTTAAGGAAGGACAAGGCTAACTTAAAAGACTCAACTATAACATCATTAAGAATAGTTAAAGGGGCCATTAAACACTATGGATGTGTAAGTAAAGTTCCCATAACAAGAAATTTGTTAAATAGTGTTTGTGATTCACATAAATTTTATAAAGAGTATGTTGATAAGCTGAAGGAAGAAGAATCAAAAAGGTAAAAGAAAGGAAGCAGAAAGAGAGGGAAAATAAGGAAAAGCAGCTAGAGAAAAAAAGAAAAGCTGAGTTTGATGACAAAATAAAAGAAAATGATGCAGAAATAAATAGACTTAAAAACGATAAAGAAGCCTCCCTAGCAATAATTCAAGAGGGAACAGAAAGAATGAGAAAAGCTGTAGAAAAACAAAATACTGTTGAAATAGCAGTTGCCTCTAACTTGATCATACAAGGTTCAGCTGAAATAAAGAAAACTGAAAGTAAATTAGTTGTGGTGGAAGCAGAAAAAGATAGGCTAATCAGGAAAAGGTTAAAACAATAATATGAAAAAAGTAATTCAGTGAACAATTGTACATAGTTCTTGGTTTTCAATTACCTTTTTAGGATATTATAATTTAATGTGAAACCTGAAAACTTTACTGTGAAAATCGTGAATTGCTTCTGGTTCAACAGCATATTAATGTTCAAAGTGAAACTTGAATGTGGTAAATATACTTTAATATGATAACAACACGTGAAAAGATAAGAACTGAACATTAGAAGTAAATCATACTTAAACTTTAGACATTAGACGTTATGCAAAAAATTTGGGTGTTAACTTCGACCATATATACTAATGGACTGCACATTGGCAATAGCTGCATCAAAGCCGCCATGGCTCAAACATTGGGCACGTCATCATCAGACTCCAAATTTCGTGTAAAAATGCTGTTATGATTACTAATTTACGCTGCAGAACTTCAGTGTTTTCGGTGTATTATGTGAATGCGCCTCATATATAATGAAAACTCTTCAGGTAAGTTTACTTATGAGCTATATACATGCATGATCGGGTTGTTTACATTTTGTGATTTATAATGTGATGAACATTTGCAAAGAATTTGGAACATGCATTCCATTTTTTTTTCTTAAGTTACTATATTTTTATATCAATAGCTGCAAGTTTCTGGTTAAGTAATTGAACTTTATCGACTTAGGTATTTAATTCGTTTCTTACCCATGAAAAATCATAGAACTTTCTTTACTATATCGGTCAGAGCAACCATAAGCACAGCAGGTGTAACCCATCTTTTTGACTGTTGTCATGTGATTTTATGTTGGAGCCAGAAATTTTGATGTCATGCGCAGTCTATCAGTATATATGGTTGAAGGGTGTGAAGCAAACTCTTTACAATGTATACAAAGTTGTTTTACTAGATGTATACAAATATACATCTAGTTTTTATTGAAATACACTCCTAAAATTTTCCTAAAATTTTTCTAAAAATTCCTAAAATTCCTACCTAAAATTTTCCAGAAGTATGCTATGATCCCTGTATACATTTCCTTATTTCGCAATCTATGGCTTCTCCATATGTCTGCTCCTAAAAGCTAAGTTGCTCTAACCCTTTTCCATGAAGCAGTGATGGAAAGGTTGCGGTGAACTGCTCCAATTTCATTATCTTGCACCAAACTGCTGCAAATTACGAAAAAATTCCCAACTGCACCGAAACGGCAATCCACAGCAAAAACTGCCCAGCAAAAAAAATGTTTTCACAGGACGAAATGCTGTTTTAAGCGGTGAATCGAATGATGCTTTTTTAAGGTTTACTCGCAATTTGGTTAAACGTAGAACAACGTTTAATCAACACGTAGCGCGAATCCCAACATTTCAGAATGTTATTCACGTACCTTCTAATTCATTGTTTTTTCAGCATAAGTGACTAATAGGTTTCGCAATGTAGGTGGAGCTTATGAAGGAGTTTTGTTGTAATCACGTGGTATGTAGGAGAAATGATGCTGTATGTTATAAAAATGTCTTTTAATCGCTGAACTGGGAAAACAAAGGGATAAAGATTAATGGAGATTATCTAACTCACCTTTGTTTTGCTGATGACATAGTAATTTTTGCAACTACCCCATCAGAGCTACAGAGTATGATCCAGGAACTTGCTGACAAGAGTAAAGAAGTGGGATTAAAAATTAACTTTCAGAAGACAAAACAAGAAATGAAGATTTATCGATTGGAGAAAAGCTGGAGATAACAGATGCATATGTTTATCTTGGACAGCAGATATCAAGTGAGGGTCACATTGATGAAGAAATTAATCGGCGTACAAAACTTGCCTGGAGAGCTTTTGGAAGAAACGGCATAATTTTCAAGAGCAATATGCTGTTATGTCTTAAAAGAAAAGTGTTTGATCAATGCATCCTTCCAGTGCTTACGTATGGTGCAGAGACATGGACCTTAACTAAAAGAGACATACAAAGGCTGCAGACAACTCAAAGAGCCATGGGGAGGTGTATGCTTGGTGTAACCAGGAGCTTGGAGAGACCTTCGTCCAGCAGTGGATTGATAATGGTTGACAATGATGATGGTGATGTTATGAAATCCTGATGATCCTTTCCAGATGGGTTTGGTGGTATTTCGGAGTGTTGTGCAATTGACATTGTTTACATGTTATTCCCTGCTCTTTGGGATGGCACAGTTATTTCGTTCTGGGCGAGATGCACGATTACGTAAATACAGCGTAAGGTCAGTTGCTAGCTACACTGGCGTGCAAAAATTAAGGGCGAGACGGTTTTTTAATGTAGCGCCGTGCAGAAGTGCTCCACATCGACTCAAATCATACCATAAGATCCCCAAAATGTAAGTATATGGGACAAGTGAGCAAAACCGTCCAAACAAGGAATCCAAAGGATACAAAGGCACTTTATTGAAAAGGTAGCTTCAAGCACAACTGGACAGAAGACAGAAACGTCCATGTGACAGACGGCTGCCAAGAAAAATCCAGTCTTTAGTAGGGGATATGATCACCCCTGACTGCATTGCAGGATTTACAATGTCTGTCCATGCAAAGGATGAGGTTGTCAAGGAGCTGTTGAGGCATCGCAGCCCATTCCTCTTGTAGCGCCAATCGCGGCTGGTGACGTGCTGCCAAGCGTCTCCCGAGAAGGTCCCACTTGTGTTCGATTGGATTTAGGTCCGGGGACCTTGCGAGCCAATCCAGCCGTTAAATATATCTTCACTCTCCAACAGCTCTGCGACAGTCACTGTATGATGAGGTGCAGCGTTGTCGTTCATGAAGAGGAACTCAGGACCCACAGTACCTCTAAACAGACGCACGTGAGGCAGGAGAACCTCGGTACAATAGCGGACACCAGTGACTGAACCTCCTTGGAAGATGTGGAGGTCAGTACGGCTACCAAGCATGATACCACCCCAAACGAGAACTTCGCCACCTCCAGACTGGTCCCTTTCGATGATGTTGGAGGTGTGATTGCGTGTTCCCTGCTCTATCCAGATGTGTATACGTCCAGAATCGCTCATCGGACTAAATTGGCTCTCATCCGTAAAGAGAACTCGATCCCATTGCTGATGTGACCAGATCTTGTGTTCCTGGCACCACAGAAACCGCCGTCTCCGATGAGCAGGCATTAATGGCACACACCGTACTGGTCATCGTTCAAATAGACCACCTTTGTGCAGCCTCCTGGCCTTGATAAAACGCGATAATGGACGTCCAATTGTCTGTTGCATGTGCTTTGTGATTTCTCCCGCTGTCTGCCGTCTGTCTCTTCTTGCCTGTAGGACAAGATACCAGTCATCCGCCGCCGTGGTTGCTCGTGGACGACCACTGCTGAACTCTCGGACAGCTGTTCCTGTCATTTGAAATGCTCTCTTAGCTCTTGAAACGATGCTGTGAGCGATCCCAAACTCCTTGGCCACACTAGTCACACTTCGACCTTCTTCCAACTTCCCAATGATGCGACCTCGGGTAAAGTCATCCAGATGTCATCTACTGGATTGCCTATTGGCCATATCACACGGTGGCAGCAAGTCGACGTCGTTCAAACTGATGTACACAGTGCAATAGCTTTCACCGAATTGCTGAGCGTACACTGCCCGTGTGCTTTATACCCTTTCGACACCCACCCCCACACCCAATGTCATGCTGCATATATGCACATGCCCTACCGTACCGGACCCTAGTCTATCTCTTGAGTGGTCTTTTGGTCCGTTCTGCCTGCTCGTTCCGCTGTTATGCTAATTTCTCCTCTTCGTCCTTAATTTTTGCACACCAGTGTATTTCTTTCAGGTGGAGGACGACTGAAAATGGCTTTCCCATGGCAGGACACGATGGTTCTGTTTCTAAAGGATTCATAGGTATTCAGAGATGCCAACTTTTACGGATTTTCCGTAGTTTGTACGGATCTTTACTCCATCTTACGGTTTTACGGAAATCACCCAAAAAACTACAAAAAGCCCACGCAAGATTCCTGCACACAATTTTCTATTATTTACCGTCTTTTGGTAAAAAAAACCACACTTTACAGATAATCCCTATACTATATACGCCTTTGATGTTCTGACTTCCCCCGCCAAAGAGGCAGAGGCCCCACACGGGGATAACTGGTTTTCCAGTTATTTGGGGAGTGGTGCCCCACTGCCCGAGCTGACCTTGTGACAGACCAACCAACCATTTCGTCATGGTTTGATTATGTTAGCGAAGGGACAGCTGTTCATCCAGCTGATAGGGAGTGGCAACCCCATGGCCCGAGCCGACATGTACTTTATGATGATTTTCCCATTTTTATGTTTTTCGTTCTTTCTTTTGACACTCACTCGTCTCAGTTGTAGGTTGCTGAGGTTGTGATTATGCGCCAGCTCCGGATTTTAGTTCCTCATTTTTGTTTCCTGTCTTCTCCATTTTATGTTCCCTTGTTTGTTTTTCCGAGCTGGTTAGCTAGACCTACCTGCATATTTGCTGTGTGCGGTGCGTAAGGTGTAAAAGGGGATGTTGGAGGCTGAGGTTTCTGGGGGCAGGGATGTAGTTGTCTCCAGCTACCAACACTCCTCTTCGCCCTCTGCGTCACCCTAAACGTGCGGCTAGGAACTAACCCACTCCTAGTCAGGAAGTCTGTGGCCGAGTGGAGTCCAGACCTCTAACATCTTGTCGTTGCATACGGCAGGGTGAGTTTGGTGCTAGGGTGGGCATGCCAAAGGGGTGTTCCCCAGTCACAGCAAAGTTTGAGTGTGCGCAGAGCGCATGTCTGCCCTATCAAATTGCTATATCCGCTTTCTATCCCTAGAGCCGTGTCCTGCATCCACTTGGGCTTGCAGACCTCCGGCTCTCCCTCGTTGGGCTCGGTTTTGGGTGGGAAGTCGGCGGACGAATTCTTTATTTTTCTTCATGGCATTTAATAATGTTTCCCAAGATCCTCAAGTTAAACGACCTATTGAGGAAGGCTCAGCCCCTTCTGCCAAGAAGCATGTCACTGATTCTTCAAATGCTCATTTCTTTTTTGTGCACTCATTGGACCCATCAAGGCCATTGACTGTCCAAAAAGTCCATTTTGGACCTTCAATCCATTGCAAGCTCTCCTATGAGCGTAAAGAAACCAGTCTGGAGATTTTCTTGTAGAGATGTCCACTGTGGCCTACAGTTCCACACTTCTTAACACCACCATGCTGCTTGAGACTCCAGTCAAAATAACACCACATGGATACCTGAATATATCTTGAGGTGTTGTCTCCTCTCGGGTCCTCATTGAGTGTACTGGTGATGAATTCTTGAAGAACTGAGGAGTCAGCACGTTACGAGTGTGCGGCTTATTCTTTTCAGGTGGAATGGGCAGACTGCCCCATCCCACAATTTCATTTTAACATTTCACAGCCCTTCTCTGCCTACATCCATCAAGGCAGGGTTTCACCTCGAGGTACGACCATACATCCCTAACCCTTTGAGATGTTTTAGGTGTCAGTCGTATGGCCATTCTCAGCAGTCGTGCAGGTGCACTCCCAGGTGTGGACGCTGTGGTGCCACAGACCATCATTTACCAAACTGTGTTGTCGAGGCAAAGTTTTGTGTGAATTGTAAGGGTTCACACTCCGCATCAGCCAAAGATTGTCCCAAATGGATGGAGGAGAAAGAAATTCAAAGGCTGAAGACTGTGGAGAATATTTCCTACCCTGAGGCCAAAAGGAAGGTGGTTCCTGTTTCTCCTGCTTGGCAATCATATGCATCAGTGGTGGTTGCCAAGTCTACAATTTCCATTCAAACCGACAGTCAGATCCACCCTAAATGTCCTTACAAGCTGAATGATATCATCACAGCTGGGCTGGAAGCACTCCAGTCTCGAGCTAGGGGTCTGAAAGCGGCACCCACCACTTCGCCGAAGCATACTCATCCCACCACCAGCAAGGGAACTCAGGCCACTTTTTCTGACAAGAACACCAAAGCCAAGGAGAAGAAGAGCGTTTCTTCTCCAAAATCTCAGCCACCTACCCAACGCCGAGCGCATCCTGTGAAGACACTTGGGACAAAGCATACTCCCATCTTGGCTGTGGTCACACGCCCCCAAATCTGGGGGACCACTCATCAGAGGAGATGGATGCAGACCTCGTTTGAGCAGTCAGTATAGTTCATTTTATTTTATTTTTCATCTCACTTTTAACCATGGCTTTAATCGTTCAGTAGAACTGCCAAGGTTTTCGGACGAGTTTTGACGACGTGAAGCATCTGCTTTCGTTGTACTCTCCGGTGTGCCTTTGTCTACAAGAAACAAAACTTCAAACCATCAGACCTGCTTTCAGTTCGAGGCTACAGGGCATTTCGGACAGATAACGTGTCAGGAGATATAGCCTGTGGGGTGTCGCTATTCTTGTCCCTCACAGGGTTTCGGTATCTTCCGTTGCGGTATCCACAACTGTGCAGGCCGTGACGGTTCATATTTCTGCACCTGTGCCTTTTACTGTCTGCAGTGTCTATCTTCTGCCGGATGAGGACGTCAGCATCTCTGCTGAAGAGCTTGGTTGATCAGCTGCCTTCACCCTTTCTTCTACTGAGTGACTTCAGTGCCCATCATCCTTTGTGGGGTAGTGTCAGCATCAGCACGAGAGGTCATCAAATCAAGTCTCTTTTGTCCTGGACCTCTTTGTGCCCTTTTAACACAGGTGCTGACACTTACTTCCATGAGCCCATAAGATCTTTCAGTGCGATCGATCTGAGCTTGGGATCACCATCAATTATTGCTGATTGGTCGTGGACGGTGTGTAACGACCTCCATGGGAGCGACCATTTTCCAATTGTGCTCTCACATTCTGTAAGTTTGCCATCTTCTGCCTCCTGCCCTCCTCGATGGAGGATGAAGCGTCCAGATGGGAGGTCTTCACATCGTGCGCAGTGATATCTTCTGCCATGGTGACCCAAGAGTCAGTTGTTGCAGCTGTTCTTGATGTCACAAATTGCATTATTCAGGCAGCTGATCTTTCTATACCAAAAACATCTACGACGCTCCTCAGAAGTTCGAAGCCTTGGTGGACCCCTGAATGCACAGCGGCTAGGAGAGCTCAACATAAGGCCTAGTCTACGTTTCGGCGTTATCCAACTGATGCCAATCTTGTTGCATTTAAGCGAGCAAAATCCTATGCTCGGTTGGGGAGTCTTGGATTCAGTATGTTTCATCTCTCACTTCACGTGCCAGTTCAAAAAGTGTGTGGGACAAGATTCGTAAGTTCCTGGGTAACTACAGTTCTCACCAGATTTCTATTCTTCAGATTAATGGCTGCACATATGCTGAAGTTGGGGAGATTGTGGATTGTTTGGGGAAGGCACTTGCCTCCGTGTCGAGTGATCTGGCGTATCCTTCTTCCTTTCAAAGAATTAAATCCACTGCGGAATGTCAAAGAATCTCCTTTGCACCTTTTCACAACACTGGTTATAACTCCCCCTTCAGCATGGTTGAACTCAGGGTGACTCTGCAATGGTCCGGCGCTACATCTGTCGGTCCCGATAGCATCCACTATGACATGCTCCGTCATCTCTCGCAGTCGTCTCTCGAGAATCTTCTAGTCCTGTACAATCGCATTTGGTTGGAGCACAGTTTCCTGGAATTTTGGCGAAAAGCTTTTGTTCTGCCTTTTCCCAAGCCTGGCAAAGATCCGAAGTCTCCATCTAGTTATCGTCCAATTGCTCTCACTAGCTGTCTGTGCAAAATTCTCGAGTGGATGGTTAATTCCCGCTTAATTCATTTTTTTGGAACAAAATCGTGTACTTTCACCATCACAAAGTGGATTTCGCCGTCATCGTTCACCTCACGATCATCTCTTGCACCTTGAGACATCTGTGCACGAGGCGTTCGTGCGTAGGCTGCACCTGGTTTCTGTTTTCTTTGTTATTGAGAAAGCCTATGATTGAGCGTGGTGGCATGGTATTATCTGTGACCTCCACGCATGTGGATTGCGAGGAAATCTTCCGACATTCATTGTAAATTTTCTTCGCAACCGGGTGTTCCAGGTGCGTCTGGGTATGACGCTCTCTACACCATTCCATCAAGAACAAGGTGTTCCTCAAGGTTGCATTTTATCTGTCCCATTGTTCATTCTCTGCATTAATTGTCTTCTCACAAATCTTCCTCCTGCGGTTTCGGCTGCTGTTTATGTCGATGACTTGGAGATCTTCTGCTCGTCATCAAGCATGAGTTTTATTGAAAGGCAGTTGCAGTCTGCAATTAACCAGATCGTTAAAGCGGCGCACAGCAATGGTTTCATTCTTTCCCCCAACAAGACAGCATGTGTCCATTTCTGCCAGAGGCATGTCCTCCTTCCAGACCCTGAGCTTCATTTAGAATAAACAGCCATACCAGTTTTACCGGAGACCAAGTTCCTTGAACTGACCGTCGACCGTACGCACGTTCGGCGGCTCAAGATTGCCTGTCTGAAGACTGTTCATTCTTAAGCTCTTTTCCAGAGTCTCGTGGGGTGCAGATGGGATGTCTTTATTTTGCATTTACCATTCCCTTATATGGTCGAAACTGGATTATGGTTGTATCATGTATGGCTCTGTGCGTTGTTCCATTCTCCGGCCTTTGGATACTGTTCACCATCAAGCCCTGCGTCTTTGTACAGGAGCATTTCGAACATCTCCAATTTCCAGCCTTTACGCTGACGCGAACGAACCTTCACTTGAATTACGCCGTCTGCAGCTGTCTGTTCAATTCTACTTAAAACTTCGATCTCTTCCAGACCATCCTTTGTACAATGCAGTTTTCCATCCCCAGCATGCTTGTTTATTTGAGAACCCCCTCGTGCATTCCAACCTTCGGTCTTCGTATGGCGGCCGTAGCTTGTTATGCAGGGCTCGACTTGTCACTTGTTGGAGAGACCAGTGTCGTTGGGGATTTGCTGTGGCAGCCTTTTGAGGTTGTCACTGATCTCAGCTTTACTTCTTTTCATAAGTCCTCAACCCCTGCTTCTGTGTACGAGGAGCTCTTCGCCGAGCACCGTTCCCTCAATTCTGAATACACTCCCATTTTTACTGATGGCTCCAAGATACATGGAGTCGTTGGATCTGCGGCTATCTGTGTAGATGACGTCTCTGTAGCGTGAATCCCAGCTGAAGCCGCGGTGTTTTCGGTGGAGACGCATGCTGTGTATCTCGCCCTTCTACATGTTCAGTTGAGTTCTCATCATCATGCTATGGTCTGTACGGATTCATTAAGTGTCTTGCAGTCTTTGTCATCTGCGGATTGCCGTGACCATCCTTTTCTCTTGGATGTGAGACGGTTGCTACGTTGTTTGTTCAAGGCCGGTTTTCAGGTTCACTTTTGCTGGATTCGTGGGCATGTTGGAATCTCGGGTAACGAGTGCGCTGATGCGGTTGCTAGATCTGATTCGTCTTTGGTCATCACACCCTTGCCACTTTTTCATCGTGATTTCCGCTTTCCTGTTCAGTATCATAACAAGCAAACATGGCAGGGTCTGTGGGGACCAACAGGTGGAAAATAAACTGCATCATATCAAACCAATTCTTGGAGTTTGGAGATCATCGTGTCGCCGGAACCGTAGGGAGGAAGTTGTTCTTGCGCGTCTTCACATTAGGCATTGTCGTTTCACTCACCGCTTTTTGCTCTGTGGCGACACTGCGCCGATGTGTGAAACTGTCACTCATCTTCTGTGTAGTTGTGTTCGTTTTCGTGATGTGCGTTTTTACTTCTTTCATTCTCATTTGTTGACCGAGGGCGCCGCTACGCTGCAATGGCTCCTAGATGACCACTGCGATACTGTCGCTGTCTTTTCCTTTTTAAAACAAATTGACTTTTTTAAACGTATATAGATTTTTGCCCATAAACACATAAAACTAGCGAAACACGCAGAGTCACGTATGGTAAAAGGTTCGTTTAGCGGTAGCTTTCGGTCATCCTACGACCTTGATCACGCGTGATCAACTGGATGGGCTGGTTGCCAGAACTACAATTTGAAGTTGGGGTGCTGGAAATGGTGCCAGATTTAAAAAGAGAGATCCAAATAAATGGGATTTGGTGAGGGGTCTCTGAATTGCAGTTTTTGGTCAAAAACAAACTTCAAATTCACCAGCAAAATTACGTACCACAAGGGACTTTTCGAGAAACTGAAAAGGTATTAATAATCTAAAGCAACTTATGGGAATTTACTAGGAAAATTTTTTTCATTTATAGCAAATTTTCGGAGAAAACTCTTCTCCTTCTTCAGGCTCTCTTGTTGTTGTCACTTTTTGCTTGTCACTATCATGGTTACGGTTTACCTTGACGGTTACGGTTAACCTTGACGGTTTAGGTTATTTTTCAACAAATCCTGCCAGATGTTAGGCAGGGAAAATCCTTTGCAGTCATTGATGATGGAATTTTGATTTTTCTCAATCTCTATTCCTTCTTTCAGTTTTCTTTTTGGAAATTGCTGGAAAAGAGCCACCTAACTTGATTAAAAACTCAATGCAGCTAAAAGAAAAACTAGAACTTCTTCCTAAATTAGATTCTCCTATTATGGGTAGTTTAGATATAGTGTCTATGTATACTCACATTAATATAGATCAACTTATAGACTTTATAGCGGAAGACTTGGCAGACCTAATAGTTTTTCACAACAAGGAAAAAAACATATTAGTAGGAATTTTTGAAATGCTTACTTTCTCTTTGCAGAACAACTACTTTCAATTTGGGAAAACTTTTTTCATTCAAAAATCGGGGCTAGCTATGGGCTCCCCACTCTCCCCACTCTTAGCTAACTATTATGTGGGAAAACTAGAAAAAAAAGATACTAGTACAACCCACATACTTCTGCTTATATAGCAGATACATGGATGACATCTTATTTATAATAGATAGCTCAGAAATTGTTCCAGAAAGAATTCTAGACTCATTCAATGAATTAGATGATTCCCTTAAGTTCACTATTGAACTTCAAAAAGAAAGAAGAATAAACTTCTTAGATATTACTATCTATTATGAAGATGAAAAATTCCTCACTAGTTGGTATAAAAAACCAATGAATACTAAAAGACTACTGGATTTCAATTCGTATCATCCAGTTTCTATTAAGAAAAATGTAGCAAGTCAGTTTTTAGAAAAAATTAATAAAATAGTTTCTACTGCAGATAAAAAAGAAGCCCATAAAGAAGAGCTTAAAGTCATACTTGCAGAAAATAACTATCCTAAAGAAGAAATTGAGAAGCTTCTGAATTTTAATGGTAAGAAGAACCCACAAAAGCAAGAAGTAAAATTCACTAGAAAAATTTCTTATCACAAGGGTTTATTTGAGGCTTTAAAGAGAATTAGTAAAAAATACAATATTAGGCTAGCTCCAAGTTTAGAGAACAAAGTTAAAAATTTTTTCCCTAAAATAGTTCAAAGAGAAGAAGATATTTTAAAAATGCAAGGAGTAGTTTATGAAGTAAATTGTAGTTGTGGACTATCTTACATAGGTGAAACAGGTCGCAGACTAGAAACTCGTATAGCTGAGCATAAAGCAGCTATAAAAAATTGCTCCAACAAGACTGGATTAGATAGGCATGTTAGAGAAACTGGGCACAGCATGGATTGGAATTCCCTTAAAGTAATCAGTTTCCAAAGCAATTTCCAAAAAGAAAACTGAAAGAAGGAATAGAGATTGAGAAAAATCAAAATTCCATCATCAATGACTGCAAAGGATTTTCCCTGCCTAACATCTGGCAGGATTTGTTGAAAAATAACCTAAACCGTCAAGGTTAACCGTAACCGTCAAGGTAAACCGTAACCATGATAGTGACAAGCAAAAAGTGACAACAACAAGAGAGCCTGAAGAAGGAGAAGAGTTTTCTCCGAAAATTTGCTATAAATGAAAAAAATTTTCCTAGTAAATTCCCATAAGTTGCTTTAGATTATTAATTCAATTAAACTAGGAAGCCATTTCTCAATATGAGCTTTATTCAAACTGAAAAGGATCGGAGCAAAATATAATATCAGGCTAGCTCCAGATCTTAATAACAAAATAAAGAAATTCCTGCCAGATTTAAAACAGAAAGAATTGGACATCTGGTGATGCTGTCGTATTTATTAAAAATTCATACCAGGCTTGGTTTATCCCTTCAGAAAAGTTCAAGTGGTAATTGCACCAAATAGCCAGAGACAATAATGCTTCAACTGTTAGTAATCTGAACATGAAGTTTTTAGATGAATTTTCAGATCTGATCCACTTACATAACATTCTTGTAGATAAGCCTGAAAATACCAACTTTAAAAATATTGCCCAAATGTTAAAGCTTCCAGGGATGAGTTCAAATCTTAATGGAAGATGTTGCTTTGTATCTATGCCAGCCTTAACTTTCGTGAAACTTAAATGGAATTAGCTTTTCACTGTGAGAAGAAAGTATTGTTCCTCAGTGCAGCAGGAAGAATAATTATTTCCACAGGTAGAGCTGATGTTGAAAATGTTTTTCAACTTTGAAATAGATACTGAATTCTGAATGGTGTTAACTCCCCCTTCCTGAGCATCAAATACACTCGTTGTCAATTTACAGGAGGCGCCCAAAATTTGTGATGTAAAAAATAAAATCGGCCACGACAAAAATGTTTTAAATAAATTCATTGCAGATGTTTGCAGTGAGTTGTTAAAAAACTAAAGAAATGTGAAGTAAATCTCTCTTGTAAACGGAGTAAGTTAATTAAGCTCAGCACATAGTACAAAGATTAACTTGCAGCACAACAGACAGAACAAAATAAAAGCCTGATAAGACAATGTATAACATTTCTGTCAAAAACTACTTTCTGATTTTGAAACTACTCAAAAGGAAATGAAAACCTGTGAAAGCCCCCACCCCAATATTTTCTCTTCCTGTGCTGAAAATTAAACTATTCTGGCAGTAACAGATCAAATATGCATAGGCTGATCAAAAAGTTATAAGGCTTACCTTGCTGTTCCTGACATAAACATTTCATTATCAATGTCTACATTCTCTTTCTGAAAATATTCTCCATTGCACCTAATACCAGCATTAACCTAGCTCCTGAAAATGAGCTGCTGACTGTCTTTGGACAGACTTCAAACTGCCTCCTGAGCTTCCCAGTTCATCTGAATCGGCAAGGCAACCTCGCAATAGTTTCTTTAATTGTGAAAATACCAGAAGTCACAATCTTTTTCAGAAAATTGTCCTCTTCATTTTGGTAATGTTCTTTCAACTCCTTGCGAATGTTCACTCTTAATGCCTTTTGCTTACTGCGAGTACCAGTGGAATCCAATGAGAACACACACAATGCAGGCCTAAGTGTTCTGTTATGATGATCATGGTCTGGATACTTCCATGCAAAATGTCTAGTGCATCCAATTGCTGCGTAATTGTGATTCAGAGGTCCTCTATGATAAATGCATTTGCAGTGTTAATCAGAATCTCTGAAGCTGAAGTCAATGAGCACCCTTCGCTTATCAAATCTGCAACATTGTGTCTGCCTTTCGTAAGCTTTTTATGACAAAACACACTTGTGCATGACAATACTTCCCCACTGAAAACTTCTTGAAGCATTTCATGTTTCTTTCCCTGATTTTAGCATGCAACGTTGTTCAAGAATTGACTGCATGCTTTCAATTTGTTGGCAAAACAAAATGCTGTTAAAGTCAAAGTACTACAGGTCTTCTCTCACAAGGTGGAACAAGATCAAACATATCTGTATACGTAGCCTGCACATCTACCTTGCATTTAATGTTCAACACATGTCCATTGCTCAGCTTCTATTCTGCATGAAAAATTAGTGTTATTACTTTTTGATCAGGTGTTGTAAACAAGAGCCTGCATATCAGTTTGCCTATGTTTGCTAACAAATTATTTCTTTAAATCATCAGATACGTCCATATTTAAATTATCAGTATGTGGAAATCCATTTCTTTGTGTCTTTTTAATCAGGTAAGAACATCAGTGTGGGGGATTAGCCCACAGCTGACACTTCCAGTTGGTCATTCAACCTAAGGATTCTGGAACAAAACCCAGTGAGTTGGGGTCTTTTCGCCATTGTTACACAGAACTAGCTGGCACCTCTCCAAAATTCACAGAGGCCCTTGTTGCTGTTATGTGTGCCATTGTTCCCACGGAGCGCCCCGAGGCGGTGTGCTGGGAGTTAGGAATGATCCCTCGGAATTGGAAAGATGCTTTCATTGTTCACTTGTATAAGAGAAAAGGTTATCAGACTGACTGCAAGAACTATCATGGTATTAACCTACTGAGTGTGCCAGGGAAAGTGTTTGGTAAGGTTATTATTGAAAAAGTACGAGGTCTTACATCAGAGAAAGTGTGGGATGTTCAGAGTGGTTTTATGCCTGGTAAAGGCTGCACTAACCAAATTTTTGCATTGCACATGGTGATTGAAAAGTATCTGGCTATTAGTAAGAAAGTTTTTGCTGCCTTTGTAGATTTAGAGAAAGCTTACAACAGAGTAAATGGGACACTTTTATGGAAGGCATTGAATGAATATGGTGTTACAGGGAATCTACTTAACAGTATAAAAGCCATGTATGCTGGCAGTACAGCTTGTGTATGATTGAATGGTGTTTTATCAAAATGGTTTTCTATTGGTGCAAGAGTTAGACAAGGTTGTGTAATGTCACCATGGCTGTTTAATATATTTATGGGTGTGTGCATGCGTGGTGTCAAAATAGATAATACTGGTTTATGTCTTGGTTATATCCGTGTGTGCTGTTGCTGTATGCTGATGACACTGTCCTGTTGGCAGAGAGCAAAAGTGAGTTGCAGAGTATGTTGTCTTGGATGTACGAAGTTTGCATGAAATTCAAACTGAGTATAAATAAGGCAAAAACCAAAGTTCTGGATTTTGAGAGAGGAACTGGTAGTACTGAATGTAATATATGTCTAAATGGCACAGTGATTGACCAGGTGAATGAGTTTGTGTATTTAGGAAGCATGTTTGACAGGGAGAACAAATTGGATGGTGAAATTAGTAGGCGAGTTAATTCTTCATTGAAAGTCATGGCTGCTTTGGGAGTGTTTCACCGGAATGATGGGTTCTCAAGAGAGTCCCACATGGTTGTATATGAAAGTGTAATTGTTCCTACTCGGATGTATGGCAATAAAACCTGGGTACTACAAAAGAAACATAGAAGTCATTTGTGTGCTGGAGAAATGTGTTACTTACGGGGGGGGGGGGGGGTTGGCAAGACACGTTCTGATTGTGTGAGGAATGAAGATGTGTTGCAGTTCTGTAATGTGAAGCAAAATGTTGTTAGCAAGGTGGAAACTTAATATGCTTTGGTGGTTTGGCCATGTTGATAGAATGAGTGATGAGATGCTTACTAATAAAATCTTTTTAGCCCAACTGGCAGGAAGGAAAGGCAGATGAAGGCCAAGGAAGTCAAGGAAAGATCAGATTCAGGAGTGTGCATGAGAAAAAGATTATGAGTATGAAGTATAGAAAAATCTTGTGTATGGCGTGTGATGGATATCAGTGAAGCCCAAGTTGTATGTCAAGATAGCTGTAAATGGAGAAGTCTGATACGGCAACAGTAAGTAAAAATTATCTGGTAGTTTTTATTTCTTTGTGGAGCTAACCTCTGAATATCATAGAACAGCTTAGTGATATGTATGTATGTAGGAAATCTATTTTTATGCATATAAAATAAAATGCTCAATTGAAAAGTGGTACTGATTTACAAATTCATCTGTCTGAGGCTTTGTAAAAGATACTTCCTTCCCTACCCCCTGTGGTGAGGAATCCTGTGAAAATCGCTGCTTGTGGGCAAAGATATCTTAAAGTAAAATGACATCTTTAGAAGGTAATTATTACTGCCCTGTACTTTTGTGAAGGAACTGTTGTCTGTAGGTTTTTTATTTTTTATTTTTTTTTTAAACATATTTTTTGGCTGCTTTATATAACATTAAAATTGCTTGTAATACATTTTTGAACCATTTACAGATACTTTGTCCATGGTAAAAAAACACCAAGAACTCGAAGCTGAGAATGCAGCAAGGCAAAAAGATACTTTAAGCCAAAAATTTCACCAGTTGGATCAGGAGTACAGAGTCTTGTTACAAAATGAACGCCATCAACACAAGATTGAAATGGATACATTTTGTCAAGAAAAGGTCAGTTTTACCTCCTGATGTAGAGTTTTGATAATGCAGAGATACATTAGTTTTTTGTTGCTTTTTTTTTTTTTTTTTTTTTTTTTTTTTTGGGAGGGAGGTGCTTGTTCTATATGTTCATAGTTGATTTAAAAACTGCAATTTCTGAAATTGTTATTAAGAATCCCCAGAACTATTAAAATATAACACTTTGATTAAATTAAGATTGAAATTCATAGTGATTAGTAATATGAAATGTGAAACATACACCACTTTTCTACCTCCTCAGTATTCAAGGCAGTTTTCATTGTGGAGTTGCATCTGTTATAGCATCATCTTTAGTGCTGTTGAGGAAAGTAAATTTGTCACAGGCAGTCCACTCTACATTCATATAAAATCAGTAAATAAACAAATATAAATGCTTATAATATCAGTGAACCTTTAAAGCAGGATTTCCCAAAGTGTGTTCCAGAGAATGTACATAAGTGTTCTGTGGAAAACTTCTGATATTAAAAAAAAAAAAAAACATGTCTTAAAATTTTTTGAATTAAATTTAGTGTATTTAAAATCTACTTTTACAACTCTTTTTGAATGATTATACACTATGGTTGTTTATAGAAATTGCAGCATCAAAGTAATCCGTGACTGGAGGAAGCTTTGCATGGAATCGATCTTGTTAGCAAGGACCGCCCTTGTTTCATGCTCCTAGCAACTAACTCTCTTTGAATTCATGACTTCAACAGCTTCGCTCGGAGCCATCGTTATACTTGATTGAGCCCTCAATGCAGCTTTAGTGATGTCACAGCAGGGGTCCGACGTTCTGCTCCGATGGATCTTGCTTTCATTCAGAGCGGACGATGTGTTGTGTTTAACGTGGTGTTCTGCATTTGTTTACATTGTGTAGATTCATTAGCAAAAAACTTAGCGAATCACTTTCTCTGCGATGAAAGTTGATATTGCAATATGAATAAAATGCGCTAATATTTAGCTCACGAAACCGACGTGAACTTTGAAATTTTCCACACAAAATAAATGAAATGTGCTGTTGTTTTTATTAGCAAATACTTAAGTCATGGCACGAAATACGAATATCAAGACGAAATTAATAATTTATTTTTTAAAGTTTTCGTACGAAGTGAAAGAAAAGTTAATATTTCGACGAGCCTGATAAATTACTTTGGTCTTGTGCAAACACGAAATGTAATTACTTAATTACTTTTTTTTTAAATTGTGGCATAAAGTAAAAGAAAAGCTAATATTTCAATGAACCTAACAGTTGTCAAGTTTTCTTCACATTCAGTCAGCAGTTAATGCAGCAAATAATCCTTATATGAAAATTTTTTTCGACTGCCATCCAAGATTGATTGTCATTGATCAATGACAGCATATGCAAATTTTGTCAGTGACGTGTGCGTTTGTTGTATTCAGTTCACCAAATCTCATATTCTCGAGTATGCTACGCGTAGTTCTATGTTATCGTGGAAAGTAAAATAACGAAACGCAGAGGTTATACTTCTAGTTTTAAGCTAATGGTAAATAAATATGTTTTTCCGAATCCTGAAAAAACATAAAAACTTCAACGATTATTGCGGGCTTCACTGAAGCAAACATTATTTCTAAAAACTGTGGTGATACGCCAGAAGACAGCGAAAGTGACGCGAACGACCCCAAAGTTTTTTTAGATGAGCCTTTAAAACTTTTTAATTCGGACAGTGAAGTTTCCGATTTTGATGGATTTGATTGAAAAACTATGTGTACCAGATATTTTCAGAATGTTGTGCATGTATTTTTTAAATTCTTGAGGTATAAATGTTTCATAGTTGGTTTAAGCGTCTTATGAATTCTTCGAGTAATTTTTTATAAAATAGGTAGTTGGGTAAGTGTTATCCTTAAGATTGAATCTTGTTTAATTGATATTTTTATTCATTATTTGAAAGATCAGGTACTATACTTTTATCTACGTAATGTTTTCAAGACTCCGCCGTGGTACTACCCCTCCTTACTGCGAAGGTGTAGCGTATACGCTAGTGCGGCTTATTTACCCGAAATTACGGTAATAAAAAAGTAATAATAATTAATAAAAAGTAGTAGTAGTAGTAGTTACAAATTTATGAATTCATGTCCTGAATATTCTTTTTTAGAAGAAACATAATTTTCAAGAACAATTGCCAACTATGATGTTTAAAAAGTAAAATGTTTAATCAATGCATCCTTCTAGTTTTTACTTATGGATCAGAGATGTGGACCTTAACTAAAAAAGACATGCAGAGGCTGCAAACTACTGAAAATAGCATGGAGAGAGGTGCATGCATGGTGTAACCAGAAAAGGAACTTGTGAATAAAGAAAATAATGGTAGTTGATGATATCATGATCAAGGTAAAATCCCTGAAATGGCAATGGGCTGGACATATTGCTCGAACTGACAACCGTTAGACAACTGAAATACTACACTGAATTCCAAGGGACAGAAGAAGACCATGTGGGAGATGGGTGAATGAAATTCAAAAACATGTCTGAGTGACATGGAAGAGAGTGGCTCAAGACAGAGTTGTGGAAAAGACTTGGGGTGGCTTTAATCCAGCAGTGGATTGAGAATGGTTAATGGTGATGATATATAACATTGCTAATTGCATGTGGTGACTTTCAAAATGGAGTTCCAAACAGTTCAGGAGCTATTAATTACAATTACGGGTCTCGAAGCAAGCACCATTGGTGGCCCGTAGCTGGCAATTAAAGCAACCCCCAACACTAGGTGGAACCAGTTAGACAGTGCATGCACAGTCTCTTGTGGTACCAGTTAGTTGAAGACGACGCCATCGCCATCATGTTATTTTAGTGGATGTTAAGAGAAAAAATGCCATATGTAAAAAGACGAATGAATTTCCTAATGAAATGCCGCGTCGCCAAAGATTACCATCAGAGGAAAATTATATAAATAATTAATGAACTGTAAGAAATAGTCAATTACCCTTGTGTAGTTATAGAAAATCATTTTGTAGCAAAATCCCTGCACTAACATATGAAGAATCGAGAATATAAACAGCCATGAAACACATCCACTTTGTTCGCACGAATAACAAGAAATTCCGGACTTCGAACAGAAGTCCCAGTAAGACATTGAAAAATCGTTATGTTGGAAAAAAAAATAAAAATTATACGCATACAAAATAATCAAGTATACTTGAAAAAAAAAAAAAAAAAAAAAAAAAGCAACGCTATGTTACTATAATGTACTCACTCATCCATGGGTTGAATACACATGACTGAAGGAATTTGCTGCTAAAAATAAGTGGAAGTAAAGTAAAATATCTTTATTTAGAACAAATGTAGCTTTGAACCGTGGGAAAAAAAGATACACCATTAAAAATATAACAGAATGTGACATGAACTGGTAAATATATTAGTTAAACAATCTCCTTTTAAGACCACAAAGGCAGCACAAAACTTTGGAAAGTGTCTTTAAATTGATACACTAATTGAAAGTGAGTGAAGTTCCCTTAAGGTAAATAAAAAAAAATTGTTACATTGAAAAAATAAATTATGCTATGTAAAACGGACATTTACGCAAACTAACTCGCAATACTGTAAAATTAAAAAGAGAACCCTTTGTTTCAAGCAAACGTATGCATATGGCAAACTAGTGTAGTGGCTAAAGTGTCTGCTTCACAAACAAGAAGTCTTTGGTTCAATGCTAACCTGATCCACCGGGCATTTTTCCAAACTAGTTGAGGAAATTTCGCTAGCTCTGTGACAGCATGCAGATAAGTTTCGTTGGGAAAGGAAGGGAAGCTGTGCCTCTGGGGAATTGTAGATGTCTAATTTTTTTTTTTTTACTACTATTAAATTGATGGACGAGATTTGGCAAGCCATCAGTTACGTTATGTGATTGCTGGCTGCCACTGCCAGGAAACTGGCAGACCGCATTAGGCTAGCCATCATTGATGGCACGTGATTACAAGACCGCTTAAGGGCCACTTATGGCAGCCACTGCTAATGATGGATAACTGATGGCCCTGTTCTGGCATATCAAAACTGATGGGGGTGCCAACTGCTCGCCCATGTGGTGGCCACCGGGACATTTTATTGACATTTGGGCAGTGGCAACATAATACTGAGCCGCTGCTGGCTGCCAGTGCTGGCTCGGCAAGACTGTTTTTGCTGGGTTGGCTCTGTAAATGATAGCTGTTCTGTGCCATGAATTATCAAATAAATTATCCATCAAAAATAACTTAACATTTTGCCAGTGTTTTACTTATTGCAGTTTGGATCTGTAGTAAATAGAACATATCAGAAAGTTGTTTGTCGAGCGAAACACTGTAACCAGATTCATAGACTTAGCTTCTATAATGTTTTAGTGTAAGAAAGCAAGAATTACTGGCTTATAAGCCAGCATCAGTGTACTTTCTCAATAAAATATTGGAATTTTAATTGAAAAAAAAAGCTGAGTAGCACCAGTAACAGGAACAGTGAATGTGAAAAAAATGTTCACACAAAAACTTTGGTCTTCAGTACAACATTTGTGGTTTAAAACCATGAAAAATCTGTTGTGAAGTAGTACAATTAGGTATGTAAATTTAAGAACTCTTGCATTACCTTACACTTTGAATTTGTATCTACAATGTTATTCAGTTTATCTTTTCAGGAATCACAGTTTAGTAGATTAGAAGCTGCCCAAGAAGATCTTGTGAAGGCGGTACAGAAACATCAAGATGAACTGATTAGTAGCCATGAAAAGGAAACTGCAGAAATGAAAAAGAAGTTAATATCACTGCAGCATGATTATGAGGAAAAGCTCATGATCTCTCAGACTGAACACAAAAAGGTGAATTTTGTGCAGCATCACATATGTCAATGTTAATAATTTTTCATTTCTACAGTTAACATGTTTAAAGCTGAATTCTGTGGCACAATGTAATTTTTATAATTGTAAACTTATGAGTTAGGTAAACAGTCTTTATAAATGAATAATTATTCATGAACCAGTGTTTCACCAAACACAAAATTGAAGCATATGTACTACTTGGCCATTGTTATTTTATTCATTTGCTAATTTGTTTTTCATTCCTATCACAACAATGCATAAAAAGAGAGCCTCCTGCTCCCAATTTAAGTGAACTGGCTCCACGAAAGTGAGAAATTCAGATAATAAACTCAATAATCATGTCATACTCAGGACAAAATTACTGTCTCAAGATATTGGTGTCTTAAATTCACAGCCATTTTGTGTTGTCCACATTGGTAGAAATTTTGAAGTAGATATTAAAATCTGTTTTATTTAAGTGTATTATTCAATGAAAATAATATAGAAGTATTGGTGAAATGCTACATTTGTAGTGACATCTCCAGTCAAAATAAATACCTGCAATAATGTATATCATGTTGTTACTAATTCCAGTGTTTATATAAGCATTCAGGCAGTTACTGTAGAAGACAGTCGCCTCGTAAGTCTGTGTGTGTGTGGGGGGGGGGGATTCTTTTCCTGTGGCAGATATGTCATATCATTGTCAGCATATAGATGCAGTAGTTTTCACTAAAAATAAATCATAAATCAATCATTATGTGCGTCAGTGTATGCAGAGGAATTAATCTGTCTCCACACGTTAATTAAAATTACAAGGATGGCATTTGATGAAAGCTTTAATAAAAAATGATCACAAATTAAAAAGTTAAAATATTTAACATAAGACCTTTCAGGACTCACACTGGTCCCATTATCAGATGTAGAATGCACAAACAGGATCATTGATTACAAGACTATATATTCAGTGTTGACAGGTGATGGTCAAACACACAAGAGGTTCAATATGTAAATACACGATACATGTATACAGTAGCGAACAAAAGTATTTGGCGAAACACTTTTTCGACCATAATTTTTTTCTGCTGGACCAAATTGAGTCATTTTGGGATAAGATATGTGTTGATTCGTGGCTTACAGTGCCGCGTAGTTTGTATTTCGCTCAGAGCGAATTTGTCATTCGAAATGGGCCATATTCAAGAGTCGCCAATTATTACCCATTTGTTTGCTGCATGTATTAATGTTTTTCTTGTGATTTTTGTGGGATTTGTGATGTGTAGTGTAATAATAATAAGTCAATCTTAGGTTTTCAGAAATGGGTAAAAAGGCGAAGATCCCTGTTGGAGCTCGCCAGGCGCCCGGGAAAATGATGGAATCCGGAATGCGCATCACCGACATTGCGAGGGCCCTGAAGATCCGACACCAGTCCATTTCAGCTATCCTGCAATGTTATAAGAAGACTGGGACCGTCGAGAACAGTCCGCAATGTGGTAGTCTTCGTTCCACTACGTTGCTTCAGGATAGACGCATCCTCCGTCGATCTCGTGCTGATCCCACCTTGACTGCTGTGGACATCGCCACCGAATTCCGCAACAGCGACGACTTGAATGTCAGCCGAATGACCATCTCCCGTCGTCTCATTGCTGGTGGATTGAATGGAGGATGGCCCACCAAGAAACCACTCATCGGAGTAAAGAATCGATGAGCCAGAGTCGCGTTCGCGCTGTCATCGACACTGGACAGCGGCGGACTGGAGTAAGGTGCTTTTCACCGACGAAAGCAAGTTCAACTTGTTCGGAAGTGATGGCATCCGATACGTACGACGTCCGTGTGGCCAGAGATTCAACCCCCAGTTCATTCAGCCGACTGTCAAGCACGGAGGAGGATCGCTCATGGTTTACGGCGCCTTCTCTCGCAATGGAATGGGCCTCATCATCAAGATTGACGGAATAATGACCGGCCAGAGCTACACGAACATGCTCATCAACGATGCCTTCTCATGGGCAAACCAGAACATGCCACCTGGAGGATCATGCAGCAAGACAACGACCCGAAGCACACCTCCAGAGTAGTGAAGGCAGCCTTCCAGCAGCAACATGTCACACTTCTAGACTGGCCAAGCCAATCTCCAGACCTCAACCCCATCGAGCTCATGTGGAAGGAGCTGGAGAGACGATGTGCGAAGAAAACCTGCCGGAACAGGGCCCAGAAGTTCAACCAGCTGTCTGAAGAATGGGTGCGAATTCCGCAGGTCACCGTTGAGAAGCTAGTGGACTCGATGCTGGCCTGTTGTGCAGCTGTTATTAAGTCTCGTGGTTATCCCACTAAGTATTAGTTATTGTTTTGTCGTTTTCTCGTACTTGCTTTTTGTTATTGTTGCATTAAATGAATGTGATACACACCTACTTTGTTGGTCAATTTGTATGATCTTTGCAATTAAGCTCGGTACCTGATCTCTGTTAAGGTTTCTGATCCATCTGCATATGGGTCATGTTTACAACTGAATAACACATATCATATCCCAAAATGATCCGATTTGGTCCAGCAGAAAAAATATTATGATCGAAAAAGTGTTTCGCCAAGTACTTTGGTTCACTACTGTACATAGAGGAAGAAGATTATAATCCATTCAAGCCGCTGGTTCGTCTCGTCTCTCGTCATCCAATGACAATTTCCAGGGAAGAGGGATAGTGGAAGGGGAATCATCATTGCAGCACGAATATCTAAATTTATAAATGAGAAGGCTTTCTGTAAACAGGATTGATGATCTTGTTTTTGCAGTGGCAAGGATATCTGCCCTGGACCAGTCAGGTTGATGCATACCCTGTAGACATAGGTGGGATAAGGCCGTAGTACTGGAACTATTTCTGACATTATATTTGTGTTCATATAGTGTCTTCCTCAAGGTACATAACGTAGAACCAATGTAGACTTGATCTTTGGTGTTTGGATCAATAGCTTTCATGGGTATAGAATATACCTGATGTTTATTTAAAGTGTTGACTGGGTCTCTGTCATTCCTGATCAGGGTTAACAGATTCACTGCCTTGATTCCAAAACCTAAATTAGATAGTTTACAGATGCTTTTCAAAATATTAGTTACATGTGGAATAAACGGTAAGGAACCCACATAAGGTTTCACCCACCCACATATTTTATTAGCCCAAGTTCTCAAGTTAATGTAGAGAGTGTTGAGTTAGTGAGTTTTTGTAAGACAGAATTCACTGTGGAAGCCTGATACCCATACTGCAAAGTGGTTTTGGAAATTTATCCTCTCAACACTCAACCATTAAGTACATACATACATACATATCACTAAGCTGTTCTCTGAGATTCAGAGGTTAGCTCCAAAAAGTTTTCTCTAGAATTTGAAAACAACTGTACCCTGCCATTTCTGGACATTTTTCTTCAGAGGAACAATTCTACTCATACAGTAGATTTTTCAGTTCATTGCAAACCTTCTTCTAATACCACTATTATTCCAAGTGCCTCCTGCCATCCACTAACTCAGAAGCTATCAGGATTGTATTTTATGTTGCGCTGTGGCACTACACATTCATCTTATGAATAATTGCGTAACTTGGAGCTACAGAGGATTCGTGAAACCGCTTTGCAGTATGGGTATCCGGCTTCCACAGTGAATTCTGTTTTACAAAAACTCACTAACTCTACATTATCTTGAGAACGTTGGCTAATTAAATATGTCACATGGGTTCTTTACTGTTTATTCCAGGTGTAACTAATATTTTGAAAAGCATCTGTAAGCTATTTAATTTAGGTTTTGGAATCAAGGCAGTGAATCTTTTAACCCTGATCAGAAATGACAGAGACCCAGTCAACACTTTAAATGAACATGGGGCGTATTCTATAACCCATGAAAGCTATTGATCCAAACACAGAAGATCAAGTTTACATTAGTTCTATGTTGCAGACCTTGAGGAATAGACTACTATATGAACACAATTATAATGTCAGAAATAGTTCCAGTACTATGACTTATCCCACCTATGTCTACAGGGTACACATCAACCTGATTGGTCCAGGGCAGATATCCTTGCCACTGCAAAAACAAGATCATCAATCCTAATTAATTGAAACTTATAATAATTTTCCTAGTCATATGATATATAAATGCCAAGATGATTTTGCTGCAAATATGCACACAACGCACACAACGTATATAACGTGTGAAACAGTAGTGAATATAGTATATAGCTATTATTCTATTATCATCAATCCTGTTTACAGAAAGCCTTCTCATTTATAAATTTAGATATTCGTACTGCAATGATGATTCCCCTTCCACTATCCTTCTTCCCTGGAAATTGTTATTGGATGACGAGAGACGAGACAAACCAGCGACTTCTTAGAGACTCGAATGGATGATAATCTTCTTCCTCCAAGTATACATGTATCGTGTATTTACATATTGACCCCCTTGTGTGTTTGACCATCACCTGTCAACCCTGTATATATAGTCTTGTAATCAATGACCCTGTTTGTGCATTCTACATCTGATGATGGGACCAGTGCAAGTCTTGAAAGATCTTATGTTAAATATTAAATTTTTTTAATTTGTGATCATCTTTTATTAAAGCTTTCATCAAATGCCATCCCTGTAATTTTAATTAATGTGTGGAGACGGCTTAATTCCTCTCGGTAGTTTTCACTGTTTTCCATGTAGCCATTCTTCAGTAAACCTGAAAATTACATAAGTCCTGGAACAATAATTGATCCTGCATTTTCTTATTTAGGTTTGAGCATACAACTGTTACACTGCCCAATACAACGAAGTTCTAAGCAAGTGTACTGAACCAGATGTAGGTAGCTTAGGAATCCAAACAATATTCCACATGTGTGCTTGTCAAAGCAATTCCCACTTCATCATGTGTTGACAACCATTTCTTATCCATGCATGGATATAGGTAAACATATTTCCTCTAGTTTATAAAAGAGTCTTCATGGGTATCAGGAGGAAATGGGATATTTTTAAAAATACCTAAGAGGATGGATCTGCCAACCAACCTGCATATGTAATTTGGCAGATCCATCGCACATGGTCACCAGTTCTCTGGAATTACACTTGATGATAAGTGAGGATCTCATTCAAAAACTTAAGGAGTTTTTTTTAATCCTTTTTCTTCTTAGTACCCATAGAAACTCTTTTATTAATTAATCTAAACAGAGGAAGCCATGGCATCTTTAATCAGAAGAAATATCTCTAGTGTTTCAGTTCATAGAAACCAATGGGAAGCAAATCTCTAGAAAAATTAATTCTTCACAAATACATGAATGGCATATATGTACTGGGTGGTTAATCGCAGGTTTCTAGAAAGGGGAGAAATAGAGATATTGCAATGAAACGTGGTAGACAGCTTATTGAGTGCCCAAGAAAATGATTTAGCGGGTTAGGGGGTTGATTTAGTTCAAAATTGTGCGACTAGGGAAACAGTGGCACTGCAAATCAGAAAAAGAACGAACACATGCATGAATTTACTGGTTATTGACAGCACAAAATGTTTCAGGACAAAATCTGCTCAATATGCTGGCCAACACAAGAGAATAATTACCTATGATGCACAGCAAAAGCATAACTGCTGAAATCTAAGAAATTGCAGGTTATTTGCATGGAAAATTTTGATTGCAAAGATTTGCATGCAAATTTGGCATTTTGTGTCTGACAAAATAAAAGTGGCAATGATCAGGCAGCCAGTAGTCATTATAGCTCTTGCAAAATAGGAACATGCACTGCTGGTAAAATTTTATTACTAAAATCAGGTAATGCCATCATTGCACTATGCCAGTATTGACGAATCAAACAATTATGGAGACAGCCGAAAGTTCAAAGACACTACAGAATGGGGTATAGCTTCAGGAAGAGTATGACGGCCAGTTTCCGAAAATGTTGTGGATAAAATTAGAAATTGCAGTTGCTAGTGCCAACAAGGCAAGCTGGAATGCACTTTCGCACAGCACTGCAAGTGAAATTGCCTAGTTCAACATTCTGCAATGAACTCATAATTTCTCAAGGGTTCCCCAGTCCTGGCTTGCCCACTCACCACACTTACTCCTTGGGATTTGTGGCTTTGGGGATACCTGAAAGACAGAGTTTATCGTGATCAGATGTGAAGTGGCCTGCATCAATTGCAATATGCTTCAAGCAGCCATGTCATGTGCCATTCTTTGTTTTACAGCTTGTCATCTGTTGTGATGGCCAGCATGTTGAGCAGATTTTGTCCTAGAACATTTGTGCTGTCAATAAACACTAAATCCATGCATGTGTCTGTTCTGTTTTTGCACCTGATCTGCTGTGCCACTGTTTTCCTGGCAGACAGACTCAATTTTGAACAAATCCTCCCCCTCCCCCCACTAAATCGTTTAGACATGCCCTTTTCATAAGTTAACTATGTATTGAGTTTCATTTAAATTGCTTCTCTGAACACCCAGGAATTGGGATACTTATTTTGTAACCATCTGGCATATATGATTGTCAGCCTGCAGATGCTGTACTTTTTACTGCTTTCCATGTAGCCATCTTTCAGAATGGTGACTTATCAGTAGCATTCTTGAACCTAAATTGTGAGATGTGAGTTCGATTCCTGTTCCAGGATGACTTAATTCTAAAATTTTCTAACAGATGGCTACACAAGTAACAGTAAAAAGATAAAAACTATATCCTGACAAAGATACTTGTGTCTTTCATGAATTTGTGAAGAATTAATTCTTCCAGGGGCTCACCTCCCAATGGTTTACATGTCTGTCATGTTATAAAATATCTTGAAATATTTTTGTGAATATTGTCTTTTATTTAAGAATTTTCATTTATCTTGCATCTTGAAGTACCAATCAACTTGTACCTTCTATCATGAGTGTAGGCATCTCTTTGCAACACAGGCCGTTTATATAGATGCATTTCATAGGCTTAAACTTTCTTATGCTTTAAACTAAGGCTACTGTCACCTAACATAAGCACACTGCAAGAATATGATAGATGTTCGTGCAGTTTTGTTTTGTAATTTAATGGTTCTCCATTTGCATACATTGTGGCTTCTATCAAGCATCCTCCGTTAGCAAATGTCTAATGCAATTACACAAAGGGGTAAGAATTTCTCAATTGTAATTGCTATGCATAATTTTGTATCATAATTGTCATCTCACATCTACATGTTACTATAATGTTCAGAGCATGCACACAAAGTAAGATTACTGCTGGTTTCCAGCAAATTTGGAATTATGTCCTCAAAACAGGAGATTTATTAAAGAGAGCTACTAATCAGGGACAAAGGATCTGTTAATCAAACTTACAAAAAAAAGATAAGTATACTATTTTTAATGAATTGTTTAATAACATTAACTAGCATTCAGGATGCACCATAGGCTGTATTTTTTTATTTAGCATGGACCATATCATTATGTGGAATCTGGCAACATTATTCAAATTGCCTTCAATGTCAACAAGCTTTAAGAACCTGGTCAAAACATTGAGAACAGGCCTTGATAGACCCCAAAAAGCTTGAAACATTTGCTAAAAACCATAAACTCAGATGGAAAGGATGATTTAGTGAATTCTTGAATTGAGTATAACTTATTTATATCTGTGTAAAGCTAAAAGTAAGTACTTTTTAACAAACTAAAAGTTAGTGAGGTGCTAATATTATCAGCACTTGCAAAACATAAATGTCATCAGTAATAAAAAGTTATTGCAAAATAAGCTTCTGTTATGTAATAAATGTGTAATACTTCATAGCTAGAAATTTTTATTTTATGCTCTATTAAAATGTTTTCTATAATATTGAGATTATTTTAGTAAAATTCAGTTTTTATCATTAAGAGAAATTATTTTTAATATTAATGGGAGCTCAACAGTTACAAATAACATTTACTAAAAATATAACATTTTGCATAATTTTGTATCATAATTGTCATCATCTCACATCTACATGCTACTATAGTGTTCAGAGCATGTACACAAAGTAAGAAGATTACTGCTGGTGTGCAGCAAATGTTGAATTATATCCTCAAAACAGGAGATTTATTATAGAGAGCTACTAATCAGGGACAAAGGATCTGTTAATCAAACTTACAAAAAAAGATAAGTATACTATTTTTAATGGATTTGTTTAATAACATTAACTAGCATTCAGGATGCACCATAGGCAGTATTTTTTTATTTATCATGGACCATATCATTATGTGGAATCTGGCAACATTATTTAAATTGCCTTCAATGTCAACAAGCTTTAAGAACCTGGTCAAAACATTGAGAACAGGCCTTGATAGACACCAAAAAGCTTGAAACATTTGTGAAAAATCATAAACTCAGATGAAAAGGATGATTTAGTGAATTATTGAATTGAGTATAACTTATTTATATTTGTGTAAAGCTAAAAGTAAGTGCTTTTTAACAATAAATTAAAAGTAAGTGAGGTGCTAAAAGTATCAACATTTGCAAAACTAAATGTCATCAGTAATAAAAAGTTATTGCAAAATACACTTCTGTTATGTAATAAATGTGTAATATTTCATAGCTAGAAATTTTTATTTTATGTTCTAAAGTTTTTCCTGTAATATTGATATTCTTTTAGTAATATTCAGTTTTTATCATTAAAAGAAATTATTTTTAATGTTAATGGGAGCTACACAATTACATATAACATTTACTAAAAATGTAATATTTTTTTCATTTATGTTATAACATTCACCATGTATAGTCAGCATATCATGTATAGAATGCATATTCCCATCTTGTCTTGTATGTACATCAGTAATAGGTAAAAAGCTTCTTTATCTGTGTACTAACATCTCAGGTTTCACTTAGTCAAAAATTGCTTTTTTACACTTAGGCATTTCAGCTTGCTCGATGATAAGAAACTAGATTCCTTATTTTTATGACAAACTAACTTTGACTCACAAAAAGTAAAAAAAAAAAAAAAAAAAAGGAAGGAAGAACTAAAATTGAAAGAACATTGTTCAGTTATCTCATTTCTCTGAATCAAATATTTTGTAAAGTTGTAGAATTGAGAATTTGTACAAAACATCCAAATTTGATATTTTTGTTGAATTACAAGAATATGGAATTTTGGGTATGTGGAACTACTTTCTTTTGTAGAGAGGAGTTTTCTTTTAAATTTGTCAGTAACCTTATCATTTGGCAAATACAGTTTTTGTCATTATTAAAATTAAGGCAGTTATTGTTTTCTGATTTTTACAGTTGTAACTAATGATCATTTCATTAATTTTTGTCTTTGAAATGTGGCTAACCTGTCTAGATATTTGAAAATTGTAACATTCTAGAGCAGAAATTAAATGTGCACCTCTTAGTTTATGTTCAAACTTTCTACCATTATACAACTAAGAACAATGTTGTGATTGTAGCATATTTAAATGGAAAATGGAAGTTTCATTCCTTCTGGTAAACAATATAGTTTTCAAGATTTCTAAGGAGTTGGCTGCATTATAATAGTTAAATGCAGCCAACTCCTTAGAAATCTTGAAAACTATGTGTTTATTATGACTTATTCTTCATTAATTTCTATGATATTAAGAGATACAGTTAGTCCTTGATTTATTCAAGTTTGCTAAGCTGTGAGAGAGAAATTCTTCAAGCTGCTCATTATATGTGAGGAAATTTCACTGTTCTGCAACTCTGTGCAGTGATGCACAAAATGGCTGGCTTTTGCACCTCCTGCTTACCAGCCACAATGTGTGTGGTTTTAATGGGACACAAAGGAGGTGTCATTTTATACAAGAAAGAAATTTTAGTCACTCATTATATACTATGCTGTGCAGATCTGTACTGTTGTGCACTGCAGTTAGATCACATATCTTGTTTATTGAACACTGCTTTCATTGGTAGATATGCTGACGATTGTAAAATTAAACCTCTACTGGTCTACCACTCTCAAAATCCCCTTGCATTGAAAGACTTTAAGGAGAATATGTTACTCTTGTGCTGGAAAGCAAATAAAAAGGATTGGGTAACTAAGCAAGTCTTTCAAAATTGGTTCAGAAATCATTTTACATTTGAACCCGAGAAATATTTTCAGAAATCTAACCTTGCTATTAAAGTGTTATTAATCCTCCATAATGTCCCTGGCCACCCTAAACACTTCAATAACATCAAACTTTAACTTTCATGTGTTCTTAACCAAAAACACGACCTACCTGATCCAGGCACTAGACCAGAGAGTCATATCAACTTTCAAGACATTATGTGTGCAGGACTGTATACCAGCTCCTTAAAGACATATTATTTTGATAACCCAAGGGATAAGCCTACAATTTGGGAGTGGTGGAAACAGCAACATCTAAGGTAATATCAACAATATTCAAGCATCGTCGGAAGAAGTCAGAACACTGATACCGAATCCATCGTGGGAGTCTGTATAAAGGCATCACTGATTACTTCAAAAGATTTCGTAGTTTCCAAGTGACAACGTGTAGCATTGTGGACATTGGATGGAAGGTGGGTGGGGACAGGTTCTCTAACATGGAAGAGAAAGATGTGATGTATTTCGATAACCCAAGGGATGAGCCTACAATTTGGGAGTGGTGGAAACACAACAACGTCTAAGGTGATATCAACAATATTCAAGCATCGTGGGAAGAAGTCAGAACTCTGATACTAAATCCATCATGGGAGTCTGTATAAAGGCATCACTGATGACTTCAAAAGATTACGTAGTTTCCAAGTGACAACGTGTAACATTGTAGACATTGGATGGAAGGTGGGTGGGGACAGGTTCTCTAATATGGAAGAGAAAGATGTGATGGTGTTGATTTGCTCACATGAACTTAATGTTGATGATATGATGAGCATGACCCAGGAACAATAGGAAGAAGAAAAGGGGGAATGTAAAGTTTTCCTAATGAAAGATTTGAGTTTGAAGGTAATGGCATCATTATTTTCACAGTTGGATAACATTGAGTAAAACCTTTTGGATGAAGACCCAAAATTTAGTCGTTTAGTCTATGTAGTTTGGATGATTCTGGCCCAGATGACCCTTCATCCCCTTCTTCCAATATGTAAACATCTACCACTACAGCCACAATCTCCATCCCCTAGAGCCAGACTGACTGCATACCTCTGTGAGTGTTGATTTATTTTAGTAAAACCATTTTTTACAATATTTGTGTTTATATTTCTGATGTATTAACATGATTTTAAGTCGCTGGAATCCATTTGAGACATATTTATGTTGTTGCACTGAGCCTCTTTTTCTCTCTATATAAATGCATTCGATATGTGTGATTTCAATTTATGTGAGGTTTTCATAGAGTGTGAACCACCACATAGATCGAGGACTTACTGTAATAATTTGTTAAATAGTCAACTGTTAATGGCAAAATCTAGAGTAGGTTTTATTAAGTTTTATAACTTTTATCAGTTCATTTTTGTCATCAAGCTGCTAATGGCTAACTGTACTTTGAATCTACAGACTTGAAAAAAAAACAAAAAAAAAAAAAAAAAAAAAACGAGCCACTCCACCTTAACTTTCAAACCGTTTGTTGCATGTAGACAAGTAGGGTACCATTGGAAAGCACTTGAAGGAAACTATCATGTGATGTAAAGAAACATGCTAATTAGTTCTCTATCTTTTAATTTTTCAATATAAGAGGTATGTTATTTTATGTGCATTCTATTCAGCACATAATAAAACCCTTAAATTCCAAATTTCATATGAATCGACCAATAAATACATGTACAGTGAGCTACGGAAAAAAGATGCCGCTAAGGTTAAACTGCGAAAGTTGTTTTTGATTTTTATCATTTAACCAAGAACAGATACAGTGATTCGACATTGCAACAGTAAAACACACAGAGGCCCAAATAATATGAGCCTCTATACAAGAACAGAACTGGTATATTAAGGGAATTATAAAATATGATCATGAAAAAAATGAATTATGACCATATCAGATAAATAGTCTGTGGGATGTGAAATATTGTTAAACCCCAAAATCCAAATTTACAGCATGATAGCATAAAACCTTGCTGAGATATATGTGAAAACTCAAGCATACATCATTAAGGGGGCTGTGCATAAAAAAACTTATTTTCCTCTACTTATTGTAAAACAGTTTACCTTGCAATACTAATAAGCACTTAGGAGAATGTGTTTCTACGGGACATTGTTTGATACAGAAACTGTATTAAGGTAGTTCCACCTAAAATCTTTGTCTTATGTTTCCAATTATAAAACTTCTTTACATATTTTCTTTGCAATTAATGTATTCCTAAGGATGAAAATGTGTACATCGATAAAACTAACTTTAAGCTATAGCATGGGATACTTAATACTTGCTAAAATGTAACCATAATTATATTAAAAATCAATCTTTTTCTTTGAGTAATGTTCAGACTTGTTAATAGATGGCATGACCTGTACATTGCAATGTCAGTAGACGAACATATGTTGGATTGCTTAGTTATGGTTATGTTTTAGCAAGTATTAAGTATCCCATGCTATAACTTAAAGTTAGTTTTATCAGTGTGCAAATTTTCATCCTTGGGAATACATTAATTACAAAGAAACTATGTAAATAAGTTTTATTATTAGAAACATAAGGCAGAGATTTTGGGTGGAACCACCTTCATACGAGACGGAAACCATGGGATGCGAAATATTATTATACCCTTAAATTCAAAATTGCAACTTTTGATGATGAATATTATAAGTTAATAATTTTGCACGAAAATAACTTAACTTACGACGTAGTTCCTGAAGTTACATATGTATTTTTTTTTCTATTGGTTACAGAGCTGACTCCTGTATATTGTTTAATTCAAAAATACAAATAAACAGTACATTCCATAAAACAAAAGCTTCGTATAAATGTGTTTTCTATATATTTCTTACATATTATAAATACCTTTACAGCTTCATGAAATTATGAAACTGTGGTCATGCAAATGAAAACTGAAAATTGTTTCCTGCACGAGTGAATCCATGTGCCTGATTTTTTTATATATTGTGGATTGGCTCTTGTATCCATTCTGTCTCGAATTAAGGTATAATCAGCATGTATTTGTTTATTGTTCCAATTCATTGATATTTTCCATCGTAGTTATACTGCTTAAACTGTCTATAATATACAAAACAGAACTGCCTTTCTCTGCAATACAGAAGCCGATTCCATGTGTGTAGCTTTGATCTGTATGCAAATCGCCTCTTCAGCTTAAGATGTTTTCGACTACCGGTTAAGAAAATAACCATAACCACTAGCATCTGGAGCATTAAGCTTATTTAGTGCAATTTAATATGGATCTAATTGTATTTTTAGCACGTGTTTCGTAAAAAAATGTTATGTTATCTGTTTGTCCGTCTGACTGTGGACGCCATATCTCTGCAACTATTAGTCCGATTTGAAAAATTATTTTTGCACTGGGAAGCTTGAAATGTGTGAATGATGATCCTTTATTTCGTTTTTTTTTTCATGATGCACCATTTTGCCGCTGGTGGCGTAAATTGCACATGATATCATATTTGAAATACACATTTTATTCCATATATTTGCTTCTAAACGTCAGATTAAATATTTTTTTTACCTTTCGATTCCATTTATGTCTGAGACTATTTTAGGTATAGTCATTTTTTCAAGTTACGCATACATTTTCCTATTTTCCTGTAGGGGCATAAAAGTAAATTACCCCCCCTCCGACATCTCTGCTTCTAAAACTCCGATTTGAAAAATGCTTTCTGTAGCGAATACCATTTCTGATGGGAAATCTTTTGCAAGTAATTTCTAATTTTTGGTAAAAAACCATTTGCCACCAGGGGGCGTAAGTGTTAATTTCTGCTTCTGTTGCATTTGCAGCAAAATCTGAGCTTCTAAAATCTTGATTGAGAAAATTCGTTCATGGACCGATACCATTCACGTCAATAAACCTTTTGAGAATACTTTCTTCTTTAATTAACGCATGGCTTCTCTGCCACGGGGTGTAGATATATATCTTATTTTTGTCGATATCTCGGCTTCTAAGAGACTGATTTGAAAAATTCCTTCTTTGTTAGATAGTTTCCAGTGCTAAATGTTCTTCATATAATTTCAAAATTTTCAAGCAGTTCATAGACTTTTCGCTAGGGAGCGTAAATGTAAATTGAGTTTCCCCCAATATCTCTACTACTAAAACTCTGATTTGAAAAATTCTTCCTGCACTCAATACAGTTCCTGATGGAAAATGCTTTTCATATCATTTCTAATATTTTGTAAAGAATGCTTTGGCCACCAGGGGGCATAAGAGTTTATTTCTGCTTCTGATGTATTTGCAGCTAAATCTGAGCTCCTGAAAACTCGATTGAAAAAATTATTTCATGTGCCGATCCCTCTCACATTGAAAAACCTTTCGAGAATACTTTCTTCTTAATATAATTCATGGTTTTTCTGCCATGGGGCATAGATGCATATCTTATTTTTGTCAATATCTCTGCTTCTAAGAGTCAGATTAATTTTGTTTTCTTTGTTGGAGAGTGTTTCCATAGTGAAATGTTTCTCATAAAATTTCAAATTTTTCTAAGCGCACAAGTTTGCCTTGAGAGGGTGTAAGTTCACATTCCCATTCCTCAATTGAAGAACTTTCTTCGGTCAGATTTCTTTAGATAGATAAGTCAGGTTAAGAACTTTTTTCTTCAGTCTAACTATGCAAACTCTGTGTGCGTATTTTCTTCCAGAAATAAGGCACCATTTTGCCGCTAGGTGGTGCAAATGCTTAATCTGTTTTACTCAATATCTCTGCTTCTACCTGTGCGATTTAAAAAATTATTTCAACGCTGAATGCCATTTATCTTGTAGAACATTTTTGGTTTGTATATGAGGAACTTTGTAGTTCACATTTCTGTTGGTAGGTGGTGTTTTTGTACTTCAGTTTGCAGCTGTATCTCCACTTTTAAAAACCCAGGGTCCCCACATTCCTTATTATAAATCCTTAAAAGTCCTTAAAAAGTGCTTATTTTTTATTAGGGTGCTTAGAATTCCTTATTTTTTGCCAAAAATAGGGGAAATTCCTTAAAAAGTACTTATTTTCCCCAGCTGGTTGCCTATGTTGATGACATCAGGTGAAAGTCTGTGTGAAAGCAAGAGACAGTGTGAGATAAGTAATTTGCTGAAGAAAGTGAAGAACCATGGGATAAGTTAAACATATCCAGCATATTCCACCCAACAAGCCCCCATCACCCATCTCTTGGTACTGATATTTCACACTTGTATTTAACCGTTTTGCATATGCAAATAAAAATTATTCAATTATACCATGAAAAGATGAAGTGCAAAACTGAAATCTTGAACATGCAGTTTTGACTGGTTTTGCATGAGATGATTATGTACAAAATTAAAATGTTGAACACATTGCTTTATCTACAGTTTTACGATTTGCTGCATCCGTGTTACTGTGAATGTGATTATTCTCTCGGGTAGGAAAACTGACTTGACCAAGAAAACGTGTCTTAAATTGCATAAAATCTAATTTATTACATTCACAAACCTAAATTATATGGAGAAATATTGACAACTTCATCAGCATATTTTAATTTGCATAGTTAAGTCATGTGTAAAAGTAAACTTGTGCACATGTCATTGTAGTGTATGCAATTTGCGAGGTCCTTAATAAAAATTGGGAGGGTGCTTAAAAGTCCTTAAAAAGTCCTTATTTTTTTGTGGAAGGAAAATAGTGGGAACCCTGAAAACACTATTGAGAAATTTCTTCTTTACTGTATGCTATTCGCTAGACTAGAAATGTGGAGCATCATCCGCTTTAAATAACGCACATATTTCCCGCTAGGGGGCGTAAAAGTCGCAACCTTTTTCTCGCTATCTCTGCTTTTGGGAGACGTATTTGAAAAGTTTTTCCTTAGCATATCTTTTTGCTTGTAGAATATTTTTCGCCTATTTTCAACCTTTTCATTTTGCAAAATTCTTCCGCTAGAAGGCATAGAGTTATGTAATGTTTCATTCTCTTTTATATTTCTTCTTTTAACTGTTCGATTTGAAATTCTTTTTGTCTCTGATACCTTCTTTCTGCCATGAGAAAGTTTTTATGCACCATTTTTTAATTTTTGTAATATGCTTTTTTAGCCACTTAGTGGAACTAAGCAGATGTTCCTATTTCTGGATGTTTCATCAGTTTTTGAAACCGGTTGATTGTTTTCCTAACCGGTTTTATTGACTTCGAATAGCTTTGATAGATTTAATTCGCGTCAGTATGGATTCAAAAGACGTACTCATTAACAGCCGAAAATTAGGTGTCTTATTTCTAGTTTCTTTTATTTTTTTCTTTCTATTTCATTTCTTTTACAAATATAAATGAAATAATAACTGGTTATACTCTGTGAAAAACATTGTTATATTCTGATAATTTCATAGTTTAAGGGAAAAGGAAAAAGGTAGTTCTCAAATCATGTTTCTTCAGCATGCACACGAAATAATAAAAACACTACTTTATTCGAACTCTCAATTTTTAGAATTAAATGAGAAAAGGAACTGATTTGACAATCTAAAATATACATTTTAGGTTTGCAAGGGAAATCTTAAAATTAAATTTCATACGATAGATTTCTTGTCGGGTGTTCAAATCCCGAACCTGCCGGCCCTCTAGTCTACGGTTTTTCTGGGGTTTTCCGCAGCCTCCTGGGCTTGGGGACGCGACTGTGTAGATAGTTATCTGTAAAGTCAGACCCAGATACACTTTTTCCCTTTCTCCTCATGCTGACAGTAGCAGAAAAATGCATTTCCCAAGCTGTCTGGTCATCGTGGGAAATTAGACCATTACCTTCCCGAATAAAAAAAAAAAAAAAAAATTGGGAGATACCTATAGCCAGAAGTGGCTATAAAAAGGGTTAACAGACAAACAGATGTTAGGATTCTAAATGAAAAATTCTATATGTCATTTATGAATGACAAAGTAGAACCAAAATACCTGACGTAACATTTTCCTGTTTCAAAAAAGTTATTCGTGTGATGTAATGCATTTGTGACATCATGTCAAAATGATTTAAATGACATGGCGTCACACCAGCAGCTGTTGAAAATCGGTCTTTGTTGCTATAACAACAAAGCAAAGTGGTACAAGTGTGTGCTGTACACGACAAAATGGGACAAATGTTCATACTTTCGAACAAAGAAAATTATATTGTTTTAGATTGGCATGTGGAATTTATATCAGAGATGCAAATTTAAATTACAAGACATAGCTGCTCCAATTAATTCGTATGTTAAGCTTGATAACTATGAAAGCAAAGTGAGTTTTTGAGGTGGAAAATAACAAATCATTTGGAATGGATCGCACTCTTTTGTAGCATTTTGTGTTAGCAGTTTCTAAAAATAGGGTGATCATTGCATTCCTCATATGTTCCTAAAGTGTTCCGAACGTATATCAATCTGTTCCGCATGTGTTGTCAAAGCTCTCTCCACCATAAAATGTTTTATGATAGAAGATACTATTTTTACATAACACATTCGGGACACTTCGTGGCAAAAGCATGGAGCATTGGCGTGGTGCACTGCAAATGCATTTTTCAGAATTACTTTTTCGGTGTGTACCGAATGAGTTGTCAACCTTTTCTTCACAGTTGTCAACCTTTTGTTCCACTGGGAACACATTGATGTGCTATGCATTTTGAACTGCCATGGATGGCCACAAAAGAAATTCTTGAAATAGGGCATGGCTCAAGCATTTGCATAATTTTAACTGTACTTAGTGCCCTAATTTACTTAAATATTGGGTTTTGGTTAAGTGAAACTTGACTTCAAACATGTCATGTATCTTTTGGTGCACATAGACATTCATCTGTATCCATTCAGTAGGTTAACAGCAGTGCCAGTCCTTGTATATTCCATGGCATATACAGAGTGTTTGTAAACTGTTTTAACAAAAGAAGAGGGGTGATAGTACCCATCAAGAGCAAACAATATTTACAATGGAACCTAGGGTCGCATTCTACTCTGAGTGTCAGAAAAGAGTAACTTCAAAATACATATTTACAATGGAACCTAGGTCGTCCAACAAGCACAAGTCATCACCTCAGACGTCATTTCTTTCGTGCCGGAGAAGTTGCACATCACCAGAACATCACCATCAAGCATTTACCGTAAGAAAATTGCCAGAGAAAAGACGCAGCATCGACAGTTGCAGCTGATTGGCTTATCAAGGTTCAGTAGATACTTCCTGAATGCCACATATCTCGCACGATGGATTGGACGTAGTGGACCTGTGGCATAGACTCCACGCTCACTGGACTTAAATCCACTGGCCTTCTTTTTCTGGGGGCACATGAAATCATTGGTGTACGAGACGCCTGTGGACTCCGTGGAAGATCTCGTCGCAAGAATCTTTGTTGCAGCGGACAGGATAAACACGACACCAGGTGTGTTCGAGAGGGTGCCGCCAGTCTTTCATTCACCGGTGTGAATTGTACAACTGCACCCGTGGCCGCCACTTTGAGCATCTACTTTGAGTCTGTCCCTGATCTCCATAAATGGGATTGTGCAACTTATGATGTTGTTAATTCTCTTTCTTTGCACTGTTGAAAGTTCAACTTGGACATCTAACTTTACTCTTTTCTGACACTCAGAGTGGAATGCGACCCTAGGTTCCATTGTAAATATTGTTCATCTTGATGGGTACTATCAACCCTCTTCTTTTGTCAAAACAGTTAACGAACACCCTGTATATATATATATATATATGAGTTCACGACTTTAATCTTTGTAACAAAGAACCTTTTCACAGTTCGGTATTATCAGCGTAGAGCATAAACTATATTTGTAGATTTATTTCATTGCGTCAAACCAGTCCCTTCCTGAATTTTGATTTGGTCTCCGTGTTCATGTGTGGCTGTGCCTAGCTCGAATGTGGACTTCTGAGCTGGTTTTCGTAATATGTGACCAACGACAAGCAGCATACAGTTTTACACGTATTTCCAGTTATATTTGATAATTACACTCTCGTTTTCTGTATTTGTGCCTTCTAAATATTTGAAATAAAAAAAATGACACTGAATTTTCGGTTGTAATGAGCACATCTTCTGAATCGTTTCTGACACGAATTAAATTTTTCAAAGTCAATGCAACCAGTTAGGAAAAATCAATCGGATTTTTACAATCAAGAAAACATCCAGAAATAGAAACAATTACATTACTTCTAACAGCGGCTAAAACGCATGTTGCAAAAATTAACAAATGATGCATGAAAATTTTTTCATAGTGAAAGGGTATCGGAAACAAATAGATTTTCAAATCGAACAGTTAAAAGAAGAAATATAGAAGGAAACACGATATAACTCTACGCCTTCTAGCGCAAGAATTTTGCGTAATGAGAAAGCTGAAAGTAGAAAAAGCTATGCTAAGAAAAAAGAACTTTTCAAATAGTCTCCCGCAAGCAGGTGTAGGGGGGGAGGCATTGACCCTTACACCACCAAGCAGGAAATCTGTGCATTATTAAGAGAGGATAATGTTCCACATCTCTATTGTCGTGAATGACATACAGTAAAAAAGTAATTTCTCAATACAGTTATTAGAAGCAAAGATACAGCTGCAAGCAGAAGTACGCAAACACCACCTAGCGACAGACCTGTGAACTATAAAACTTCCCAAATACCAACTTAAAGTGTTCCACAAGGTAAATGGCATCCAGTGTTGAAAGAATTTTTTCATATCGCACATTTAGAAGCAGAGATATTAAGATAAACTATTTAGGCTCTTAGTGGAGAAATTGTGCATGATTTTGGTAAGAACAGAGTTTGCACGTTTAGTAATATCTGACTGAAGAAAGAAGTTTTTCAATCGGGTTTTTAGTCTCTTAGATATTGCTGTAAGCGAAAAAGTGAACTTACGCTCTCTGATGGCAGACTTGTGAATTTAGAAAAAATTGAAATTTTATGAGAAATATTTCGCTGCGGAAATGCTCTCCAACAAAGAAGAAATAAATTTCAAATTAAACTCTTAGAAGCAGAGATATCGACAAAAATAAGATATGCATCTACGCCCCTGGTGAAAAACCATGCATTATGTTAAGAAAAAGTATTCTCGAGAGATTTTTCGATGTGAGAGGGATCGGTACACAAAATAATTTTTTCAATCATGTTTTCAAGAGCTGAGATTTCGCTGCAAATACATCAGAAGCAGAAATAAACACTTACGTCCCCTGGTAACCAAACCATTCTTTACCAAATATTAGAAATATATGCAAAATATTTCTCGTCAGGAGCTGTATGCGATACAGGAAGAATTTTTTCCAATTGGAGTTTTAGAAGCAGAGATATCGGGGGAAACACACCTTACTTGTACACATCTTAGCGGAAAGTCTGTGAATTACGTGGAAACTTTGAAATTATATGAAACACATTTCGCATCAGAAACTCTATCCAACAGAAAAGGAATTTTTCAATTCATAATCTTAGGAGCAGCAAATAAACAAATAAGATCTACATCTGTGCCCCCTGGGAGAGAAACCATGCGTTATTTTAAGAAGAAAAAATTCCGAAAGCATTTATTGACGTGAGGAGTATCGGCCCACGAACAAATTTTTTCAGTCCAGATTTGAGAAGCTCAGATTTTGCTGCAAATACATCAGAAACAGAAATTAACACTTATACCCCCTGGTGGCCAAACCATTCTTTAACAAAAATTAGAAATTATATGCAAAAGATTTCTTATCAGCAGCTGTATCCATTTAAGAAAGAATTTTTCAAATCAGGGTTTTAGAAGTACAGATATTGGAGTAAGCGCAACTTAATTTTACGCCCCCTAGCGAAAAATCTATGTGTAACTTGAAAGAGTGACTATACCTAAAATACATTTCAACACAAATGAAATCAAAAGGTAAAATAATTTTTTCAAACGTTTAGAAGCAAATACACTGGTGTGCAAAAATTAAGGACAAAGAGGAGAAATTAGCATAACAGCAGAACGAGCAGGCAGAACGGACCGAAAGACCACTCAGGAGATAGATTAGGATCCGGTAAGGTAGGGCATGCGCATATACATATATGCAGCATGACGGGGGGGGAGGGGAGTGTTGAAAGGTATAAAGCACACGGGCGGTGTACGCTCAGCAATTTGGTGAAAGCTATTGCACGGTGTACATTGGTTTGAACGACGTCGAGTTGCTGCCACCATGTGATATGGCCAACAGGCAATCCAGTAGACGACATCTGGATGACTTTACCCTAGGTCGCGTCATTGGGAAGTTGGAAGAAGGTCGAAGTGTGACTAGTGTGGTCGAGGAGTTTGGATCGCTCACAGCATAGTTTCACGAGCTTGGAGAGCATTTCAAACGACAGGAACAGCTGTCAGAGAGTTTAGCAGTAGTCGTCCATGAGCAACAATGGCGGCGGACGACCGGTATATTGTCCTACAGGCAAGAAGAGACAGACAGCAGACAGCGGGAGAAATTGCAGGGCACATGCAGCAGACAACTGGACGTCCATTGTCGCGTTTTACTGTAGCCAGGAGGCTGCACAAAGGTGGTCTATTTGCACGATGACCAGTACGGTGTGTGCCATTGATGCCTGCTCATCAGAGACGGCGGTTTCTGTAGTGCCAGGAACACAAGAACTGGACACATCAGCAATGGGGTCGAGTTCTCTTTACGGATGAGAGCCGATTTAGTCTGATGAGCAATTCTGGGCGTGTACACATCTAGAGAGAGCAGGGAACACGCAATAACACCTCCAACATCATCGAAAGGGACCGGTTTGGAGGTGGCGGAGTTCTCGTTTGGAGTGGTATCATGCTTGGTAGCCATACTGACCTCCACATCTTCCAAGCAGGTTCAGTCACTGGTGTCCGCTATTGTACCGAGGTTCTCCTGCCTCACATGCGTCTGTTTAAAGGTGTTGTGGGTCCTGAGTTCCTCTTCATGGACGACAATGCTACACCTCATCGTACAGTGGCTGTCGCAGAGCTGTTGGAGAGTGAAGATATTCAATGCATGGATTGACCTGCAAGGTCCCCGGACCTAAATCCAATCAAACACGTGTGGGACCTTCTCGGTAGACGCTTGGCAGCACGTCACCAGCCGCCAGCAACAATTCCGCAGCTGCGATTGGCGCTACAAGAGGAATAGGACGCCACAATGCCTCAACAGCTCCTTGACAACTTTGTCCTCAGCATGGACAGACGTTATAAATCCTGCAACGCAATCAGGGGTGATCATATCCCCTATTAAAGACTAGATTTTTCTTGGCAGCCGCCTGTCACATGGACGTTTCTGTCTTCTGTCCAGTTGTGCTCGAAGCTACCTTTTCAATAAAGTGCCTTTGTATCGTTTGGATTCCTTGTTTGGATGGTTTTGCTTACTTGTCCCATATTCTTACATCTTGGGGATCTTATGGTATGATTTGTGTCGATGTGGAGCACTTCTGCACGACGTTACATTCGAAAAACCATCTCGTCCTTAATTTTTGCACGCCACTGTATACGGAATAAAATGTGTTTTGAATTCAATATCGCCTGCATTTATGCCCTCTAGTTGCAAAATTGCAAATCGTAAAAAAAAAAATAAAGGATCATCATTCGCACATTTCAAACCAAAAGAATGTTTTAAATCAGACTAATAGTTAGAGAGAGATGGTGTCCACAGATGGACAAACCGATCACACAAGCACAATCTTTTTTTTTTTTTTACAAAAGACTTGCTAAAAAATCGGATTTTGTAGTTCTGCTTCAATTTTCTATTATGAAACAACCCTTTAGTGATACGCGAATACTCAGTACTTTGAGAAAATGTAATGATCGGAAACAAGAATATTCAAAACAAATTTCAGCTTGCACAGATTCTAGTTTTACATTGTTAGAAAAATATATAATGTTTATTCTAACCCTAAATCAAGTCATTAGCACGAATAAATGAAGTTGTTAGAAACAGCAAGAGTAAATAAACCCTCTCCCTGGATGGCCCAGGTTATCGTACAGATCACGTTCAGGGCCTTTGGTTGTCTGTACTCTGTATTCAATTTGTCGGAGGTTCGGGTAAGATGCAGACTTTCCAGCATTATCGCTCTTCTTGCAGGGAAGAAAACATTCCAGGTGTGTTTCCCAGATGTAGATTTATGGGTGGTCCCTCTAACTTTGTTTGCAAATATCTTCGCTATCAATCATACGATTTGGACGATATTTAAGATTTAGGGTTTTTTCCATGTGCTAAATAGAATGTGAATAAAATAGCATACACCTTATAGGGAAAAATTATGAGATAGAGAGCTAATTAGCTTAATTAGCATTTTTCTTTTCATCACGTGGTCATTTTGTTCACGTGCTTTCCAACAGTACCTTACTTGTTTATATGCGACAAACAGTTCAAAAGTTAAGGGGGTGGCTTTTTTTTTGTGGTCTGTACATTCTTATTGATGCTTTGTTAAGTATGTGCATTATTGTCACTTAAAATCTCCCCTCTTGTGCTACCCTAAAGATAGATGACAGCATAAGAAAGGAGATCTTGAGTGACAGTTATTGCCTTACAATGCACATGCTTTGAGATATTTTCCGGGCTCAAGGGAAGAGAACCACTTTTCAACTAGTTCTTTCATTGTAGCATGAGTAGTAGAACATTGATGCTTCAGATGGTGTTTTCAGAATGCGTGGCATATATACAATTGATCATGATGATGTGAACTAACTATTCACGAAAGCGTGCTAGTAATTTGCACAGATATTTAATATAGCAGATTGTTTAAATTGAGGTGACATAAGAATCTCAATGTAATTCCCTCTATTTTCCCTCATAATTTTAATTCAAATTTTAGCTCTATATTTGAGAAAACATAAGATAGTTCTTTCAGTTTCAGAAAGCTGCCTTCTTCATGGTTCTAAAATAGGAACTACAAAGATGTGTGTCATCTTTTTACATTATTTCAGTTAGCATGTTAAGGAAATCTGATAAGAGACAACAGAATACACAAAATGTTCTCTAAATTGGACGTTTCGTTTAACTAAATACAGGAGTTAAAGGAAAACAAAAAAGAGAGAGAAAAAAAAAACCCTCACAACTGAACAGAAACCTCAAAAACACTGAAACTGTTAAATCTCCTATTTAAACACTACTTAAGATAAATTTTAATAGTTCTTTTATTGTGTTACTCTATGCAATTTGAATCTTTTCCTACATTTTCTCCTTTAGAATTATGAAGATAAGAATCAGTCTATAACAGTTTATTTGAAAATATCAGATGAAAGTTTGTTCTTTTATTTTAATGTGTGTGTCATATTTATTACATTCTCTTTCACTGTACCTACTGATGTATGAAATAGAAATATTATTTCTGATATTGTTGCTTATGATCGGTTGTGAAAGGTAATGCACAGAAATTATTTCTAGAAATGTGAATATATGAGTCATTGGATTCTTAACCCCTTCACCACCACCAAAAAAAAAAAAATACTATGCTGTGCAAAATATTACAATTTCAGATGGTGTCCTTGAAAAATGGAAAAAAAGTGCAAAAAATTCCTTCAAAATGCCCGGAAAAAGTTCTCAAGCCCCCCCCCCCCTTTTTTTTTTTGTTATGTGAAGCCTGTGCAGAAGTCTCCAGGAACCATACAAAAATAATTTCACTAAAATTATCTAAAAAAGAATCAGTTTAGTTTCATTGTCAGTTTTAAAACAGTTAATCACAAAAACTTAAGGTAGCAATCTTAAAAGCACAATAATTAAAACACTACGCTGGCTTCCGATGAAGTGAAGCTTATTTAATGTACAAGTTAAAAGATTAAAAATAAAGCCATAAGAACTTTCGGTCTTCCTAAAGACCATCATCAGATGGAAGTACCTTTGGCTTGAATGTATGTATACCATCTGATAATGGTCTTTAGGAAGACCGAAAGTTCTTATGGCTTTATTTTTAATCTTTTAACTTATACATTAAATAAGTTCTTCACTTTATCGGAAGCCTGTGTAGTGTTTTAATTATCGTGCTTTTAAGATTGCTACCTTAAGTTTTTGTGATTGACTCATTCCGCACGAGAACCTGATATCTTTTAAAACAGTTATTTTATTTTCTGACTAAACTTGATATCTCAAATTTTTTATTGAAATAATTTTATGGTACTCAAGTAATTTTGAATAGTTTTGCATTTCTGATTTCGGTCATTTTATCTGTGTAGGCTGCCACACTGGCCAGTATATCTATCTCATCTTTGAAACAAAATCTAAAGGAAATACAGAGAGAATTAACCGATCAGCAATCTAAAGAAGAAGAAGCTGAAAAGAAATATTCAGTTTCTGTGGAGCATTATAATTCTATTATCACTGAACTTCAAGAAGAAATCACAAAACTAAATGAAGAAATAAAAAATAATGTGTATGTGATTACTCTATATTTTCTGTTCATTGATATGTACAATTGTTAATTCATCATATGTTATTTCTCCTATTTCATGGTTTTTGTGAGAAATAAATCACATGTAGAATGAATTGTAAAATTAATACAAATCAATAGGATATAAGATTTTTGTTCATAAAATTTTGCATCTTATTTTCATTGTTGTTAAAGAAAGAAGTAAGTGTTAATGAAGTTAGTCAGGAAATGTTTCTTACACAAAATTGCCTGTAGGAAAAATGATAAAATTCCCTCCTCTTTACTCATAAGGATGTAGCCCCTATCAGTATAATGCCTTTCATGCCAGCTGCTACTGTTTTTACAAAATCACAGCTGTAAAAAAATTGCATGGTAACTACTCATTTATTTTTAAATGAGAAAGTGATTGTGCCTTCCAGGTTATCACTGATCATAGCTTGTTGGAAAACATATTCTGTCTTCCAATGATCAGTGCTCTAGGGTGTTGAATTTTGGCTGCTAATAGTTCTTGGCCTAGGTTCGATTTCTGAGTAAGACACAGGTGTTATTTTCTTGTTTGCAGCATTAATTCTCTCCTAGTATCAGTGACCCTAAATATGGATTAGACAACACCTGTTAGCCGTAGATGCTCTTGGAGAAATTGTTGCTTGCTACCTTTCTCTCCCTTTTCAAGAAAAGTAAAAATATAGTGTAAGTGAATTTCAAAACATGTTATCCTAGAACCTGGGTTTGAATTTCAGGTGAGACATGGATGCTATGCTGATTTTTACAGCACTAGTTCTATCTCTCCTCAATAGGTTTAGAAAATCTGTAATACAAATCCATGAATTTGCCAACACTCCTCTTTGCCCCCCTGCTTCACCCTAAATAGGTGGTTAAGAACTAACTCTTAGTCAATGAGTTCTGTGGCTTATTGAAGCCAAGACTTCTAACAGCTGTCCGTACATACTCTGTAGAACCAATAGGTTGGAAAGAAACTGCATAATATTTAGCCAGTTCTTAGAGTGTGACCTTCAAGCTTGCACTGGAACTATATGGAGGAAGTTCTACTAATGCGTCTCCACATTGGGTATTGCTTTCACTCACTGCTGCTTGCTGTTTTGCAACACTGCATATATGTGTAAGATGTGTAATTCGCCTTTGTGTTTTGCTCGTGTTTTGTGTTTGTGTGTCATTGGTTTTGTTTTGGACATGCTTACTAATTTATTTTACTTATTGTATAAGATGACCCAGAAATTCTTGGTTGCCTTTTAAATTATCAGTATGATGTGTCTCTTATGCTTTCTTTTCTATGTTGTATTAGTATTTTTTCTTTTGTGTAGCCCATTGTCTTTTGTCAGCCCTTTACATCATTTTATGTAATGTTTCATGTGGCCTGTCTTATAAGTGTTTTTTGTGATTTTGATGTTACATTTTAATTTCTGTTTTTGTTGATCGATAGTGGTGCTTGGTTCTGTTTGGTCCACTGCAGCCTTTGTGCCACAAAAGCTATCAACCAGCTAACCAACAAACCATTCAACAGTAAGCTTTGGCTGGAAGAACTCCATTAGGATTATTTAATTTGGCATACTTCCCAAATCTTTGTAGTTGGGGACCTTTCTTTTTTGGAATGTCAGCTTTCTGAACTGAGAACAGAAAAGCTAACTGTCACTAAAAAATGTGCTGATGAAATTTGGAATCATAAACAAGAATTTCATGCTCAACTTTAAGATTTTTAGTATGTTTTTTGTAAAAAAGAATTAAAAAGGCACTAGCTTAAAGTAATTACTGTGTCCATCTGTCTGTGGACACCACAGGTTTTTCTGATTTGAAAAATTATTTTTATATGGGGAGGCCTAAACTGTGAGAATGAAGATCCATATTGTGTGGTCTTCTACTAATTTATAACCTTGCCACTAGGAAGCATAAATGCCAGTTGCTTATTGAATTCAAAATCATATTTCATATCATTGCTTCTAAAAAATCCAACGGGAAAAATCTTTTTTCCTTTGCTACCTTTCGCACAGAAGACCATTTTGCAATCAGATTGTTCTTCAGATAATGCAGAGTTTTCCTGCTACATGACTTGAATGTATGTTGTGCATTTCCTGATATCCCTGCTTTTAAAAGTCTGATTTGAAAATTATTTTTGCCCTGAATAGCATTTGTGGTGGTAAATATTTTGTGTGTAATATCTAATTCTTCATATCGCACAATTTTGCCACTTACAGTGTTAATTAAGTTCATATTTCTGTTTGCAATATATTTGCAGCTATATCAACATTTCTAAATATCCAATCGTAAAAATGTTGTTGTTTTTTCAGATGCTACATACCTTGGAAAACATTTTATACATAGTTTCTACTCTAAATAATACACAGTTTTCTTCATAGGAATTAAGGAAGAACTTTCACATCACTGTTCACTGTGTAACATTTTCTCAGACAACTTGAAAATTGCATCACAGTAAAACAGGAATCAAACCCGCATCTCCTGATTTTTGTTCAAGCATGCTACCAATACATCACCCAGGATGATAAGTTCCAAATATGTGAATAGATAAGGTATTATATCCTATCAATCTGAACCCACTTTAGCTTTGCGCTTGTTGAAGCAATCTTATGTTTCCTCATAGCATCAATGATCCCTTTAAATCCAGAAAAGAATATAGGTCACAAATCACTTAGTGCATCAGATATCATCAACATAGGAATTGAGTGAGGAAGTAATATCCTTCACAAATACATGGAAAATTCACAAGCACATTGTTTTTAGCAATCAGATTGCTGTCTAATTGCTCAAAGTAATATGCTCATGAATCACCTTCATATTTGTGAAGAACTTTTCTTCCTTAATTACTGTGATGATATCCAATGCACTGGCGATTCTGACCTGTATCCATTCCTACATTTGAAAGGGTCATCAATGTTACAAGAAAACATAGGATTTCTTTGACTAGTGAAAATTTGAAGTTGTTCAGATTCCTAAACTGTAATTGTTTGGTTTCAGCTACTTCAAACTTCATTGCCCTGAGTGGTGTAATGGTAGAATTCTCAAATAAAAATTGGGAGATGCAAGTTCAATTACCTCACCAGGATTATGTAATTTTCAAGTTTTCTGAGGAGATGTTTCATGTAGAACAGTTAACTAAAAGCAATTCAGAACTGCTGTCTGATTGCTTAAAAAATAATGTACACAGTTTTCCTTCTAGGTGGCATAAATGTGTATCTTAGTTTTTATCGGTCTCTGGTTCTAAAGGTCTGATATTTAAAAAAAAAAATTATCTTTTGTTTTCTGACAACATTTATAATAAAAAAAAATACTGTAAATTTCTGGTTTTTCGTGACTTGCAATTCTCATATGAGGGAGCTCATATTTCTGGTTACAACTTATTTGTTGCCATACCTACACAACTAAAACCCCAAATGAATTTTTGGGGGGAAGGGGGGCAGATCCTGGTCACTACAGAAAATAGTTTATGCATAGTTTCTGCTAAAAAATAATTCATAGTTTTCCTACTAGTGCCATAAGTGAATATTTTAGTTCTCCCAAAATCCCTTATTATAAACGAGTTCAATTTGAAAAAAGTAATTTTACATTGAACCGTATTAATCAGAAGCAGCATTTTGCTTACATTTTTTAATTGTTTGCAATAAGCAGTTATATGCTGCAGGGTGATATAAGTATGTATTTCAGTTTGTTGTTGCATCTCCACATCTAAAATCCAATTGCCCCCCCCCCCATTCACACACACATGCACATTATTATGCATTCACTATAGCAAAAATCATGAACATTATCCATTTTAAATAATGCACATTTTTCTTGCTAAGGAGTGTGTATGTATAAATTGTTTTCTTGCAATTTCTCCTTTTAAAAGTCACATTTAGAAAATTCTTCAGTCACATTCTTGCCTCTATGAAGAAATTCTGATTGTGTGAGGAATGGCCCAAGTGGAAGGTGTCTTCCAAATACATATATACACTGTTGCTGCGAGCATCAGTGTATATATGTATTTGGAAGAGTATCTTTTCTCAAAATTCATCTAAAAAAAAATCTTAGTCAAGAGTGAAAAAATTTTTTTGCCTGTTTTTGTAGTCAAATAGCACATAGTTTTTTTACTAGTGCATATAAAGTTATTTTAGGTTTTCCTCCAAAGCTCTTATTTTTATTGTCCAACTTGAAAAAATCCTTTTAAAGTTTCAGATATCTTAAGCTGTCAGGAACATTTTGTGTGCAATTTTCAATTCATATTTCTGCCTTTGGTGGGCCTTAGTAGCTATTTGTGCTTGCAAATATTTTACCTATTCTATAAATCCGATTGGAGAATAAAAAGTTTTTGTAACCGAGTCCATTCACCATGAAAAACATTATGCATATAGTGCAATCCAAATGTTCAGTTTTCTGCTAGGTAATGTGAGTGCTTTTTCTTTTTCTGTCTTTCTCTTTTTCTAAAAATTCATTTTGAAATATTCATTTGGTGTCAGAATGGATTCAAAAGACATGCTCATTACACCCGAGAATTCAGTGTTTGTTAAAACTATGAGACCATTTCACTTTGTTTTCAACACCATTTGAGGTCACTGTTGCAGGTGTTCCAGATAAATTTCAGTTGAAGATCATAAATTTTTTGTGAAATGAAGACTGAAAAAACACATTTCTAGATATTACATACACCTCTTAACATCTGTAAGTTCTGTTTCCCTGCTGATCAGTTCCCAATGCCCAAATCCCACACAGGGATAATTACATACATACGTATCACTAAGCTGTTGTCTGCAATTCAAAGGTTAGCTCCACAAAGAAATACAAACTACCAGATAATATTTACTTACTGTTGCCGTATCAAACTTCTCCATTTACAGCGATCTTGACATACAGCTCGGGCTTCACTGACATCCATCCACGCCATACACAAGACCTTTTATACTTCATACTCATAATCTTTTTCTCATGCAGACACTCCTGAATCTGATCCTCCCATAACTTCCTTGACCTTTCTCTGCCTTTCTTTCCTGCCACTTGGGCTAAAAAGATTTTCTTAGTAAGCATCTCATCACTCATTCTTTCAACATGGCCAAACCACCAAAGCATATTAGTCTCCACCTTGCTAACAACATTTTGCTTCAGATTACATAACTGCAACACATCTTCATTCCTCACACAATCAGAATGTGTCTTGCCACAAACCTCCCGTAAGTAACACATTTCTCCAGCACACAAACAACTTCTATGTTTCTTCTGTAGTACCCAGGTTTCACTGCCATACATCAGAGTAGGAACTATTACATTTTTATACACAGCCATGCGGGACTCTCTTGAGAACCCATCATTTCTGTGAAAACCTCCCAAAGCAGCCATGACTTTCAATGAACAATTCACTGGCATACTGATTTCACCATCCAATTTGTTCTCTTTGTCAAACATGCTTCCCAAATACACAAACTTATTCACCTGGTCAATCACTGTGCCATTTAGACTTATGCTACTTTCAGTACTACCAGTTTCCCGCTCAAAAACCATAACTTTGGTTTTTCCCTTATTATACTCATTTTGAATTTCATGCAAAATTCGTACATCCAGGACAACATACTCTGCAACTCACTTTTGCTCTCTGCCAACATGACAGTGTCATCAGCATACAGCAATCTGCACACACATATATCACCAAGACATAAACCAGTATTATCTATTTTGGCATCACGCATCCATAAATGTATTAAACAGCCATGGTGACATTACACAACCTTGTCTGACCCCTTCACCAATAGAAAACCATTTTGATAAAATACCATTCACTCGTACACTAGCTGTACTGCCTGCATACATGGCTTTTATACTGTTAAGTAGATTCCCTGTAACACCATATTCATTCAATGCCTTCCATAAAAGTGTCCTATTTACTCTGTTGTAAGCTTTCTCTAAATCTACGAAGGCAGCAAAAACTTTCTTACTAATAGCCAGATACTTTTCAATCACCATGTGCAATGCAAAAATTTGGTTAGTGCAGCCTTTACCAGGCATAAAACCACTTTGAACATCCCACACTTTCTGTGAGGTAAGACCCTATACTTGTTCAATAACGACCTTACCAAACACTTTTCCTGGCACGCTCGGTAGGCTAATACCACGATAGTTCTTACAGTCAGTCTGACCACCCTTTCCCTTATACAAAGGAACAATCATAGGAATGGTCCCTCGGGATTGGAAGGATGCTAACTCCAAGCACAACTGGCAAATTTCAGTTAACCAGTCAATTACAGAGTCACCACCATATTTCAACATCTTGGCAGTTATGTCATCAACTCCCGGAGCCTTACCATTCTAAAGAGATTTTAGAGCTTTACGCACCTCTTCTCTTGAGATCCCTTCTGTGTTTCCATCTTTCACTGTGGCATCATCTGCTTCTGCCTCTGAATCACCTGTGCTTTCCTGATCTAATAACTTGCAGAAGTATTCACCCCATCTTTCACTTAACTCATTGGGCTCCCATATCATTTCCCCGATCCTATTCTTCCCACAACTTGCAACTTTGTTTCCCCTATTTTTCCTGAGTGTCATGTACTTCCAGAAAGTCTTCCTATCTTTCCAAAAAGCCAATTCATGCCTTTCCACCTTTTCTTTACTATCTTTTGCCTTACCCTGGCAAACTAGCTTAGCGGTTTCACTCTTCTTACAGCGATATTCATCCACAGAAACTCTACCTTGCAACATCCCCAAATAGGCTCCCTTCTTTCTCTTTACTGCCTCTTCAATCTCACTATTCCACCAAGCATCACCTCTCTTGTTACCCACTATTGTGGTGCCACAGACCTCTACAGCAGCAGTGACAACACAGTTCTTAAAACATTCCCACTTCTTTTCTACATCCCTCTCTCAAGACTTCGGCTCCTTCAGTCGTTCTGAGTACATCATAATTACGCTGATAATCTTCAGGGAACCTTGTTTCTTCAGTTATTTAGGGAATAGCTCCCCAATGGCCTGAGCTGACCTCGTGATGAATAATCTTGTCTTCGTATCATTGTGCAATTTCATCACTGCTGGAAAAACTGTTCATCCTGCTGTTGGGGAATGGCAACCCCACAGCCCTCTTACTGTATGATGTTTCCCTTTTTTAGTCTTTTGTTATGGACCTGACATGCACCTGCCACAGTTATAGGCTCTTGAGATTGTGATTGTGTACCAGCACTAGACTTCAGTTCTTTGCTCTGTTTCATTTTTTTACCTTTTTACATTTCTCCTTTGTTTTCCAGGCTTGATTAGCTATGTCTACCTGCACGTTTGCCACCCTAAGGTGGAAAATGGAAGGCTGAAGTTTCTGGGGGCTAGGGTGTAGTGTTGTCCACAGTTACTAACATTTGTGTTTGTCCCCCTTTTCACCCTAAATGGGTGGCTAGGAACTAACCCTATTCTAGTCAGTGAGGTCTTGGGCCGAGTGTAGTCCAGGCTTTCAACAGCTTGTCATTGTGTATGACTGGGTGAGCCTGGGGATGGTGTGGTCATGCTAAAGGGGTATTTCTAAGACATGGGATAATAGTTGAGGTACAAGCCAAACATGTCTTTCCTGTCAACTGACCTGTATCTATCTCTCAACCCTAGATATCACCTTCAACCTGAAATGTAGGTCCTGTGTGCATGGCTTGTGGACCTCTGGCTCTCTCTTGTTGGTCTTAATGGTGAGCAGGGAAGTCAGTGGACGAATTTCTCTCTCTCTGTATTTTTTTTAATGAATTTATTAAGTTATACATAATATCAAAAGTATTTTACCTGATATTGTCAAAGTATTTCGCACATTGTTTGCTCTGTGAGGCACGTGCTCCCGGCCCGAGAGGTCCCTTACGTTACCGACCTTTGGTTAGTTATAAAAAAACATTTTGCAGAAACAAAACAGTTAGGTTATATATTTTCAGTTCCACATTCATTCACTCGCACAATCAAAAGTTTAACATTTACTGTTAATTAAAAAGTTTTAGTAGAAAGAGTTATACTCGTCGGGTCAGGAGACGTCTCACAAGGGGTTCGTTGTTACAGGAGCGCTTTCAGCGGTGCTTAACCGCCATCTTCGGACCTATACTTCTACACGAGAGTTTCTCGTGTGTGTGTAGTTTTGGAGTTACATGGCGGGAATCGATGGGAAGGTTTGCTGCCTGTATGTGTTAGGTGATTTGTTTCCAATGTGTCGCCATCTATTGGATGAGTTGGTAGGTATCAGTCGTAAGTATAATTCTATTGTGTGTCTGTATGTGTTAGGTGATTTGTTTCCAATGTGTCGCCATCTATTGGATGAGTTGGTAGGTATCAGTCGTAAGTATAATTCTATTGTGTGTCTGTATGTGTTAGGTGATTTGTTTCTAATGTGTCGCCATCTATTGGATGAGTTGGTAGGTATCAGTCGTAAGTAATTATCTATTGTGTGTCTGTATGTGTTAGGTGATTTGTTTCTAATGTGTCGCCATCTATTGGATGAGTTGGTAGGTATCAGTCGTAAGTATAATTCTATTGTGTGTCTGTATGTGTTAGGTGATTTGTTCCTAATGTGTCACCATCTATTAGATGAAGTTGGTAGGTATCGGTCGTAAGTATAATTCTTTTGTGTAGATATTTTTGGGTTATTATTCGTTCGTAGAAACAGGTGTATTTTTTTTATTTACTTATTGGTGTGATTTTTTGTAATGTTCTTTTTTTTTTCTTTGTCTTTTTTTATGGATTTTTTCTTTTTTTTATAAGTGATTTCCAGGCTGTGTCTAGTGTGGTGGGGTCTTGTAAGTTGCATATTTTATCTTTTTCTTTGTTCAGTTATAACGCTTTCGGAAATCCTTAATTCTTTTTCGTTAGTGTGGGTGGTTAGTAATTTAATATTTTCAAAATCAGGGTATTGTTTATGTTTAACACAGTGTTGGATAAGTGCAGTTTTTCTTCTTTTTTTGTTCCAGTTTTTTATATGTTGATGTAATCTTTTTATTAATCTATTTTTTGCACTGCCAATGTGAAATGTGGTCTTCAGAACTCATTACATCAACATATAAAAAACATTACATCAACATATAAAAAACTGGAACAAAAAAAGAAGAAAAAACTGCACTTATCCTACACTGTGTTAAACATAAACAATACCCTGATTTTGAAAATATTAAATTACTAACCTACCCAAACAAACGAAAAGAATTGAGGATTTCTGAAAGCGTTATAATTGAACAAAAAAAAGATAAAATATGCAACTTACAAGACCCCACCACACTAGACACAGCCTGGAAATCACTTATAAAAAAGAAAAAATCCATAAGAAAAGACAAAAGGGAAAAAAAAGAACATTACAAAAAATCACACCAATAAATAAAGAACAAAAAAATACACCTGTTTCTACGAACAAATAATAATAGCCCAAAAATATCTACACAAAAGAATTATACTTACGACTGATACCTACCAACTCTTCCAATAGATGGTGACACATTAGAAACAAATTACCTAACACATACAGACACACAATAGAATTATACTTACAACTGATACCTACCAACTCATCCAATAGATGGCAACACATTAGAAACAAATTACCTAACACATACAGACACACAATAGAATTATACTTACGACTGATACCTACCAACTCATCCAATAGATGGCGACACATTAGAAACAAATTACCTAACACATACAGACACACAATAGAATTATACTTACAACTGATACCTACCAACTCATCCAATAGATGGCAACACATTGGAAACAAATCACCTAACACATGCAGGCAGCAAACCTTCCCATCGATTCCCGACATGCAACTCCAAAACTACACACACGCGAGGAACTCTCGTGTAGAAGTAGAGGCCCGAAGATGGCGGTTAAGCACCACTGAAAGCGCTCCTGTAACAATGAACCCCTTGTGAGATGTCTCCTGACCCGATGAGTATAACTCTTTGTACTAAAATCTTGTTATTACACTGCCGGACAATTGCTAAGGACGGATGACAATAGCAACGATCGCAACCATAAAATGGAAGGCAGGAAAATGTGGAAATTAGCATAAGTGCGGGATACAGTAAGACGTGTTGTGCATATGCAAATTTTGGATTGCCGAACTTGCTCGTGACGTCATAGCGCTGATAAAAGATATAAAGGATTTGACGCGTATTGACCATTGTTGTTCAAACGCAAAGTTGAAAGGGAAAGAATCAATTGACGAACTTGCAATTTTCAGTATGTCTCCGACATCACCTAGATGATTTTACGCGTGGCTGTATTATTGGCAAGATTGAAGAAGGGCGAAAAATAACAGATGTTGCCAGGGAGTTCGACGTCAGCCACAGTGTTGTTTCAAGGCTTTGGAAATCATTTCAAACAAATGGAGAGTGTAGCAAACGTCACGGGGGAGGTCGTGTTTGCAGTACGACACCTGCAGAAGATCGGTACATAGTGCTATTAACAGAAAGACACCGGCGCAGCACAGCTAGTGAGGTAGCAATGGCTGCTACTGGCAAGCGGATCTCCCGAAAAACTGTCGCCAGACGTTTGCATGAAGGAGGACTATACGCCCGCCGTCCTGTTGTGTGCATCCCATTGTCCAGACGTCACCGTACCGCCCGTTTGCAATGGTGCCATCAACATCGCAATTGGACTGATAACGACTGGTCTGCTGTCCTCTTCTCAGATGAGAGTAGATACAGTCTATCGTCTGATTGTCGACGACAACTGATCTGGCGTGATAGTGGTACTGCATATTGTCCAGCAAACATACAGGAAAGGGACCGATATCCGACATGTAGTGTCATGGTATGGGCTAGCATCATGATCAATGGCCGTACGTCCCTCTATGTGCTTCCAACTGGGACTATGACTGGCCAACGATACATTAATGATGTTCTGCTACCTCATATTCGCTTGTTCCGTGGTGCTGTCGGTGATAGATTCATTTTCGTGGACGACAACGCAACATGTCATCGAACAGTCGCTGTCCAGGAGTGTCTTGAGAGCGAGGATATTCAACGCCTCGTATGCCCAGCACGTTCTCCAGATCTGCATCTTATTGAAAATGTGTGGGATGCTTTGGGGAGGAGTCTTGCTGGTCGCCAATGCCCTCCAATAAACAAGGACACCCTCATCCGTGCACTGACAGAGGAATGGGATAAATTACCCCAACAGCTGCTTGATAATGTTGTGCAAAGCATGACACGACGTGTGGAATCTTGCATCGCCCTCCATGGTGGCCATATCCCGTATTGACATCTTACGCCGGAACGCCTGCGGACGGTAATTGCATTTTTTTCACGTTTACGTATTCTGCACAAAATGGTCTGTTTGTCCCTTGAACACGTTCCAAAGCCTTCTGGATTTCAGAGCACAATAAATTGTCTTTCTTGTAATGTCCTGGCATTCTGACATTATTTTATTTCACTTGGCATCCAACCACACTTACTTTTTTATGCGCTATATAGCCGTTTAGGATCCGTCCTTAGCAATTGTCCAGCAGTGTAATAGTAAATTTTAAACATTTGATTGTGCCAGTGAATGAATGTGGAACTGAAAATATATAACCTAACTTTTATTTCTGCAAAACATTTTTTTATAACTAACCAAAGGTCGGTAACGTAAAGGACCTCTCGAGCCCGGAGCACGTGACTCACAGAGCAAACAACGTGCAAAATACTTTGACAATATCATGTAAAATACCTTAGACAGTATGTATATTTTAATCAAAAGCATGTTTATAACATAAGACAACCCATAAGGTTGCCTCATGAATTGCATTTTTCGTAATTCCTTAAGTGTTTGCCAAAGTACAAAATCTGAGCATTGGATTGAGGAAGAGACAATCTCTTCTGCTAAAAAACATGTTCCTAATACTTGCAACACTCTATTTTTTTTTATTCATTCTTTATACAACTGTTAACCTTTCAGTGCAATTCTTCTTTTTGGATAAATAAAGCATTCAAGCAGTTGATGGCTTTTAAAGAGTGTCAAGAAACTTCTATATAGAGATTTTCTAATAGAGACATTGAATCAAACCATGCTGCTGGAGATTCGAGTTAAAGTGACACCTCATGGATATCTCAGTTCACCTTGCAGAGTTGTCCTTCTTGCAACTTGCCTGAATGTGGCAATAAAAAGTTCCTTGAGAAACTTAGGAACCAGCATGTCACTTGTGTGCACTGAATCCTCTCTAAGTAAGATGGCAAGTCTGTTCCCTTGTGCAAAGTGATCCTGACTTTCAACACCCCAACCGTTCCTATTTTCATCTGAATGCAGGATACCTTAATCTTAGTGTACATCCATACATCCTTAACCCTTTGAGTTGTTTCAAGTGCCAATGGTATGGCCACTCCCAACAGTCATAACATAGCTAGGTGTAGGTGCTGTGACTCTGCTGGCAATCCTTTGATTTACTATGACCCTGCCTCAGAGCACTGCCTCAACTGTGATTGTTCACTCATTGCGTCTTATAAGCAGTGTCCAAAGTGTACTGAAGAATAGGTTGTACACCACCTCACAACAACAGAACATATATCCTATCCAGAGGCCAGAAGAAGAGTCGTCCCTTGCAATTAAAGTTTGGCAAACCTATGGATCAGTGGTGGTAACCAAGTCAATAACCACTGTCCAAATTGAAGTCCATATTCCAGTGAACTGTCCTTACCAGTTCGAAGACATCATTGCTGCTGGATTTGAGGAACTTAAATCACATTCTGTGGATTCCCAAGTGAACCCCCAACTCTTTGCCGAAATGTGCTGTGCAACCACTTCCTGCACTGGAGTACAGGCTGTGAATAATGAAAAGAAATCTAGAGATAAATAGAAAAAACATTACTGCTTCTCTACAATCTCCTACCAAAACCCAGGGTTGGATGGGTTCATACAAGACCTCTGGGACAAAGCACTGTCCCATCCTGCCACCAGATTGGACTCCACCACAGTCGGAGAAGGAATCACTGGAAGAGCTAATGGAATTTGAGTGCTTTTAAGTGCTCAGATTCCAGTAGCTTTTCTGATAGTTTTCCTCTTTTTCTCAACCATCAGTTCCATCTTACAGTGGAACTGTCAAGGTTTCCAGACAAGATTTGATGATGAGAAATGCCTGTTTTTGTTTAATGATTTCATTTGAGGATGTGAGACACCTGCTTTCTCTTTTAAATAGGTACATGATATTTTTACTTTTGTAACTGAATACTACATAATACAAGGGAAAACTTGGATAAGTTTTGTGAAATGGATTTAAACTTCATATTTAAACTACAAAAAGAAAAGGGCAACAATATGAAGTTTTCATATATAAAAATGATATGACAAAGTGCATGTATTTTATTCATAATTTCAAGAAAGAAAAATACAATATAATGCTGAATTGTGTACTTCTTACCATACAAAGTTGCTTAAAATTCACACAGCAAGAAATTTAATTAAAAGGGCTAAGTTACTATCTTCATCATGTAATCAACAGAATACAATTACAGAAATGGCCAAAACTTTAATTGATAATGATTTTCCCTGAGGAGTTGTAATAAATATATTTTAGGAAGTAAAATAGGAAAAATCACAATACAACTCAATGCCTATAAAGAAGGAAATAAAATACATACTAACAGCAAATTATGGAAACTGAATAGTGGTATGAACAAGCAATTAAAAGCATCCTGAATAAAAATAACTATCATAGCCCAAATAATAGAAGGACAGCATTTACACAAAATATCAGAAAAAAAACAAAACATTATTAAATTCTACTAGAGTGCACTATAAAGGCTATAGGACAAGCAGCAAAGAAATTGAAACAGAATTAAAGAGCACACAACTGCTGTATTGAAAAAACAGATTAGAACAGTGCAATAGACAAATGCATGGCAACATATAAAATGCAAGCCACTTTGGACAGTATGCAAATTTTTGATTATGAACCTCAAATCAGTAAGAGGCTTATTTAATAGAGCTGCTGCATCAGGAATAAAGCATCTATTAATGAAGCTATAAAGTCCTGTTTTAATTAATTGTTCAATACTATCAACTAGCATTCAGGAAGCACCATAGGCTGTATTTTTTTCTTATTTAGCATGGACAAATCTTTATGTGGAATCTGGCAACATAATTTAAATTGCATCTAGTGTCAACAAGCTTCAAGAACTGGATCAAAGCATTGAGAATAGGTCTTGACAGACACTAAAAGGCCAGAGACATCTGCTAAAACACAAAATCTCAACTCAAAATTGGAATTTAGTGAGTTCTTGAGATTAATATAATGTGTCTATCTGAGTAATTCCAAAGGTGAGTATTTTTCTAGTTTTATTTTCAAAAGAAAAGTGCTTTTTATCAAAGAAGTTTTATTAAACAGTTGTTCCCTCCTCTCTGTATAATTAAAAAGAAGCAGTTCTGTATTTTCATTTGTTACATTTGGACATGTCTTCATTCACATGTTGTTTATATAATTTCAATTTAATGATTTCATTATTGTAGTAACTTCTCATAGAGCTGTTGTAGAAATAATGAATTAAGTGGTTTTTTGTTTCGTTGCCTTTGTTTCTAGGACTGCTCATGAAAAATCTTTGAAAGATATAAAGAATCAATTGATTGATGTGAAACAGCAAAAAGAAGCAGTTTTCGAAGAAGTGACTCATTTAAAATCCAGCTTGAATCTTGCAGAACAAGAACGGGATATTATCAAGGCGAAATTGAAAGGCATGGCAGACGCTGGGGAAGGTGGTGAGTAGTTTAGATTTTTAAAAATATTTATTTAATTCCATAATAATTAATAAAGTTAACACCCTTGCAACACAAAGTTTTACTCACATAATGATACTTTCAGAGAGCTGCCAACTATTACAGATTTTCTGTTATTATTATGGATTTTCAGCTGACTGTACAGAATTACAGATCATACCTAAAAAAATTACATAAAGTTACTTGCTAGTCAGTGTGCAGTGCAATTTGTGAATGAACTAACTTCAGATCAACAGAGTTGGGCAATGTATCAGTTTATCGCAAAAACCCGGTTTCAATATCACATCAGTATTCCAGTTTTTGAAGAGTGGTACTATGATATACATCACAGTTGTGATATATCTTAAAGGCCGATGTGGTCATCAAAGCTTTGCATCTTGAAGCTGACATCGGAGTACCGCTACTGAAAAAACTGGAAAGCATACACACAATTTGAACTTTGGAGCATCATACAAAGCAGACATGACATTAAAACTGGTTCTGATTTATCCGTAGATCGGCGTCGGCGATGCTACATGTTAAAAAAAATTGATGTAGAAATAGACTTGTAGAAATTGATTTTCATAATGGTGCATTTGTGCAACTGTTAAAAATACATATTCAAGGGTGTAACTGCAGACCCAACTGAAATGGTGGTGTCCAAGTCCTGGAATTTGAAAAGAAGCAAAGTAAAAGACTTATAAAAGAAAGTTTCTGCATTATGGACAATAATGCAATATTCAAAAACTGTCAGTCATGGTTTTAACACTTGGATTAATGTACAGACATAAAAAAAGGGAAAAAAATGGAGCCCCCTAACTTTGGAACTGTTTGCCGCATGTAAACAAGTACTGTTGAAAAGGACTTCTAGGGAAGTATCACACGATACGAAAAAGCATGCTAATTAGCTCTCTATCTCCGAATTTTTCCATATAAGAGGTATGTTATTTTATGCGCATTCTATTCAGCACATAGTGAAACCCTTAAATTCCAAATTTTATACGAATCGACCAATAAATATGTGTACAGTGAGCTACAGAAAAAAGATGCAGCTAACGATAAACTGCAAAAGTTGTTTTTGAATTGTATCATTTAATCAAGAACAGATGCAATGATTTGGTGTTGCAACAGTAAAACACAAAGAGACTTAAATAATATGAGCCACTATACAAGAACAGAACTGGTGTATTAAGGGAATTATATATTATGGAATATTATCATAAAAAATGAATTATGACCATATCTGATTAATAGTCCATGGGATGTGAAATATTTTTAAACCCCTAAATCCAAAGTTACAGTGTGATGGCATAAAACCTTGCCAAGATATAAGCGAAAACTCAAGCATACATCGATTAAGGTGCTGTGCATAAAAAAACATATTTTCTTTTACTTACTGTGAAATTGTTTACTCTGCAGTACTTAAAAATACTTAGGAGAAAGTGTTTCTGCGTGACACTGTTTGACACTGAAATTGGGTGCAAGAAAGCATAATACGAGATGGAAACCATGGGATGCAAAATATTATTTTACCCCTAAATTCAAAATTGCAACTTTTAATGTTGAACATTATAAGTAAATAATTTTGCACAATCATAACTTAACTTACAATGTAGTTTGTGGAGTTACATCTTTAATTTTTTTCAATTAGCTACATAGCTGACTCTTATATATTGTTCCTGGTGTCCCACAATGCCACAGAACATGTCTACTGCTATGTCTTTTCAGGTTAAAATACAGTGGATATGTAAGCAGAGCTACCATTAGTTTAATTCTAGCTTCAGGTCAAACTAGATGTCACACTATATTTCTGTAGGTAAATGTTTAGACAGATAACTTTTGCAGAAATAAGGTTTTAACTAAATATGTCTCGGTGAACTACAGAAACCATTGTCTATGTTACAAACCAATTGTAATTGACTAGGTGAAAGCCTGTTAATAATGATTGGGGGGGACAAAATGAGTAATTCTTTAATAACCAGGTATTCTTTTTGGTTCTGATGTCCAACTGTGAAAGTATATTTCATGAACATTACAACAATAAAAAAAAAAGAATTATCGGTTCAGGCAGGGAGGGATTCAACTATTAAAGCCGACAAGCGCTCACATTTTCCCAGTGTTTGTTCACCACACATCAGATGTTTCTATAGGCTGCTGGTGAAATATGAAAAACAAAAGCTGCAGCCAGTTATAATATTTCCAACATTATTTTATGAAATAATTTGAAAGCAAGCCTTTTGAGTGTTTTCCTGTCCTTCAAAACCCCCTCAAAAAAAGCATAAAGACCCTAAATCGCACATTGTTTCATTTACTGTACAAAAAAAAAAAAAAAAAAGGCACAGATGGCAAGCAATTCTATTCTCCTGTTCCTGCTGTTGCCAGGTAGCAGACAAGTGTTAAAATAGTAAAAGCATTTTTGGAAACTTAGAACTGCGCAGTTGTTGCAAATGTTAAAATGTTATGGTAATTCATGAGCAGAACCACAAACAGTATTTTTTCTTTTCTTTCCTTTTCATTTTTTCTACAAATGTCAATAAAATAATAACTGGTTATACTCTGCGAAAAATGTCTGTTATATTCTGAGAATTTCGTAGTTTAAGGGAAAAGTAAGTTCCCAAATCATGTTTTTTCAGCATATGCATAAAATAATAAAAACACACTGTTACCTACTCTATTGGAACTCTCAATTTTTAGACTTAAATTAGAAAAGACACTGGTTTACCAATCTAAAATAAACATTTTAGGTTCACAAGGGAAATCTTCAAATTAAATTTTATACGATGGGATTCTAAATGAAAAATTCTATGTTGTTTATGAACGACAAAGTAGATCCAAAATTCCTGACGTTGCATTTTTCTGTTTCAAAAGAAATGATCGTGTGACGTAAATGCATCTCTAACATCATGTCAAAATGATTTAGGTGAGATGGCGTCACCCCAGAAGCTGTTAAAAATTGGTCTTTGTTACTATGACAACAAAGCAAAGTGGTACACGCATGTGCTGTGTGCAACAAAATGGGACAAATGTTCATAAGTTCAAACAAGGAAAATTATATTGTTTTAGATTGACACGTGGAATGAATATCAGAGGTGCAAATTCAAATTACAAGACATAGCTATTCCCATTCATTCGTATGTTAAGCACGATAACTATGAAAGCAAAGTGAGTTTTTGAGGTAGAAAATACCAAGTAACAAGTCATTTGGAATAGATCGCACACTTTCATAGCATTTTGTGAAAACCATTTCCAAAAAAAAGAGTGATCATTGCGTTCCTCATATGTTCCCAAGGAGTTCCAAAAGTGTATGTGTCATCAATGCTCTCTGCACACATGTGTTATCAATGCGCTCTCCTCCACAAAATGTTTTATGATAGAATATACTATTTTTACATAACGCATTCGGGACACTTCGTGGCAAAAGCCTGGAACACTGTGGTAGCACACTGCGAACGCATTTTCCAGAATTACTTTCTCGATGTGTTCCGAATGAGTTGTCAACCTTTCCTCTTCCGAATGAGTTGTCAACCTTTCCTCAATGTGTTCCCAGTGGAACACATTGATGTGCTATATATTCCGAAATGCCATGGACAGCTAGAAACAAAATTATCGAAATAGGGCATGGCTCAAGCATCTGCATCATTTTAACTGTACTAATGCACTAATTTACCTAAATAGTGAGTTTTGGGTAAGTGAAACTTGACTTCAAACATGTCATGTGTCATTTAATGCACACAGACATTCGTCTGCTATCCTTTTAATAGGTTAACAGCAGTGTCAGTCCTTGTATACTCCATGGTATATATATCAGAATTGACAACTTTTATCATTATGACAGAGAACCTTTTTATGGTTTATTATATCAGAGTAGAGCATAAACTATATTTGTAAATTTATTTCATTAGGTCAAACTAGCCCCTGGCTTAATTTGGACTCCTTGTTCATGTGTGGCCGTGCCTAGCTTGAATGTGGACTTTTCAGCTGATTTTCGTAATCTGTGACCAATAACAAGCAACATACAGTTTTATACATATTTCCAGTTATATTTGATATTTACATCCTCATTTTCTGTATTTGTGCCTTCCAAATGTTTGAAATAAAAGGAATGATGACGCCAAATTTTTGGTTGTAATGAGCACATCTTTTGAACCCTTTCTGATGCAAATTAAAATTTTCAAAGTCAATTCAACCAGTTAGAAAAAATCAACCAGATTTTTAAAATCGATAAAACATCCAGAATAGAAACAGCTATATTACTTCCAACAGTAGCTAAAACGTATGTTACAAAAATTAACAAATGGCTCATAAAAATTTTTTCATAGCAGAAGAATATCAAAGACAGATTTTCAAATCAAACAGTTAAAAGAACAAATATAGAATGAAACATATAATTCTACACCTTCTAGCAAAAGAATTTTGCATAATGGGAAAGTTGAAAACAGGCTTAGAATATTCTTCATGGAAAAAGCTATGCTAAGGAAAAAGAACTTTTCAAATACGTCTCCCGCAAGCAGAGGTAGCGAAAAAAAGCAAAGTATTGACCCTTACACTATCTAGTGAAAAATGTGTGCGTTATTTAAAGAGTTCTATATCTCTATTGTCATGAATGGCATACAGTAAAAAAGTAATTTCTCAATAGGGTGTTTCGAAGCGAAGATAGAGCTTCAAGCAGAAGTACACAAGCACCACCTACCAACAGAACTGTGAACTCCAAAATTCCTCATATACTAGCCTAAAGTGTTCTGCAAAGTAAATGGCATCCAGGATTGAAAGAAGTTTTAAAATTGCACATATAGAAGCTGAGATATTGAGGACAACAGATCAAACATTTGTGCCCCCTAGTGGCGAAATTGTGTATTATTTTGCGAAGAAAATGTGCACACAGAGTTTGCATATTGAGTAGTATCTGACCAAAGAAAGAAGTTTTTCAATTGGGTTTTAAGTCCCGCAGATATTGCTGTAAACGGAAATGTGGCAGACTTGTACATTAAGAAAATTTGAAATTATATGAGAAACTTTTTGCAGCGGAAAGGCTATCCAACAAAGAAAGAATTTTTGAAATCTGACTCTCCGAAGCAAAGATATCGACAAATATATGATATACGTCTTCGCCCTCTGGCGGGAAAACTATGCATTGTTTTATGAAGAAAGTATTCTCAAAAGGTTCTCCAATGTTGAGTGGTATCGGTCAACGAAAAAGAAATTTGCAATCGAGTTTCCATAAGCTCAGATTTTGCTGCAAATACAGCAGAACCAGAAATTAACACTTACGCCCCCTGGTGTCCAAACTGTTCTTTACCAAACATTAGGAATTATATGCTAAATATTTCCAATCGGGAGCTGTACGTGATACAGGAGGATTTTTTCAAATCTGGGTGTTAGAAACAGAGATATCAGGGGAAACACAATTTGCTGTATCGCCACCTAGCGGAATGTCTATAAATTACTTGAGATTTTTGAAATTATATGAAAAATATTTTGCACCGGAAACACTATCCAACAAAGAAGGAATTTTGCAAATCAGACTCTTAGAAGCAGAGATATTGACAAAAATAGGACATATGTCTACTCTCCCGGGTGGAGAAACCGTGCATTATTTTAAGAAGATATTCCGAAAAGGTTTATTGATGTGAGTGGTATTGGTCCACAAACAAATTTTTTCAGTCGTGATTTTAGAACCTCAGATTTTGCTGCAAATACATCAGAAGCAGAAATTAACACTTATGCCACCTGGTGGCCAAACCATTTTTTACCAAAAATTAGAAATTGCAAAAGATTTCCCATCAGGAGCTGTATCCACAGCAGAAAGAATTTTTCAAATCGGAGTTGTAGAAGCAGAGATCTTGGAGAAAGCAGTTTACTTTTAGGTCGCCTAGCGGAAAATCTGTGTATAACTTGAAAAAGTGATTATACCTAAAGTAATCTTCAACATAAATGGAATCCAAAGGTTAAAGAATTTTTTCAATCGGATGTTTAGAAGCAAATATATGGAATAAAATGTATTTTGAATTTGATATCATCTGCATTTATGCCCTCTAGCAGTGAAATTGTGCATCATAAAAAAAAAATAAAATAAGTAAATGATCATGATTTGCACATTACAAGCTTACCAATGCAAAAAGAAATTTTTCAAATCAGACTATTATTTGCAGAGATATGGTGTCCACAGACGGACGGACAAACCAGTAGCATAAGCACGATTTTTTTTTACAAAAGAAATGTTAAAAAATCGGATTTTGTGATTCTGCTTCAATTTTCTATTATTGAACAACCTTTCAGTGCCTCGAGAAAATGTAATGGTCGGAAACAAATATATTCAAAACAAATTTCAACTTGCACAGATTTTCCATTGTTAGAAAAATACATACTGTTTATTCTAACACTAATTCAAGCCATTAGCACGAATAAATGAAGTTGTTATAAAGAATACAACATAAGTAAATGAAGCCCGTCCCTGGATGGGCTGCGCCCAAGTTAGTGTACAGATCACTGTCAGGGCCTTTGCTCATCTGTAATCTGTGTTCAATTTGTCAGAGGTTCAGGCAAGATGCAGACTTTCCAGCATTATTACTCTTCTTGCAGGGAAGAAAGCATTCCAGGTGTGTTTCCCAAATATAGATATATGGGTGGCCCGTCTAACTTTGTTTGCAAATATCTTCACTATCAGTCGTCCAATTTTGATGATATTTAAGATTTAGGGTTTTCTCCATGTGCTAAATAGAATGTGCATAAGATAACATCCCTTATATGGAAAAATTTGCAGATAGAGAGCTAATTATTATGTTAATTAGCTTAATCAGCATGTTTCTTTGCATCACGTGATTCAAGTCCTTTTTGGCGGAACCTTACTTGTTTACATGTGCCAAACGATTTCAAAATTAAGGAGGGGGGGTATCTATACTATAATAAAAATCTATGCATTTCTGAAAATTTTCAGTTTTTATATTTTTTAAATCACATGAGTAGCAACCCTCATTTTCTTTTAAATGTGGCAACACAGAATACTATGCAATTCAATAGCCTTTTAGTGTAACACACTTATAGTGTAAATCATTGAGAACAAACCCCCAAATGTCATCCAAAAAGGCTTGAACATCTGTATTTTATAATAAATAACAGAAGAGAAAACGTTTTTTCAAGAGGGATTTATTTAGTTAAAATGAAAGTAAATTTCGATATTTCATGAAATATTCTTTCTTGTGTTTCACTCTGTCAAAATCAGTGGTTCAAAATTTTGCTATAGAGCTAGGCAAAATGGAGAGACTTTGAATAATTAAGTCATTCCAGGTTGTTCTGCAGTATAACTCCAGGATGCTATACTGAGCATTTTTTTCTCATGATAATCTGCATTCTGGCAGCACATATATAGCTTCCAGCCAAAGATCAAAAGTGTGAGTATGGCTAGAGTTTGATATTTCATCTTGGTGCATTTTTGAAAATAAAAATAACTGCACTTCAGTTCTAAAATTTTGTGTTCAGAAATCCCATCTTTCTAGATTTTGGTAAAGTTTCGCCATTTTTTAAATATAAAAATTTATTCCCTTCTTTTTAAGACTCTGTGCTAAGCAAGTGAATTAGCATTATCTGATCACATGTAAATCATTTATGTTTCAAAGTACATGCTAACAACACAAAAATCTGTCAATATTGCTGGAATTTACATTTAATTCATTATGGTGAAGCATGTTAGTTCGAAATATTTTTTCATAGTTATACAATGAATCTGATTGGAAATAAAAATACATTAATCTGACACATGCTATTGTTACATTACACATTGTTTTAAAATTTCACTATAGTATGAACACTTGATTTATTTGTCTTGTTTTTTCTTTTCATACACAAAACTAAATTAAATGACCTGCCACATTTTTGTATGAAGTATTTTCATCTGTCTGATTTTCTTTTGCATTTGTACAGTAGGATAATTACATGAAATCAAAAGGCATATAAATAACCTGTATGATTTGTGTTGCATTGTGGTGACAAAAACTTAGTTTTTAAGTTGCATTTGAAGGAAATATTTTTGCAAATTTACTGCTCAATTCTATTCATGCTTCTTAAGTACAGTTTGTCTCCCACATAATTTATAAGTTAGTTCCATATGAAGTGTTCAAGGTGTTTCACAGAAATTTGCTGTCTTGTTTACTTTTGTGGTTATAGCAACAATTCTTCAGCAGCAGCTGGAAGAGCAGATTTCTGATCTTCAGCAACAAGTGAGCCATGAAAAAAGCCAAACAGAAATGGTGAAGAGGTCCAGTGAAGAGTTTAAAAATAGACTGAAAAAGCTGCAACTTGAAAATTTGGAGTTAAATAGATTGTATGAAAGTACTAAGAAACGGCTGGAAGGTAAGTTCTTTCATCCTTCTTCAAAAGGTACTCAGTTTTTCTTTATTGGTACTCAATTTACTCCATTATTAATTCTAGAGTAAAACTGATTGGATGTTGCAGAAATAACACACTGAGCACTTTAAATTGCTCTTTTACAGAAGTTCTTCTTAGAAAATAGTAATAATAATAATAGCATTGCTTTGAGTTATAATTTTTACAGTAGCATAATCATAGGGTTAAAAAAGATTTAGTGGTAAAAATTATGATGGTTCACCTTAGTTTGTTGTGGTGACTTACATCTTAAGTCTTAATAAAAAATTTCATCAAAGGTCGCAATAAAAAAAAATCCAATGCCTGAATATTTTTTGTGTGTATTTTTTTTAAGTAAAATGTTGACTGAAGGACTATATGCCAAATTATCTGTTTTTGCACTGATGTTGCTAGTAAACTTTTGCTGTCATCAATCCTTGTATTGACTACTTGTCCTTGCTCTGTATTTTGATTCATTTTTATGCAATGCGAAGGTTAATATACAATGGCCATTCCATAAAAACTGAGTAATATCACACAAAATGAAAAAATATAGATACAGCAAAATATATGTTATTCTTTCTTAAAGTATCTTTCCTCGGATGATATATGCAACAGTCCCATTTTTCAGTCCACTTTTTAAAGCATGTGGCGAAGGCGTTTTGTGGAAGCTGCTTTAACGACTCCCATACAGCTTGAATAACGTCAGCATCTGTGTTGAATGTTGCGCCATGGAACTTCTCCTTCATTGGTGGAAACAATCAGAAATCACACAGGGCGAGGTCAGGACTGTAGGCAGGCTGTGGCACGATTACAATACTGCATTTCATAAGAAACTGTTGAACACAAGTAGCCACTTTTATTCTTTGTTCAAAAACTTTGAACCATATTATGTGGCTCTATAAATCGTTAAAGTTTATACAACAGTTTTGTTGTACTGCCATTTACTGTTCCACATGTTAATTTATAGCATTAATTACTCAGGAGCATTATTTATTGCATTTTGAGAACTGTATGTAATTTTATTAAACATATTTATAAATTGAACATAGTTTTTTGTTGTTTGTTGTTACCTTTCTTCAGCATAGGTCGATATTCCCGCTCTCTACTGTTCAGTCAACAGTTGTGGCCATCCAAGTGCGCTCGAAGTATCACATTGGAAAATTGCCGTCATTATTACTTCAAGTAATTAAAATATAATAAAACTATTTGAATTAAGACTATGAACGATGAAAAGAACCTTTAAAAGAATTTGAAAGATATAGTAAAAGAAAAATTTGAGACTTTGAATGAGTTACGACCATATTAGAAGGTATAGACATTAAGTCTATCAATTAATAAAAATGGTTAAAAGAGGAAATATTCTTGCTAAAAAAATAAAAAGACCTCAAATGAACAATAACTCCTGTGCAGCCGTACCCATACTAGTTTTGACTGTTTCCTTACAGTCATCTTCTGTGAGATTCACTACTTCCGTCAATTGCGACGTCCGATGTAGAACTGTTAAACCGAGATGCATATCCCTCTCATTCTCACCGCCACGCCACGTCAGTCAGTCTTGTGTTTTAGTGCACAACTTTTATTGTGCATCCTTGTAGAAGCCTGGTATTTTCATGCCTTTTCGTGTCACTCTTCTTCATTGTGGAGCACTATTGCTCGCGCTGTTCACCATGCGTTTGTTTTCAATTTTTCTTGGTTTATTTTCCCCCTCCTCATTTCTTTGTTCCTGCTGAATCAGATGTTTCCATGCATACGATTGTTCTATAGAGCTGTGAGTGTTACAATTATAAGTCCTTGTTTTTTCGATTACTACGGCTTCGGATGTTAATATCTGCGCATGCATTCTATGTGATCTTATTAGCTTGGCATTGACCCAGTCAGGGGTGGATTTGTTATCCATACAATGTTTAATTAACAATTTTTTTTTCTTCTTTCTTGTTCCAATTATTAATATGTTCTTTCAGTCTTGATTGAAATCTTCTTTTGGTGCTACCTACATATATTCTTTTTGTTCATTATTTCTATTATTTTCGTCATAGCTTATAGGAAAGCTGTACACTCCTGCTTTATTCATTGTTGGTACTTAGAATTGTACCATTATCGGTAATTTTTTCAGCTAGTTGCATATTGCATTTATTGCATTCTTTCTTCAGGATTTACTTATAGGGCAGATTATATGGAAAGCTTCCACAAAATATTCTTTTGATTTTTTCATTTTTATATTTGTGTTTTTCATTGATTCTGTGATATTTTTGTGGATGGTCATGATTAAGTTATTACTATATCCATACTCTCTTGCAGTTTCTTTGACCCAATTCATTTCTTCTTTTTCTGCTGTTTTATTGAAGGAGTGTGTGATGGCTCTTCTTATATAGGCTGATATTTTGTATCTCCATGGGTAATTTGAATTTCTAGGTATAACTGCTGGTACGTAAGTAGGTTTTCTGTAAACAGAATATTCAATTTTATTGTTATTTTTCAATAAAGAAACATCCAAGTAATGTAGCTGTCCATCCGTTTCTCTGTCAACTGTGGAAGCTTTCCGTATATCCCTCCTATAAGTAAAATCCTGAAGAAAAAATGCAGTAAATGCAATATGCAATTACCTGAAAAAATTACCGATAATGGTACAATTCTAAGTACCAACAAAGATAAAACATCTATACTGAATAAAGCCGGGGTGTACAGCATTCCTATGAGCTATGACGAAAATGATCAAAATGATTGAAATAATGAACAAAAAAGAATATATGTAGGTAGCACCAAGAGAAGATTTCGATCAAGACTGAAAGAACATATTAATAATTGGAACAAGAAAAAAGAAAAACATTGTTAATTAAACATTGTATGGATAACAAATCCACCCTGACTGGGTCAATGCCAAGCTAATAACATCACATAGAACGCATGCGCAGATATTAACATCCGAAGCCGTAGTAATCGAAAAACAAGGAATTATAATTGTAACACTCGCAGCCCTATAGAACAACAGTACGCATGGAAACATCTGATTCAGCAGGAATAAAGAAAGGAGGAGGGAAAAAATAAACCAAGAAAAATTGAAAACAAAAGCATGGTGAGCATCACTAACAATAGAGCTCCACAATGAAGAAGAGCGACACGGAAAGGCATGAGATTACTAGGCTTCTACAAGGATGCGCAATAAAAGTTGTGCACTAAAACGCAAGACTGACTGACGTGGCGTGGCAGTGAGACTGAGAGGGATATGCATCTCGGTTTAACAGTCTACATCGGACGTCGCAATTGGCGGAAGTAAGTGAATCTCACAGAAGATGACTGTACGGAAACAGTCAAATCTAGTATGGGCACTACTCCATTAACGTATAAACGTTTAACGTTTACTGTTCATCATGATATTGTTGGTGTAAATATAGCTCTCTGACATGACATCCAACATATAATGTGCCGTAAAAGTTATTCATATCGACATACACTGAACATTGTATGAACCGTAAAAGTTATTCATATCGACATACACTGAACATTGTATGAACCGTAAAAGTTATTCATATCGACATACACTGAACATTGTATGAACCGTAAAAGTTATTCATATCGACATACACTGAACATTGTATGAACCGTAGAAGTTATTCATATCGACATACACTGAACATTGTATGAACCGTAAAAGTTATTCATATCGACATACACTGAAAATTGTATGAACCGTAAAAGTTATTCATATCGACATACCTAACAGCTCACTCCGAAGTACATATATATAAAAATGTGCTCTACCTTCGATGTCGATGAGTATGTCCCAAAAAACATCCACTGCCAATGCTCAATATAGGCCTGGTCAAATATTCCTCTTTCAACATCCAGGAACGCCGGTGGTGAAATCGTACGCGTGATAAAATATGCGGTCCCTTTGGACGAAGTCAGAATTACAAGGAGACACTACAAATGACCACAAGACAAACAAAGACAGCAATATAAAATGGAACCAAGATTAAAATGAATTCATAGCAGATAAACGGTCACAGTCGTCAAACTACATCACCAGACCGGTGTTTCAGCAAGTTTCATGCTATCATCAGTGGTACTTCCAACAGTGCTTCTTCATCCTACAAACGTGCACACATCAATGTCAAACTCATCAGATATGGAGGCCACACCCGTGGTCTTTTAAACGCAAAGTATCCTGGGATCACAAGAACACAACACCCATGGCGCTATCTATGGTGAGATCAAGGACTTATTTTCTTTTGGGTCTTTTGTAATTTCTTTCTTTTATTATAATAATGTTTCCTCATTTTCTCTTCAATTTCTATCAAGTACTTCCAGGCGTACGATAATTCAACTGGTACATTGTTACAATTTCTATTTTTCGATTACAACTGCTTCTGAAATAAACTTCTGGTCATATTTTTTATGTGATGTTATTAGTTTGATATTTGACCAGTCTAGTGAAAAATTATTTTCAGAACAATACCGCATCAGAGATGTCTTCATCTCCCCTTTGCACCAATTTGAAATACGTTCATTCAACCTGCATTGTAATTGTCTTTTGGTGCTGCCTATAATGATTTCATTTGTACTCCCTCTTTGTTAATCGTTGGAATAGAATATATACCTGAACTTTCCAGGATGGAAGTTTTATTGGCAGTCAGTAATGTCTCATTGTCAATTACCGTCTCTGCCAACTTAATATTGTGATCAACACACTCCTTTTTAAGGATACCACTCACGGGTGGTAAGAAATTAGTCGGCGTACAAAACTTGCCTTTTAAAGACACCGTTCGTCATCAGGAGAGATTCCAAAGAACTGGTGACCACGTGGAATAAATTTGCCAACCTGCATGATTACTGATGTTGCCAGTTTTAGAATGCAAAATTTCAAGTGATTTTTCAAGCTTTCAGATAATTAGGCTGGTCTGATGTTTACCGTACTTTTCAGACTAAGAGCCACATCAGCGTATAGGCCGCAGGTGAGAAATTTTGCAATCTTGGAAGCAAAGGTTGCCGTAAGGGCTGCACCTGTGAAGTCGTTGTGCTGCTCAGAAAACTAAATTATCTTTTTTATTTTCATGAATTAACTCTCACCCAATGTGATTATACACTGGTGCAAAAATTAAGGACGAGACGGTTTTTCAAATGTAATGTCGTGCAGAAGTGCTCCACATCGACTCAAATCATACCATAAGATCCCCAAGATGTAACAATATGGGACAAGTGAGCAAAACCGTCCAAACAAGGAATCCAAAGGATACAAAGGCACTTTATTGAAAAGGTAGCTTCGAGCACAACTGGACAGGAGACAGAAATGTCCACGTGACAGGCGGCTACCAAGAAAAATCCAGTCTTTAGTAGGAGATATGATCATCCCTGACTGCATTGCAGGATTTACGTCTGTCCATGCTGAGGACGAGGTTGTCAAGGAGCTGTTAAGGCATCGCGGCCCATTCCTCTTGTAGCGCCAATCACAGCTGCGGAATCGTTGCTGGTGGCTGGTGACGTGCAGCCAAGCGTCTCCCAAGAAGGTCCCACACGTGTTCCATTGGATTTAGGTCCGGGGACCTTGCGGGCCAATTCATGTGTTGAATATCTTCACTCTCCAACAGCTCTGCGACAGCCACTGTACGGTGAGGTGTAGGGTTGTCGTCCATGAAGAGGAACTCAGGACCCACAGCACCTCTAAACAGACGCACGTGAGGCAGGAGAACCTCGGTACAATAGCGGACACCAGTGACTAAACCTCCTTGGAAGATGTGGAGGTCAGTACAGCTACCAAGCATGATACCGCCCCAAACCAGAACTTCGCCACCTCCAAACCGGTCTTTTTCGATGATGTTGGAGGTGTGATTGCATGTGCCCTGCTCTCTCCAGATGTGTATACGTCCAGAATCGCTCGTCAGACTAAATCGGCTCTCATCCGTAAACAGAACCCGACCCCATTCCTGATGTGTCCAGTTCTTGTGTTCCTGGCACCACAGAAACCGCAGTCTCCGATGAGCAGGCGTTAATGGCACTCACCGTACTGGTCGTCATGCAAATAGACCACTTTTGTGCAGCCTCCTGGCCACAGTAAAACGTGATAACGGACGTCCAGTTGTCTGTTGCATGTGACTTGCGATTTCTCCCGCTGTCTGCCGTCTGTCTCTTCTCGCCTGTAGGACAATAAACCGTCGCCCGCCGCTTTGATTGCTCGTGGATGACCACTGCTGAACTCTCGGATAGCTGTTCCTGTCGTTTGGAATGCTCTCCAAGCTCGTAAAACGATGCTGTGAGCGATCCCGAACTCCTCGGCCACACTAGTCACACATCGACCTTCTTCCAACTTCCCAATGATGCGATCTCGGGTAAAGTCATCCAGATGTCGTCTACTGGATTGCCTGTTGGCCATATCACACGGTAGCAGCAACTCGACGGCGTTCAAACCGATGTACACTGTGCAATATCTTTCACCGAATTGCTGAGTGTACACCGTCCATGTGCTTTATACCCTTTCGGCAACCCCCCCCTCATGCTGCATATATGCACATGCCCTACCGTACCGGACCCTAATCTATCTCCTGAGTGGTCTTTCGGGGTCAGTTCTGCCTGCTCGTTCCGCTGTTATGCTAATTTCTCCTCTTCGTCCTTAATTTTTGCACACCAGTGTATGTATACTTCAAAGGGCCGCCCCGGTGGTGCAGTGGTCTAAGCGATGGCTTCTGACCATTCGTCCGAAAGGGGTCCGTGTTCGAATCCCGGTGAGGCATGGATGTTGTCTTTGTCTTACGGCACTGGCTCTCTCCCTTCCCTGGAACCAGTAACCATAAGTTAGGGACAGACGTCTGCTTATTTATAGCCCATTGAGTTGCTCACGGTGGTCGTTAAACCTTCAATCAAAAAAAAAAAAAAAAACTTCAGAGGCTAATTCTGCAACTTAGTGTCGATCTGCTTTATGCACTTATTTTTTCGTACTGGCAAAAAATTTTATTTATACATTTTTTATTAATCATGCTAATGATGTTATTTGTTTGCCTTTATTAAATGCTCAAAACCATTTATGTGATCAATATAAATCACAGTTAATCTTAAGACTCCTGTTAGAATATCGCATTGCTCGTAAAACCGCACAATTGTGTAAATTCCATTCAATGTGGATGTCTGCCACAGGATGGCTCTCTGTTCACCGCAATAGAATCTGTCTTAGAAGTAATTAACTTATAAATTATCACTTGTAATGCTTTCGATTAATGTTTTCTTTAATAATATGTTCATTCTATGTTATGCTTTTTTCTCATCTACAGATATTTTTGTTAGAATGAAGTTGCGCTTCTTTTTACTACTTGCCTCGCATGTGTTCGCGGATCTGGCCGCCAACACTTCGAAACAGCGGTGCCGCTTTCTCTTTCAAGTGGTTTGACCTACTTTCATTTACTGCGCAGTGAGCCTTCGCGTTGAGCTCCGCTTTTATATGAATGGGAAAGCTCTCCATTAAAAAAAATGCAAAAAAAATTAAAATCAAAGCAAAACTCAGGAGCACAGAGCCAAGAAACACCTGTATCGCATGCCAGATTAACAAAGAAGAGTGAACAGAATTGTCTTTCCGTCCCGCCAGTATTGTTTTGAATAGGTCTCTGCTAATGGAATCATCCTGGGGCAGGCTTTTGCATTGTTCGTGTTCTTAAGCTTTTGTTCAGGGAAGTGCCCACAAACCAGTCCCCCCCCACTCCAATGAAAATCAACATTCCGTCCCTTGGTTGCATCGCACCTTCCTGCAATATGTATGTTGCAGCCAACGAAAGAGATACGCTGGGCGCGCTATCCACAGAAGCCTCGCACGTCACGCTACTCGTCTGTGTGCTTATGTCCCCATTCCATCCCCCACTCTCCCATGCAAAGGGCATTTGAGTCAGGCATTCTTGTCCTCCCCCACTTTCCCTTCTAAACAAACGTCAGGACAGTGGAGTTATCATTTAAATAGAAGTTTCCCCCCTTTCTACTCATACATTAGACACATGATCACAGTCTAGTTTGTGAAAAAAAAAAAAAAGACGTGGTTTGAAAAAAATTTACTAAGCATCTGCATGAAAAAAAAAAGGGAGGGAGGAAACAGTCTTATTGAAAGCAAATTCGGCATAAGGGCCGCACACCTGAAAAATTTCACTTTTAGTAACATAAGAGCTGCGGCTCTTAGCTCAAAAATTATGGTAATTACTTTAAGAGAGCTCCAGTCCATTTTGTGGCCTGTTTGTTGAACATGTCAATCCAAACCCAGTTTATTAGAAACATTCCTAATAGTTGCTTTTGTTCTTTCCACATGGTGTGTAATCTGCATCCTGTTTCACCTATGTAAGGTAAATCAGAGGAGCATTTTATATTATAAAAGACTCCTTCTTGGAGTAAAATATCTTTTTCATAAAATATCTACACAGTCGGTTGATCTCGGCTGGTGGACGGGAAACATTATTTATCAGGTGGATGTAATCAGAACCAAGATTTTCCATGTTGTGATGCAAAATTTTCCTCCCATTGGTATACACGCATATTTGAATTTAGCATGATGTCTCTGCAACTACAAATCGTATTTAAAAAATTCTGTTTCCACCTTGCATTAGAGAACATGGGCAAATGTGTTGCTTAGTTAGGAATCCTTAGTTTTTTGAAAAATGCTTGCATATTTTAAAATTGCTTAAAATGTACTTGGCATATTGGGCTTTTAAGTTTTTGTGTAAAGATGTGCTTATTAATCCTGAGGATTTAGTGGCATCCAGTTTGTTTTGTTTTTATTTCTTTGTTTTTCATACTTTGTTTCCTCCCCATTGAATTTTTCCTTTGCCTTTTATCATCTAACCTTTTTGTAGCCAATAATGTTACGATAACATGGTTCTTACACATCCTGGAAATCGTGGAAAAGTCCTGGAATTTCATGTTGTCCTGGAAATGTCCTCAAATTTTGTTATATGTCCTATAATTTTATTCATTCCTGCCTTTTTGTCTCTGCACAATGTTTTGTAGTTGAAGATTTTTCTATTGATATAACTTATGTCTGAAAAATGTCCGTCCCCACCTCCTGCAAAATGCGGGGGGCTGTTTGTTTTCTTGTCTGTTAGCAGTACTGAAGCTGTGTTATTAGCGTGTCTTTTGTAAAAACAAGTTAGTAAAATCATGCAATGCGTTGATTATGATACGCTTTCCAACATACCAGAAATCATTACTCAAGTTATGAGGATAATGTGTGTGGAATAAATCTCGCTCCTCTGCCGTTCTGACCTTTGACCCCATTTTGATTATATTAAACAGAATTCATTCAGTATACCTCCGGAACAACATACTAAAGTTCTGTCGCAATCAAAGTATTTTTTACGTAAGTTATTATGCATAAGAGTGATGGAATGGTTCTTGCTCCTATGTCCTCACCTTTGACCCCATTTTGCCCATTTTCAACAGGATTCATCCCCAGGTTTTCCCCTACCACATACTAAAATTTCATCGAAATCGAACCATTTTTACAGAAGTTATCGTACGGACAGACAAAGCTGGAGCATATACGCTTCTTCAACCTACGGTTGGAAAGCGTAAAAAAAGATTGTGTGTATATTAACACTTTGTCTGCCCTACCGGGGACACCATATCTCTGCAACTATTAGTTTAATTTATAAAATTATTTTTGTATTGGGAAGTTTGAAATGTGAGAATGATGATCCTTTAATTTCCATTTTTTTCCTATGCACAACACTATTAAGTAGATTCCCAGTAACACCATATGCTGGCTGTAGAGCTTTTATACGAGTGAATGGTGTTTTATCAAAATGGTTTTCTATTGGAGCAGGAGTCAGACAAGGTTGTGTAATGTCACCATGGCTGTTTAATACATTTATGGATGTGTGCATGTGTGGTGCCAAGATGGACAATACTGGTTTATGTCTTGGTAATATCCGTGTGTGTGGATTGCTGTGTACTGATGACACAGTCCTGTTGGCAGAAAGCAGAAGTGAGTTGCAGAGTATGTTGTCCTAGATGTACAAAGTTTGCATGAAATTCAAACTGAGTATAAATAAAGGAAAAACCAAAGTTATGGTTTTTGAGTGACGAACTGGTAGTTCTGAATGTAAATATAAGTCGAAATGGCACAGTGATTGACCAGGTAAATGAGTTTGTGTATTTAGGAAGCATGTTTGACAGAGAGAACAAATTGGATGGTGAAATTAGTAGGCGAGTGAATCCCTCATTGAAAGTCATAGCTGCTTTGAGAGGTTTTCACAGGAATGATGGGTTCTCTAGAGAGTCCCGCATGGCTGTGTATGAAAGTGTAATTGTTCCTACTCTGATGTATGGCAGTGAAACCTGGGTATTACAGAAGAAACATAGGAGTCGTTTGTGTGCTGGAGAAATGCATTACTTATGGGGGGTTTGTGGCAAGACATGTTCTGATCGTGTCAGGAATGAAGATGTGTTGCAGTTGTGTAATGTGAAGCAAAATGTTGTTAGCAAGGTGGAGACTAATATGCTTTGGTGGTTTAGCCATGTTGAAAGAATGGGTGATGAGATGCCTACTAAGAAAATAGCCCAAGTTGCAGGAAGAAATGGCAGAGAAAGGCCAAGGAAGTAATGGGAGGATCAGATTCAGGAGTGTCTGCATGAGAAAAAGATTGAGTATGAAGTATAGAGGTTATTGTATACATTTTGTGATGGATGTCAGTGAAGCCCGAGTTATGTGCCAAGATCACTCTAAATGGAGAAGTTTGATACGGCAGCAGTAAGTAAATAACCCATTAAAAATTTATCTGGTAGTTTGTATTTCTTTGTGGAGCTAACCTCTGAATCTTAGAAAACAGCTTAGTGATATGTATCTATGTCCAATGCACAACTTCGCCACTGGAGGGTGTAAATGCATATCTATCAAATTCAAAATACATTTTATTTCATATAATTACTTCTAAATATTCGATTGAAAAATATTTTCCTTTCGATGCCATTTATATCGAAGACTATTTCAGTTAGTCTCATTTTCAAGAAATGTATAGATTTTACGTTAGGGGCGTAAAGGTAATTTGGAGTTTTCCCCGATATCTCCGCTTCTAAAAAGTCTGATTTGAAAATTTTTTCCTGCATCTGATACAGCTCCTGATGAGAAATGTTTTGCATATAATATCTCATTTCTGGTAAAAAATGGTTTAACCGCAAGGAATCGTAGGTGTTTATTTCGGCTTCTGATGTAATTGCAACAAAATCTGAGCTTCTGGAGACTCGATTGAATTTTTTTTTCATGAACCGGTACCGCTCACCTCGTATAACCTTTTGAGAATACCTCCTGCTTAAAATAGTGGATAGTTTTTCCACCAGGGGATGTAATGCATATCTTACCTTTGTCTAGGAGTCTGATTTGAAAATTTATTTTTTTGTTGGAGAGCATTTTCGGTGCAAAATGTTTCTCATCTAATTTAAAATTTTTCTTAATGCACAAGTGTGCCACTAGAGGGCGTAAGTTCACGTTTCTGTTTACAGCAATATATGCGGAACTAAAAACCTGAGTGAAAAAAATCTTTTTCGATTTGATACTACTAACTATGAAAATTCCTTGTGTGTAGTTTCTTCCCAAATAATGCACAACTTCGCCGCTAGGGGGCGCAAATAAAAAAAATTTCTCAATATCTGTACTTCTAAACATCTGATTAAAAAAAATTCTTTTAACACCGGATACCATTTACCTTTACGGAACATTTTAGGTTTGTATTTGAGGAGGTTTGTATTTCACAGATCTGCCGCTTGGTGGTGTTTGTGTACATTTGCAGCTGTATCTCCGCTTCTAAAAACCCCACTGAGAAATTTCTTTTTTTTTTTAAACTTTATGCCATTTGCTGCAATATGATGCAGAACAAATATAATTTTTGGTGCAATAAGATCCTCTTTAAACAATGCACAACTTTCCCCCTATGGGGTGTAAAAGTCAAAACCTTTTTCTCACTATCTCTGCTTCCGGGAGACGTATTTGAAAAGTTCTTTTTCCTTAGCATGGGTTTCGCCATGAAGAATACTTTTTGCTTATTTTCAACTTTTCCAGTATGAAAAATTCTTCCCCCAGAATGCATAGAGCTATATCATGTTTCCTTCTATATCTCTTATTTTAGCTTTTTGATTTGAAAATGTCTGTCTCTGATACCGTCCTTCTTCTATGAGAAACTTTTTGTGCACCATTTGTTAATTTTCATAACATACTTTTTAGCAACTGGTGGAAGTATGTAGCTGATGTTTTATAAGCAGCTGATTTTTATTTTATGTGGCTTATTTTGACCTTTACTGAAATTTGCTAATGAATACTTTATGTAAAAATTTGCCATAAAATCAGATTGCTTTTTTAATATCAAACTTAAATCAAGTTGTTTCTTAGTATTTTCTGAGCTAAGTAATTACTTTCAATCTGCTATAATTCGTTTTCGAATCATGCCCAGTTCAATTGCCTTGATCACTGATGAATGCAGCTGTAGACGTGGCCCTCGAATTTAAGGTTTTCCCATTATTCTCTTTCATTTTATGTTGGAAATTTTTGTGCATACTTTGTTGCTGGTGAGTACAAACTTAAAGTACTTTGTTGCTGGTGAGTACAAACTTAAAGTATAGCTAGAGCATCAATATTAGAAGCTTGAGCATCAATATTATGTTGAAAATCCCTTCCGTAAATAAAATGTAACACAAATCTTTGCTCCCATGAGTATTTGTTTAAGAAATAATAATAACCCCTTTGTTCTGTTGAAAACGTTTCAAATATTTCACCTTTTCTTATCTTTAAATTTCCAATGTAAGCATTATTTCAAAATAATTAAATATAAATAGTATTTTATATATGTCTTGATTGTGTGGAATATAAAAGCATTTCAAAAGTAATGCCACATTTATGTTCTGACTTACAGATTTTATACCTATATATTTTTTGAGTTTCATGTTTGTTTTTATTCTGTAATTTGTTTCATTAATTGAACTGAAGCCAAAGTAGAAAAATATTTTTCACAAAATCAGTATAGTATAATGTATATAAAAGTTTTGTAGAAATTAAACCTGGTTACATTTTCAGTGACAGTTTTAGTATTTCATTATTTATCTGTGATTCTGAGTTTCTTTTTAGCTGCAGCAGACATCATTTTCAACATTCTGCATTTTCAACATTCTGCATTAAGTTTGTTCGAGCTTGTAGGTAGTTGTTTGTTGTAGGTTACAGGTTCAGCAGACCTATGGTTTCATTATATTTTTAAGTAGGAGTATTTGGATCGTATGTCCTGGAAAAAAGTCCTGGAAATGCCCTGGAAAAGTCCTGGAATTCTGTCATTGAAACAGTGTATGAACAATGTGATAATTATCCATTTCTCTCAGGGTGGATTTCAGAGAATTAGTTTTATTTTATTCTATTTTTTCTAAATTCTTTTATTCTGGCAATGCTCTGTTTTGACCTGGTTTTATTTTTATCCCCCTTATCCACCACTTAGTCTGGTCTTTGGCCATAGTGAAGCATAAAGAGTTTGTTAAGTTTGGCTGAGATGTGTGGTAGTTTTCTTTTATTAAAAACTCACTTCTTGTTATGTGTTTGTTTTTTATGGGGGTGGTGTAACCAACTTTCAGGTCTTTGACTTTAACTGTTATAAAAGTGCCAATAATCTGAGTAAAAAGTGAGCTGAAAGTTCATTGCATGTTGCCAAGAGGTAAATTTAACATGAAATAAGAAATATGAAATTTTCATTTATTTAGTTCATATCAGTTATGAAAATGGATTTTTCAGAAATGTGGAGTCTGCAAAGAACAAATTAAGTTCTTTGTTCCCATTTAACCATTCCTTAACTGACATCATCATCATCCATTATCAATCCACTGCTGGACGAAGGTCTCCCCAAGTTTCCTCCACGACGGTCTGTCTTGTGCCAGTCTTCTCCATGTCACTCCCGCATACTTTCGAATTTCATCCACCCATCTCCCATGTGGTCTTCTTCTGGGTCTTTTCCTGTCCCTTGGAATCCAATCTAAAATTTCGGCTGTCCATCGATGGTCTGTCCTTCTGGCAGTATGCCCAGCCCATTACCATTTCAGAGATTTAACTCTGATCATGATGTCTCCCACTCTTGTCATTTTTCGGATCCACGAGTTCCTCTTCTTATCTCTCCTGGTTACACCAAGCATGCAGCTCTCCATGCTACTTTGAGTTGTCTGCAACCTTTGTATGTCTCTTTTAGTTAAGGTCCACGTCTCTGCACCATACGTGAGCACTGGAAGGATGCATTTATCAAACACTTTTCTTTTAGACATAATGGCATATTGCTCTTGAAAATTATGCTGTTTCTTCCAAAAGCTCTCCAGGCAAGTTTTGTACCGCGATTAATTTCTTCATCAATGAGACACTCACTTGATATCTGCTGTCCAAGATAAACGTACGTGTCTGTTATCTCCAGCTTTTCTCCATCAATCGATAAATCTTCATTTCGTGTAAAAGCATTGAACATCACTTTTGTCTTCTGAAAGTTCATTTTTAATCCCACTTCTTTACTCTTGTCAGCAAGGTCTTGGATCATACTCTGCAGCTCTGATGGGTTAGTTGCAAAAATGACTATGTCATCAGCAAAACGAAGGTTGGTTAGATAATCTCCATTAATCTTTATCCCATTGTTTTCCCAGTTCAGTGATTGAAAGACAGTTTCCAATGTGGCGTTAAAGAGCTTCGGAGATATGGTGTCACCTTGTCTCACTCCCTTTCCAATTTTTATGTGTGTTGTATTTTCAAACAGCCGAATCTTTGCACTTGAATTTTCATAGATGTTATTAATAATATTAATGTACACATCTTCAATACCGCTGGATTTCAGAGCCATTGTAACTGCTGATGGTTTCACCGAATTAAAGGCTTTTTCATAATCGATAAAAGCCATGCACAATGGAATGGAAGTTCATATTCCCTTGCTCTTTCAATTAGTTCTCTCAGTACGCGGATATGATCTATTGTGCTGTAGCCACTCCTGAATCCAGCTTGTTCTCTCGGTTGAGCCATGTCCAGTGTCACCTTTAAGCGGTGTGAAAGAACTTTAGTGAAGATTTTATAAACCACTGATAGGAGGCTGATAGGTCTGTAGTTCCCGAGATCCTCAATGTCACCTTTTTTATGTAGCAAGATCATTGTAGCGTTGTTCCAATCCTCAGGAATTTTCCCTTCATTAAGGCATTGAGTGAAAATTTGGGCGAGTACTGTTTCGATTTCTCCACTTGCTTCTTGTATGATGTCTATAGTAATTCCATCTTCTCCTGGAGCTTTTCCCCGCTTCATATTTTTGATTGCATGTGTAACTTCTGCTGGGAGGACTGGAAGAACTCTGGTCCTGGTACCTTTCATGATGTCTGGAGTACATGTATCATCCCTTTCATATAATTTGGAGTAGAAATCTTTCACTCTTGTCAAAATTTCGCCTCTATTTCTTGTTACAGAACCATCTTCTTTTCTCAGTGCCATAATCTGTTTTTCCCCTTACTGAGATGTCCCTTTGCTATCTTTGGGCTTTGGTTGTTTTTAATTGCTTTCCTTACTAGTTTACAGTTGAATTTCCTTACATCTTCAGTGATACTTTTCTCGTACTGTCTTGCATAGCTCTATATATTCCACTTTGGAAGTCACATCTTCGTCAGTTGTCCTCATCTCTCTTCTTTTTTGCATCAACATTTTCGTTTTTCCTGATAATTTGTTTACATGCAACTTGTTCTTAGACCCAGCTAATTTTGTTGCTGTTTCCATAAGAGCTTTGGTTACTTTTCTGTTAACTTCAGAAATATCCACTTCTTTCGATGTTAGGCCTTCTAAAGCAGAGAATATGTTCTTCAGTTCCGACTTGAAGGTTTTATGGTGTTTTTTAAGGTTGGTTATGTCAATACATTTTGTTTGTCTTATGAGCTTGCCACGTTCAAGTTTAGTGTTGAGGTGCATCTTACATCTCACCAATCTATGGTCACTACCTGTGTTGAACTTGTTTAGCACACTGCAGTCTTCTATGACGAATTTTTTGTTACACATAATAAAATCAATTTCACTTGTCGTCCCATTTGGATGTCTCCATGTCCATTTCCTGTGTGGCTTTTTCTTGAAAAAGTAGTTCAAGATGAAAAACCCTTCTGCCTCTGCAAACTCTACGAGAGTATTTCCACGCTGGTTTCTGTTGCCGTGGCCGAATTTACCTACTGAAGTTTCATTCTGTTGTCGTTACCCTATTTTTGCATTGAAATCTCCCATAATTATCTTTAAGTGCTGCTTACCTTTATTATTTAGATGACAAATTTCGTTGTGTTATATAGAGAAAATAGTTCTTTTTGTTAAGTTACAGTGTTTTGCAGTGTGCAACATATTCTTGAAATGTGTATCATTTAAGATTATGCCCTGAACTGCCTTTAAAATATTGATTTTACTCCATATAAATATTAGTATTATTGTAAATCTGTTTGCATACCTTTTTGGAATGACATTAACGTATATTTAGAAATGTTCTCTTTTGTGTCATTTTCTACTTTAATACATAATTTCTGCTGTAAGTGATTTTTCTAACATTGGCGATTTTTGTCAGAATGCTACACTTTAGGTTTTACTGGGTTTTTATTTTAGTTCTGGAAAGTACCCATAACATAAGCAAAAGAGAGAATAACGAGCTGAAGAATACACTGCGTGATGTTGAAAAATCTCGGCTGGAAGCAAAACGTGAAATACAGACTTTGCAGCGCCAAGTCTCTTCATTAAATGCTACTCTTGTTACCAAAAATTGGGAGTTTGCAGAGTTACAGGGTCTGCAAGGCAGAGATGAAGAAAAAGAGTCTGAGTTAAGAAAAGAAATAGCATGCTTGAGACAGAAGGTGAGCACTGAGTTTTACTTATCTTCCCATGTCCCAAGTGATAAATGGGCTTTACAGCTATATACTTGATGTATAAGTTGAAAGTCAGTCTAAAATAGAATGCTTATTCACTGCTATATCTGGGAAATTTCAATTTTTTCAGCTTCAGAGAATGCCTATTGTTATAAAGTTTGGTCTCTTTTTTGGTTCAAGATAACACATACATAAAAGAAATAGAGAGGAGAATTTCATTTATCTTCATTTCTATTTTTGCTTTTGAAGACATTTCCATTTTTTCAAATGTGCATCCTTTATTAATTCTGCAACAGTTAGATATCATGGCAGATTTGAAAATCTTGTTGCCAATAGCATCTTTCAGAATTCCTGTAATTCTGAAATTGCTTCATAAACATGGTTACTGAAAAATATTTTCTATATTTTAACAGTTAAAAAGTATTTTCTAAAAAAATTAAAGTTAAGTGTTCTATTGTGGTGTCTGGGGGGAAAAGTAGCATTTGTGAATTGTATTTTTTTCTGTCGCTAATTTGCATAGTTTCAGCAGGATAGGTTGTGGTTGATGCAGGTCTTAAACTCATTGCATGAGGAACCAGATCATGTATAGTACACGTGTTTCAAAACATGTATTGAACTTTAATCGCATTGCACAAAATGGCCACAAAGTTTAAAATCTTGGTTTCATTGCCCCATTACTAGAAGCTAGAATTTAAAGTTGCTGAAACAATACAAAAATTAAATGGAATGCAAAGGTGTGGTCATTAGGACAGTGCAAATCTAAGAAGTTTGCTGCTGGTGATATAAGCTGTGTCAGGAAGAATCATTCTGAAAGGCCTGCTGTGGTTAATTCCGACATCTTGCTCACACCGTTGAGTCAAATCCAACAATTAGCACCCACAAATTATTGGCCAAACTGAGAGTTTCCAGATCTACTATTGCTGACCACCTGCAAAAGCTCTGAAAGGTCTGCAGATGATGGCACTAAGTGCACCATAAAGTGACCACCCCAGCTCAGGCTCAATGAATGACATTTCAGGGTTTACAAGGAACTGCTCAAGAATATGTGTGACACCACTTGTTGTTCTTTATGGCCTTAAGCCTGAAGATGGGATCTAGGGATCCCGAAAGATCTCGCTTTTAACTTGCTTTTACTTGTGAATAAAGTTTTTTTTTAAATTAGTCTATAGTATCAGCAGGGATAATGTTTTTTATCGTACGTAGACAGCTTTTATGACTTACATGTTCCTTTCGTGCGAAACACAGTTTTTATCGGATGTGTGACACATGGTTCATTAAGGGGATTGTTACTAGGGATGAGAAGTGGATCTACCTGCATGATCAAGGCACCTCCAATCAGTGGGTAGACCATGGATGATTGGAAGAAAGTGGCCTGGTCCGACGAATCAAGATTTGTAGTGCATCATGTAGATGGCCGAGCGTGCATACACCGATTACCAAGGGAGGCTATGGCACCTGAATGCACTGTTGGGCAGAAACAGGCCAGTGGTGGTGGTGTTATGCTGTGGGTGGTGATTTCTTGGGACACTTTAGGCCCCATTATCCCTATAGCACAATCCCTGACAGCTGTCAGGTATCTGATCATAGTTGCGGACCAAGTTCACCTATTCATGGCAACTGTGTTCCCTGCTGGTGATGGCCATTACCAACAGGATAATGTGCCATGCCACACTGCCAGAATTGTGAGTGGGCTGGTGACTTCTTGTTAATGCCCTGGCCTCCAAATTCACCTGATTTGAACCCAATCAAGCATTTGCCGTTCGACTTGGAAAAGTGGGTTCATGCTAAATCACCACCACCCTGAAATGTACAGGAACTGGATTACTTGCTGTTGATATTATGGTACCAGATACACCAGGATACCTATTGCCACCTCATCGAATCAATGCCTCGCCGAGTGGCCGCTGTTATGTGGGCTAAAGGGGGTCCTACAGCTTATTAGGTATTTGGTCATAATGTAATGGCTCATCGGTGAATATATACACTGCCGGACAATTGTTACGGACGGATGACTATAGCAACGATAGCAAACATAAAATGGAAGGCAGGAAAATGTGGAAATTAGCATAAGTGCGGGGTACAGTAAGACGTGTTGTGCGTATGCAAATTTTCGATTGCCAAACTTGTTCGTGACGTCATAGTGCTGATAAGAGATATAAAGGATTTGACGCGTATTGACCGTTGTTGTTCAAACGCAAAGTTGAAAGGGAAAGAATCAATTGACGAACTTGCAATTTTCAGTATGTCTTCCCGACATCACCTAGATGATTTTACGCGTGGCCGTATTATTGGCAAGATTGAAGAAGGGCGAAAAATAACAGATGTTGCCAGGGAGTTCGACGTCAGCCCCAGTGTTGTTTCAAGGCTTTGGAAATCATTTCAAACAAATGAAGAGTGTAGCAAACGTCACGGGGGAGGTCGTATTCGCAGTACGACACCTGCAGAAAATCGGTACATAGTGCTATCAACAAAAAGACACCGGCGCAGCACAGCTAGTGAGGTAGCAAAGTCAGTTTATGGCTACTACTGGCAAGCGGATCTCCCAAAAACTGTCGCCAGACGTTTGCATGAAGGAGGACTATACGCCCGCCGTCCTGTTGTGTGCATCCCATTGTCCAGACATCACCGTACCGCCCGTTTGCAATGGTGCCATCAACATCGCAATTGGACTGATAACGACTGGTCTGCTGTCCTCTTCTCAGATGAGAGTAGATACAGTCTATCGTCTGATTGTCGACGACAACTGATCAGGCGTGATAGTGGTACTGCATATTGTCCAGCAAACATACAGGAAAGGGACCGACATCCGACATGTAGTGTCATGGTATGGGCTGGCATCATGATCAATGGCCGTACGTCCCTCTATGTGCTTCCAACTGGGACTATGACTGGCCAACGATACATTAATGATGTTCTGCTACCTCATGTTCGCATGTTCCGTGGTGCTGTTGGTGATAGATTCATTTTCATGGACGACAACGCAACATGTCATCGAACAGTCGCTGTCCAGGAGTGTCTTGAGAGCGAGGATATTCAACGCCTCGTATGGCCAGCACGTTCTCCAGATCTGAATCCTATTGAAAATGTGTGGGATGCTTTGGGGAGGAGTCTTGCTGCTCGCCAATGCCCTCCAATAAACAAGGACACCCTCATCCGTGCACTGACAGAGGAATGGGATAAATTACCCCAACAGCTGCTTGATAATGTTGTGCAAAGCATGACACGACGTGTGGAATCTTACATCGCCCTCCATGGTGGCCATATCCCGTATTGACATCTTACGCCGGAACGCCTGCGGATGGTAATTGCATTTTTTTAACGTTTACGTATTCTGCACTAAATGGCCTGTTTGTCTCTTGAACACGTTCCAAAGCCTTCTGGATTTCAGAGCACAATAAATTGTTTTTCTTGTAATGTCCTGGCATTTTGACATTATTTTATTTCACTTGGCATGCAACCACACTTACTTTTTTATGCGCTATATAGCCGTTTATGATCCGTCCTTAGCAATTGCCCAGCAGTGTATGTATATTTTAAGCAACAGAGTAAAGAAAAACATAGTGTTTGAGTGTTTGTTCCTAGGAACAATTTTATTACTCCTTTATTCTTAAATGACTTTTGTGCATAATTATTACTTTTATTTCTGTGATGGATACATGGAGGGAAGATAATATACATGACAAAGGGAGGAGTTTTGTTACTGTGAATAAAGTTCATCTGGATCCTCTTCCTCCACAATTAGAAGGTCACTGATGTCTTCCGCACGCTCTGCTGCTGGATTTCTGTAATAACCACTGGTAGATGGTCAAAGCTCTGGCTCTGTGCTGTTGAAATTGCAACTTTCTTAAAGGAACTGAGAAGAATTGACTGCAGGACTTTTCTTCCCATGCCTTTTGGAGCTCTTTCCATGTTGTCAGATCTTTCAATCTTTTTGTGAATTTCAGGCATCTTTCCACTTCCTGAACCAGTTGGGCATGTAACATTACCCTAGTCCAATAGTCCAGTGTTCTTAAGCCAGTTTCACATGAGCTGTTGAGCCACATTCTTCCTTTTCTTCATCCATGCATGATAATGCTATTATCTTTATGATATCATGTTTACTAAGCTCCTAAGAAAGAAAATTCAACTGCTGATCACAATTGTAAGTTTGCATGTTGTCAAATCACTCATCTGCGATCATTCAGCAACATCAGGGCATTTCATCGTTTTGTGTATAGCAGAAAAACCAGTAAAATCTTTCACTGTCACCTACTAAAGTTTCATCCAAGGAGCATTAAAGTTAGTTTACTTTATTTCATCATGTGATTCTTTTGTGATTGTAATTCATTGTCTTTTATAGTTGAAATAATGTGCCTTTTAAACATACAGCAGGGTTGTTCTCTATGACGTTAACAATACAGTCAAAGGTACAGCATGTACATTTAGCTCTTAAAAACTTTTACATTCATTGATTCAAGCAAGGATTGGAGGAATAAGTCAGTGTTGGAGGTTAAGAAAAGCACTTTGATATTTTTGTTTTTAGGATAACAGGGTTTCCACGGTCCTTGAAAGTCCTTGAATTTAATTTTCCTTTTCAAGGGCCCTTGAAAGTTCTTGAATTTAATTTTCCTTTTCAAGGGCCCTTGAAAGTCCTTGAATTTAATTTTCCTTTTCAAGGGCCCTTGAAAGTTCTTGAATTTTGTAAGAGTCCTTGAAAAGTACTTGATTTTTTTTTTTTTCATTCGCCAAATTTCAGAATAGCTGTAGTTTATTGAAGAGAAGCTATCACTAAAATGTCACAGGTGGCAGTGCTTTATTGTAAAATGCTCTCTTGGAATCAGGAGCACATATGTAGCTGTCACATTTCCAGTTTTAATGTGGTTGTGATTCTGAACTACGATAGGCAAATGAGAGGGGAATTCTTCTGAACTACAATAAGCAAATGTAAAGGAGTGTAAGTGTAAAATACTAGCATCTCAAACCGGGTTTGCGATTTGCTGAATGCTTGTAGCCCAGTCTAAAATTTCAGTTGTCCATCACTGGTGTGTCCGTCTGGCAATATGTCTAGCCCATTGCCATTTCAGGGATTTTACTCTGATCATGATATCTTCCATATATACAGTGTGTGTGTGTAAAAGAGTATTAACATACAAGCAATATACCCTCATAAACAAACAAATAAGGCCAAAAACCTTCAGATTAAAAAAAAGGTGAATAACAAAATGACAAAACAATGTTAAGAAAATATTTATAAAAACATTTACTCAGAACCACTGGATCACTCTTCAGAGAAAGACATCCAGAGGCCCTGAGCACACAAGTTCAGTTCATCTCAGGGCCTCTGGATGTCTTTCCCTGAAGAGTGATCCAGGGGTTCTGAGTAAATGTTTTTATAAATATTTTCTTAACATTTTGTTTCATCATTTTTGTTATTCAATTTTTTTTTTTATCTGAAGGTTTTTGGCCTTATTTGTTTGTTTATGAAGGGTATATTGCTTATATGATAATATTCTTTTACATACACGAACTACATCTAATACTTGCAGCATTGCACAGTTTTGTTGTGGTTTATATTATTTTACACGAGTGAAAATTTAACTTTCCTATGCTATATATATACTCGTTATCCAACTCTCGAGAAGATACCAGGCTCAGATTATTCAAACTTATGCACCCACCACAAGTCATCCTGAAGAAGAAATTGAAGAATTTTACGAGGAAATTCGTCATCTAAATAATAAAGGCAAGCAGCACTTGAAGATAATTATGGGAGATTTCAATGCAAAAATAAGGTAACAGAATGAAACTTTAGTAGGTAAATTCGGTCACAGCAACAGAAACCAGCATGGAAATACTCTCGTAGAGTTTGCAGAGGCAGAAGGGTTTTTCATCATGAACTCCTTTTTCAAGAAAAAGCCGCACAGGAAATGGACATGGAGACATCCAAATGGGACAACAAGTGAAATTGATTTTACTATGTGTAACAAAAAATTTGTCATAGAAGACTGCAGTGTGCTAAACAAGTTCAACACAGGTAGTGACCATAGATTGGCGAGATGTTAGATGCACCTCAACACTAAACTCGAACGTGGCAAGCTCATAAGACAAACAAAATGTATTGACATAACCAACCTTAAAAAACACCATAATACCTTCAAGTTGGAACTGAAGAACAGATTCTCTGCTTTAGAAATCCTAACGTTGGAAGAAGTGGATATGTCTGAAGTTAACAGAAAAGTAACCAAAGCTCTTATGGAAACAGCAACAAAATTAGCTAGGTCTAAGAACAAGTTGCATGTAAACAAATTATCAGGAAAAACCAAAATGTTGATTCAAAAAAGAAGAGAGATGAGGACAGCTAAAAACGATGTGACTTCCAAAGTGGAAAAAATAGAGCTGTGCAAGACAGTACGAAAAAGTATCACTGAAGACGTAAGGAAATTCAACTGTGAACCAGTGAGGAAAGCGATTGAAAACAACCAAAGCCTAAAGATAGCAAGTAAGGGACGAAAACAGATTATGGCACTGAGAAAAGAAAATGGTTCTGTAACAAGAAATAGAGGCGAAATTTTGACGAGAGTGAAAGATTTCTACTCCAAATTATATGAAAGGGACGATACATGTACTCCAGACATCATGAAAGGTACCAGGACCAGAATTCTTCCAGTCCTCCCAGCAGAAGTTGCACATGCAATCAAGAACATGAAGCGGGGGAAAGCTCCAGGAGAAGATGGAATTACTGTAGACATCATACAAGAAGCAAGTGTAGAAATTGAAACAGTACTCGTCCAAATTTTCACTCGATGCCTTAATGAAGGGAAGATTCCTGAGGATTGGAACAACGCTACAATGATCCTGTTACATAAAAAAGGTGAAATTGAGGATCTCGGGAATTACAGACCTATCAGCCTCCTATCAGTGGTTTATAAAATCTTCACTAAAGTTCTTTCACACAGCTTAAAGGTAACACTGGGCATGGCTCAACCGAGAGAACAAGCTGGATTCAGGAGGGGCTACAGCACAATAGATCATATCCACATACTGAGAGAACTAATTGAAAGAGCGAGGGAATACGAATTTCCATTGTGCATGGCTTTTATCGATTATGAAAAGGCCTTTGATTCGGTGAAACCATCAGCAGTTACAATGGCTTTGAAATCCTGCGGTATTGAAGATGCATACATTAATATTATTAATAACATCTATGAAAATGCAAGTGCAAAGATTCGGCTATTTGAAAATACAACACACATAAAAATTGGAAAGGGAGTGTGACAAGGTGACACCATATCTCCAAAGCTCTTTAATACCACATTGAAAATGTCTTTCAATCACTGAACTGGGAAAACAAAGGGATAAAGGTTAATGGAGATTATCTACCTCACCTTCGTTTTGCTGATGACATAGTCATTTTTGCAACTACCCCATCAGAGCTGCAGAGTATGATCCAGGAACTTGCTGACAAGAGTAAAGAAGTGGGATTAAAAATGAACTTTCAGAAGACAAAAGTGATGTACAATGCTTTTACAAGAAATGAAAATTTATCGATTGATGGAGAAAAGCTGGTGATAACAGACACGTATGTTTATCTTGGACAGCAGATATTAAGTGAGGGTCACATTGATGAAGAAATTAATCGGTGTATAAAACTTGCCTGAAGAGCTTTTGGAAGAAACAGCATAATTTTCAAGAGCAATATGCCATTATGTCTTAAAAGAAAAGTGTTTGATCAATGCATCCTTCCAGTGCTTACGTATGGTGCAGAGACATGGACCTTAACTAAAAGAGACATACAAAGGCTGCAGACAACTCAGAGAGGCATGGAGAGGTGCATGCTTGGTGTAACCAGGAGAGATAAGAAGAGAAACTCGAGGATCTGAAAAATGACAAGAGTGGAAGGCATCATGATCAGAGTTAAATCGCAGAAATGGTAATGGGCTGGACATACTACCAGAAGGACAGACCATCGATGGACAGCCAAAATTTTAGGTTGGATTCCAAGGGACAGGAAAAGACCCAGAAGAAGACCACATGGGAGATGGGTGGACAAAATTTTGAAAGTATGCAGGAGTAACATGGAGGAGACTGGCACAAGACAGACCGTTGTGGAAGAAACTTGGGGAGACCTTTGTCCATCAGTGGATTGATAATGGTTGACAATGATGATGATGATATATATATATATGCGCTGTTTTTTCAAAGTAGTTAAGTTCTTAATAACTAATTAATTATGCACTTAAAAGAAGCACTGCTGAAATACTTTGTACATATTGCAACTAACTGTTTAAGGTATATAACTTTCACAAAGTTTTCTTTAGTTAATTATTATCTTTAACTTATTCTCGTTTTCGTGCTGTCATAAGTTGTAGAGTAGGGGTTTTAGACTCAAGCTTTCTTTCAAAAATCTGTTCGTTATAAATTAACATTTTCCTTTTTAATTGCAATGTAAAATTTGTTTTTCCAGGTTTAAATTCTCTCTCAAACGAACTTGGAATTTCGTTATAGCTGAAAATCATTTCTATTTATTATGTCACTCTCACAGCTTGAGTTCTCTTTAATCTTCTTCTCTCTGTTTAATAGTAACAGATGAAGAGCATGGAGTCGGGCCATGAAGGTTAATGGATGCAAAGCGAAATTGTTAACTAGTGCTAGGTCATGCTACTCTACGGAGGACATGACTTATATATATATTTTTTAAACTATTTTAGGTGGGAATGTTACTTGCATCTATGGCCTTGCAGAAACCCATTTCCAACTAGGTCTTTGTGGAAATTGAGAAAATGCAAAGTAGAGTTTGTTGAACCTGATAAAGTCCTGTTTACACAAGTTCTCTGACACCTTCTACATTTGCTGTTTTATTTTCTTTTTTTTTCTTTTCTCCTTTTTACTCAATGAGGTAGATACATAGTCTTTTTTTATATTGCTATTTAGGTGTTTTAAAATTATATACTTTTTAGCTTAGGTAATCTTATGCAGTATGTGAATTCTGAATTTTCAAAACTGCTGCGTTGCCATGCTGCTTTTGATTTTCAGGTTATTCTTGCACCCTTCGCTTTAAATTCTCAAAATTTTTTTCCTTAGTCTTCAGTTTTGTTTCCTTAAGTAACTAATTTCAATTTATTATTTAGCAGCCCATAAAATTCTAGTTGAAATGTTTTATTATTTTTTGCATTATTATTATTTTTTTATTTACTATTTTTTTACTTGAGGTTTTTTTCATTTTCCTAATTTTTCTTTTTAAGTATGTATTTTGATGCAAGCTTTTTGGAGTGTAGTTTATACTCGAGTTTGGTCTTTTCTTGGACTGCTTATTTCTAAAAGTTTTTCCTAGTTGGTTTTAGCTCAAGAATTTGTATGTTTTGGCCCAAGTGGAGTTCTAAGGACGATGAAAGGATTGGAGGTCAGCTCAGATCATTTTAAGATCCACTCCCGCTTCGGTTAGGCTAGCCACCCTTTCCCATAGTGGCCTATGAACTCGCTTGGCAAAGGTAATCTAAAGTTGACTAGAACATGACAAACGTTGTTTAATATGTAAATCTGCAGATCCTAACCTGTATTAACATTCTGTTGAGGATAATTGCTCCAACAAAGTTTGCTAAAAAGCCTACAATACTCATCTATAAGCTCACCTGTACTGTCTGCAACCTTAGCTATATTGGCCAAAGTAAAAATCCTCTTCATCTTAGGATTAAATGGTCACAGGTCTCTAGTAAAACAAGTTCTCTAATTCAGGAGTAGAACCCCTCCACAAACGCCAAGCCAGTACTCTACCTTTGAATTAGAGCATTTTCCATTACTCATGGTTTTGACAAAGTGAAAATAGAGGTACTACATATTATCCCTGACCTCTATGCCTCGGCTAGGAAACTGAATCCCTTGAAATTTTGCAGCATCAGTCTCTTTTATCCCTATGGCCTTAATTCCACCTCTATCTGACAAATAAGCATAATCTGCATAAATTTTCAATTCGTGAACTCTTCTTTCTTGTTAATAATAAGAGCTGCTCTAGGAGGTAATAGAGGACAGAGGTTATTTCGTTATTAGCACATCAAGCTAAAAGTTGATTTTGCTAACTTGCTAAAAACTCATCCAAGTTTTAAAACTGGCACTAATTTTGTTAAAAATACTTACAAAATTCTCAAGTCCTTCAAGCACTCATCCCTTAAATGTTTTTTCAAATTCTGGAAATGAAACTGCTGACCATGTTGATAAGCATGTTTTTGCTTTTGGTTCTGGACATTCTTAAACATATTCTTAAAGATAAAATTTCTCTTAAACAATTTTCCAGTAATTTTGTTACCATCAGGTTCCTAAATAAAGCCTACGATAATCTCAATGTAAGGAAGCTGTTCTACAATAATGCAATTTTTTTCCCATCCACAGGCACCAGTCTATTGTAAGTTTTAAATATGTTAAGAACCTTAGGGTCAATAGTTTAAAAACTACAAACTTAACTCTTTCTGAGTTTACAGTATCCTGTGTAATTACTACTTGTTCTTGTGATGAACATAAAGAAACAGTTCACTTTATGATAAGAATTACAAATCCATATTATCACCGGAAATCTTGAGTTTTGTTGAAAATGAAAAGCTTAGGAATTTATTAGAGTATGGCTCTAATTTCAGACCTTCCTTCACAATTTCGCAAAGAAAGGATTCTTGAGAGGCTTCACTCAAGATGTAACAAGTACATACGTAAAAACCAGTTTAACGTACAATCAGCCTATTGAGGCCTTCGCAGAATGGAAATATAATATAATCACAGCTATACACCGGTGAGTTGGCAGGTCTGGACTTTTGTTTCGACAGAAATCTCTTTTTCTCTGGAGAAGCTAAAAGGTCACTCTCCAAACTACAAGACCAATTTATTTTTACCACTACGGATAAAGCTAGCAATAATTTTGCAATTATCTGTAAGAAGTTCTATTTTGGAGTATTGTTAACTATGGAACTCAATAATAGAGTAACATACGAGCCCGTAAGTTATTCTACCAAGCAGTTAGAAAATCGGTTTTAAGGCATTCTTTCAAGAAAGCTTAAAATTCCGCAAACTAGAAGATATGGGCCTGAATTTCCATTTCTTTTTGCAACGGTTAAGTTTCATAAGGGATCCTGTGAAGTTCAGGTTCATAGCTAGTGGAGTAAGGAGTCATAAAAAGAAAATAGATCTTGCTTTTGAAGATGTCTTAAAGAAGGTTTTGAAACACATTACCGAAACTGTTCTAACTTGGATGTACAGACATTTTGGATAATTAATAATAATGCAGAAGTAATTTCTACTATACTCAAAGTGTGTCCCCTAGATATTAATATTGAAGCTATGATTTTGAAAACCTATATACTAATCTGCCTCTATCAGATATAATCACTACTCTTTAAAGAGCTGTATGCAGAATTTAAACTTAACCAATTTGTTGATGTAGGAACTTGGAACTCTTATCTCAATTGCTGCATAAAAAATAACCATATCTTATATAAATAATACTCTCTATAAAGCTTAAGTGAACGGTATTCCAATGGGAACATCAACGTCCACAGAATATCGCTAATCTATTCCTGTTCTTTAAGCTGAATATAAATTCATTAAAAATCACCCCACCTGCTCAGATAACTACCTTTACACTTTTAGATATATTGATTGATCTGCTGTGTATCAATAATTCCGAAGTTATAGAGAGTGATTTTGATAATATCTATCCTAGCTCTCTTAACTTATGTAAAACCAACCACAGTAATCAGGAACTTGAGTTCCTAGACTTAAGCATTAAGCTCAACAGAGGTAACCCATCTATTAGCCTCTTTGATAAAAGAGTTAATTTTCCTTTCAAAGTAATTAAATATCTACACTGGAATAATAACATTTCAACCAAAGTAATTGAGAATGTACTAATTTCTCAGGTCCTAAGAATTTCAAGAATTTGCAGCAACAATTTGGACTTCAATTACCACATTAATATACTATTAGAAAGTTTTCTAGAGAACGAAATTCTCTTCTTCTTTCATCAAAAAGAACTTTAAGAAAAATTATTCTGAATAATAAGAGTAAGGTTGGCAGATCTGCTTTAATTTTCTACACAGTTAATAATATGATTCTGACCAATCAAAGCCGTAAGGAAGTTGGCTAGAGGATGCCTATTAACTACCTAAAGGAAGCCTTTAGTGCTATGGATATGACGGTCTACTATTAAAACAAAAAAAATTAAATAATATAAACAAAATCACAAAAAAAAGCTTAAAAAATCTGTTTATAAAAGAAAATAAAAACAAATAAATAAAAAAGAAAACCAGTTATTCATCACTAGGATAGCTATACTAAAAATAGTAAAACCAACATTAAAATTAATAAGATTCTGATTAATCTATAGAAGCTCATCAAGGTGATTTAATACATGCAAAGATTATTAAAATAAACTGCTCGTGTATTTTACCTTAAATATTTCTCATGTATTCTGGAGAGTTAATTCTGCCTCATTCTGATCATACAGATCCACAGTCTTAAGTTTATATATTTTTTTCTCTGGTTAAAATCTCCGCGCGTTGGTTTCTTGCTGTATGAGGAGGCCATCAGCCCCACCCTCACTGCCCTCAGCGTCTAGGGAGTGGCGGAAGAGGGTCAGCTATGTTCTCCTCTTGTGAGGAGAAAAGTTTTTGTAACTCAAGAGGTAAAAGCTCTCTTCCCTTGTTTTTGGGTTCTAGGTTTTATAAGTTCAATGTTTGTACTTCATGTACCTTTCTCTGTCGTTTTTTAGCTTTTCAGCTTTTAAGCATTGGTTTGTCTGTTAACATTTATGCGGGTTTTAACTCTTACTTTTCTTTGTAACTTTGAGCGTCTTTTGTGGTACCTAGGAACAGAAGATGGCTAAGCTTGTTCCTTTTCTATGCGCTGTCTATGCGCTGTTTTTTTCAAAGTAGTTAAGTTCTTAACTAATCAATTAATTATGCACTTAAAGCACTGCTGAAATACTTTGTACATATTGCAACTAACTGTTTAAGGTATATAACTTTCACAAAGTTTTCTTTAGTTAATTATTATCTTTAACTTATTCTCGTTTTCGTGCTGTCATAAGTTGTAGAGTAGGGGGTTTTAGACTCAAGTTTTCTTTCAAAAATCTGTTCGTTATAAATTAACATTTCCTTTTTAATTGCAATGTAAAATTTGTTTTTCAGGTTTAAATTCTCTCTCAAAACGAACTTGGAATTTCGTTATAGCTGAAAATCATTTCTATTTATTATGTCACTCTCACAGCTTGAGTTCTCTTTAATCTTCTTCTCTCTGTTTAATAGTAACAGACAAGAGCATGGACGTCGGGCCATGAAGGTTAATGGAGTGGCTAAATTGTTAACTAGGTGCTAGGTCATGCTACTCTCACGGAGGACATGACTTATATATATATTTTAAACTATTTTAGGTGGGAATGTTACTTGCATCTATGGCCTTGCAGAAACCCATTTCCTAACTAGGAGTCTTTGTGGAAGTGAGAAATGCAGAGTTTTTGCTGGTCCTTAGGATAAAGCCAAGGGCTCAGTATTCTCGACACCTTCTACATTCAGTTGTTTTATTTTCTTTTTTTTTTTCTTTTCTTCCTTTTACTCACTTTGCCAGGTAGATACATAACCTTTTCTATGTTGTACTAGGTGTGAGTCAAAATTATATATGTATTTTTTTGCTTAGGTATCTTTATAGTATGTGAATTCTGAATTTTCAAAACTGCTGCGTTGCGCGCGTTTTGATTTTCAGGGTTATTTTGCACCACTTCGTTTTAAATTCTAAAATTTTTTTCCTCTTTGGTCTTCAGGTTTTGCTCTTAAGTAACCACTCTCAATTTATTATTTCTAGCAGCTCATGCGCTAAATTCTAGTTGAAATGTATTTTATTATTTTTTATTATTATTATTTTTTTTTTATTACTATTTTTTTACTTGAGGTTTTTTTTCATTTTCTAATTTTTTCTTTTTAGTATGTTTTGGATGCGCTTTTTGGAGTGTAGTTTATACTCGAGTTTGGTCTTTTCTTGGACTGCTTATTTCTAAAAAGTTTTTCCTAGTTGGTTTGCTCAGAATTTGTATGTTTTGGCCCAAGTGGACTTAAGGACGATGAAAGGATTGGAGGTCAGCTCAGATTATTTTAAGTCCTCCTGCCTCGGTTATTAGGGCTAGCACCCTTTCCCATAGTGTATAGACAACTCGCCTTGGCAAAGGTAATCTAAAGTTATGAAAATGACAAACGTTGTTTGACATGTAAACCTGCAGATCCTAACCCTTGTAATTCTTCTGTTGAGGATAATTGCTCCAACAAGTTTTGCAAAGCCTACAATACCATCTATAAGCTCACCTGTACTGTCTGCAACCTTAGCTATATTGGCCAAAGTAAAAAATCCTCTTCATCTTAGGATTAATGGTCACAGGTCTCTAGTAAACAAGTTCTCTAATTCAGTGAGTGAACCCCTCCACAAACGCCAACCAGTACTCTACCTTTGAATTAGAGCTTATTTCCATACTCATGGATTTTGACAAAGTGGAAAATAGAGTGTACTACATATTATCCCTGGACCTCTATGCTCGGCTAGAAAGCTGAATCCCTTGAAATTTTGCAGCATCAGTCTCTTTATCCCTATGACTTAATTCCACTCTATCTGACAATAAGCATAATCAGCATAAATTTTCAATTCGTGAACTCTTCTTTTCTTGTTAATAATAAGAGCGTTCTAGAGGTAATAGAGGACAGAGGTTATTTCGCACATCAAGCAAAAGTTGATTTTGCCTAACTTGCTAAAAACTCTGGAAAGCTTAAAACTGGCACTAATTTTGTTAAAAATACTTACAAAATTCTCAAGATCCTTCAAGCACTCTGTCCCCTTAAATGTTTTTCAAATTCTGGAACAAACTGCTTTGACCATGTTGATAAGCATGTTTTTGCTTTGGTTCTGGACATTCTTAAACATATTCTTAAAGAGGTAAAATTTCTCTTAAAAGAATTTTTCCAGTAATTTTGTTACCATCAGGTTCCTAAATAAAGCCTAATAATAATCTCAATGTAAGGAAGCTGTTCTACAATAATGCAATTTTTTTCCCATCCACAGGCACCAGTCTATTGTAAGTTTTAAATATAAAAGTAAGACCTTAGGGTCAATAGTTAAAAACTACAAACTTAACTCTTCGAGCTACATTCCTGTAATTACTACTTGTTCTTGTGATGAACATAAAGAAACAGTTCACTATGATAAGAATTACAACCATATTATCACCGGAAACTTGAGTTTTTGTTGAAAATGAAAAAGCTTAGGAATTTATTAGGAGTATGGCTTCTAATTTCAGACCTTCCTTCACAATTTCCAAAGAAAGGATTCTTGAGAGCTTCACTCAAGATGTAAATAAGTACATCTGTAAAAAAACCAGTTTAACGTACAATCAGCCTATTGAGGCCTTCGCAGAGACATGGAAATATAATATAATCAATAGCTTTCCACCGGTTGAGGTTGGCAGGTCTGGACTTTTTTGTTTCGACAGAAATCTCTTTTTCTCTGGAGAAGCTAAAAGGTCACTCTCCAAAACTACAAGACCAATTTATTTTTACCACTACGGATAAAGCTAGCAATAATTTTGCAATTATTCCGGTAAGAAGTTCTATTTTGAATTGTTAACTATGGAACTCAATAATAGAGTAACATACGAGCCCTATAAGTTATTCTACCAAGCAGTTAGAAAATCGGTTTAAGGCATTCTTCAAGAAACTTAAAAAATTCGCATAAACTAGAAGATATGGAGCCTGAATTTCCATTTCTTTTTTGCAACGGTTAAGTTTCATAAGGATCCTGTGAAGTTCAGGTTCATAGCTAGTGGAGTAAGGAGTCATAAAAAGAAAAATAGATCTTGCTTTTGAAGATGTCTTAAAAGAAGGTTTTGAAACACATTAGAAACTGTTCTAACTTGATGTACAGAGATTTTTGGATAATTAATAATAATGCAGAAGTAATTTCTACTATACCTCAAAGTGTGTCCCCTAGATATTAATAGTTATGATTTTGAAAACCTATATACTAATCTGCCTCTATCAGATATAATCACTACCTTTAAAGAGCTGTATGCAGAATTTAAACTTAACCAATTTGTTGATGTAGGAACTTGGAACTCTTATCTCTCCCAATTGCTGCATAAAAAATAACCATATCTTATATAATAATACTCTCTATAAGCAAGCTGATAGACGGTATTCCAATGGGAACATCAAGCGTCCACGAATATCGCTAATCTATTCCTGTTTCTTTAAGGACATATAAATTCATTAAAAATCACCCCACCTGCTCAGATAGCTACTACCTTTACACTTTTAGATATATTGATGATCTGTTGTGTATCAATAATTCCGAAGTTATAGAGAGTGATTTTGATAATATCTATCCTTAGCTCTCTTAACTTATGTAAAACTAACCACAGTAATCGAGGAACTTGAGTTCCTAGACTTAAGCATTAAGCTCAACAGAAGAGGTAACCCATCTATTAGCCTCTTTGATAAAAGAGTTAATTTTCCTTTCAAAGTAATTAAATATCTACACTGGAATAATAACATTCTTCAACCAAAGTAATTGAGAATGTACTGAAATTTCTCAGGTCCTAAGAATTTCAAGAATTTGGTACAGGAAATAATTCTGGACTTCAATTACCACATTAATACACTATTAGAAAGTTTTCTAGAGAACGAATTTATTCCTTCTTCTTTCATCAAAAGAACTTTAAGAAAAATTATTCTGAATAATAGGAGTAAGGTCAAGTAGATCTGCTTTAATTTTCTCACACAGTTAATAATATGATTCTGACCAATCAAAGCCGTAAGGAAGCTGGGCTAGAAAGGATGCCTATTAACTACCTAAAGGAACCTTAGTGCTATGGATATGACGGTCCTATTAAAACAAAAAAAATTAAATAATATAAACAAAATCTACAAAAAAGCTTAAAAATCTGTTTATAAAAGAAAAATAAAAACAAATAAATAAAAAAAAGAAAACCAGTTATTCATCACTAGGATAGCTATACTAAAAATAGTAAAACCAACATTAAAATTAATAAGATTCTGCAGTTAATCTATAGAAGCTCACTAAGGTGATTTAATTACATGCAAAGATTATTAAATAAACTGCTCGTGTATTTTATAATATTTCTTAAGTGTATTCTGGAGAGTTAATTCTGCTCATTCTGATCGCATACAGATCCACAGTCTTAAGTTTATATATTTTTTTCTCTGGTTAAAATCTCCGCGCGTTGGTTTCTTGCCAAGGAGGAGGCCATCAGCCCCACCCTCACTGCCCCCCAGCGTTCTAGGGAGTGGCGGAAAGAGGTCAGCCATGTTCTCCTCTTGTGAGGAGAAAAGTTTTTGTAACTCAAGAGGTAAGCTCTCTTCCTTGTTTTTTGGGTTCTAGGGTTTTATAAGTTCAAATGTTTGTACTTCATGTACCTTTCTCTGTCGTTTTTTAGCTTTTCAGCTTTTAAGCATTGGTTTGTCTGTTAAACATTTATGCGGGTTTTAACTCTTACTTTTCTTTGTAACTTTGAGCGTCTCCTTTTGTGGTGCACCTAGGAACAGAAGATGGCTAAGCTTGTTCCTTTTCTATGCGCTGTCTATGCGCTGTTTTTTCAAAGTAGTTAAGTTCTTAATAACTAATTAATTATGCACTTAAAGCACTGCTGAAATACTTTGTACATATTGCAACTAACTGTTTTAAGGTATATAACTTTCACAAAGTTTTCTTTAGTTAATTATTATCTTTAACTTATTCTCGTTTTCCGTGCTGCCATAAGTTGTGTGAGTAGGGGGTTTTAGACTCAAGTTTTCTTTCAAAAAATCTGTTCGTTATAAATTAACATTTCCCTTTTTTAATTGCAATGTAAAATTTGTTTTTCAGGTTTTAAAATTCTCTCTCAAACGAACTTGGAATTTCGTTATAGCTGAAAATCATTTCTATTTATTGCTATGTCACTCTAACAGCTTGAGGTTCTCTTTAATCTTCTTCTCTCTGTTTAATAGTAACAGATGAGAAGAGCAGTGGTCGGGCTATGAAGGTTAATGGATGCAAGCGAAATTGTTAACTAGTGCTAGGTCATGCTACTCTACGGAGGACATGACTTATATATATATTTTTTAAACTATTTTAGGTGGGAAATGTTACTTGCATCTATGGCCTTGCAGAAACCCATTTCCAACTGAGGTCTTTGTGGAAGTGGAGAAAATGCAGGAGTTTTTGCTGGTCCTTGATAAAGCCAAGGCTCAGTATTCTCGACACCTTCTACATTCAGTTGTTTTATTTTCTTTTTTTTTTTTCTTTTCTCCCTTTTACTCACGCATGGTAGAATTATAACATAACCTTTTCTATGTTGTACTAGGTGTGAGTCAAAATTATATATGTATTTTTTTGCTTAGGTAATCTTTATAGTATATAAAGAGAGATACTTTATACATCTGTGTAGCTCTGTGCGAGAGCCAGAGGAATTCCTAATGTAAGTAAAACCAAATATGCATTTTATAAGTGCAAATGGATAAAAGATGAAATTTTGGCGTAGAAACTGTACTTGCAACTTGACGATGCTTTTGGCTTTAAGACATACTAATGAAAATTAAATTTCTGCAGTCAAGTGTTACTTTTTTCTAGTGTTTTCCTTGCATTTGTCTGCAACTGATGACCATATTCCATAGTGCCCAAGGGGATGTTGCTTTCAATTTTTTTACATTTTATTCTTCATTAGTTGGACTTTAATGAAAAATATTTTGCTTTTAACTGTTTTGTCAAATGTTTAACACATTGTGTCAGTGATAAGGAAACCTGAAATCCTGTGGAACAATAATATCTCACCAAGGTATGCCCCTATATTTAGTTATAACTATAAGGCTAATCGAATTTTTTTATTGTTTGTTACAACGTAGTGTTTAAAACTCTTATCGGGCGCGAGTATAGTCTTGAAAATGTTTTATGAGTCCTTGAAAAGTCCTTGATTTTTTTTTGGTGAAAAAAGGGTGGGAACTGTGGATAAGCAAAGAGTAATTCTTTGCAAATGGCTAACTCTTTCTATTGATGAAAAAACCATGAGGAATAATCACTCACCATAAAGATCATGGTAACCTCCAATGGACCAAACACTTCCAACACGTCAATTCATCGTGATGTAACTGGGCTTCCACAGGTTTACAGACCTCTTGCTTACGCTTCTTATTTTCGGGTGTGAAACATCGTTTTTTTCCTTTGCCTTATAGTATGTTACTATAATGCTTGTCAATTCGATAAAAATCATACATACAACTCATTCATACAATTCAAGTAAAAACTATGTACATAAACCTTACATTCACAGGTGATTAAACCTTAGTCAACTCTAATTATGGAACTCCTCCTTCTGTTTCACAACCTCTGCTACTCCCACTGCAATTGTCACACCCATTCAGCCCCGCACATCCAATCCTCTAGTACTTTCGACAGATCCCTGTCATCTTCAGGAGGCAGGTGTGTCTCATCCGCCCACCGCAGCTCAAGTGAGCAGAGCCATCGAGGCCTGGGCTCCAGTCGCTATCTCTGAATCGTTGTGTCTCTGGCGCCATCTATTGTCCCTGCTGCTCTTTTTTCTCTCTTTCTTTTTACGCTGCTGTTCAATTTTTATTATGGCTTTCCATTGTTCGTTTAAGTTATTTGGCTCATTAATGTTGCATAATCTTGATCTGTTTTTTTCAATTATTTTAAACAAAACAGAATTTGAAAGTTTTTTTTTTTTTTTTTTTTTTTAAAGAGTGATTTTTGTTATGCTACATTTTGTGTGTGATAGTTGCAAGAGTGGAATCTATTTTCTGTATTTCTGAAATGATTGGAAGATTTGTGAGAATCAATGCACGTTAGCATGTCAGTGCAAATGATGGAAAGGGAGTAGCAAACGTGATTGTGGAGAGGGTGCTTATGCTGGACGAATTGGCCATTGTGGACTTTTACTTCTACAAGAGGTAAGGAATTTCACAAAAGGTGAGGCTTTGGGCAGAGGGTAAAGTTTCTCCGCTCTCAATTCCTCTCATCTGCTTAGGATAAAATCCCTCCCCATTAAAGAAAAAGAAGTCTTGGTCACACTCTGATTCTTGCTTGCTTTTGTTCTGCAAGTGTTCTATTTTCTCTCCATTTTATGTACATGATGTTTGTGTTAACATGAGTGGTGAAGTCCAGCAATCTTTGATCTTGGAGAAAAAACAGCAGATCTTAAATAAAGTAGACGACAGTAATAAAAGTGCAGTTTCAGTAAATTCGGCATTACAAAAAGTACTTTCCTGCAATTCCAAAAAGCATGAGAAAATTGAAGCTGGTTGTGCTTTCAGCCGCTTTGAACCTGCTCAAAAACATGCAAACTGCAAAAAACGAAGTCGGAATTGTTCTAATGAGATGGATTACAGTAGAGTGAGATGGATTTATACATATTGCTGCAGTACTTTATACTGTATTTCAATATACAGTGCTTAGCACTATGTATAATTTAGTCTTTGTTGTATAAAGTTTTCAAAAAATGATAATGTAATTAATGTTTTAGAAACCAGAAGGTTTGTACATACTTTTTCTTGTACTGTGTAATTTTACCTCTTTCAGTATGTATTTAATTGAAAAATTAAATGTATATCAATAACTTGAACTACTTTTGAAACGAACAAATTTTGGGGCCCTACAATGTTTGTATTGACGAGGTTCGACTGTACCCTACCATTTCACACACACACATACGTACAAAGAATTAAAATTCAGCTCGGTGCCTCTCTGAACTTGGCACCTGGTGCAGCTGCACCACTCACACTACCGTAAAGCCTGCTCTGATTCTCTAGCTAATTTTACCTGTTTGCCATTGAGTCCTTTATATTGATGCATCCATCCTACTTATCCACTTGTTTCTGGTGGAAACCACTCACTTATCTGTTGTGTAGAAAAAAACTAAATGTCAGTGCTATTATTCCTATGACATTTTTGGTTCTTCTCAAAACACCTCGGTGGAATTCAATTATTCTTTAAATTTGTGTGGCATTGTGGTTGAATTATCCAAAGGACATTTTAAGACATGTCTGCTGTGTCAGATGGGAAACTACGTGAAAAAAATCTCTCTAAAGTTCGTTCGATAGGCTTCCACTTTAGTATGTAACTAGCTAGTGTGTTCCACACATATTTTCACCAGATTTCAGTATGCAGATCATTTTTTAATTTGAGCCCTAGTTACTGTTTTGCAGTAATGTTTACCATACGTATCATTTTAAAAATGTGATTATAGAAAAAATGCTGTGCACTATATTAATTATATCAGACTTTCTTCCAGTTATTTAGTTTTGATCATAAAGCTGTCTTAATTTTCCAGTTGATGGAATCGGAGGCTACTCATGAAGCTTCTGTGAAAGAACGTGCTAATTTAAGGCGGAAACTATCGGATGTTGAGCATAAATTGAAACTTCAGCAGGAAGAACATCAAGCAGTTCTTCAAGAGAGTTTGTCAACAGAGAGGTCATTGTCTGAGCAGAGAGCAAATCTGGAAAGATCTCTAGCTGATGCCTTACAAGAAATACAGGATCTCAGATTAAAATTCAACTATGCTGAGGGAAGAGTTAAAGCTCTTGAATTACAGATTTCAAAATTAGAAGGTAATATATTATTCAATGCAAAGTTGTGTTTTAACAATCTATCATAGATAAAATTGGTGTTTATGTTACAAAGTTTTTAACACAGTTGATTCTTATCAGATGTATAGCTTGGATCTGAAAGTTATTTTCATTTTACAATTGATATATCTCAGGCCACTGAATTCTTCAATTTTATTTCTTGTAATAACACAGTGAAACCTGGCTATAACAATAAACCTGTCCATAACAATATTCTCTGCAGTCCTGGCAGATTTCCTATGATACTAATGCATTTTGAACTTGTCTATAAAGATAATTTGTTTTTGGGTTAACCTGTTCATAACAATAATATTGCACTTTTCAAACATTGGCCATGTATTGTGTCCAGGACTTTTTTCAAAGTAATAGAGCCTTCGACAATCCCTTAATGCTGAAGAATATCATACACAAAGGCAGCTGGTCCTGGAACAGGGAGAACAGTTTTTCTACATTTGGAACAAAAGAGGCTTTCGTCTCCTTTCCTTGGGGACTGACGTGAGTGATGCAACTTAACCTTCTGTTGGTCATGTGATTTATGCTCACCCTTTCTACACATTCCCCCTGCAAACCATAATATGACCAGTCCAAATCTGCTCGCTTGTTGAACTCTTTCATGGCGATGAGACTGGTGTAAGCTTGTTGTTTTAAAAGCTCTGAAGTGTTGCAAATGGCCCCATTGGAAAACAATTTTGTTTCAGGAGAAACTAAAAGTAATAAAAGATCTCGATAATGGGTTAAAATAAGTAGAATTTTCTAAAAAATACGGCTTCCTTCAATCAACAATTTAGGCGTTTTTGCAACAATGGAAGGATATTGAGGTAGCTGCAGAAAATAGAAAGACAGACTTGAAGCACAGACTGATGAAAGGTGCTTTGAATGAAAATGTTGACGCAGCAACCATTAGGTGGTTCCAAGAAATGTAAGCACAAAATGTCCCAATAAATGGACCTATGATATGCAAAAAAGCAAAAAACTTTGCAACCCTGCTAAGAAACAAGAATTTTAAAGCTAGCAATGGATGGCTCGCCTCATTTTGTGACCGACACAGAATATTGTTTCAAGTAATTAATGGTGAAGAGATTATGGAAGCCAAATCTGAGAAAAACTGAGGAAAAATATGTTCAATATCTATAAATGCAGTTGAAACGGTCGTGTTTTCAACTCATTCCAGAGGTGTATAAGGGCGTTCTTTGGCGCATAAGAGAGAAAAGTACAAAGGAGGAAAGAAATCGAAACAGAGATTGACGATGTTTTTGTGTTTGAGAATAGTGCCAGAATGGACAAGTTAAAGCCCCCTAGTGATAGGAAAATCTGTGAAACCAAGATGTTTTAAAAGTGTGAAAAGCTTACCAAGTAAAAAATACCCTTTAACTTAGTCAATTTTATTTTTATGTAACGAGTTGTAAATCATAAATGTCAAAAGTGAATTTCTTCATTTTAAGATAAACCATCTTAAAGTTTAAAAGATTAATTTAAATGCACAATCCCAGTTTCACTTTTAAATAAAACATTTTAAATTACTATACAAATTTTATTTAAAATTTAAATTAACTTTTATAATTTTAAAATTTAAGTAGACTTGCTTTTGGAGGGGGGTCAATTAATGATATTTTCCTTATACACATTTCAGCTGATTATATATACAGTAGGGCAGTGCAAAAAAAAAAATGAAATTTTTGATTCTGAAACACCCTAGTGTTTAAAAATTGTGGTTGATGGTCAGTATGCCGCAGCTTAAATCATTTTTGATTCGGAGAATATCTTCCATCGGCGCTTTTACATCAAAGTTTCGAATGTTTAGCCAAAAATCGAAATTTTTTAACTAAAAGCAAATATGTCTCACTTTCGCAGGTTTTTCATTTATAGACCTCAGGTAAGTAAAATAAGACTATAAAAATGTGTCATCTCGTCATAGAAGACCCCTGGGCTCAGGGGTGTAACGTTAATTTCGTTGGGAAAGCAGTCAATTTACATCTAATTTGGGGAGTGTCTCAGACAGGCACAAGCTGCATTCTTAGCATTGTACAAATCCAATGTAAAGATTATTTTATTGTAATAAGACACAGTGTTTTCTTGCAAAACACCCCATTCATTCCCCCACTCCCCAGAATAAGTGCCACTAAGCCTTGGAGGGCGGGAGGGGGTTTGGAAGGAATTGGACCACTTGATAAGGCAACAACAGCTACCCTGCAAAAAAGGTATGCAAGAAAATCTCAAGAAGATGAAAATGCCAAAAAGAAATGTAACAAATAACTTACCTGTAATTCTGAAGTGAATGTGGACAACATGGTGACATCCAAAGAGTCTCAAATTGAAAACCCCAAACTTAGATGATGACCCAGAATTCAAAGTATGTCCAGTTCCATGTAAACCTATAAGAACAACAAGACTATGAAAACCCAAAACTTTTGCAGCAAAGTGTGACAGATACAGCATTTAAAAACGAGCTGTGGCAGTCCTTGTTTCAGCCTATGCCCACGATACTGCTGCAAAAGGTGAAGTCCCTGTTGTTGACAGATTCAAGGTCAGACATGGCAAATGTTGAAATAGGACTTCAGCACAGCATCATGAGTGCACACCTGGACTAAAACTAAAAGCCCTTTATTTTCACAGTCGCAGAGACTCCACATTGTACCAGGAAACCTCAGAATCTGGAAAGAAGTGAACAAAAATGAGAACAGAAGAACATATTTCTCTTAATTCAGGAACTAGACTCTACCTACCTGGGACATGTGAAATCTGTTTCCAGTAGGGTAGAAGATGAGATGAAGACTGAAGTTATTCTCTTAATCAAAAATTATTGAAGCTGTGTCATACTGACCACCAACCACAATTTTTAAACACTAGGGCATTTGAGAATATTTTTTTTTCTTTTGCAGCACCCTATTATATAGCAAACAAAAGAGCATGGATGGTAGAAGAGATATTCAGTCAGTAGCTACGGAATGTTGACAATGCTATCAAGAAGAAAAAATAAACAAATTGCTCTAATCATGGATAACAATACTCCCCACAATAATCCACCAGAAATGAAAAATGTTAAACTCCATTACTTCTCACCCAATTGCACATCAGTTCTGCAAACACTGGATTTGGGCATCATTAAATGAGTGAAAGGATACTACAGAAAACATCAGATCAAAAACATCACTTTCAAATTGGAAAACAAAATAGGCCAGCCCTTTGTCATAAATGTTAAACAGGCATGTGACATGATCTTTGGCAGCTGGAGTTCTGTGCAGCCATCTATTGTACGAAATTGCTGGCAGAAGGCAGGCTTTAATTTCAACTCGAGGGATGATGAAGAAGAGCCTAACAACAATGAGAAAATTTCTCAACCAAATCTTTCTGAAGGAAAATGTGTGGTTGCACCTAAGTAATTCTCGTAGTGCATACAAAGCTTGTACGAATGTGCACTGTTCTATAAATACAGATGATTATTTGAATTTGAATAAAGAGTTATTAGTGTTTAGTGGGAGCACCGATGAGGATACAGTAGTAGAACTGAAACAAAATTATGATTAAAACGAAGATGAAGAAGCGAAGTGTTTGTCGAAGTCATCACCCAACTTAACAGCTGTAGATGCTGTTAAATTAATTGAAACATTACAGAATTTCATTCCTACGCTACCAAATGTCCCTGACATATATCTGAATTCTCTATATGGTTTGAAAAATATGTGTATTGCGGCTGTGTTCTCTGCAAAAACCAAGCAAACAACAATATCCAATTTCTTAGTTCATGTTTAATGATTCAAATTCTGTTTTACGTACTTATAACTTGATTATACAGTACATATTTTGTTTATATTTCTATGTGTAATATATTTTTTTTATTTTTGAATTAAAAACATAATTCCCAACTTTATTTTTATCATTATACACATGCATTTTTAGATTAATAGAAATGTAGTTAAAATACATGTTACATTTTCAAACTGGAATTAGATTCTTATGATATATATTCATCTATGGTTTAAAACTCAGGCTTCACATGACAATAACACATAAACATATAAAACGAGCGAAATACACAAAGTCACGTGCGGTAAAAGGTTCGTTTAGCGGTAGCTTTTGGTCATCCTACGACCTTGATCACTCGCAATCAACTGGATGGGCTGGTTGCCAGAACTACAATTTGAAGTTGGGGTGTTGGAAATGTTGCCAGATTTTAGAAGAGAGATCCAAATAAATGGGATTTGGTGAGGGATCCCTGAATTGCAGTTTTTGGTGAACAAAATTTCAATGCTCTCTTGGAAACGCAGAGATGCCTTGTTGATGAAAGGAGCAACTTTTTTGGTTTCTTTCCAAATGAGAACTGCAGAGGTGTCTTCAATGGTTAGTGCAGATTAAGCTGTCTTTGGAAGGCCATTGGAAACATCTTTTTTGTGTTCACCAAGTCTTGTTTTGATGCTTCGGTATGTGCTTCCAGTATACACTGAGAGACCCGAGGAAGTTGAAATGGGAATAGCATGAACTCCAGGGGTGTCCAAGAGTGAGACAAGATCCATGTCTTTAAGCAGGCACATTACTGCAGAAGGGTTTGGTTTCACTGTGAGAGTGTAGCCCATAGTTTTGAAAAGTTTACACAGATAAAGCTGTCTTTGGAAGACCATTGGAAACATCAGTTTATGCTATTCCCATTTTAACTTCCTCTGGTCTCTCAGTGTATATTGGAAGCACATACCGAAGCATCAAAACAAGACTTGGTGAACACAAAAATGATGTTTCCAATGGTCTTCCAAAGACAGCTTTATCTGCACTAACCCTTGAAGACACCCTCTGCAGTTCCCATTTGGAAAGAAACCAAAAAGGTGCCCCTTTCATCAACAAAGCATCTCTGCGTTTCCAAGAGAGCATTGAAATTTTGTTCACCAAAAACTGCAATTCAGACACCTCTCGCCAAATCCCATTTATTTGGATCTCTCCTAAAATCTGGCAACATTTCCAACACCCCAACTTCAAATTGTAGTTCTGGCAACCAGCCCATCCAGTCGATCGTGGGTGTTCAAGGTCGTAGGATGACCAAAAGCTACTGCTAAACGAACCTTTTACTGTATGTGACTCTGTGTGTTTCACTCTTTTATATGTTTATATATTCATCTACCTTCCTAATCTTTATTATAATTTAATAATTTAAGTTTAACATGATATTAATAAAAAATAATAATATAAATAATTAAATAACTTCCATTATAGAGTGTATCTTTCAGGTTCAACCTTGTGTTGATAAACTGTCTAAAACAATATTTTTTCCCAGTCCCTAGAATATCATTATCAGCAGGTTTCACTGTATTACAGTATTTATGATTTTTCTTGTATATAGTTGTGCATTTCATTATTTTTACTTTTGGTAACATTTTTATCTGTGAGCCATAAAATAGTAGTAATAAATTAACCTGTGAGGACCCTGTTTGCCTTTTTTTTTTTTATCAAGAAAGTAGTTAGAATGACCATATTTATAACTACATAATTAAACCATTCTTCCGCTCCTGAGGTAAATTTCATTGAAAATTTTAAAACGCTTTGTTTAATCATGTAACTTTTGGTATGAACGAACTGTACTGGAAACTGTAAATGGAGACAAATAATGGATAGATACTAAATACAAAGCAAAACTGTACATGTAATTCTTCTTGAATGTGTTGATGTGCAGCAATAGTACTTTGAACATTTTCATGATACAGCACATTACATCTTTAGGCTGCTAAGTCAATAAACCAATTGTTAAGGTGCCACTTGATTGGTTGATACCATTAATATTTATTGTGGAATAACTTTATTACGGGTCTTATAGAGGTTATTTTTCATGAAAGTTGGTTGTCAAATTTTCGAACTAAAGCCTAGTTCGTCATCAGGACTATGTCACTGGAGTAGTTGCTGCCACTCAATTGGAAGAGTCCATCTGCAATTATCATTAATTGTGGTACTTCTTCTTGCTATTTCGATCCCTTCTTCTAGTTTCCTCTTTACTAAGTTTGACTGGTGGGCGATTATTTTCACTGAGTCCCAATTTATGGAGTGTCCACTTGCTTGTATATGTCTGTCTAGCCCTGTTTTGTTCCCAATGTTCCTAATAGCTGCTTGGTGTTCTTTCATTCGGACCTTAATACTTCTCCCTGTTTCTCCTATATAGCTGAGTCCCCAGTTACAGTCGATGCAGTAAATTACTCCTTCCTGCAATTGGATGTCCAATTCTTTCTGTTTTAAATCTGGCAGGAATTTCTTTATTTTGTTATTAAGATCTGGAGCTAGCCTGATATTATATTTTGCTCCGATCCTTTTCAGTTTCTCGAAAAGTCCCTTGTGGTACGTAATTTTGCTGGTGAATTTGAAGTTTGTTTTTTCCTGCTTCTTTTTTGGCACTTGTTTAAATATTTTCTCAACATATGGGGAGGGGTAATTGTTTTCTGCCAATATTTCCTTTAATTCTTCTTTGTGAAGATCTTTTTGAGTAGCTGAAGAGACCAGGATTTCAATTTTTTCCAAAAATTGTCTCGCCGTATTCGATTTAATATAATCAGGGTGGAATGAGCAGAAGTCTAACATCTTCCCTGTGTTGGTGGGTTTTCTAAAAAGCTGAGTGAATATTTTCCCCTCTCTTGAGGTCAAGGTTAAATCTAGGTAATTGATGCTATGGTCTTTTTCCTGTTCCAGGGTGTACTGCAAGGTATTCTCTAGTAAGTTGAATTCTTCCTAGAATCTGAGAGGGTAGAGATTGGTCCACAGTATCTACTATAATTAGGACATCATCCATGTACCTTACATAGAGAGCAAACAAGGAGGGTTGTATAAGGATTTTTGCCTCTAGTTTACTTATATAATAATTTGCTAGCAGAGGTGCTAGTGGAGAACCCATTGCAAGTCCTGAAGTTTGCCTGTAATATTTCTTTCCAAACTGGAAGAAATTATTCTTGAAGGAAAATAGGAGCAGTTCATATATGCCAAGTAGTATTTCTCTATTGTGATTATGGAAGACTATTTTTTCCGCAAGGTCATCTGCAATGAATTCCAGTAGGAGGTCCAGGTTAATGTTGGTATACATAGAGACTATATCCAGGCTTGCCATTACTGGATGAATTAATTCTGGCAAGTTGTCCAGTTTTCCTTTTAGCTGCATGGAATTTTTTAGTAGGTAGGGAGGAGAAGGGAAAATATCTCTGAGGTGACCAAGTAAATAATAATTAATGTTGGAAAGTGGCAAATTTCTAGTGGCTATTATAGGTCTTACTGGATGGCCTTTGTGAACTTTTATCGTACCATAGATCTGTGGAATTCTTGACTGGATTTTGGAGAAGTTTTTGAAGAGCTCATTAAGCTGTTTTTTATTTCTTAAAGAGCTGATTAATTTCTTAAGATTTTTGACAGTTTGATCTATAGGGTTACCATTGAGTTCTTCATAATAAGGCTTGCTCAATTCAGCTTCCATTTTATTGTAATACTTCTCTTTTTCTACCAATACCAAAACTTTGCTCTTATCTGCTCTCAGTGCTACAACTTTATCATTGACTTTGAATTTTTTAAGGTCAGCAATGGCATTTCTATTAAAATTGTAATCAACTTTAACTGGCTTTTTACAAATTTTGAGACGCAGTCTGAGAATTCTTTCCTTAAAGTAACTGCTGTATTTTCATCTTCTCTTTCTACCTTACTACAGATGCTTTCTAAATCAATCAGTATAAGTTTTTTACCAAGTGTTGCGGAGGAAAGGTTGTAATTATATCCCTTATTGAGAAGATTAATCAGGTTTTCATCTACTCCTTCTTCCGTCAGATCTATGACATGTTTGTTAGTGGGGGATGGTATTAACTGTGGGCCAGATGCTGTAGACATTAACTTTAGATTCAACCACTTATTCTCTTTAATCTTCAAATTTTCCTTAAATTTTTTATTTTCATCTCTCACTGCTTTAGCTAACCAATTATCAATATTTTTCTTTCCTGCTTCCGGAATTTCACCTAATGAAGAGGTCCAAATACGAGCTTCTATTCGTTCGCATTGCTCAATAGTTTTGAATTTATTAGAATCGTGCCATTCACCGTTTTTAGTTCTATTTTTTTAATAAAATTTCTTGACAGATTTTCCGCGATGTTTTTCGTGAGTCTCAAAGAAGGTGGAACAAAATTAGCTCTCTTACATTTCTTAAGAAAATATAGTTGTGACTTACATTTGTCGCTTTTACACTTACTCCTTTCTATCTTTCTGATGTTTCGCCATATATCCAGCCCGTATGTGGTTTTAATCCTAGTTGTAAATGCATTTATGGCACCTCTATTCATAATGATTGTAGAATAACTTTATTACGGGTCTTATAGAGGTTATTTTTCATGAAAGTTGGTTGTCAAATTTTCGAACTAAAGTTATTCCACAATCACTATGAATAGAGGTGCCATAAATGCATTTACAACTAGGATTAAAACCACATACGGGCTGGATATATGGCGAAACATCAGAAAGATAGAAAGGAGTAAGTGCAAAAGCGACAAATGTAAGTCACAACTATATTTTCTTAAGAAATGTAAGAGAGCTAATTTTGTTCCACCTTCTTTGAGACTCACGAAAAACATCACGGAAAATCTGTCAAGAAATTTTATTAAAAAATAGAACTAAAAACGGTGAATGGCGCGATTCGTAATAAATTCAAAACTATTGAGCAATGCGAACGAATAGAAGCTCGTATTTGGACCTCTTCTTCATTAGGTGAAGTTCCTGAAGCAGAAAAGAAAAATATTGATAATTGGTTAGCTAAAGCAGTGAGAGATAAAAACAAAAAATTTAAGGAAAATTTGAAGATTAAAGAGAATACGTGGTTGAATCTAAAGTTAATGTCTACAGCACCTGGCCCACAGTTAATACCATCCCCCACTAACAAACATGTCATAGATCTGACGGAAGAAGAAGTAGATGAAAACCTGATTAATCTCCTCAATAAGGGATATAATTACAACTTTTCCTCCGCAACACTTGGTAAAAAACTTATACTGATTGATTTAGAAAGCATCTGTAGTAAGGTAGAAAGAGAAGATGAAAATACAGCAGTTACTTTAAGGAAAGAATTCTCAGACTGCGTCTCAAAATTTGTAAAAAAGCCAGTTAAAGTTGATTACAATTTTAATAGAAATGCCATTGCTGACCTTAAAAAATTCAAAGCCAATGATAAAGTTGTAGCACTGAGAGCAGATAAGAGCAAAGTTTTGGTATTGGTAGAAAAAGAGAAGTATTACAATAAAATGGAAGCTGAATTGAGCAAGCCTTATTATGAAGAACTCAATGGTAACCCTTTAGATCAAACTGTCAAAAATCTTAAGAAATTAATCAGCTCTTTAAGAAATAAAAAACAGCTTAATGAGCTCTTCAAAAACTTCTCCAAAATCCAGTCAAGAATTCCACAGATCTATGGTACGATAAAAGTTCACAAAGAAGGCCATCCAGTAAGACCTATAATAGCCACTAGAAATTTGCCACTTTCCAACATTAATTATTATTTACTTGGTCACCTCAGAGATATTTTCCCTTCTCCTCCCTACCTACTAAAAAATTCCATGCAGCTAAAAGGAAAACTGGACAACTTGCCAGAATTAATTCATCCAGTAATGGCAAGCCTGGATATAGTCTCTATGTATACCAACATTAACCTGGACCTCCTACTGGAATTCATTGCAGATGACCTTGCGGAAAAATAGTATTCCATAATCACAATAGAGAAATACTACTTGGCATATATGAACTGCTCCTATTTTCCTTCAAGAATAATTTCTTCCAGTTTGGAAAGAAATATTACAGGCAAACTTCAGGACTTGCAATGGGTTCTCCACTAGCACCTCTGCTAGCAAATTATTATATAAGTAAACTAGAGGCAAAAATCCTTATACAACCCTCCTTGTTTGCTCTCTATGTAAGGTACATGGATGATGTCCTAATTATAGTAGATACTGTGGACCAATCTCTACCCTCTCAGATTCTGGAAGAATTTAACTTACTAGAGAATACCTTGCAGTACACCCTGGAACAGGAAAAAGACCATAGCATCAATTACCTAGATTTAACCTTGACCTCAAGAGAGGGGAAAATATTCACTCAGCTTTTTAGAAAACCCACCAACACAGGGAAGATGTTAGACTTCTGCTCATTCCACCCTGATTATATTAAATCGAATACGGCGAGACAATTTTTGGAAAAAATTGAAATCCTGGTCTCTTCAGCTACTCAAAAAGATCTTCACAAAGAAGAATTAAAGGAAATATTGGCAGAAAACAATTACCCCTCCCCATATGTTGAGAAAATATTTAAACAAGTGCCAAAAAAGAAGCAGGAAAAAACAAACTTCAAATTCACCAGCAAAATTACGTACCACAAGGGACTTTTCGAGAAACTGAAAAGGATCGGAGCAAAATATAATATCAGGCTAGCTCCAGATCTTAATAACAAAATAAAGAAATTCCTGCCAGATTTAAAACAGAAAGAATTGGACATCCAATTGCAGGAAGGAGTAATTTACTGCATCGACTGTAACTGCGGACTCAGCTATATAGGAGAAACAGGGAGAAGTATTAAGGTCCGAATGAAAGAACACCAAGCAGCTATTAGGAACATTGGGAACAAAACAGGGCTAGACAGACATATACAAGCAAGTGGACACTCCATAAATTGGGACTCAGTGAAAATAATCTCCCACCAGTCAAACTTAGTAAAGAGGAAACTAGAAGAAGGGATCGAAATAGCAAGAAGAAGAAGTACCACAATTAATGATAATTGCGGATGGACTCTTCCAATTGAGTGGCAGCAACTACTCCAGTGACATAGTCCTGATGACGAACTAGGCTTTAGTTCGAAAATTTGACAACCAACTTTCATGAAAAATAACCTCTATAAGGCCCGTACTAAAGTTATTCCACAATCACTATGAATAGAGGTGCCATAAATGCATTTACAACTAGGATTAATATTTAGTAGATTCCACTCAGCGGGGGATAGGGGAAGTGAGAGAGATTTGTGTACACCGGTTAAAAAAAATAAAAGGAACTGTGGAAAAACAGGAAAAAATTAAAATTGCATTTGCATAGCAAAAAAAAAAAAAAAAAAAAATGCTCTAAAAAATAGGTGCTTTTCAAGCAATAGACATGTAAATTGTCCTTAAACATCCTTATTATAAAAAAGCCATGAGCTTGTGGTCACATTCCTGTAAATGTATTTGGTGTTTTGAAATTTGAAATGTTTTTGGAGTTGGAGTTTAGTGGTCTTTCATGATTTAGGTGCCACTGCAGAAGAATTCTGTTTTATTTTATAGCCTAGTAAAATAGCATACATATTTTGTCTAAATAATTATTGTTGCATGGCTGGGCCGTACTATTTTTTCAATAAATTTACTTCTTAGCCCCATGTCTTGATCCGACCAGAGTATATTCATAAAATGTTCACTAAGCTCTAAATATAATATCATTAAGCACTTGGTTTTCTAAAAGACTAATTATTTCAAACTGTATGCTTTTTCCGTGATAGTGATCAGTATTCACCGTGGCACAAACACGTCTCAAATTTTCTTGGATTACATCATCAAATTTGTCAAATAGTTGTATTAATCCCAAAAAATATCCATTATTTGTCTTAAACAGCTTATCAGATGACGCCCTAAAGGTCAGTTTATGCTCCAAAAAAGGTAAAATTATTTATTGACATGAAACCTCTGCAGTGACCAATTTTATGGTTTATCATTTGCTGATGTAAGTGTCCACATTTTTATTTAACCAGTCTTGCCTCAGTTTCTGCCTAAATATGATATGATGTTATGTGATCTAGCAACTTTTCATGTTCCTTGAAACGAACACCGCTGTGTCTTCAATCATGAAAATCTGTGCTTTCTAGAGAAGTTTGCGATTTCTCGGTTAAAAAAGTTCACAGCAAAAATGATATACATAGTCAGAAGATTTTCAGTAAATCAGCCATCTGCGCTTTATTGCTTCACCAACTGTTCAGTGTACTCATCTCAAAGTTTTTGAAAAATGACATTTATTTTGATCTAAAAGAAATTTTGTGTCCTCTATTTCAGGTTGTCCAGAACTTGGTGCATTATACATAAAAATGTTAAATTCAATTTTTTAGCAACAAATGCGGGATCAGCTGTATCATACAGGGACAGTGACATGGTAAAGTGATAAGCAGACTGTGTACTATCATTCTGATTATTTAGTACAGCAGCTAAATCGTCTTCAATATTTTTGTCAGTTGAAGACAAAGTTAATTCTAATTCAAAATTTGTAGAATCCTGAGACCCCCTCTTCTTTCGTTCTTTTTTTTTTTTTTGTTCCAGCAATTTGAATAAAAAAAATTGAAGACTTTTCACAGCTTTCTGCTCTTGTGCTTCCCTTTCCGCTTTTTTTTTTTTTTTTGTGCCCCTGGTAACATTTTTGGGTCATTTTTTCAAGTTATAATTCCAGATATTGGCCCAGAAATTGTGTAAGCCTGGAGCAAATATTAATGTTATTTGAAAATCAATATCAAGAGCCTGGCATAAATTTGTGGACTCGCGAACTGTTTCCACTGTTGTGACTCTCGAGGAGGTATCCCCTGGTACTTTTGTTCTGCGAATCAAAGCAAAGTTGCATTAGATTGAGCCCAGAATCTCTGGCATGGAGGAAGGGGATGGGGATTGCTCTGTGGTGGTGCTGTGGGCACTTCTGAGATTGTGGGACAATTGTCCTTGCTTATGGCTGGGGGTGCAATGCCCTGGGCCAGCGGCTTGGGGCAACCATTACGCCACTCATGTCTCTCCACTCTCATGAAAAGATCTGCTCTAACCACTAATTTTTATCACTTGGGACAATACTGGTTTATATCTTGATATCTGAAAGAGGAGGTCTTGAATATTACAATCCTCAGCGTTCCACTTTGTGATAAAAAATTGCGTTAGTCAAATTCAACAAGAATATGAAGAAACGATTGAAGGCTTTTACCTGTAGTAAACTCAAATTTTAATATATATATAGCTGGCTCAAGATCCGTTTTGAAGTAATTTACATTAAATGTAAATGATCAATTAATAACTATTATGTAGAATAAAAGTTCACAGTAGAAATCTTGTAACGGTCGAGAACACAGGAACCTTCCATTCTTCTTATGGCAACATTACTCAAGCACTATCCAACAGCAGCTAACTACAAAAGAATAGTTCTATCATTGTTGAAGATAATAAACAATTATGTGACTTGAGTTAAAAATAAAAATATTTAGGGCAGAATTCATGACATGTCCAACAATCCCCCACTTGCTCTTAACAAGTTCGTAAGTTGAGAGCTTCTCTGTGTTTTATATAAAAGCAGGTTTTGGGAGGGGCTTGGTCATAATGTCAGCAGTCATCGAAGTAGAGGAACAGTAGTCGACCTTGATGATACCACAATGCTGAAGATCCCTTACGTAGTGCAATTTAGTGTCAATGTGCTTTAAATCTGGAGTTGCCCTTTTCGGACTGTGCAATTTTGATAGTTGATTGGTTATCTTCATAGAAGGTCACTGGAAGATTTTGTTTCAAATTAAAACTTTCACATAATTGGAACACCCAAGAAAATTCCTGTGCAGCTTCATACAGCGAGATGTATTCTGCTTCAAAGGATGAAAGAGACATGCAATTTTGCTTTCTAGACTTCCAGGATATACAAATGTTCCCAAGAAATACTAGGAAGCCAGAAGTCGATTTCCTGTCTGACTTGTCTTGTGCCCAGTCTGCATCAGAATACACTTTAAGAATTGGAGATTCCTTTGAAAATATCTTCAATTTCAAGTCTTTTGTGGTTTTTAGATACCTGATAAGTCTTTTGACTGCATTCCTGTCTCTCTATGTTGGTTTGGCACACTTTCTACTTAAGATGTGTGTGGCAGCAATGATGTCAGGTCTAGTGAAGTTTGAAATAAACAGCAGAGACCCAATAGCCTGTCTATACTTGTGGTTATTGTCTAATAATTCTTGTTCATCATTTAACTGATAGTAACTGGTTTTCATCAGTGTGTTTGTAGGCTTTGCATCTTGTAATCGAATTTTTTGACTAACTCAATTTTTATTCACCATTTGAATTTCGAGAAACCTCTATTCCAAGATAATGTTTCACTTGGCCTAAATTGGTTAAAATTCATAGCTGAGCTTCAACAGTTTTATCAATTTGATATAGATTTTGTGAACTTATCAAAATGTCATCAACATATAGAATTAAGTACATTGTGCCATCCTTTTCAGATTTTGCAAAAAAACATGTCTGCTTTGCTCTGAACAAAACCCAGTTTTTTCAGAGTAGCTTCTATGGATTCATTCCATGATCTTGCTGCTTGTTTAAGACCATAAATTGCTTTGTTCAGTTTGCATACATGATTGTTATTGCTTACTTCTTCAAAACTTTCTGGTTGATCCATATAAATATCTTCCTTAAGTTTTGCATTTAAGAATGCTGATTTTATATCCACATGGTGAATGAACATCTTTTTATGTGCAGCAGCTGCAAAAAATAACCTTATAGTGGTGTGTTTAACCACAGGTGCATAGACCTCATCATAGTCCATCCCATATTTCTGGTCATAACCTTAAGCAACTAGCCTTGCCTTTGTGTTTTATTATTTGGCCATGCTCATTGCATTTTGTTTTGAAGATCCCTTTACATCCAATAGGGGTTTTCCCCTTTGGTAGTTCTGTTAATGACCATATGTCATTGTTTTTAAGTGATTTGAGTTCCTCTTGCATGGCAGTTTTCCATTGTTCCTGTTGAACCTTCGGCAAATCTTGGATGTCTTTTAAGGACTTGGGATCTGGATGTTTAACCATTAGTACAAGTTCTTGTGGAAAACTATTTGTAGTTTCTTTAGTTAGTGATTCTGCAGCATTTAAAGACAGCCTTTGAGCCGGAATCCCTTTTGTAGACCTTTGCAATCTTCTTAGTGGTTGAACGTCTGAGTTTGACTCAGTTTCATCATTTTCATAATTTAATTTAGGATTTGTTTGTGGGATTTCTTCTTCTCTAGTTTTTTTATTCATAACATCTTTAGGTAGATGAATAATACTACCTCCTTCTTCATGAGGTTCTTTGACACTATGTTCAAACTCTAAGAATCTGACAGACCTTGAGATTATCACTCTTTTGTTGCTTGTGTAAGTTCTATAGCCTTTGCTATGGTAATCGTACCTGACAAAGATGCCTTCTATTGCCCTTTGGTCGAGCTTATGCCTTCTTTGCTTGTGTATGTATGCAAATGCTTTGCATCTGAATTATTCGATATGACTCAAGTTGTGCTTAACATTATTCCACAGTTTATATGGAGTCTTATCATTTGCTTTCGTTGGTAATTGGTTTTGAATATATGCCGCTGTTAATACTACTTCACCCCAGAAGAGTTTTGATAAGTTTGCATTGAATATCATTGCTCTTGACATATCCATTAATGTTCTATTTTTCCTTTCTGCTACAACATTTTGAGGAGGAGAGTAAGGTACTGATTTTTGATTATGTATTCCTCGACTTGTTAAGAAGCATTGAATTTGATGATTGCAGTATTCCTTTCCATTATCAGTTCTAATGGCTTTAATCTTTGTTTGGAACTTATTCTGAGTTAATCCTATAAACTCTTTGAGTTTGCTGTAGACCTCATCCTTACTTTGTAACAAGTAGAACATTGTATATCTGCTAAAATCATCTATGGACGTTATGAAGTATTTATTTCCACCAAAACTTTCAGTTTCCATAGGACTGCATAAGTCAGTATGAATCAATTATAAAGGTTCTTTGGCTCTAAAATTTGCCTGTTTTGGATAAGGCTTGTCAATTGATTTTGCTTTGATGCAAGTTGCACACTGGAGGTGTGAGCAGTTGTTTACAATAAACCCTTTTGACAGGTTATGAGCTGCCATAAGTTTAATAGTATCAAAATTTCTGTGACCTAATCTCAAATGCCATTTGAACAAACAATTTTCATTTTGGCATAACGTGATTTTGCATTTTTTGAAACACAGCAATATTGATAATCGTACTATTTGGCACCACTAATAATTTATATAAACTTTCATCTGTTGCTATGTCATGGGCAATTATATCATCATTCTGCATTATAGTGCAAATATTTTCCTTGAAAGATACAGTCCAGTTCTTACCGTAACTGACAACAGGTTGCCTACGAGTTCTAAAATGTATAGCACATTTTCAAGTGTTATATTGCATTCTTCATTTTGAAGAGTTTTGACATTCAGACTTCCTTTACCAATTCCAGTTGTGAGTAGCCTTGCACCATTTGCTATCACAACTGAGTTTTCAGAACTTTCCATTAATTGTGTGAAAAAATTAACATTTCCACTTGTGTGATTTGTTGCACTTGAGTCTATGACCCATTCCTAGTCTTGTACGTTTTCTTCTGCTTTGAAGATATAATTTTTATCTATTTTAGGATCTTTATGAATTATAGGAACACCTTCATGAGTATTTAGAATTTTTGTTTGTAGATAATTAGTTTTTGTATCGTGTAGTTTCTTTGTGGAAGTAGTTGGTGTTAATGTCGTATGATGCATTTCCAAACCATCTCAGAGATCCTGTGATGATTTTGAATCATATGGAGTTACACCTTGTTGTTGTACAACCGCTTGATGTGTACAAACATTTAGGTTGTGCTTTTGGTGAATATTTTGCTTCTTTGAAGAATGTTGTTGTTCTCTGTTCTTATTCTTAATATACACTGCTGGCCACTCAAAATGCAACACCAAGAAGGACATGAGATAGCAAAGCCAGATTTACTGGACACATAACAAATACAAAGATGAAACGATTGAGCTTACAGGCCTGTGCGACTTGCGGAACACGCAGACATCAGTAGTTCGTGTGGCCCCCATGGCTGACAATAATGGCCGCTACACACCGCAGCATCAAACGAAAGAGGCTTTGGATGTGGGCTTGGGGTATGTCGGTCCAGGTTGCTTCCACAAGTTGCCACAGTTCATCAGGCGTAGCGGCAGGTTTTGCTTGCCGGGCCACTCAGTTTTCGATCAGTGACCAGCTGTGTTCGATGGGCGACATATCGGGTGAACAGGCGTGCCACAGCAGCAGTGACACCTGGTGGGCCGTGAAGAATTGTTGCACGATGCGTGCCACGTACAGGCGCGCATTGTCCTGTTGAGACGTGGCCGCTGGCAGGTCCTGCAGGTAAGGGAGGACTTCAGGGTCCAAAACGTTGTAGATGTAGCGGTGGCTGTTGAGTGTACCGGCAGTGCGTACCAGAGGGGTGCGGATGTAATATCCAATTGCGCCCCAAACCATAACGCCAGGCGACGTACCGGTATGGCGATGCATAATGCAGGCGTCATACACTCTGTCGCTGTGGTGCCTCCACACGTGGATCCGACCATCGTGGTGTTGCAGGCAGAAGCGAGATTCGTCGGAGAAGACAATGTCGTACCATTCCGTAGCCCAGGGGCAGCGTTCAACGGTCCACTACTGCCACACTCGCCGGTGGTGTAACGTCAATGGTAATCGGAGCAATGGGCAGGGATGCTTATTTTCTGGAATTTCCAGAAATTTTAGGCGTTTTTTTTTTGTTTGTTTTTTTTTTCCCTCGGAAATTTTCGGCGTTTTTTTTTTTTTTTTTTTTACGGAAATTTGCTACGGCGTTGTACTCCGGGAATTTTCCGCGTTTTTTTTTGTTTTTTTTTTTTGTTGTTGTTTTTACAGAAATTTTCGGCGTTTTTTTTTTTTTTTTTTTTAGAAATTTTATTTAGTAGCCACTGGCAAGGCCTGTCACTGTCCTTTCCCTGTTTCCCTTGGTTGGTGGCCAAAGCAAAACTCAATTCCACTGGGAGTTGGGAAATCTGACTGCCAATCTACCCCCACAGAGGAGAAGAGAAACAGGTCCACTCTGTGTCTACCCAATTCAGCTGGGAGAGATGCCCCCCCCCCCCCTGATGTTATATTTGTCTTCTAAAAGTGTGTTAACTTTTTGCTTTCCTTTGTGGTTTGGTGCTGGGTTTGCCCAGAGCTACTCCAAACAGAAATTTCTCACCCCTTTCTTTTCCTGGCAGTGCACCATTGCTCCTGCCTCACCCCAGGGCTTAGTGGCCCACCCACTCTGCCTGCTGCTTTTGACCTTCAAGACTTCTCATCTCATCATCACATAGATCTAGGGAGGATCTCCCTGCTGACTTTTTGTTCACCCCTCCCTCTTCCCTTTGGGATGCCTGCTGGTTGCTGCTCAGAAAATCTTTGTCATTGGTTTCAATGCACTCTTTGACCTTCTGGCTTTCTTAAAATGCAGAGAAATCTGAGTCCAGGATGTGGGTGACTATCCCCTCTTCATCCCTCCCCCACCCTGCTTTAGTAGTATGGTAACTTGAGTTTACTGCACTCCTAAGTACTTCAACTTGTTCCTGCTCCATTGGACTGCTGCTGCACTGGGGACCACTGGTTATCCTTGCTGCTGCTCCTCCTGGTGAAGTGCTATTCTACAGAATAGTTTGTGTTCCTGACATCGTATATAGTTTATGATAATGAAGTTTTTCAAAGATTCTGATGCTGAGCTCATAAAAGTTTTGGAAAAAGATATCCGCAATAAATATCGCTGGGATTGGCTTCAGAAGCAAGAGGCCAACGCTGACGCCATTGGGATATGGTGTTGAAAAACTGATTCTCCTGGGGAATGTTTCTGCATTTGGTGCAGCAAAAGCATTCGATATGAAAAGGATGGTGTAAAAGCATTGGTAAGCCATTCAAATTCTTCACAACGCAAATCTTCAAAAACATCTGTAAAGAGTTCAATGAACTTGTATTCTTATACATCTGCAGAAAACACTGCTGGTGATGAAAAGCCACTAGATCTGAATACCCATACAGTTAGATCAGAGGCAATTTTATGTTCATTCATAGCGGAACACTCTCTTCCCTATACACTTGGGCCTCAACTTATAAAACTGGCCCAGACATTGTCAAAAAGGACCCAAAGCCAAAGGCATTACAGGCGTTAAGTATGAATAGGTCAACTGTTACATACAAAATGAGAGATGGCCTTGCTCGTACAATAAAAAAACAAATTGTCGATACCCTCAGACAGACTCCCTTCTCATTAAATATTGATGAGAGCACAAGTCGGGCGAATTGTAGTGTCTTAACTATTCTTGCACAATATTTTTGCCCTGAGCAACAAGAAGTCGTAATACAACATTTATCATTGATTCAACTTCAGGTTTGTACTGCAGCCAATATTTACTCAAAAATAGTAAATTTAATAGAAGGAAATGGTATTCCGTGGAGTAACCTAATTAGTTTCCTGATGGACTCGTGCAACACTATGAAGGGTAAAAAAATTGGTGTAGAAACATTAGTTCGTAAAAACAAAGCTCCACATCTATTTCATATTGATGGTGATAGCTGCCATACTGTTAACAACAGTGTAAAAAGATTAGAACTATTTTTCAAAATCTGTACGATTTTGGGAATTCAAAAGCTCTCCCCGCTTTCACGACCAAATCGTAGATGGCTGTGTGTGCTCCCAGCAGTTGAACGCATGATTTTGTTGTGGGATGCTTTGCTAATCTTCTATTATTATTATTGGATTAAAGATTCAGACAGAAATTTGTATAAGTCGGATTTGGATAAAGTGTATGAGGAAAGAAAAATTAGTAGTAATTGTGTGTCCAAACTTGTGAAAATCCAAGGTTCTTTTAAATCAAAAAGTTTAACAGGAATGGGAAAAGAAAGGAAGAATAAAATTATCGAAAGCCTTTCTGTGGTGCAAAAGAAAACCTTACTTGAAATCCATCTGTACAAAGCTGTTCTGCTTATATTCAATGAATACATAAAGCTGTTTCAGACCAAAAAACCTATGTTGCATAGATTGCATGTTGAACTTTTTGTGTTGATAAAGAAAATTTTATCATTTTTCATTAAACATGAAATAATCTCAAAGTACGAAACTCACAAGGATCTTTTGAAAATAGATTTGAAGAGTGGCGATAATCACCTGCCAGACAAATTTATTTATGTTGGAGGAGAAGCCAAAAAACTTGTTGCTGCAAGTACATCAAATGATTATATGGTATATTCATTTAAGAAAGAGCTAAAGGAATGTTATCTGGCATGCTCCTTATACATGATCCAAAAACCTTCCTGTGGGAAATTCTACTCTGATTAGTTTTTCAGGGTTAGACCCCTCTCTTAGGGGCCAAACTACTACCTATATAGCTCTTTCAAAATTGACCGATGCATGTAGCTCAGTGCTATCTGCTAACGAAATGCTTGTTATCGATGAAGAAATCGGATCATATCAAATCGATACAGCAAGTAGTGATATCTTTAATTACTCAGCCAATGAGAAATGTGAAAAAAATAAAATTCCCAAAGGCATTGATGAATACTGGGCTGCAGTGTCAAAAATGTGCTCACATGATGGAATACAAAAGCACTCCACATTGGGTAAACTTGTAAAAGCCCTCATCTCATGCTTTCATGGGCATATTGCGGAAAGCTCATTTAATTTCATGGATAATATCATCACACAGCACAGAACTAGTTTAGATGCAAAAAGCTTGGACAGTTATCATACCATCAAATATAACCTCTTAGCAAAGAAATGTTCAACGTTTGAAATGTTTGGTGTTGAAAATCTGATCACCACTGCAGTTGACAAAACTTTGTTACAGAACGTATTGCAAAGCAGGAAAATTCATCACAAATCAACTAATCGTTTGCATGTCCTCTCGCTGGTGACGCATGCTGCGAATTCCAGGCCAATCGGATGCTTCCTTCTTGGTGTTGTATTTTGGGTAGCTAGCAGTGTACCAGCATTCACCTTTGTTATGACTATTTTTATGACAGTAAAAAGGTGCAATACTTCTTCATTACATTACTTGAGGTATTATTACAGTTGTTTGAATAGTTCTTCTTGGAAGAGTTTCCTTTAAATTCCTATGTTTCTTGTGTTGCTTGTGACGTGTGAGAATTTCTCGCATACTTGTCTATTAGTTTGCTACTAACATACTCTAGGGAAAGTTCATCTTCTGATTTACTTTCAAGTGATGTTATGAGTGTTGAGTATCATTCAGGCAGACTGCATAAAAGAATTGCACTCAGATGCAAATCCTTAATAGGTTCACCAACACAGTTTAATTTTTCTGCCAACTCCAATACTTCCTTAATGTGTTCCTGCATTGTGATTCCTTCATGAATTGATTTTAACTTGTTCCAAGTGTCTTGCACAGTGTTCTGATGTAATACATGAATGATCTGCGAGTCTCCAATGTGTAAACAAATGAGTGCCTTTGCTAACTTACTTTCTTGACCCACTCTTGGTCTGGGTTTTCTGGTTGTATTCCAAACATTATTTCATCTAGACTATCTCTTATTAACAATTAGCTGAGTTTAAATTTCCACATTGCATAGCTGTTACTGTTCAGTTTTTCTATCTGTACACTTTCACGATAAAGCGCCATCTTGCACTTTATATTTATGACTTCACTATTCTTTCAAAATAAAAAAAAAAATTCTTTGCTTTTTCTTACTAGATGATGAATCACTTTGATATATTAATGGTTTTAATACAATATTTTTAGCAACTCAAGTCTCATAATCATTGAAAGAGGAGGTCTCGAATATTACAATCTTCAGCATTCCGCTTTGTGATAAAAAAATTGCGTTAGTCAAATTCAACAAGAATATGAAGAAAAGATCAAAGGCTTTTACCAAATTTTAATATATATAGCTGACCCAAGATCCATTTAAAGTAGTTTACTTTAAATGTAAATGATGAATTAATAACTACACTGGCGTGCAAAAATTAAGGATGAGACGGTTTTTCGAATGTAACGTCGTGCAGAAGTGCTCCACATCGACTCAAATCATACCATAAGATCTCCAAGATGTAAGAATATGGGACAAGTGAGCAAACCCGACCAAACAAGGAATCCATGGGATACACAGGCACTTTATTAAAAACGTAATTTCGAGCACAACTGGACAGAAGACAGAAACGTCCATGTGACAGGCGGCTGCCAAGAAAAATCCAGTCTTTAGTAGGGGATATTATTACCCCTGACTGTGTTGCAGGATTTACAACATCTGTCCATGATGAAGAAATCATCATGGACAGATGTTGTCAAGGAGCTGTCGAGGCATCGTGGCCCATTCCTCTTGTAGCTCCAATGGCAGCTGCGGAATCGTTGCTGGCGGCTGGTGACGTGCTGCCAAGCGTCTCCTGAGAAGGTCCCACACGTGTTCGATTGGATTTAAGTACGGCGACCTTGCAGGCCAATCCATGCATTGAATATCTTCACTCTCCAACAGCTCTGCAACAGCCACTGTACGGTGAGGTGTAGTGTTGTCATCCATGAAGATCAACTCAGGACCCACAGCACCTCTAGACAGACGCACATGAGGCAGGAGGACCTCGGTACAATAGCGGACACCAGTGACTGAACCTCCCTGGAAGATGTTGAGGTCAGTACGGCTACCAAGCATGATACCACCCCAAACGAGAACTCCACCACCTCCAAACCGGTCCCTTTCGATGATGTTGGAGGTGTGATTGCATGTTCCCTGCTCTCTCCAGGTGTGTATACGTACAAAATCGCTCGTCAGACTAAATCGGCTCTCATCCGTAAAGAAAACTTGACCCCATTGCTGATGTGTCCAGTTCTTGTGTTCCTGGCACCACAGAAACCGCCGTCTCCGATGAGCAGGCGTTAATGGCCTACACCGTACTGGTCGTCGTGCAAATAGACCACCTTTGTGCAGCCTCCTGGCCACAGTAAAACGCGATAACGGACGTCCGGTTGTTTGTTGCATGTGCCTTGCGATTTCTCCCACTGTCTGCAGTCTGTCTCTTCTCGCCTGTAGGACAATATATCGTCGTCTGCTGCCGTGGTTGCTCGTGGACGACCACTGCTATACTTGGACAGCTGTTCCTGTCGTTTGAAATGCTCTCCAAGCTCGTGAAATGATGCTGTGAGCGATCCTGAACTCCTCGGCCACACTAGTCACACTTCGACCTTCTTCCAACTTCCCAATGGCGCGACCTCAGGTAAAGTCATCCAAATGTCGTCTACTGGATTGCCTGTTGGCCATATCACACCGTGACAGCAACTCGACGTCGTTCAAACCGATGTACACAGTGCAATAGCTTTCACCGAATTGCTGAGCGTACACCGCCTGTGTGCTTTATACTCTTGCGACACTCCCCAACCCCCACGTCATGCTGCATATATGCGCATGCCCTACCGTACCGGAGCCTAGTCTATCTCCTGAGTGGTCTTTTGGTCCGTTCTGCCTGCTCGTTCCACTGTTATGCTAATTTCTCCTCTTCGTCCTTAATTTTTGCACACCAGTGTATTATGTAGAATAAAAGTTCACAGTAGAAATCTTGTAATGGTCGAGAACACAGGAACCTTCCGTTCTTCTAATGGCAACATTACTCAAGCACTGTCCAACAGCAACTGACTACAAAAAAATAGTTCTATCATTTTTGAAGATAATAAACAATTACGTGACTTGAGTTGAGTTGAGTTAAAAAAGTTGTTTAGGGCAGAATTCATGACATCATGTCCAACAATACTGTTTTATGTCTTGGTGATATCCGTGTCTGCCGATTGCTGTGTGCTGATGACACTGTCCTGTTGGCAGAAAGCAAAAGTGAGGTGCATAGTTTGTTGTCCCGGATGTAGGAAGTTTGTATGACATTCAAAACATATACATACATATCTCTATGCTGTTCTCTGAGATTCAGAGATTAGCTACACAAAGAAATACAAACTACCAGATAATTTTTGCTTCTTATATTAACAAGAAGTATAATATTAGGCCAGCTCCAAGTTTAGAGAACAAGGTTAAGAAATGTTTCCCTAAAATAGTTCACAGAGAAGAAGATATTTTAAAAATGCAAGGTGTTGTCTATGAAGTAAAATGTAGTTGTGTACTATCTTACATGGGTGAAACAGGTCGCAGACTAGAAACTTGTATAGCAGAGCATAAAGCTGCTATATAGAATTGCTTCAACAAGACTTGTTTAGATAGGCATGTTAGAGAAACTAGTCACAGCATGGATTGGAATTCCCTTAAAGTCATCAGTTTCCAAAGCAATTTTCAAAAAAGAAAGGTAAAAGAAGGAAATAGAGATTGAGAAAAATCAGAATTCCATCATCAATGACTGCAGAGGATTATTCCTGCCTAGCATGTGGCAGGATTTGATGAAAAATAACCGTAAGCGTCAAGGTTAACCATAACCGTGATAGTGACTGAAAAAAGTGACAACAAAAGACAGTCTGAAGCAGGAGAAGAGTTTTCTCCAAAAATTTGCAATTAAAATAAAAAATTTCCTAGTAAAAATTCCCATAATAGAAGTTTTTGATTAGTAACCATATTAGATGTTGGATTAAGTGTTAAATTTAATAAACTAGGAAGCCAGTTTTCAACATGAGCTTTATACAAAGAAACAAAAAGCATTACAGTGTTTGTCTGGGTGTTTATATATACCGGGTGTGCCATAAATTCGTAAACAGTTCAAAAATTAACTTGTACAAAAATCTAGCGGATAATGCTTACCTTGGCATTCCTTTCTAGCGATGGGAACATTTCACGCACGTGTTTTCCGGTCTTTGTTGATGTTATTGTCCTAAAGTCCGTTGTATGCGATGACTGGCTTTACTTCTCACACTTTTCGCTGGGTATACTCATTGGATCTTTGCCTTAGGATTCAAACACATCAATTTTTACCGTTCTTTATACTCGAAATTTTCGCCCATACTCTGGGCATCCTCAGGAGCGTGGCGACTTTACCACCGATGTTCGTGGTTAACTTCGCGCTAATGGAGTCCGATACTCCTTGTTGCCATTCGTCGGATATACTTTCCTGGATATATTTCGTTATCAAGCCCGGCTGGCGCCATCTATGTTTCATTAAAACACTTTTTTTTTTTTTTTTTTTTTTCTTCTATCCTGGTTTTCTTGTCTTTTTGCCGGTTTTTCTTTTGTTGTTGTTTTTCTTGTCTTATTAGTTCTTTCCACAGGCCCGATAATGTGCTAGGGTCATTCTGGTTACATACCCTTACTTTATTTTTATAGATTAAGATTGCTTCTTCCCTCCTCATTTGCCTTTCCGATTTTTTATTCTTTTTTAGCATTTTAATTTCATCGAATTTTGGGAATGTCCGGTTTTCCATGCAGAATTGCACTAAAGCAGGTTTTGGCTTCTTTTTTTTTTGCCAGTTAGATATGTGTTGTTTAAGTCTTTTTTTTTTTTATCTGTTTTTCGTACTTCAATGTACGACATTGGAAGTATGTGTGCAATTGGAATTTCGTAGGTTCCTGATTCTTCTAGCAGTTTTTCCTCTGTTTTTTTGTTGACAGTCATACTTTTCATGGTGTGCACTGAGCTTCCTAGTTGTAAGTCATATTTAGCACAGTGCCTATTGATTTCATTACTCACTCCTTCCAAGTATGGGAAAGCTCCAATGTATTTCAATTTTTTATTCCTCATCTTCCTTTGGTTGTGCACTTCTTGGCCTTCTTTACTCTGAGTCATATGCTTTTTACTCTCATGTATCCATTTATTCATTAGCTTGCTCGGGTACCCATACTCTTGTGATATTATCGAGATGAACTCTAGCTCTTGATTTTTAGCCTGTTGTTAGATGTGTGTGTGTACGCTCGCCGTATCAAGTTTACTATGCTGTTTTTTTTATGTATCACTGGATGGTGCGACGAGTATCTTATCAGTACAGGTATGTAAGTTGCTTTTCTGAACACAGAGTATTCAAAACTATTTTTGTTTTTCTTTAGTTGAATATCCAGGAAGGATAGGCGATTATCCTCTTCAAACTCAATAGTTAGCTCTATGGTGTTACAGATTTTGCTAAACTGCTGTGCTAGATCTTGTAGCTCGGCTTTCTTAAGTTTAGACATTATAATAATGTCGTCTACAAATTGAGCATAAAGTATTGGTTTTTCAGGTAAATTTTGAATAATTTCTTTTTTCGAGGTATGCCATAATCACTTCTGCGTATAATGCCGATAATGGGGATCCCATAGAATGGCCACTTTGCGTTTGTTTAAATATATTTCCTTCAAAATGGAATATGTTGTTTTCCTTGATGAAATATAAGGTATTCTTTAGCTCTTTCAGTTGTAAAAGAGAATAGTAGAATAATTAGAGCTATATAATAGTCAGAATTAGAACTACTAATTGGAATTGATTAGTTCAAAAATTCATAAAAGTTGGAGATGAAATATTGGAATGCGGTTTGCAACAAACTAATGCTGACAAAGGGGGATTTTTTTTTGTTAGAAAAAATTATAGTTCACATTTTCGGCCATAGATGGCGCTTAACGCATTGAAAACACAAAATTCCGTGGAAACCTAGATTTATTTGCATGCAGGCAAATGTTTCAAGCATATCACAGCAGTTAATGTTCTATGTGTCCACCAGCAGGCGAAGATACCCTTTGCAAGCGAGTTCGAAAACCTTTAACTGCAGCATGGAGCATATCCGGATGGATGCAGGAGATTTCGTGGCGAATGGCGTCCTTTAACTCCGCTAAAGACGACGGGCTACTGCGGTACACCTGGGACTTAATGTAACACCACAGCCAAAAATCAACTGGTGTCAAATCCGGTGAGCGAGAGGACCATTCATTTGTACAGCAATGACTGATTAGTCATTCCTCACTAAATGTGCTTATCAGGAACGACTGCACTGGAGATGCAATATGAGGAGGTGCCCCGTCTTGCATGAATGTAACTGTGTGAAGGAGATTATGTTCCACTAAGCATGGTATCACTTTCTCCTGTAGCATTTTTAAGTAGCGTGCTGCATTCACTGAGCACGTCTTCCAGCCTGCTTTTGCACAGGGCTGCTCAAAGAAAAAAAGGACCCACAATAATGGACGCAGTGAAGCCACACCAAACAGTCACACATGGGGGGAATGCAAGCGGCTCCTCAGTGTAGGCATGTGGGTACGCCTCTGTCCAGATTCGACAGTTATGGGTATGGACTGTCCCGTGCAATGAAAAGTGAGCCTCATCTGTCCAGAAGATGTTGAGCAGTCATTGTGGATTTTCTGCAGTTTTCGTGAAAGCCCACCTTGCGAATTCCTCCCGCTTAGCTGTGTCATTTGGTGAGAGCTGGTGAAGTGATTGCAACTTGTAGGGGTACAAGTTTAACACTCTATGAAGGATACGGAATACCAATGTCTTCGGAATGCCAGTTACTTGTGTCATTTCTTGTGCGCTACTTACCCCACTCATGGACTGTTCCCTTAGCATGTCCATTTGTGAAGCCACAGCAGAGAAACATGGTGCACCGCTGCGAGGGCGATTACACAAACTACCTGTATCTTCGAAACACCGTACGAGGAAGAGCAGTCCGGAGGGAGCGATTGGACCCTTACCTTTCTTCATTTTTTTTCTGTTTCTGAAACCATCGTAGAGCTTCACCTGGTGATTCGTGGCTGAGGTAAAAGAGCTTCACCAGTAGTGCTTTCTCCACCAACGTCAACATCACAGTGCGAAAGGTACGTCTGCACCAGTCATGGGAATCGTGAGATATGAGGTGTCGGTCGTAGACCCTGCGTATTATAGGACTCAGATTTGTATATTGCATGTGTTTTCAATGCATGAAGGGACCCCTCTATTGATGAAAATGTGAACAATTTTTTTCTCTACCAAAAGAAAAAATCCCCCTTTGTGAGCATTAGTTTTGTTTGCAAACCGCATTCCAATATTCCATCTCCTTCAACTTTTATGAATTTTGAACTGTTTACGAATTTATGGGACACCCGGTATAATATCCACCACACAAATTGGTAGGTTTTTTTCAGTGTACATTATTAAATCATTCACTTAAACCACACACAAGTTCTTTATTTCTTCTGGCTTGTGTTCATTCAAAGTGCTCATTATTTATAGCAAACATTTTCACTAATGAAAGTAATGCTAAAACTCATTGTTTCATGTTCAAAAGCCCTGTTCATGAACTCAGTGTGTATCTCTTTCTGATTTTTTCATGCAATGTAATGCATAGAAAGTTGTTACTTACTCTTGTGCAGGGGTGCAGAATATGTCCGAACGCGAACAAGGTTCGGGGGAAATTAAGGCAGCTCTGGGGAAAATTTTGCCCAGGGGTAAAATAAAATAATGGTAGTAATAATAAAGCGAAAAATTGACTTATTAACAACGAATCATCATCATCATCATTGTCAACCATTATCAATCCACTGCTGGACGAAGGTCTCCCCAAGTTTTCTCCACAACGGTCTGTCTTGTGCCAGTCTCCTCCATGTCACTCCCGCATATTTACGAATTTCATCCACCCATCTCCCATGTGGTCTTTTTCTGGGTCTTTTCCTGTCCCTTGGAATCCAATCTAAAATTTCGGCTGTCCATCTATGGTCTGTCCTTCTGGCAGTATGTCCAGCCCATTGCCATTTCAGGGATTTAACTCTGATCATAATGTCTTCCACTCTGGTCATTTTTCGGATCCACGAGTTCCTCTTCTTATCTCTCCTGGTTATACCAAGCATGCACCTCTTCATGCTTCTTTGAGTTGTCTGCAGCTTTTGTATGTCTCTTTTAGTTAAGGTCCACGTCTCTGCACCATCGTAAGCACTGGAAGGATGCATTGATCAAACACTTTTCTTTTTTAAGACATAATGGCATATTGCTCTTGAAAATTATGCTGTTTCTTCCAAAAGCTCTCCAGGCAAGTTTTGTACGCCGATTAATTTCTTCATCAATGTGACCCTCACTTGATATCTGCTGTCCAAGATAAACATACGTATCTGTTATCTCCAGTTTTTCTCCATCAATCGATAAATCTTCATTTCTTGTAAAAGCATTGAACATCACTTTTGTCTTCTGAAAGTTCATTTTTAATCCCACTTCTTTACTCTTGTCAGCAAGTTCCTGGATCATACTCTGCAGCTCTGATGGGGTAGTTGCAAAAATGACTACGTCATCAGCAAAACGAAGGTGAGTTAGATAATCTCCATTAATCTTTATCCTTTGTTTTCCCAGTTCAGTGATTGAAAGACATTTTCCAATGTGGCATTAAAGAGCTTCGGAGATATGGTGTCACCTTGTCTCACTCCCTTTCCAATTTTATGTGTGTTGTATTTTCAAACAGCCGAATCTTTGCACTTGCATTTTCATAGATGTTATTAATAATATTAATGTATGCATCTTCAATACCGCAGGATTTCAGAGCCGTGGTAACTGCTGATGGTTTCACCCGAATCAAAGGCTTTTTCATAATCGATAAAAGCCATGCACAATGGAAGTTCATATTCCCTCGCTCTTTCAATTAGTTCTCTCAGTACGTGGATATGATCTATTGTGCTGTAGCCACTCCTGAATCCAGCTTGTTCTCTCGGTTGAGCCATGTCCAGTGTTACCTTCAAGCGGTGTGAAAGAACTTTAGTGAAGATTTTATAAACCACTGATAGGAGGCTGATAGGTCTGTAGTTCCTGAGATCCTCAATGTCACCTTTTTTATGTAGCAGGATCATTGTAGCATTGTTCCAATCCTCAGGAATCTTCCCTTCATTAAGGCATCGAGTGAAAATTTGGGCAGTACTGTTCCATTTCTCCACTTGCTTCTTGTATGATGTCTATAGTAATTCCATCTTCTCCTGGAGCTTTCCCCGCTTCATGTTCTTGATTGCATGTGCAACTTCTGCTGGGAGGACTGGAAGAACTCTGGTACCTTTCATGATGTCTGGAGTACATGTATCATCCCTTTCATATAATTTGGAGTAGAAATCTTTCACTCTTGTCAAAATTTCACCTCTATTTCTTGTTATAGAACCATCTTCTTTTCTCAGAGCCATAATCTGTTTTCTTCCCTTACTGAGATGTCCCTTTGCTATCTTTAGGCTTTGGTTGTTTTCAATTGCTTTCCTCACTAGCTCACAGTTGAATTTCCTTACGTCTTCAGTGATACTTTTTCTTACTGTCTTGCATAGCTCTATATATTCCACTTTGGAAGTCACATCTTCTTTAGTTGTCCTCATCTCTCTTCTTTTTTGCATCAACATTTTGGTTTTTCCTGATAATTTGTTTACATGCAACTTGTTCTTAGACCCAGCTAATTTTGTTGCTGTTTCCATAAGAGCTTTGGTTACTTTTCTGTTAACTTCCGAAATATCCACTTCTTCCGATGTTAGGCCTTCTAAAGCAGAGAATCTGTTCTTCAGTTCCAACTTGAAAGTATTTTGGTGTTTTTTAAGGTTGGTTATGTCAATACATTTTGTTTGTCTTATGAGCTTGCCACGTTCCAGTTTAGTGTTGAGGTGCATCTTACATCTCACCAATCTATGGTCACTACCTGTGTTGAACTTGTTTAGCACACTGCAGTCTTCGATGACGAATTTTTTGTTACACATAATAAAATCAATTTCACTTGTCGTCCCAATTGGATGTCTCCATGTCCATTTCCTGTGTGGCTTTTTTCTTGAAAAAGGAATTCAAGATGAAAAATCCTTCTGCCTCTGCAAACTCAACGAGAGTATTTCCACGCTGGTTTCTGTTGCCGTGACCGAATTTACCTACTGAAGTTTCATTCTGTTGCCGGTGCCCTATTTTTGCATTGAAATCTCCCATAATTATCTTCAAGTGCTGCTTACCTTTATTATTTAGATGACGAATTTCCTCATAAAATTCTTCAATTTCTTCTTCAGGATGACTTGTGGTGGGTGCATAAGTTTGAATAATCTGAGCCTGGTATCTTCTCGATAGTTGGATAACGAGTCGTGCAGCTCTGTCCGAGGAACTTTCAACTTCTACCACTTTATCCTTCAGTTTCTTGTTTATTATAAATCCAACACCACTAGTTCTGCCAGTATCTGTCCCACGATAATAGAAGAGATGTCCACTTTTCAGTTCAATGAGATCTTCTCCTTTTCTCCTTACCTCACTTAGCCCGACGATGTCCCACTTGATCCTTTGTAGTTCCTCTTCCAATTCAAAGCCTTGAATCAGAAGATAGGGAGCGTGCGTTGTAGGTAGCCAAGGTCAGCATCAAATGGCAGCCTAGTCCGGTCCTCCGGGGATTCTTAGCACCCTCTGCCTTCATGTCGCACTGGCCGCTGCCTTGGCCAGGTACATTCCAGCGGCCGGAGACTGAGGGCCAAGATTTAAGTTGTAGAGTCATTTTGGAGGTGTTTGGCCATAACTCACCACGCTGGCCAGCGGGTTGGTGAGTGTGGGATATAGCGTGAAAAATAGGAGTAATTTACTTCACGGTAATCAGGTAATCATTTTGAAAAATGCGTCGTTATGAACAGGGCTCGACAAATCCCGAGCGCCAGGTCGCCCAGGCGCCTAAAATTCGGGCCGTGGTGCTTAATTTTCGTCTTATTTGAAATTTCGTAATTTGCAGTAAATACTGTAATTTCTGTTGTATAATCGATAGATTATCTATTAAAAAGTTATACATTTAGTACGCAGACACCGCTAAAGGAAAAAAAAACAAAAAAAACGATGTTGCATTTAAAAAAAGTCGCAAGGTAATTGTCAGGAGAGGTGCTGTTATTGGGAAAGTATTAAAAATACGGTAACAGAAAAAATGTAACGTAACAGCAAAATAAAAGACTGCAAGGAGATTGTAAGAATATATATATATATTTTTTTTAATTTGTACTTTAGAAGCATTTTGACAGAAAATATGACGCAAGGAAGGTGTTGTTACTACTCGCGCGTGCGAGAAGCCTACGTGGTGTGAGAATCCGCGACTCTCAGGAATCCCGCAAAGCTATTCCGTAGCATGTAATTTTTCTGCGAATCGCATTGCCTAGTTTTGGTGCTCTAAGTGTGTTGGTTAATTTTTTTTTTACTTTCGGTATTCAGTTAAAACGTATCCAGAAATAAGACAATGCTATGGGCTGAACGCAATTTCAACGGATTTTTTTTAGTGTAACTAATGAACTACGGTAATGCTACAACAGCTAGCAATTTTAGTTCTTTATTTACTTAAAAACAGCACAGGAGTACTTCAAAATCACAGTTACTTTTTCAATAAGACTATCATTTCTTTCTTACATCTTTGGATTTCTGAGGCGGTCCTGTGAATCGCAGTTTTCTGTCGAAAATTACTATTCACGATTAACATGATAGATGCGGATTATACGACTGTCGTACATGCCAATTATTACGGAATGTCTAGTTTCTATGGATTTTGTTGTCTGACTACGTTACTCACGCTCGAAACTACGGATTCTACGAATTTTCATTTTGTTTAAAAACAAATTTGGGAGGGGGAGGGGTCATTTTCCGTCTGGGGACGGTATTTTGTTTCAAAGCTTTCGAAAACAGTAGTTTAATGGAGTAAAAAGAATTTGCCCTAATCATAATTTTTTTCTCCCGATTATGCGTTTGTGTCTAGTATTCTTGTTAAATATCATTTTATGGCATGTATGTTCGTATTTCAGCTTGAAACTGTAGAAAGAATTTGTGGAAACAGAAGTTAGACACCGCGAAAATTGCCTGCTAATCTTCAGGCTTCTTCCGTGAATTCGAGAAATTCCGTCTTCTTCATTATGTTGGCCACTCAGGAGATCGATGCCCAAGTAAACAGAATTTGAAGGGAGGAGGATGGAATTCCGTCTTTACGAAACTTTCGAAAACGGAAAGCCGACAGAGTTCAGATTTTTTCCATAATCGTAATTTCTTTTTTCTCGCGATGTTACTTCTGTTCAGTATTTTTAAGTATCATTTCACTGCATAAATTTTTGTATTTCAGGCTTGAAAATAGGAGAAAAATTGCCAAAACCGGAAGTCGGACGGATTTCCCGTAATCGACCCCCCTCGCAATTTTCCCACTCTCCAGCGCTGTTAAATCTCGTTAAAGGAAGAAGGAAATTCCCGAAAACGGAAGTGACCAAATTTTTCAAAAATTGATGCATGGTGTTCAAAAGTAATAATATTACCAAAGTTACACCATTTATCTAAAATAGTTGAAGCTTTGATATCATGCACTCATGGTCCACAGACTGAATGGTTTTAATCAGAGGGCATAAAAAACAAGAAAAGAAAAGTGACAATGAAGAAGTAGGGAAAGAATGATATCAGCACAAAGAAAAATTAAGCAGTGGTGCTGTGAAGTTGCAGAGTCAATAAAAGACAAACCGGCAGTAGTACGCATTCTTGCTGTCTGTTTTGATTTTTCACCAGTTAAAATATTCAGCTTCTTTTGCCCGTTCTTTGGTCTCATCTTCTCCTTAAACTGCAATTTTAGGGGCAGTATGATCATATCATAAGTGGAGGTTCATGCACTGCTCGTTCACTTGCTTGGATTTCCTGTCTGTCAAGCATCGTGGAATCCTTAACGCATCTTACTGATTTTTACTGGTGGAAGTTTCGAATCTCGCTGAGGAAAAAACTTTGTGTTTCACATGTGTTAAGTTTATTTCATTACAGTCCTTGTTTGTTGTAATGTTTTGTTGAGGCACATATTTGTTTTTTACGAAGAGATGGATTATTTCATAAAATAGTCCACGTATGCCATAGTTATTAGTAACAAGGCTGTTGGCAGGTATGGACTGTTTTTTTCTTTGTTTTTTTTTAAATATCATGTTCTGTGACATGCTGCTGCAGATTATGCGAAGGAAAAAATTGCTTTTCTCAGAATTTCACGATCTACAGATCATATGCCGCAGCAGATTATACGTGGTATTTTTTTTCACAGCCTTTGGATTATATACCCTTGTGGATCTCACAAACAAAAATTTTTTTCTGAATTTTATGGTTTACAGATTATACGAAGAAATAAAATGGCACTTTATATTAATATGTAAAAAATGACTTGCGCAAATGGTATTTTAATAAAATCAAAATCTGAAATTTTTTGAGATCGTCTACTGAAAGAATATAAAAAGAAAATTATGAAGCAAATTGGAACTTTATTCTGCAATAAGTGGTTTGGGTAATAAGAAAAAAAATGGCAACAAATATGGTTTACCACTTTTCGTTCCAGCGTCATAACCAAACATGTGTTCATGCGTTATTGACTTTGTTTCACCTGGCGATTAAATTTTGGAGCTGGCTCCTAGATCTAGAACATATTTGTCAAGCCCTGGTTATGAATACAAGAGGTTATGAGGGCTGTGACGTACTGCGAACTGCCGCATCAAATGATTGTTTCAGATACTATATATGTTCTACGTATAAATGGCACGATTTAGTTACCATAATGTGCAACTAAAAAAAAGGGGGCAATTTTTTTCGTGGGAAAAAAAAAGCTAGTTATTCATTGGAATAAATATTAGGTTTTTTTTTATGGTTTTTTTTTTTCAAAATTTTAAGTAATAGGCTAAATTTAAGGATAGTTTTTGATCATCGACATGTACTCTAATAATCGTCTAAACTTGTATGAGCCGCCCCGGTGGCGCAGTGGTCTAAGCGATGGCCTCTGATCATTCGTCCGTAAGGGGTCCGGGTTCGTATCCCGGTGAAGCATGGATGTTGTGTTTGTCTTATGGCACTGGTTCTCTCCCTTCCCTGAAACCAGTGACCCTAAATTAGGGACGGGCAACCGCTTATAGCCCATTGAGTTGCTCATGGTGGTCGTAAAACCTCCAATTAAAAAAAAAAAAAAAAAACTTGTATGAAAATCCGCTACAGTTTTGGGGGAAATTTCAGACAAAAAAAGGGGGTTCTGTGGAAATATTGGACCCTGAACATTTTCTGCACCCGTGCTCTTATGTTTAAATTCAGTACTTGACAGGAACACCTAAGCTTACTTTAAATAATTGAAAAAACAATTCAAGTTGTAGTCTTGTCATGGTTTGTAGATATATGTGAATGCATTTTCATCAAAGCCTTACCCTATAGGTATTCTGTTTATTGAAGATATTAACCTACTCTCAGTACCTTTGATCCATATTTGTAGTTTTCAATTAACATGGATGCATGTTTGTTACTTTGTGATTCAGTGTTCACAGTATGTCTTACTTTTAAGAAATAAGTAGCAATAATGTGTACTTTTTAGGTGCAAAACGAGAAATAGAAAACAAGTTACGCAACATTCTTTTATCCGTTCGTCTTACCCTGGGTCTTGGTAGCGATGCTAGTTTCATGAATAGCACACAGTTGCTCCTTAGCCCATGGTCTTCGCGACGAGGCTCTCCAACTAAAAGTGGTGACAGATCATACAGAGATTTGAGTCCTGTTCGTGAGCCAGGCTCTAAAGCAAGCTCTCCAGTTCGCCAAATTGCATTGTTGAGTACAATGGATCTGGATATAGATCTAGTGAAATCTGCTCTTCAAGACATGGTTCAAAAGTTGTATACTACTGAAAAAGAAAGGGTAGGTGTCTGTAACAAAATGTTCAGGTGACTTTTTTATAAGTTTTATCTGTCTCTTTTAATGCCAAAACATTTTATTATTCCTCAGTCTCACATTCATATGTTTTTTGTTTTGTTTTTTTACTGGCATAGCCAAAAATGAAATTTCAGGTCACATGCAATATGCCCAATATTATATTATTATTCTGATTTTGACAGAATTATTGTAAGTTCAGTGTTGATTTTCAGGAATCTGCTGATGAAAGTTATTCTTCATGAGAGAGGAAACAAATACTTCTGAATTTTTTTATTTTGTCATCTTAGTATTATTGTAGTTATCTGAAAAAAACTTTCAACCTGGCTGTTCTATATAGGAAATACTTTTACAGTAGAACTCCAATTTTCTGGACTCCAGGTATCCGGAACTCCAATTATCTGGATCGCTTGTTCTTCTTTCAGGAAAGTAAAATTAAGATTTTTGTTAATTTATTTACGTGTTTTTAGTTTTTTCATTCATTTAAATATTACAAAATGATAATGCAGTACAGTAGATATTTATTTTTTGAACTGTATAACATTTGTTATTATAAAATACGATAAACAAAAAAATTAAATTCCCTAATTTAATTAATAAATACGTATTTGACCTACAGAAAAAAGACAACCCAATTATCCAGATTTTCCAAATATCCAGATGGGCTGTGATCTGAGTTAATCCAGATAATTGGAGTTCTACTGTACTTGCAAGATAATTTTATAGTAGAAAATGTTTGTTTCAAAAAAATTCTTTAAGATTATTTATTCAGTTATTGTGAGGAGATGTAGGTTAACAGTTATTTTGTGGAATTATCGGTTCTTTCCATGCAGACCTTTTTACAAGTCACATTTCAGATTTTGATTCTGTTTCCCTTCTCAGAGAATCAGTTTAGTTGTAGCATCAATTCTAGTCACACATCCAAGATGATATTCAGATTTGACTTTTGGAAACATTTTCAGCACCAAATAGATTTTTTCTACATCATAGTTAATTGCTTATTTGCTGGCTGGACGATCATAGTGAAAGATGGGTTTGCTTTCATGGGGTGCTCCACTGGGCAACAGTGGCACATGTGATAGTAACAAAGTCCTCTATGAATCTGAAAAGCTAACACAAAATTAAGCTTCAGTATAAATATTGTTGTGGTACCAGCCAGTTCTGTATGACATTGGCCTGCCACTCACTAGGTTTATTCAAGAACCCTTAAGTGGAATGACCAGCTGGAAGTGTGAAGCTGTGGGCTGATCCCCTGCACTGATATACTTTTATGAATTTTATGACTCAAAGAATTTGAGGGACTCGTGTGGGATATGGTAGACCTACCACACATGAGAAGGCTAGTCTACCATAAAATTGACCTGGAACTAACAAACGGCATAAGAGAAAGAGATCTCTGCTGAGTGAGCGTGAGATTGGTGCATGGAATACTAGAGGAATAAATGATAAGATGAGTGAGAAGATTGAAGAAAGGAATAAGTATAGATTTGATGTGCTGTGTGTAAGTGAAACATAAAAGAAAACAATTGGGATAGAAGAACTGAATGGAATGGTGAGTGTGAGATCTAAAGTGTTGGATAATGTAAGAAGACAGGCTGGTGTAGGTGTGATTTTAGGTGAAAAGATGAAGAACAACTTGATTCACTATAGCTGCATAAGTGAGAAAATTCTTTGGATTTGTTTGAAAGTGAAACTTCAGGAAATAGTAATTGTTATAGTGTGTGCTCCTTGTGACTCAGAGCCTTCTGATAGGAAGGAAAATTTCTGGAATGAGATAAAGCTGTTTTGAGCCAGTTTGGTACTAAAGTCAAAAGAGAAAGTTATAATAACAGGGGATTTCAATGCTAGGGTAGGTGTTCAGGATAAGATTTCTGATAACATTCTGGGTAAGTTTAATGATCCTTATGTAAATGATACTGGTTAAAGATTAATTGAACCCTTCATTGAGAATGGATTGTGTGTATCTAATAAGTTTTACAACCAAAAGTATATCCACACTATATGTGGGAAAATTGTATGCTGGGCAAAAGAGTGTAATCAATCTTTTGATTACTATCAGTATCTCAAATACTTAGTTTTTGATGCTCATGTGATGAAAGGTTCAGATGTTGGCTCTGATCAACTGTTAGTGTCACGTGTGAAACTGAATGTTGGTTGGAGAAAGAGAAATAGGAAGATCCCTGTGATGAAAAGAATAAAGGTTTCATGAAGAATATCAGTGTTACTCTAATTTATTCAGAGAACGATTGAATGAATTCAAATCATGTGAAAGGAATGTAGTAAAGAAGCGGACATGTTTTAAGAACTGTGTTATCACTGCCACTGAAGAGGTCTATGGTACTGCAATGGTGGGTAACATTAGAGGTGATGCTTGAACAATAAGATTAAAGAAGCAGTAAAGAGAAAGAAGAAAGCATATTTGGGGATGTTGCAAGGTAGAGTTACTGAAAATGAATATCACTGTAAGAAGCATGTGGCAGCTAAACTGGTTTGCCAGAGTAAGGCAAAAGATAGGAAGGAAAAGGTGAAAATGCATGAATTGGCTTTTTGGAAAGATAGAAAAACTTTCTAGAAGTACATGAGACTCAGGAAAAATAGGGGTAATAACATCATAAATTGTGTGAAGAATATAATTGGAGACATGATATGGGAGCCCAATGAGTTAAGTGAAAGATGAGGTGAATACTTCTGTGAGTTATTAGATCAGGAAAGCAAAGGTGATTCTGAGGCAGAAGCAGATGATGTCACAGTGAGAAATGGAAGCACAGGAGGGATCTCAAGAGAAAAGGTGTGTAAAGCTCTAAATTCTTCAGAATGGTAAGACCTGAAAGTAGATGGCATAACTGCTGAGATGTTAAAATGTCGTGACTGTAGTCTGTAATTGACTGGTTAACTGAAATTTGCCAGTTGTAGTGGGAGTCAGGAATGGTCTCTCAGGATTGGGGGATTCTATCATTGTTCCCTTGTTTAAGGAAACAGGTGATCAGACTGAATGCAAGAACTATCATGGTATCAGCCAGGGATAATGTTTGGAAAGGTCATTATTGATAAGGTAGAGAACATGGGGAATGTGAAGTGGTTTTATGCCTAGTAAGGGCTGCACTAACCAAATTTTTGCATTACATATGATGATCAAAAAGTCAGTTGGTAAAGATTTTTCTGCGTTCATTGATTTAGAGAAACCTTATGACCAAGTAAATAGTATACTTCTGTGAAGGGTCGTAAATCAATATGGTAAACTGGGATTCTGTTTAATAGCGTGAAAACTATGTATGCTGGAAGTAGACCATGTGTATAAATGAATGGTGCTTTGTTGAAATGATTTTCTGTTGGTGTAGAAGTCTGACAACACTGTGTGATTTCATCATGGTTGTTTAATATATTTATGGATGCATGCATGTGTGATGCAAAAATAGACAATATCATCATCATTGTCAACCATTATCAATCCACTGCTGGACAAAGGTCTCCCCAAGCTTCCTCCACAATGGTCTGTCTTTTGCCAGTCTCCTCCATGTCACTCCCGCATACTTTCGAATTTCATCCGCCCATCTCCCATGTGGTCTTTTTCTGGGTCTTTTCCTGTCCCTTGGAATGCAATCTAAAATTTCGGCTGTCCACCGATGGTCTGTCCTTCTGGCAGACTGTCCAGCCCATTGCCATTTCAGTGCTTTAACTCTGATCATGATGTCTTCCACTCTTGTCATTTTGCGGATCCACGAATTCCTCTTCTTATCTCTCCTGGTTACACCGAGCATGCACCTCTCCATGCTACTTTGAGTTGTCTGCAGCCTTTGTATGTCTCTTTTAGTTAAGGTCCACATCTCTGCACCATACGTAAGCACTGGAAGGATGCATTGATCAAACACTTTTCTTTTAAGACATAATGGCATATTGCTCTTAAAAATTTTGCTGTTTCTTCCAAAAGCTCTCCAGGCAAGTTTTGTACGCCGATTAATTTCTTCATCAATGTGACCCTCACTTGATATCTGCTGTCCAAGATAAACGTACGTGTCTGTTATCTCCAGCTTTTCTCCATCAATCGATAAATCTTCATTTCTTGTAAAAGCATTGAACATCACTTTTGTCTTCTGAAAGTTCATTTTTAATCCCACTTCTTTACTCTTGTCAGCAAGTTCCTGGATCATACTCTACAGCTCTGATGGGGTAGTTGCAAAAATGACTATGTCATCAGCAAAACGAAGGTGAGGTAGATAATCTCCATTAACCTTTATCCCTTTGTTTTCCCAGTTCAGTGATTGAAAGACATTTTCAATGTGGTATTAAAGAGCTTTGGAGATATGGTGTCACCTTGTCACACTCCCTTTCCAATTTTTATGTGTGTTGTATTTTCAAATAGCTGAATCTTTGCACTTGCATTTTCATAGATGTTATTAATAATATTAATCTATGCATCTTCAATACCGCAGTATTTCAGAGCCATTGTAACTGCTGATGGTTTCACCGAATCAAAGGCTTCTTCATAATCGATAAAAGCCATGCACAATGGAAGTTCATATTCCCTCGCTCTTTCAATTAGTTCTCTCAGTACGTGGATATGATCTATTGTGCTGTATCCACTCCTGAATCCAGCTTGTTCTCTCGGTTGAGCCATGTCCAGTGTTACCTTCAAAGGGTGTGAAAGAACTTTAGTGTAGATTTTATAAACCACTGATATGAGGCTGATAGGTCTGTAGTTCCTGAGATCCTCAATGTCACCTTTTTTATGTAGCAGGATCATTGTAGCTTTGTTCCAATCCTCAGGAATCTTCCCTTCATTAAGGCATAGAGTGAAAATTTGGGCGAGTACTGTTTCGATTTCTCCACTTGCTTCTTGTATGATGTCTACAGTAATTCCATCTTCTCCTGGAGCTTTTCCCCGCTTCATGTTCTTAATTGCATGTGCAACTTCTGCTGGGAGGACTGGAAGAACTCTAGTACTGGTACCTTTAATGATGTCTGGATTACAGGTATCATCCCTTTCATATAATTTGGAGTAGAAATCTTTCACTTTTGTCAAAATTTCGCCTCTATTTCTTGTTACAGAACCATCTTCTTTTCTCAGTGCCATAATCTGTTTTTTTCCCTTACTGAGTTGTCCCTTTGCTATCTTTAGGCTTTGGTTGTTTTCAATTGTTTTCCTCACTAGTTCACAGTTGCATTTCCTTACATCTTCAGTGATACTTTTTCGTACTGTCTTGCATAGCTCTATATATTCCACTTTGGAAGTCACATCTTCTTTAGTTGTCCTCATCTCTCTTCTTTTTTTGCATCAACATTTTGGTTTTTCCTGATAATTTGTTCACATGCAACTTGTTCTTAGACCCAGCTAATTTTGTTGCTGTCTCCGTAAGAGCTTTGGTTGCTTTTCTGTTAACTTCAGAAATATCCACTTCTTCCGATGTTAGGCCTTTTAAAGCAGAGAATCTGTTCTTCAGTTCCAATTTGAAGGTATTATGGTGTTTTTTAAGGTTGGTTATGTCAATACATTTTGTTTGTCTTATGAGCTTGCCACGTTCGAGTTTAGTGTTGAGGTGCATCTTACATCTCACCAATCTATAGTCACTACCTGTGTTGAACTTGTTTAGCACACTGCAGTCTTCTATGACGAATTTTTTGTTACACATAATAAAATCAGTTTCACTTGTCGTCCCATTTGGATGTCTCCATGTCCATTTCCTGTGTGGCTTTTTCTTGATAAAGGAGTTCAAGATGAAAAACCCTTCTGCCTCTGCAAACTCTACAGGAGTATTTCCATGCTGGTTTCTGTTGCCGTGACCGAATTTACCTACTGAAGTTTCATTCTGTTGCCGTTGCCCTATTTTTGCATTGACATCTCCCAAAATTATCTTCAAGTGCTGCTTACCTTTATTATTTAGATGACGAATTTCCTCATAAAATTCTTCAATTTCTTCTTCAGGATGACTTGTGGTTGGTCCATAAGTTTGAATAATCTGAGCCTGGTATCTTCTCGAGAGTTGGATAACGAGTCGTGCAGCTCTGTCAGAGGAACTTTCAACTTCTACAACTTTATCCTTCAGTTTCTTGTTTATTATAAATCCAACACCACTAGTTCTGCCAGTATCTGTCCCACGATAGTAGAAGAGATGTCCACTTTTCAGTTCAATGAGATCTTCTCCTTTTCTCCTTACCTCACTTAGCCCGACGATGTCCCAATTGATCCTTTGTAGTTCCTCTTCCAATTCAAGAAGCCTTGAATCAGAAGATAGGGAGCGTCCGTTATGCGTAGCCAAGGTCAGCATCAGATGGCAGCCTAGTCCGGTCCTCCGGGGATTCTTAGCACCCTCTGCCTTCATGTCGCACTGGCCGCTGCCTTGGCCAGGTACATTCCAGCTGCCGGAGACTGAGGGCCAAGGTTTAAGTTGTAAAGTCATTTTGGAGGGGTTTGGCCATAACTCACCACGCTGGCCAAGCGTGTTTGTGAGTGTGGTATAGCATTTCCTGTAATCCCGATGGTATAGTTATACCGCTATTGGCGGTCGTCAGAGCCCCTTTAGTGGGAACAGGATGCACTATGAGAAGGCGGGGTTGACATTTTTGTCAAGGGAGGCTGTGATGTTATACATCACCTGACCTTACATCCCAAATAGACAATATATACTGGTTTATGTGTTGGTAATATGTGTGTGCAGATTGCTATATGCTGATGTCACAGTCCTGTTGGCAGAGAGGAAAAATGAGTTGCAGTGTATATTATCCCAGATGTACGAAGTGTGTATGAAATTCAAACTGAGTATAAATAAGGAAAAAGCCCAAGTTATGGTTTCTGAGGCCGCAGGTAGCCTAGTGGGCAACGTTCATGACTGCCACGGAAAGGACCTCAGGTTCGATCCCAGCACAGGTACGAACGCTCGATCCACTAAATATCTGCCTTGCGTCGGATGGGCACGTTAAGCCGTCGGACCCCAAGTACCAAGTACTGCCCCCCCCTCCCGTAATAAATAAGGGCATCTTCCTCTTCCTTTCTACTTTGCTTCCGTGTCACTTTCCTATCGGGCGCTCTAGCCCAAATCTCCTAGCTTCCTATTTCTAAGGGTTGTTTAAGACCTGGGGTCAGACACTCCCTTCCTAAAATTCTCTACATTAGATCATTTATGGTTTCTGAGTGAGGAACTATTAGTACTGAATGCAAGGTCAGTTGAAATGGTAGAGAGGTAGACCAGGTGAATGAATTTGTATATTTAGGAAGCACATTTGACAAAGAAAACTAATTAGATGGTGAAATTAGTAGGTGAGTGAATTCATCTTTGAAAGTCGTTGGTGCCTCAAAAGGATTTCACAGGAATGATTGGTGACACCACCTACTTCTGCCTCAGAATCACCTTTGCTTTCTTGATCTAATAACTCACAGATGTATTCACCCCATCTTTCACTTAACTCATTGGGCTCCCATATCATTTCCCCTATCCTATTCTTCACACAGCTTACAACTTTGTTTCCCATATTTTTCCTGAGTCTCGTGTATTTCCAGAAATACTTCCCATCATTCCAAAAAGCCAATTCATGCCTTTCCACCTTCTTCCTATTTTTTGCCTTTCTCTGGCGAACCAGGTTAGCTGCTTCACACTTTTTTGCTGCGATATTCATCCACAGAAACTGTACCTTGCAACATACCCAAATAGGCTTCCTTCTTTCTCTTTACATACATACATACGTACATACATACATATCACTAAGCTGTTCTCTAAGATTCAGAGGTTAGCTCCAAAAAGAAATACAAACTGCCAGATAGTTTTTACTTACTGTTGCCATATCAAACTTCTCCATTTACAGCGATCTTGACGTACAACTCGGGCTGCACTGATATTCATTACATGCCTTTCACAAGATCTTCTATACTTCATACTCATAATTTGTTTCTCATGCAGACACTCCTGAATCTGATCCTCCCATGATTTCCTTGGCCTTCCTCTGCCTTTTCTTTCTGCCACTTGGGCTAAAAGATTTTCTTAGCAAGCATCTCTTCACTCATTCTTTCAACGTGGCCAAAACTACCAAAGCATATTAGTCTTCGCCTTGCTAACAACATTTTGCTTCACATCACACAACTGCAACACATCTTTATTCCCACACAATCAGAACGTGTCTTGTCACCCCCCCCCTCCCGTGACTAACGCATTTTTCTAGCACACAAACAACTTCTATGTTTCTTCTGTAGTACTCAAGTTTCAATGCCATACATCAGAGTAGGAACAATTACCCTTTCATACACAGCCATGCAGGACTCTCTTGAGAACCCATCATTCCTGTGAAAACCTCCCAGAGCAGCCATGACTTTCAATGAAGAATTCACTCGCCCACTAATTTCACCATCCAATTTGTTTTCTCTGTCAAACATGCTTCCTAAATGCACAAACTCACTCACCTGGTCAATCCCTGTGCCATTTACACTTACATTACATTCAGTGTTACCAGTTCCTCTCTCTAAAACCATAACTATGGTTTTTATCCTATTTATACTCAGTTTGAATTCCATACAAACTTTGTACATCCGCAACAACATACCCTTGCACTCACTTTTGCTCTCTGCCAACAGGACAGTGTCATCAGCATACAGCAATCTGCACACACTGATATCACCAAAACATAAACCAGTATTATCTATTTTTGCATCACGCATGCACAAATCAATAAATATATTAAACAGCCATGGAGACATGACACAACCTTGCCTGACTCCTGCACCAATAGAAAACCATTTTGATAAAACACCATTCACTCGTACATAGGCTCTACTGTCAGCATACATGACTTTTATACTATTAAGAAAATTCCCAGTAACACCATATTCATTCAATACCTTCCACAAAAGTGTCCAATTTACTCGGTTGTAAGCTTTTTCTAAATCTATGAAAGCAGCAAAAACTTTCTTCCCAACAGCCAGATACTTTTCAATCATCATGCTTAATGCAAAACTTTGGTTAGTGCAGCCTTTACCAGGCATAAAACCACTCTGAACATCCCACACTTTCTCTGATGTAAGACCCGTACTATTTCAATAACAACCTTACAAAACACTTTTCCTGACACACTTAATGGGCTAATAACACGATAGTTCTTGCAGTTAGTCTGATTACCTTTTCCCTTATACAAGGAAGCAATGATAGCATCCCTCGAATCCCGAGGGACCATTCCTAACTCCCAGCATAACTGGCAAATTTCAGTTAACCAATCAATTACAGTCACCACCATATTTCAACATCTCCACAGTTATGCCATCAACTCCCAAAGCCTTTCCATTCTGAAGAGATTTTAGACCTTTACACACTTCTTCTCTTGAGATCCCTCCTGGGCTTCCATCCTTCACTGTGCCATCATCTGCATCTGTCTCAGAATCATCTTTGCTTTCCTGATCTAATAACTCACAGAAATATTCACCCCATCTTTCACTTAACTCATTGGGCTCCCATATCATTTTCCCAACCCTATTCTTCACACAACTGTTTCCCCTATTTTTCCTGAGTCTCGTGTACTTCCAGAAATACTTTTTATCTTTCCAGAAAGCCAATTCATGCCTTTCCACCACCTCCTTCCTATCTTTTGCCTTACTCTGGCGAACCAGTTTAGCAGCTTCTCGCAGCGATATTCATCCACAGAAACTATAGCTTGCAACATCCCCAAATAGGCTTTCTTCTTTCTCTTTACTGCCTCTTTAATCTCACTATTCCACCAAGCATCACCTCTGTTGTTACCCATTATTGTGCTGCCACAGACCTTTTTAGCAGCAGTGACAACACAGTTCTTAAAACATTCGCACTTCTTTTCTACATCCCTGTCAGCAGACTTCAGCTCCTCCAGTCATTCTCTGAGTACGTCAGAATAACACTGATGATTTTCAGGGAGCCTTTTAACCTTTATTCTTTCCATCCTCAGCCTCTTCCTGTTTCTTTCATTCCAACAAACATTCAGTTTCACTCGCGACACTACCAAGTAATGGTCAGAGTCAACATCCGCACCTCTCATCACACGAGTGTGAACAACTAAGTGTTTCAGACATTGATCATAGACAACAAAATCTGTCACACTTTTTTGACCAAGAGTACGATTTTCCCAAGTATATGTGTGGATATACTTGTGGTTGAAAAATGTATTAGATACATACAAACCATTCTCAATGCACAGTTCAATTAATCTTTCACCATTATCATTTACACACGGATCATTATACTTACCCAGAACATTATCAGAAATTGCATTCTGCACACCTACTCTAGCATTGAAATCCTCTGCTATTATAACTTTCTCTTAGCACCAAACTGGCTCAAAACAGCTTTTAGCTTATTCCATAAATCTTCCTTCCTATCAGAGGTTCAGAGTCACAAGGAGCATACACTACAGCAGCTACTATTCTCTGAAGTTTCACTTTCAAACGAATCCAAAAAATTCTCTCACTTATGCAACTATAGTAAATCAAGTTGTTCTTCATCTTTTCATTTAAAATCACACGTACACCAACCTGTTTTTTCATATTATCCAATACTCCAGACCACACACTCACCGTGCCATTCACTTCTTCTATACCAAATCCCTTATTTTTGGTTTCACTTACACACAGCACATCCAATCTATACTTATTCATCTCCTCAATCACCTCGTTCTTCTTGCCATCTATACCTCTAGTATTCCGTACAACAATCTTACACTCACTCAGCCGAGATCTCTTTCTCATACGCTGTTTAGAAAGTCCTAGTCGATTCTGTGGTGGACCGTCCTTCTCAATTGTGGTAGGTCCAGCATATCCCACACTTGAGTCATTTTAAATATTTCTTTTTGTCTTTTTAATCAGGTAAATACATCAGTGTGGGTGATTGGCCCACAGCTCATGGTTCCAGTTGGACATTCAACTTAAAGATTCTGGAACGAAACCGAGTGAGTTGGGGTCCTTTCGCCAATGTCACACAGAACTAGCTGGCACCTCTCCAAGATTCAGAGGCCCTAGTTGCTGTTGTGTTGGCCATTGTTACCACGGAGCACCCCGAGAAGGCAAGCCCATCTCTCACTAAGATGCCTCTTCAATCTCACTATTCCACCAATCGTCACCTCTATTGTTACCTACTATTGTGGTGCTACAGACCTCTACAGAAGCAGTGACAACACAGTTCTTAAAATATTCCCACTTCTTTACTACATCCCTCTCACAAAACTTCAGCACCTTCAGTAATTCTCTGAGTACGTCTGAATAACACTGATGATATTCAGGGAGCCTTTCAGCCTTTATTCTTTCCATCTTGGGCCTCTTCCTATCCCTTTTCCTCTAACCAACATTCAGTTTCACTCGTGACACCACTGAGTAATTTTCAGAGCCAACATCTGCACCTCTCATCACACGAGTGTGAACAACTAAGTGTTTCAGACACTGATCATAAACAACAAAATCTATAACACTGGTTTGACCAAGAGTACGATTTTCCCAAGTATATGTGTGGATATACTTGTGGTTGTAAAACGTTTTAGATACACACAGACCATTCTCAATGCAGAGTTCAATTAATCTTTCACCATTATCATTCACACAAGGATCATTGAACTTACACAGAACATTTTCAGAAATCGCATTCTGCACACCTACTCTAGCATTGAAATCCCCTGCTGTTATAACTTTCTCTTTAGCACCAAACTGGCTCAAAACAGCTTTTAGCTCATTCCAGAAATATTCCTTCCTATCAGAAGGTTCCGAGTCACAAGGAACATAGGTACACTACAACAATTGCTATTCTCTGTAGTTTCACTTTCAAATGAATCCAAAGCATTCTCTCACTTATGCAACTATAGTGAATCAAGTTGTTCATCTTTTCACTTAAAATCACACCTACCCCACACCAGCCTGTCCTCTCACATTATCCAACACTCCAGACCACACACTCACTGTTCCATTCACTTCTTCTATCCCAATTTTTTTCTTTTTGGTTTCACTTACACACAGCACATTCAATCGATACTTATTCATATCCTCCATCACCTCGTTCTTCTTGCCATCTATACCTCTAGTATTCCATTCCGGAGAAATGCTTTACTACAAGGGGTGGGGATACTTTCTGATCATGTGAGGATTGAAGATGTGTTGCAGTTGTGTAATGTGATGCGAAATGGTGTTAGCAAGGTAGAGACTAATGTTGGAAGAATGAGTGATGAGATGCGTACTAAGAAAAAAATTTTGGCCCAAGTGACAGGAAAGAAAGGCAGAGGAAGGCAGAAGGAAGTCATGGGAGGTTCAGATTCAGGAGTATCTGCATGAGAAAAAGATAATTAGCAGAGTATGAAGTTTAGAAGGTCGTGTGTACGTCGTGTCACAGATGTCACTGAAGCCCGTGCTGTGTGTCAAGATTGCTGTAAATGGAGAAGTCTGATATGACAACAGTAAGTAAATAATCAGTTAAAAAATTATCTTATGGTTTGTATATCTTTGTGAAGCTGATCTCTGAGAACACCTTAGGGATATGTATTATCAGTTAAATGTTTATTTATGAGATAGTCTTTCTTTGAGGAGCTAACCTCTGAATATCAGAGAACAGCTTAATGATGTGTATGTATTTTCACTTCCTTGTGGTTCATTTGATTGGTCAGGTTACATTGCTGAGCAGTAGGACTCCTCAGTTGCATGAATTCACCCCCCCCTTCCAATTTTTTTAATTTTTTGGCAGGACAAGCTAAGCACTTTTACTGTTAACTGAGGTGTAAGCTAGTCATTTTCAATTTTTTTTTTTTTTTTTTTTTTTTTTGTGTGTTATCAGTCAATCTTCACGAATTGCAGCTGTAAGAAGCATTTGTTGTCATTTTATGTCACAAACAAAATGAATGTCCAGTAAAAGAAAATGTGCAAGATTAAAGCCTGTAAATCAACTAGAAATAATACACAGCCGATTTTTGGCTTTTGTCATAGATCCCTCTTTGACCTGAAAGTTCAGCTGTCACCATATCAGTTAAAAGGGCAGCCAAAATGGTAAATCTAAAAACATTAAAGGGGAGATCTGCTAATGATGACAGTCCATGAAGATTTTTTCAGAAATGATTCATCCTGCATGCTTCTTGAGTAGTGAGTTTGGTGAAGGCTTCATTTAGTTTTCAGCTGTTTCACACTGAATCCTTTTTAGCCAGCAAGAAAAAAATAATATGCATTCATCTCATTTTTATTAATTAAAGTAAGTCATAAGTTTGCTGAAAGTCTTCTATAGGCTAGAGTCAAATGTCCTGTGGGAACAATAACATAAAGGTTGAATCAGCTCCTTGTTTTGCTTTTTCTTCATTATGCAGGCCTGTTTGTGCTTCGGGGAATTTGAACAAGGTGCACCTGAAATTCCGGGGATTTAGAAAAGCATACCATTCAGGGATGAAACATTACCAGGTGACCAGCATTCGGCTCCTTGGGCGCAAAGGGGAGGGGAGAATGCTTGGTCGCTTAGCACATGCACCTCTTTGCTCCGAAAGCCGGCCACAGATGAGAGGGAAAAGCCATTATAAACAGTGCCAAGGGGAGAAAGACCACCGGCTCCCAACCGTTAAGAATCGCTCACACCCCTTTGCCGTTGACGGCGGCGATCTGGGTTGTTTATCCGACGCTGTTTGTGTCACACTCCCTGTACCCTCCCCTTCTCTGTCATTGACGGCGACATTTGCTCCTCTGATTTAAATGATCTCATTTGCTAAAGGTGAAATAAGCAGGCCTAAAGGTCAGAGCAGAGGGGGTTTTTTTGTTTGTTTTTTTGCACGCTCCCGAATCACCGAATTCTGCTGTAGTAGTGTTTTGAATGTGAGAACCTATAAGTCATATGTCTGCAGCATGAATTGCTAGATTCGTGCCTTCGTGTCACGTGTTTTCCTGGTTGTAGTGGGTGAGAAGTCTGTGAGTATGCGCAGTAGAACTCCCATAGAGACCTGTGTTGAGAGTTCAGATGCTAGTGTGAGAAGTGAATTTGTCTCCTTTTCGTTCGACGCTGATAATCAAGTAGCGGCTTAGAGAATTTCAGTATGAAATTTCTTGATATTAGCAGTGATATAACCAAATTAGAGGAATCTGTCCGGATTGCTTTTCGATGCGATTGGCTTGAACGCACGGATAGTAATGACGATACCGTCAGCACATGGTGCAAGAAAATAGATAGTGCAGGACAAACTTATTGTGCGTTTTGCAACTCATTACTGAAATATGGTGGAGAAGGTTATAAAGCCTTAATGAACTGTGCAAAAACTATGACACATATTAAAAGTTCAAATTGTGTTAAAAGTTCAATGACCCTGAGTCATTATGCATGTGCGAAGAATACAGATGATCTGGTGGAGAGCGATAATCAACCACTTGATATAATGACAAGAAAAGCTCGACAAGAAGTATTAGTATCATCATTCATCACTGAAAATTCTCTTTCTTTTAGTTTGGGGCCAAATTTGATTGAGCTGTGTCAAGAATTAAGCTGGGACCAAACTGCGCTGAAATCTCTGTCCATGAACAGAACTGCCGTATGTTGCAAGTTAAAATACGGAATTGGGAGAACAATTAAAGAAAATATAATTAGAACTTAAAGAACCACTACGTTTTCTTTAAATGTGGATGAAAGTACTAGCAATGCACAAGAGGGCATATTTGCAATGCTAGTGCAGTTTTACGATGACGATCACAGTGAGGTTGTGGTTCATCATCTTGCTTCTTTAAAACTGGAATCTTTCAATGCGCGAGCTGTTTATACAACAGTTGTCAGTACCAGTGAAGAAAATCAGATTCCATAGAAAAATTTAACTAGTATTTTAATGGATTCTTGTAACACTATGCGTGGGGAAAAAAGTGGTGTCGAAACTAGAATAAGAAGAAATAAAGCACCTCACTTATTAGATATTGATGGTGACACTTGTCATATAGCAAATAACTGTGCCAAAAAAATTCATCGTTTTTCGAAAGTTACTTGGAAGATTGTTTTGATGATATTTATTTTGACATGAAAAGCTGTAGCAAAAGGGAGAATTTTTTCAAAATATGTGCAGTGCTTGGAATTGAAAAACTTAAGCCCTTGAAGCGGCCAGATCACAGGTGGGTGTATATTTTAACTGTCTTAAATAGAATTAAAGAGTTGTGGGATGCTCTTATAGTATTTTATTTTTGTTATGTGGATAAAAGAGAGAGTGTTATTTTTCTGATATCAAAGCTGTGTATGGTAATACAGTAGAAATATTTCATCTTCTCAAAAAGAGCTTGTAGATGGAGCACATTCCTCTTTACATTCCCAAAAACTTACAAAGGAAAATAGTCGACGGATTATTTGTTTTGCAGAAAAAAAACTTTCTTGCAAATAGCATTATGTACAGCAGTGCTACCAGAATTTGATGTGTACATAAAATTATTTTAAACCAAAAAAACCAATGCTTCATATATTACATACCAGCATTTAAAAATTGATGTTAAAATTTGTTACTTTTTTTTATAAAGCCAGAAGTTATTTCAAAGTGCATGTCTTACAAGGATTTGTTAAAGCTTGATGTTAGTAACTCTAATTTCCACTTACCCAGCAAGTTGCTGTATATTGGATCAGAAGCTTGCACCATTATGAAAAAATTATCAAAAGACCATGTGATAGCAAAAGAATTCAAAACCTCTTTGGTCAAAGCCTACACTAACACAGCACAGTATATGATACAAAAATTACCTGTTGGAAATTCATTTCTTACTAGTTTTACAGCATTGGACCCATAGCTAAGATGTAAAACTTGTACTATGTTAGCATTTGAAAAATTATCTTTTTATCTGTCTCATATATTTTCTGAGGCTGAAAAACCACAACTGTGTGCAGAATTAAGATTATACCAAACTGACATTGATATTACTGATGAAAAGCTCCACTGTTGTGATACCAAAAAAAAAAAAAAATAATTAAATGTGTGATAGACAAATATTGGTCTAAAATTTTTTACTTAAAAGATGAAGTTACAAATGAAAAAAAGTATCCTATGTTAGGAAAATTAGTCAAGGCATACCTTACCTGCTTCCACGGCTCACTAGTTGAAAGTGCTTTCAACTTAATGGATGATATTCTGACTGACAGTAGAACATCTCTTAAAATTGATTCATTGGATGCAGTGCAAACTGTTAAATATGACTTAATGTCTTCCAAAGAAACAACTTACCCAAAATATGGCTCAAAAATCCTGTGACTGATCCAATTAATAAGGATTTACTTGTAAATATCAATAGAAGTTGGAGAGCATATCAGGAGGACTTAAATGCTGAAAAATCTAGTTCTGATGTGCTTATTTCAAATATAGAAACTCGTGAAATCCCTTCCAGTTTATGTCAGAAAGAAATTCGTAGTTCCATATGTGAACAGGGATCTTCCAAATCCCTGTGTGTTGAGGAACCTTCCAGTTCTGTATGTGAAAGAGGAAAAAGAACCTTTCCCATTCCAACAGTTATTGTGAAATTCAATACAAAAGAAAGGCAGATTCAGAGCTTATTCCAAGGAAACAAAAGAAACCGAATGCTTTTTTTTTTTATTATTATTATTATAATAATAAATAATTCAGGTGTTTTAAAACTGTGGTTTATTGTATTTTTCTTCATAATATATTCTGTGATTTAAATGTTTAAAGTTGTTAAATATTGCTAAAAGAAGGTAAATGTAAAAAATTGTGAATTATTATAATACAATTGGGTTATTATAATATAAGGTATAATAATTGGTTTTATAATACTCATTGAATTAAAAGTCATAAAACCCTAGTAAGCCCGCAAGATTTTCAGGGGATTTTATCTGGTTTTGCAAACACCCCTGATTATGTTTTCAACTCCTTAGCCTGGAAAACTATAGTGTAGATGGCAAAGTGAAGCACAAGGACTGGGAAATAATAAAGAGTAGTGCATCAAGTATCTGTTACTGGCTTTGTTGTTGTTGAGGCTGCCAAAGGGGTAGATAGTGCTTTTTATTATTATTACTATAATTTTTATTACCATAGTGTGCATGAGACTTGTAGGACAAAAGAAAAGCAGGTATTCAAATATCACAAACTAAAATCTGAGAAATAAAAGTTGAATGATGAGGCTGTTGTAAATGAAATACTGTATACTCTCATGGCTAACAGAGCTAATATGATGACCATAGTCAAGGTACTTCCCTTTTGGGAAAGGTCACAATTTGAAATTATTTGACAAGAAAAAAAAAAAAAACATTCATTTAATTTTTCATGCAAGATTAAGAAAAATGCCAAAACATCATTATGAATAGCTGCATGAAAAAAAAAAAAAAAAGATGCTAATTTCTCTTTGGAAAGGTTTTAATTTTTTTTTAGTGAAGAGCATAAAAAAGGGAAATTCAATCGTAAATGATTTTACACTATTATTTATTACCAGACAAACTATTTAAAAAATGTATATTTGATAAATTTTCATCCCAAATCCTGCCCCCTTTTTTTAGGTCACCCAGTGTTTAATTTCTTTGTTCCATTTCTGATGAAGTTGCTATCCCATATGGTGACAGATGATTGTGCTTTTTCTCATCTCTGTTTCAATAAATCTGCCCCTGATAGGGATACGTGTTTTTCCAGTTATTTGTGGAGTTTCACCCAACAGCCGTTTTGACTTTTCCCATTGTGCTGTTCCTGTGTTTTAGTACTTTTGGTTCTCAATAGGTCACCCACACACATAAGTTGTAGGCTGCTGAGGTTGAGGTTCTGTACGAGCACCAGAGTTTTATGCTTTACCTCCCTCCCCTCTTGTGTTTGTCCTTCATTTTCCAAGCTTGGTTTGTAAGTCTACCTGCATGTTTGCTGTGTGTGATGATCCATTGGGTAGAAGGGTGCTGAAGGGCTTGGAGGCCAAGGTGTAATTACCCCCCCCCCCCAAGCTCTCTCTACCAACACCGATCTTTGTCCCCTATTTAACCCTACATGTGAGGCTAGTAACTAACTCACTCTTAGTAAATAAAGTATGTGGCCGAGTAATGAGTTAAGGCTTCTATCAGCTTGTCCTTTCTATTCTTTCAGGAAAAGTAAAGGGTAGATTGTCTGATTGCTGCATAAATGCATTACTAAAATATTCTTGCAAGTATCTGCAATTGGGTGAATACAAATACCTCAGTTGGCTGGTGTTTCATTGTAATTACCAGCAATTATTGCTGCAAGTTCTGTTCTTGAAGTAGGTACGCTACTTCTCAAATCCAAGTTTGGATGTTCGCCAAAAATTCTATTTGGTTATGCTGTGCATTTGATTGTAAGATCCAGCAAGCAGATTTATGTTTCATAACATTTGTTCTTAGCTATGTTTCGCCTCTTTCTTTATCTATCACAACAAAGCCCTTATGAAAGGTGCTTTCGAGGCTTCTCGATGCTTTACTGCAATAGGAAAAAAGACAACGGGGATGGAAAAACGACAGCAGTGCGAAGACAATAAGAAAAACTGACTGACAAGGATACCAGGTTGTCAGGGTGAAGCAGCAATGACAGAATGAAAAAATGACGAGGGGTGGATGCAAGGTCGAAGCAGGGATGGGCGGGATGAAGGGAAAAAGTCGGATGGGATGAAAAATAATACAAGGGTGAAAGCAGGGGTGGGCAGATGCTATGGCAGAAAGAAAAAATGACGGGGAAGGAAACCAGGTCAGCGGGGGGGGAGTAAAGCAGTGATGACAGAACGAAACAAGAAAGATGGCACCGAATTTTAGGGGGTGTAGAAAGCACGTCTTTTGAATCTGTTCTGGCGCAAATTAAATTTATCAAAGCTATTCAAAGTCAATGGACCCGGTATGGAAAACAATAGTATCTGACGTAAGAAAGAAGTTTTTCAATCTAGTTTTGAATCCCTCAGATATTATTGTAAACGGAATCGTGAGCTTACACTCTCTGGTTGCAGACTTGTGCATTAAGAGAAACATGAATTTATATGAGAAACATTTTGCACCAGAAACGCTCTCCAACACAGAAAGAATTTTTCAAATCGGACTCTTAGAAACAGAGATATCGACAAAAATAAGATGTGACTTTATGTCCCCTGGTGGAAAAACCATGCATTATTTTAAGAAGAAAGTATTCTCAAAAGGTTTTTCCATAAGAGCGGTATCGGTCCAGGCCCTTAGCCAGACAAGCAAGCTGGGAGGGGTGGCTGATGATTGAGATCGGGCGAAAGATATAAAGTGGTCAGGCAAAAGATGTAAAAGAGGTCGGGCACTATACTGTTGTGTGAGTCGCTGGGATGGGCAAAAGGAAACACAGGGCCAGGCTAAGCCCTCCCTTGGCTTACGGCCCTGTATCGGTCCAAGAAAAAAAAAAATTAATCGAGTTTTCAAGAGCCCATATTTTGCTACAAATACACCAGAAGCAGAAATTAACACTTATGCCCCCTGGTGGCCAAACCATTCTTTACCAAACATTAGAAATTATGTGAAAAATATTTTCCATCAGGTCTTGTATGCGATACAGGAAGAATTTTTCAAATCAGAGTTTTAGGAGCAGAAATAACGCAGAAAACACAATTTACCTTTGTGCCCCCTAGAGGAAAGTCTATGATTTACTTGAAAATTTTGAATATATAGGAGAAACATTTCACATCAAAAACACTATCCAACAAAGAAGGAATTTTTCAAATCGGACTCCTAAAAGTAGAGATATTGACAAAAATAAGATTTACATCTGTTCCTCCTGTCGTAGAAACCATATGCATTATTTCAAGAAGAAAATGTTTCTAAAAGGTTTGTCGACATGAGTAGTATCAATCTACAAACGATGTATTTTTCAATCAAGAATTTAGAAGCTTATATTTTGCTGAAAATACATCAGAAGCGGAAGTTAAGACTTACACCACTTGGTGGTCAAACCATTTTTTACAAAAATTAGAAATATGTGCAAAGGATTTTCCATCAGGAGCTATATCCGGTGCAGAAAGAATTTTTCAAATCGGAGATTTAGAAGCGGAGATATAGGGGGGAAAGCAATTTACCTTTCCGCCCCCTAGCGGAAAGTCTATGAATTACTTGAAAATTTTAAAATTATATGAAAAATAGGTCACACTAAAACACTATCCAACAAAGAAGGAATTTTTCAAAGCGGACTCCTAGAAGTAGAGATATTGGCAAAAATAAGATATACATCTACGCCCCGGTGGAGAAACTGTGGAATATTTTAAGAAGAAAATATTCCGAAAAGGTTTATCAATGTGAGTGACATCAGTCCATGAAAGAATTTTTCAATCGATATTTTATATGCTCAGATTTTATGGCAAATACATGAGAAGCAAAAATTAACCCTTATGCCCCCTGGTGGCCAAAGTATTCTTTACCAAAAATTAGAAATTATATGCAAAAGATTTTTCCATCAGGAGGTGTATTCGCTGAAGAAAAAAATTTTTAAACCGAAGTTTTAAAAGAAGAGTTATCGGGAAAAATGCAATTTACTTTAACGCCTCCTAGCGGAAAATCTATGCATAATTTGAAAAAGTAACTATATCTAAAATACTCTTCGACATAAATGGAATCGAAAGATAAAATAACTTTTTCAATCAGATGTTTAGAAGCAAATATGTGGAATAAAATGTATTTTTGAATTTGACATCATCTGCATTTACGCCCTCTAGCGGCAAAATTGTACATCGTAAAAAAAAAAAAACACGAAAATGAAGGATCATCATTCGCATATTTCAAGCTTCTCAATGCAAAAGAATTTTTTCAAATCGGACTAATAGTTGAAGAGATATCGTGGGTACAGACGGACGGACGTACAACCCGGTAACATAAGCACGATCTTTTTTTTACAAAAGACGTGCTAAAAATGACTGGGAGAGTGCAATGCAAGGGCAAAGCAGGGTTGGGTGTAATGACGGAAAAAAGAATGATGGGGATGAAGAATAATGCAAGGGTAAAAGCGCAGGGGAGGGTGGTAGTGACGAAAGAAAAATGACAGGAAACATTCGTTTTTTGGCGATTCAGTGGGGACTTTTTGTTGCAAAATTACCGTTTTTATCATGATTTGGCTAATGCCCGAGTGTCAGCTTAAACACTATTTGTATTTCTCTAAATTATACATATGTAGTTTGGGATTATACCATGACAGTACATCTCATATTTGCTGGCTAAATATTTTAAGTCATGTAATTGATATTAGCATCTGTGTAATTTGCACAGTAATTTAAAGGATGGTAGTTCTGTCATTTCACCGTACAAAAAGTTCCAAAATTTCTAATTAAAATTTATGTGTTGATAGATACAAAAGTTTTAGTCGAATAAAACTTCATGTCTTTTCTGTTCTGTTAAGCTTTTTGTTGAGATATGTTTCACAGTTCTGGTGTCAACACTACTATAATTCTGCTCTGCTGTTGGGTCTGTAACCCTTACTAATTCTGTTGTGCAGGTAAATAATCTTAACACTGTGTTGTAATTACTGAAACTGGAAATTAAATACAGAAGTTGAGGAAAATAGTTTACATCAATACCATGAATCAGTTCCATAACACTACAATTCATGTTATGTTCTATAATAATAAATTTCTACAATTTAAATGTAATGTTCAGGCATCTATTTTCTGCTTTTCCTATTTTCTACATGAAACTGAGGTATAAGTTTGTCGGGTAAGTGATATAAGCTCATTTAATAATATTTTTGCTTTGCAGGAGGACTTGAGGTCTGACATGGTAAGATTACAACTGCATTTAGATAAATGTGAAGAAGAGAAAAATAACAATCTGACAATAGTTCAGAACTTCAAGAGAGAGATGGATGATCTGAACAGAGGTGACTATAACAAAAATGTATTTTTGAATATATTTCAGCATAAAAAAATTTCAAAATCATGAAAAAATGCAATCTGATAATAATCATAAATGTCGTCAGTTTGCAGAGAGAGAGAGAGAGAGAGAGATAATTGCTTGATTACGATAATAGAACTTCCACCTGAGTATTATACAACGTGAAATATTTAATCCGTATTGAATGGTGTAACAATTTATAAACATACAATGACTAAGTGCCGAGCTTTCACACTCCGAACAGGAGGCTTTCTCACTGGCCTTGAGAAAGCCTCCTGTTCGGAGTGTGAAACTCGGCACTTAGTCATTGTATGTTTATAAATTGTTACACCATTCAATACGGATTAAATATTTCACTTATTATATTTGCACTTTTAAGGTACTAACCTCCTGCAAAGTGCGCATAGTTTACGTGCAATTCATAAATGAAAAACTATTAGAAAGTACCAATCACTCACCCTAAAGATCATGGTAATCTCCATTGACAACACACTTCCAACACGTCAATCATCGTAATGTTTCTGGGCTTCCAAGGTTTACAGACATCTTGCTTACGATTCTTACTTCCGGGTGTGAAACATCGTATTTTTTTTAGCCTTATGAGATGTTACAATAAAGCTTGTCAATTCCATAAAAAACCACACGTACTACTCATTCATACAATTCAATTAAAAACTATGTACATAATTTACATAACCTTACATTCCTAGGTGGTTAAACCTTTGTCAACTGTAAGTACCAAACTGTTCCTTCTGTTTCATAACCCCTGCCACTCCCACTTGAGCTGTGGTGGGCGGGTGAGACACACCTGCCTCCTGATGACGACAGAGGTCTGTTGAAAGTACTAGAGGATTGTGTGTGAGGGCTGAATGGGTGTGACACTTGCAGTGGGAGTGGCAGGGGTTGTGAAACAGAAGGAGCAGTTTGATACTTACAGTTGACAAAGGTTTAACCACCTAGGAATGTAAGGTTATGTAAATTATGTACATAGTTTTTAATTGAATTGTATGAATGAGTAGTATGTGTGGTTTTTTATGGAATTGACAAGCTTTATTGTAACATCTCATAAGGCTAAAAAAAATACGATGTTTCACACCCGGAAGTAAGAATCGTAAGCAAGATGTCTGTAAACCTTGGAAGCCCAGAAACATTACGATGATTGACGTGTTGGAAGTGTGTTGTCGATGGAGGTTACCATGATCTTTAGGGTGAGTGATTGGTACTTTCTAATAGTTTTTCACTTTTTTTAAATATTTCACGTTGTATAATTGCTTGATGTTTATTTATTTTATAAACAGCAATTGTATGAGTGAAAGTTGAAAGAAAATTTTCTGATTTCAAAAACAGCTCTATTTCAAAGAATTTTCTCATGCATTATGTGTAAAATACAGGCATGAGACTCTGGAAATTTGCAGAATTCTGCCTTTTTCATCATCAATTGGGTCATTCTCAAGATCAATGCAATACTGAAGAGAATTTTTTTTTTTTTTTCTTTTTTTTTTTTTTTGAGGGGGTGAGGGGTTGTCTGGGGATGGAATTCCATCTTTCAAAACTTTTGGAAACAGAAGTTAGATGGAGGGAAGATTCCTCCCTTAATCATAATCTTTTTTCTTTTCTTGAGGTTTTCCTCTGTTTAGTATTGTTAAATATCAATTTATTGCAAAAATCTTTGTATTTCTGCTTGAAAATGTGAGCATCAATTTCTGAAAATGCAAGTCAGATGGAGCAAAAATTTCTTTTTAATGTTAAATTTTTTTCTTGCAATGTTTCTTCTACCAAGTATTGTTGTTAACTATCATTTTATTGTGTAAATATTTGTATTTCAGCTTAAAAATGCAGGCAGCAATTTTCGAAAACAGGAGTTAGACAGAACGAAAATTTTCCTGTAATCTTGAATTCTATTTCTCACAATGATTCGTCCGACCCCTGTTGTTGTTAAATATCATTTTATTTCAGAATTATTTGTATTTCAGCTTTAAAATAGAGGGAAACATTTCCAAAAACAGAAGTTGGATGGAGCAAAGATTTCTCCCACAATCATTTTTTATTTTTGTGTTGTTGTTTTTTGTTGTTTATTTACTTTCCCACGATGTTCTCACTGTCCTGTTGTTGTTAAATTTTATTTTTTCCCATAAATGTTTGCATTTCAGCTTGATAATGATGGGAAAATTATTTCCAAAAATAGAAGTGACTAAGTTGGACAGTTTGTAAGAATTGAAGCATGGTGTTCAAAAGTGTTCATCCTCTCAAAGTTTAGACCATTTATCTAAAATAGTAAAAGCTTTTATATCGTGTATTCATGAGTTGTCTGCAGCCTTTGTATGTCTCGTTTAGTTAAGGTCCACGTCTCTGCAGCATACGTAAGCACTGGAAGGATGCATTGATCAAACACTTTTCCTTTAAGACATAATGGCATATTGCTCTTGAAAATTATGCTGTTTCTACCAAAAGCTCTCCAGGCAAGTTTTGTACGCCGATTAATTTCTTCATCAATGTGACCCTCACTTGATATCTGCCGTCCAAGATAAACGTACGTGTCTGTTATCTCTAGCTTTTCTCCATCAATCGATAAATCTTCATTTCTTGTAAAAACATTGAACATCACTTTTGTCTTCTGAAAGTTCATTTTTAATCCCACTTCTTTACTCTTGTCAGCAAGTTCCTGGATCATACTCTGCAGCTCTGATGGGGTAGTTGCAAAAATGACTATGTCATCAGCAAAACGAAGGTGGGTTAGATAATCTCCATTAATCTTTATCCCTTTGTTTTCCCAGTTCAGTGATTGAAAGACATTTTCCAATGTGGCAACAAAGAGTTTCGGAGATATGGTGTCACCTTGTCTCACTCCCTTTCCAATTTTTATGTGTGTTGTATTTTCAAACAGCCGAATCTTTGCACTTGCATTTTCATAGATGTTATTAATAATATTAATGTATGCATCTTCAATACCACAGGATTTCAGAGCCATTGTAACTGCTGATGGTTTCACCAAATCAAAGGCTTTTTCATAATCGATAAAAGCCATGCACAATGGAAGTTCATATTCCCTCGCTCTTTCAATTAGTTCTCTCAGCACGTGGATATGATCTATTGTGCTGTAGCCACTCCTGAATCCAGCTTGTTCTCTTGGTTGAGCCATGTCCAGTGTTACCTTCAAAGGGTGTGAAAGAACTTTAGTGTAGATTTTATAAACCACTGATATGAGGCTGATAGGTCTGTAGTTCCTGAGATCCTCAATGTCACCTTTTTTTATGTAGCAGGATCATTGTAGCGTTGTTCCAATCCTCAGGAATCTTTCCTTCATTAAGGCATCGAGTGAAAATTTGGGCGAGTACTGTTTCAGTTTCTCCACTTGCTTCTTGTATGATGTCTACAGTAATTCCATCTTCTCCTGGAGCTTTTCCCCACTTCATGTTCTTAATTGCATGTGCAACTTCTGCTGGGAGGACTGGAAGAACTCTAGTACTGGTACCTTTAATGATGTCTGGATTACAGGTATCATCCCTTTCATATAATTTGGAGTAGAAATCTTTCACTTTTGTCAAAATTTCGCCTCTATTTCTTGTTACAGAACCATCTTCTTTTCTCAGTGCCATAATCTGTTTTCTTCCCTTACTGAGATGTCCCTTTGCTATATTTAGGCTTTGGTTGTTTTCAATTGCTTCCCTCACTAGTTAACAGTTGAATTTCCTTACGTCTTCAGTGATACTTTTTCGTACTGTCTTGCATAGCTCTATATATTCCACTTTGGAAGTCACATCTTCTTTAATTGTCCTCATCTCTCTTCTTTTTTTGCATCAACATTTTGGTTTTTCCTGATAATTTGTTCACATGCAACTTGTTCTTAGACCCAGCTAATTTTCAATTCCACTTAGTAGTTCTAATTCTGACTATTATATAGCTCTAATTATTGTACTATTCTCTTTTACGTGCGATATTTCAAAGTAACTCGAAAATATCACAAGGGTATGGGTACCCGAGCAAGCTAATTAATAAATGGATACATGAGAGTAAAAAGCATATGACTCAGAGTAAAGAAGGCCAAGAAGTGCACAACCAAAGGAAGATGAGAAATAAAAAATTGAAATACATTGGAGCTTTCCCATACCTGGAAGGAGTGAGTAAAGAAATCAATAGGCACTGTGCTAAATATGACTTACAACTAGGAAGCTCAGTGCACACCGTGAAAAGTATGACTGTCAACAAAAAAAACAGAGGAAAAAATGCTAGAAGAATCAGGAACCTACGAAATTCCAATTGCACACATACCCCAATATCGTACATTGTAAGTACGAAAAACAGATTAAAAAAAAGACTTAAACAACACATATCTAACTGGCAAAAAAAAGAAGCCAAAACTGCTTTAGTGCAATTCTGCTTGGAAAACCGGACATTCCCAAAGTTCGATGAAATTAAAATGCTAAAAAAGAATAAAAAATCGGAAAGGCAAATGAGGAGGGAAGAAGCAATATTAATCTACAAAAATAAAGCAAGGGTATGTAACCAGAACGACCCTAGCACATTATCGGGCCTGTGGAAAGAACTAATAAGACAAGAAAAACAACAACAAAAGAAAAACAGGCAAAAAAAGACAAGAAAACCAGGATAGGAGAAGAAAATTAAAAAAAAAAAAAAAAAAAAATACGGGAAAAAAGTGTTCTTAACGAAACATAGATGGCGCCAGCTGGGCTTGATAACGAAATATATCCAGGAAAGTTTTTCCGACGAATGGCAACAAGGAGTATCGGACTCCATTAGCGCGAAGTTAACCACGAACATCGGTGGTAAAGTCGCCACGCTCCTGAAGATGCCCAGAGTATGGGCGAAAATTTCGAGTATAAAGAACGGTAAAAATTGATGTTTGAATCCTAAGGCAAAGATCCAATGAGTATACCCAGCGAAAAGTGTGAGAAGTAAAGCCAGTCATCGCATACAACGGACTTTAGGACAATAACCTCAACAAAGACCGGAAAACACGTGCGTGAAATGTTCCCGTCGCTAGAAAGGAATGCCAAGGTAAGCATTATCCGCTAGTTTTCTGTACCAGCTAATTTTGTTGCTGTTTCCATAAGAGCTTTGGTTACTTTTCTGTTAACTTCAGAAATATCCACTTTTTCCTGATGTTAGGCCTTCTAAAGCAGAGAATCTGTTCTTCAGTTCCAACTTGGAGGTATTATGGTGTTTTTTAAGGTTGGTTATGTCAATACATTTTGTTTGTCTTATGGACTTGTCACGTTCGAGTTTATTGTTGAGGTGCATCTTACATCTCACCAATCTATGGTCACTACCTGTGTTGAACTTGTTTAGCACACTGCAGTCTTCTATGACGAATTTTTTGTTACACATAATAAAATCAATTTCACTTGTCGTCCCATTTGGATGTCTCCATGTCCATTTCCTGTGTGGCTTTTTCTTGATAAAGGAGTTCAAGATGAAAAACCCTTCTGCCTCTGCAAACTCTACGGGAGTATTTCCACGCTGGTTTCTGTTGCCGTGACCGAATTTACCTACTGAAGTTTCATTCTGTTGCCGTTGCCCTATTTTTGCATTGAAATCTCCCATAATTATCTTCAAGTGCTGTTTACCTTTATTATTTAGATCACAAATTTCCTCATAAAATTCTTCAATTTCTTCTTCAGGATGACTTGTGGTGGGTGCATATGTTTGAATAATCTGAGCCTGGTATCTTCTCGAGAGTTGGACCACGAGTCGTGCAGCTCTGTCAGAGGAACTTTCAACTTCCCCAGGTGGTTCCCTTACTACATATCATCATCCCCAGGTGGTTCCCTACTACATACTAAAATTTCATCGAAATCAAACCATGTTTACGCAAGTTATGACGCATAAGAGCAATGGAATGAATTCCGCTCCTATGTCCTGACCTTTGACCCTGTTTCGCCCATTTTCAATAGGGTTCGTCCCTAGGTGGTCCCCTACTGCATACTAAAATTTCGTCGAAATCGAACCATTTTCACGTGAGTTATCGTGCGGACGGACGGACAAAGCTGGAGCATATACGCTTCAACCTACGGTTGGAAAGCGTAGAAAAGAACACAAGTCACATGTTTAATTACAAGTCAGCGTGGTAATGCAGACAGGGACTGTTTGATCAGTAGATCCACGAGGTGTGACGTCACTGAAAATGACGTCATGACTTGATAGGCCTTCAAGATCTCGGAGGTAACGATACAACGCGTGACGTAATGAGCCAGATGGCGTGACCGCGCGCCAACATTCTCAAACACGAGATTGTGACGTCATAAGATTTCTAAGCATTGGAAACAATAATGGAATGATGCCATGACACTAAAAACGTTATAATTCAGGGTGGTTATTTAACCCACTAAACGAATTCTCCTAAAGTCGAGATCAAGCTAAATCGATTTCTAGTACCATGAAATGGTAGGTTAACGACTTTCATCAAAATTCTTAGAGCCGTTTTCAAAATAAAATGTACATACATACACACAATAATTGCTACTTTAAGGTGGACGTCAAGTAATTTTGCTTCCTATACTTCCAATGGAAAAACTTTGGTACACATTTTCTTCACAATTAATGCGCTCCCAAGAATGAAAATTTGAACATTGATTAAAATAGCTTGATTTCATAACTTGGAATACTTAATATTTTCTAAACCATAACCGTAATAATATTTTCTAAACCATAACCATAATTATGCAATCCAACATTTATTTGTCCACTGATGTCATCAAAGTACAGGTCGCGCCATCTTTTTTCTGGTTTCAACACCACCAAAGGAAATGTTATTGTGTTTTAATATAATTATGTTTATGTTTTAGAAAATGTTAAGTATTCCATGTTATAGTATGAAGTTATTTTAACTGATGTTCAAATTTCCATCCTTGGGAACACACTTAATTGTGAAGGAAATGTGTACAAAAGGGTTTTCCATTGGAAATATAGGAAGCAAAATTACTTGACGTCCACCTTAATAGTGTGGGATAAGGGCGATGGAATGGATCCCGATCCTATGTCCTGACCTTTGACTCCATTTGTTCCATTTTCAATAGGGTTCCTTTCCAGGTGGTCTCCTACCACATACTAAAATTTCATCGAAATAGAACCATTTTTACGCACCTTATGACACATAAGGGCAATGGAATGCATTCCGCTCCTATGTCCTGACCTTTGACTCCGCTTCACCCATTTTCAATAGGGTTCGTCCCCAGGTGGTCCCCTACCACATACTAAAATTTCATTGAAAGCGAACTATATTTATGCAAGTTATGACGCATAAGGGCAATTGAATTGATCCCGCTCTTATGGCGTGACCTTTGACCCCACTTCACCCATTTTCAATAGGGTTCGTCCCTTGGTGGTCCACTACCACATACTAAAGTTTCATCGAAATCGAACCATTTTTACGTGAGTTATCGTGCCAACAGACGTGCGGTCAGACGGACGGAAAAAGCTGGAGCATATACGCTTCTCCAACCTGCGGTTGAAAAGCATAAAAAGGATAACAGAGTAAAAGAATTATGAAAAAATGTATCCACAAAAAAGACTTTAATGACAATAAAGAACGATAGATGGCGACACTATATATCGAACACTAGAAGAGACATTTGAACGTAGATGGTAACAAAACTATGAAAAAACATCGTCATTCAGGCCACAGCTAAGCGCCTAATAACATCAAGTACTAAAATGATAGCACAATAACTCACTGAAGAAGGCTTACACTTTAAAAGCTGAAACTGGTATGAGTAATAATACGTTAAGAAGACGATGTCATGCTTCACATTCCTGGATTTCATCAAGGTAACCATTAACTGTTCTTTGGCTAAAAAGAGACACTTAACTTCAATGACATCAAGAACCATAACTGTTAAGTCTATTACCAAAGGACAGTAAATAATAACATCAAACTTGTGATTATCAAAACATTTCTGGAAATGATGAAGTACAACTTTGATTCTTGATGATTAAAACCAATATTAAAGTGTGAAACAGTAAATTAAACCACAAGTATTTATACTCTGGCAGTATATTAAAATAGTATTAAAAGTATTTTAAGACAGAAAGTAATCAAAAATCGTAATGAAAATTAGACAAAAATAGGGCAAAAAAATAGCATTTGTGAAATTAGGTAAAAAACGCTAAAATTTGTGCCATGATTTAATCACTCACCTAATCATATAGTTTATTGGTTAGATTGAGAGCATTGAGCTATGATGTAAGTAATGCATACAATTGTGAGCAATTGAAAGGAAGAATGCATTCATATTAAAATGAAAACATTATTTTTTATTCAGAAAAGAAAGAGATATCAAGTGAGTTGGAGTCTACAAAGGTATTACTAGGACATGAGAAAGAAACCACTCAAAGTCTGGAAAGAGAACGAAGAAATTTAACAGAAAAGATGAATGCTTTTGAGCAAAGCGTGGCATCATTTGAAATGGAAAGACAGCATTTGCAGGTAAAAATTGTTAAAATTAAATTTTTTAACAACTACGTGTATTTTTATGTACGACGACTTGGTTTGCTGTTATGTTCTGATGTGAAGGTTCGGACCCCATGCCTCATCTTGGAACTCTGGCCTGGGTTCAGTTCGGATGATTAGTAAGAAATCTACGACTTTGACCAGTCTGCTACCAGGTTGTCCTTTTGTCTCTTTTCTCATAAATGTGTGAATATGTTTACCACTGTCTTAAAAATGTTTAATGGTTGCTTTATATACAGTGGTGTGCAAAAGTATTGCATCACCTGCAAAAACCATTAATTTTTAAGTTTAGCTCTTTTTTTAACTAACTAATTTCCATAGTTATTTCATCATTTGTATGTCATTAGATGCAAAATTTAATGGAGATTTAAAAAATGTCTTAGTTTTTTTTTTTGTTTTGTTTTTTTAGCTACTTCTGTTCTTAAGATACGTTACAAAGCTTACGACCAAGTCGTGATCATTTTGGAAAGGATCATTAATCCAATACTTAGGTTTACAGCAATAAATCTTTTTTGTGATTCATAAGGAATGAAATAACATTTAAAGACAGAAATATGATGAAGCAAAATTATAAAATGTACCTAATATTTTGTTGCCCAGTCTTGAGCTTTAATCACAGCTTTGCATCTTGATGTAATACTGTGAACAAGGTTTTTTAAAAGTTGGCTTGAACAATAAGATTCCAAATTTGAATTACATCTTCAGTGAGTTAAATTTTGGTTGTTGGCTTCTTTTCTGTGAGTTAATATGACACTTCGAACCACAAGTTTTCGATCAGGCTTATGTCCGGTGATTGTGGTGGCCAATCAAAATGTTGAAAATTTTTATCTGAAACCACTTTTTGAATACTTAACACGACGATAGGGAGCATTGTCATCTTGAAAATAAAATTGCCATCATAAAGTCTTCTAGATGATGGTGGCACCTTGTTTTCTAATATCCAGATGTATTTCTGGGCATTTACCATACCATTGACAATATGGAGGTTCCCAATGCCATGTGCACACATGTAGCCACAAACCATGACCTTCACTGGATTCTTAACAGCAGTCACTAAAGAACTTGGAAAGAATTCTTCATGCTTGAATCTCAATTACATTGGCACTACTCTGATATCCATTAAGGCAAAATTCTGATTCATCACTAAAAAGAACATTTTCCCATTGCTTGGTTGTCCATGAGACATACTGTTTTGCCCACTGAAGTTTACTCTGTCTTTGATTTGCAGTTAACAGTGGTTTATGCCTGCCATTGCAGCAATGTAGTTCATAGCGAAGCAGCCTCATCCTAACAGTAGATGTACTAACATTTACATCAGTCACTTCAGACTAGCTATGAAGCAGTTCAGGTGAATTGAGCCTCCTGTCTGCCAAGCTTGGCTTTCTGAGCAATCTGTCCTGCCTGGTTGTAGTGGATATGGGCCTTCCACTTTGATGCATATTTTTAATATTGCCAGTGTCTTTTACTTTTTTCAGTAGCCTAATAACTGTCGATTTTTTTCAGCGATTAGTATTAAAGAATATCCCTCTTCATGCAGAACAGCTATTTTTTTACTATGTCTGCAGTTTTAACCATTATTGAGAATGTACATAAAATCAGAGCTGCAATGCTCTAGCAGCTCTGAATCAAGCCCTGTAAAGGCTATAGTAGGATTAGGATAGCATTAGGAAGCAGTCAGGTAAAAAAAAATGTCTGTGATTGGCTGTAACAACTGATACGCAGCTAACGTGATTTCAATGTGTTTGTCAAACCCCATATTTTATGTCATATTTTAAGAACAGAAGTAGCTACAGGAAAAAGAAAGACATTTTTGAAAAATATAAACGATGAAATAACTGTGGAAATTAGTTACTTAAAAAAGCGTTAAACTTAAAAATTTATGGATTTTGCAGGTGATGCAATACTTTTGCACACCACTGTATATTTTCTTTTATGAAGATTTGATCTTGAAATCAGTTTCATTTTCCTATTTAAAATACAAAATTGTTCAAAGAAATACATTTGCTGTTGATTTAAATCATTAAAGATTATAAATATATGGGAAAACATAATCACACATGAAAGGAGTTTCAAAGTTGCTCTGCAGCAGGAATGAATAGACTAGCAATGTTATTTTGCATCATCAGCTGGACATAAAATGGTTGTTGATAACTGTGCTAACAGTTTTGTGTACATTTTGACTTTTCTCATATATTTATCATTATGGCAAGTAGTGGATATGTTGTGAACAATCCAGTTGTGGCCTGTATTCTTTGTGAGGAAATTATTTCAAAAGAACTAAGACAGGATATGTCTGATTTCACCTAGAAGTAACTGGCTGATTATTATGCAAATCACTGGGTGGGAGCTTCATGTAAGGATATGCAGATGATTCCAGTATGTCACCAGTATGCCAGTGACATTGGCCAATTTGAGTGCTGACCTAACTTCTCAGTTAAACATTGCCAACAGTTTGTGACTTGTAACAGTCTCTGAGCTTCCACTGACCATCTCATGCACAAACAGCAGCTTATACAATACACCAGCCATTCAGACAACAAAGCCATTGTGAGAGAGGATCAATTATTGAGCTCTGAGAGGGTGTATTATCAACCTGCCATATAGCAGAACATGTGGCTGCACTTGATGCTGGCAACAGTGGTTTCAAGAAGGTACATACACCTGTCAGGCTTAGACTGCCATACACCAGATAGTTATACTATTAACAAAGTGTGTGATCCAGTAACAAGCATACACCACATCTACTGCTGTACTATCTTCCATCAGCTTAGTGGTGGCCAGCAGTTATCTTATCACATGGTAAACTATTTTCTACTGACTGACAAAGGTGGGATATCATACATGGCATCCATTACATTGCCAGCTAGAGTGGTACCATTCATATGTAACATGTGGGCTATACAGGACGAATCTCCCTTCTGCCGAAAACTCAATGATAGACAAATACACACACATGTAGAGGTGATAAGATCAACACATCGATGCAGGAGCCATTGTGGAATGGCACTAGTCATGATGTCTGTGAAGTGAGCAGCTGTGATAGACAAGCATCTCTTGTGTATTTTACAGACAATTTGATGGCTCAACATTATGTTGTAGACATCATGGTACCCATAGTTATTTCTTATGTAACAGGGATATCTGACATTTTTAAGCAATACAGTGCCTGTGCACATGCCATGAACATCTGTGAATACCTACGTGATGTCAGCAAGCTGCCATGGCCAACCATGTTGACAAATTTGTCTCCAACAGAACATGTATTAGACATGATTCGACACTAGCTTCAGGCTCACTTGCACCCAGTGCAGATAACAGGCATGCTGCAAGATCAGGTAGGTCATACGTGATGGGAAGTGCCACACCAAACACAACAGTAAAGTACACCAAAGAGCCAAAGTATAGTGACCACCAACCTAATACACTATCTACCAACAAGTAATTGAACACCTGTGATAGCAAAGGAAAACGAAGTTTATTCACCTTCAATGGTTGGTGGAGCTTCCACGAGCAGCGATTACAGCTGCGACCCTCCGAGGCATACTCTCAACCAGGCGTTGTACGACGGCTAGCGGTATTTTCTTCCACTCGCCTTGGAGAAGACATGCCAGTTCCTTCACCGATTTCGGACGGTGGGGGCACCCCTTAAGTCGACGCTCCAACTTGTCCCAGAGGTGCTCGATAGGGTAAAGGTCCGGGCTCTGCGCAGGCCAGTCTATTCGATTAACCCTATTGTCACCATACCAAGCCATAGTGGACCTCGCAACATGACAGGTAGCATTGTCATCTTGAAAGTAACGTGGGTCCACCCCGTAAAACTGCCACAACGTAGGAAGCGCATGGTCATCCAAAATGGTGCAGTAGATCTCGACGTTCAGTCTATCAGGAATTGTGACTCAGGGTCCCATGCCATACCAGGAGAAACACCCCCATAGCATAATTCCACTGCCGCCGAACTTCACAGTTGGCACAATACATTCCGGCAGGAGGCGTTCTCCAGGCAGATGCCATACCCAGACCCTGCCATCTGAACGGTAGAGGGTGAACCTTGATTCATCGCTCCAGAGAACCTGTTTCCACTGTTCAACGGTCCACTGTCAACGTTCTTTGCACCACGTTAGCAGAGCAGCACTATTGGACTTGGTGATCAAAGGCTTGTGGGCAGCAGCAACGTCCATGATAACCGAGCAGATGGGCTTCCTTACGGATGGTATTCATCGAAAGAACACTCCCGGATGCCTGTTGAAACTCCTCGCGGATGTGGCCCATCGATTTGGTGCGGTTCTTCCGAATTTCTCTGGCCAGCACCCGTTGGTCTCTAACTCCCAGTTTTTTTGGGTCTGCTGGGTCGGGGCACATTCCGACAGTCACCTCTCATCTTCCACTTGCCAATCACGTAGGCCACTGTCGATTGTGGGTACTTCAACTCGCTGGATATGTCACATATGGATCGACCATTTCTGTGATACCCGACGATTACACCTTTCTCGAAATCAGAGAGCTCCGAACTGCATGGCATCTTGCATGGGACTGGTTGCGTTGTTATTTCCCACACGATATTTAACGGCGGCGGCCGTGACATGTATCAGGACCGCAGATATCGTCGATTGCAGGGGTGTCCAATTACTTGTTGGTAGATAGTGTATAATGGCCTCCTATTTGCTGCCAAAAAAAATTCTTACCTAGCAAGGCATGGACACTACAAGATATTTAAAGGTGTCCTGTGGTTTTTGGCACCAACATGTTACTAGCAGATCCTTTTGCTCTTGTAAGTTACGTGGTCCAGCCACCACAGGTTGGATTTGCTGTTCCATCACAAACCACAGGTGATCAATTGGATTGATGCCTGGGGAATTTGGAGGCCAGGACAATACCTAGAAAGTCTTCCTCATGTTCTGTGAACCATTCTCAAACAATCCAGGCTGTGTGGTGTCTCACATTATCCCTCTGAAAGAAGGCATTACCAGAGGAGAATACTATTGCTATAAAAGAATGTACCTGGTCTGCAATGATGTTTAGGTAGGTGGTAGACATCATAGGTTCTTGCACATGAATGACTAGACCCAGAGTTTCCCAGCATAATATTGCCCAAAGCATTACACTTCTTCCACCAGCTTGTTTTCATCCCCTGGTGCACCCTGGTGTCAACACTTCCCCAGGTAAAAGGTTGACATGTACCCAACCATTTACATGGTGCAACAGGATATGAGATTCATTGGACCAAACAACCTTCTTCCAATCATTCAAGGTCCAGTTTCGATGCTCACATGCCCATTGTAGGCCCTTTCAATGGTGAAACGAGGCTGACATGGACACTCGAGGGAGTAGATTGTGGCTATGTAGCCCCATTTATGTACTGCATGTTGTGACACATTACAACATCATAGATGAATATATCTGGCATCAGGAAATTGTATTTCACACGTTGAAATTACTTCCAAGACAGGGGTATATGCTTTATATGTTATTATATTAATATGGTGAAGCTTCGGCATAGAAACAACTGATAAAAGTTTTGACTCATCATCTTAATTTGGATATTGTGCAGTCACCTATTTGTCATGGCCGTTGCTGTATTCACAGTAAATATATAAAAATGGAATGTGAAAAATAGAATTTAAAACCACATAAGACAAAAAAAAAAAAAGAAGCTAAAACCATGAAAAAACTTGAAGTGAAATTGATAAAAACTTGCATTAAAATCCTAAAAAAACTTTATTCATGTCATATAAGCAATAGCTTATAATAAGCCATATCTCTGCTGTCCCATCTTGACACATTTCAACCATATTATCATGGCCTTCCTCAGTGGTAGACTATGTTGTTTGTACTGCCAATTCATCACTACCTTGTGAATTCCATGCCAGCTAATCATATTAGGGGATCTCATGGTTTCCATTGTGCATGTCACAATCTGCTTCATCTGGTGGATGTTTGCAATGTGATTTCATCTGTGTTAAAGGTAGAGTTCTTTTAGTTTTCTTTTTTTTTCTTTTGTTTTGTTGTTTAATTAAGTACTTCCAAGCACATGATAGTTCTATTGGAGTTTTAGTACTACAATTATGTTTCTTTGTCTTCTCAGTGGTTACAGCTTCAATTATCAAAACAGAGATGCCAAGTACTACAGATCTTCCATAGTTTCTACGGATATCATGTTCAAACTACAGACTTGCGGAGGTGGTGTGAAAAACTACGGATTTTTCCATAAATCTTGGATACTTCCGGAAAACTTAATTTTAAAAAAATATATATTTTTTTTAAAAATTATACGGTATACACACATGTATAGGTCGACTCCCCAATATTTATATGAATATTTCAGAGTTGCCAAGTGCTCCGGTATTGATACTCTACTCCGGTCACTCTGGAAAAAATTTGTGAAAACTCTGGATAAAATGACAAATCGTGGTGTAGATATGATAAAATAATTATTATTTTGTATATGATTTTACAGCTATTGTGCATCACAAAAATTTTGTTAAGATTAGCTCAATAATTTTACTCTGAAACTGTTGAAACCGGCAAAAAAAAAAAAAAACTGCTACCTTTTATGCTGGCATTTTTGTAAATGTAAGGTGTGTGACTGACTGCTGGGGCTTGCAGATAATGGGAAGCTGGTTGCAATCTCTGTAGTGATTGACCCAAGGTGATTACTGAAAAAAGTGATCCCAGCAGTTCAGTCTGGCATTACTGAGCTTTACACGCTGGGAAATAAAAATGTGGATTATCTTTTTCCCAAATTTTCAGTTAAATGTACAGAACTTTTTACAGATGCCATTGTGTATTGAAACAAAGTGACTCTGAAAATCTCGCCTTGATAATGTAAAAACTTTTTGAATTAGAAATGCATTTTGTTTATTAAGAACTTCTTTGTCTAAATGTCATAATTTCTATGTGTGTGTGTGTGTAATTTAAAAAGTTTTCACTGAATTCAAGCCAAATTTTCAGGGTAGCTTTATTTGCATCTATAAAAAATTCAGCTTTCCTAAATGAAAATTCGTAAAATTAATTTTTCACATTCTTATTCTCAGTTAGGTAGAGAGTGCGGCTGTGGATGGCAAACACTGGCTCAGAATGAAAGGGAGGGAAGTAAATGTTGCATGTCCGTAGATCTCCTCTGTGCTTCACCGCTACGCTGTGAACAAAAAAGTAGTTGACCTCTTTTCTCTAAACAAATGTCTTAAAAATTTAAAAAAAAAGTGCGTACTTTAAAAAGTTTTCATTGGATTCAAGTGAAATTTGCAGGGTATCCTTATAAGACCAAATTATGGCATCTGTCAAAAATTCAGCTTTGTTAAATGAAAATTCAGAAAACTAATTTTTTGCATTTTTATCCTTGGGGAAAGAGGCAGTCAACAGCAAGAAGGTTGTGGTTGATAACAGGACTCAGAATGAAAGGGGAGAAGTGGATGGCGCATGCCTTTTGGTCTTTTCTTTCCCCTGCTCTTCCCCGAGAGCTAAAAGTTGAAGTTATTCGTTTGTGTTGGTTCCTTTTTTCACTTCATATTTTGCTTGCTGTTTTTTTTTCTTCTTTTTTTTTCTGTTCCTTAACCCTTTAACGACCAATAATGCCCAAAACGCCCGAACATTAGAAATGACCATAGCTGCCCGAAACGCCTGCCCAGAGTGAGTCAGATTTCCTACCCTTTTTTGCATGACATATGAGGAATCAGCTGGAGTCACCCTCAGTCACTATTGTCATGATTAAACAAAGAAGTGAACCAACAGACAGTTTTGGGCATTATGCTATTTAGAGTGATACAAGATTTTTGGGTCATGGGTGTTAAAGGGTTAATCCAGCAGTGGTCGTGCCCTTGATGCATCTTAAAAATGTTGCGGTGAGTCACCATGTCCCGCATTTTATATTAAGTTTATTTTATTATTTTTTAAAACTCTATTAGTACTGATCAACACTGCTTTTTTTTTTTTTTTTAAATATAAAAACAACCATACCTTTATTTATGTTTTTATTACACACAATTACAGATTTCTTAAAAGAAAGTTAATACAAAAATTACATTTAATTGCATGTCATTGGATTCATAATACAGGTTGGGCTGCTAAGAAGCTGAATGTGTCCTTTGAATATTTTTTTGTGGATGTATACTTTTATTTAAAAAGTTTCATTCCCCCTCTTGGGGCGTCGGCAGCTGGGCGGTGTTGTGGTTCTCCGAGAGGGGTGCTGTGGTGCTTGGTTCCCCCTCCCCTCTCCCTCCCCACCCTGGATTGGTGTCATGGTTGATTCAAAGGATTTGCCCTCCTCTCCTTTCACTCATTTTTCTATTTGTCTTTCCTATTGAGTTCACTTACTCAGATCTCCTAGCTTCCTATTTCTAAGATTAGTTTTAGACCTGAGATCAGCACTCCCTTCCTAAAACTTCTTCAAACATAGCGTAGCAACGTGAAATGCTGTAGTTATGAACGTGCTTCAGTGGTTTCCAGTTGTGCGAAAAAAATTTTTTAATTCGTAGCAGTACAAGGAATGTTATTCTATTCATTGCAATTTCCATGTTTACAGCGGTTGCATGCTTCCGTGATTCATAGCGTGTGTAATTGTGATTTTTCGGTGGCTCATGGTGGACGGGACGATTGCTGGAGGCATGTAATTTCGAAAAAACATGAACAATATGGTTTATTGTAAGAAAAGAATAATTCTGTATCCAATTACTTTGTAAAAAGTGATGAAACCGCTGTTATTCAAGATGAAAGTTATTTCACTCGATTTTTAATCAAACATAATTTGCCAGTTTCTGCCACAGATCATGTTATTACTAGAGTCTATTTTCGGCAGTTTTTTTTTTTCGTTTACGCGATGACTACTGATACCATCAATCTGAGGTTGGCATCTGGAAATGCTGCTAAAACTGTAGCAGTGTACTCTCATGCTACCCTGAAAATTTTAATGTGGGGAGTTGACTTGGCTTCACTAAGGAGAAACTACGGACGCCATGCATGTGGACTACTGATGACTTTCTTCAGATGTTGGCATCTCTGTTAAAATTTGTCTATCGTTGCAGTGTGAAGTTATCATCCTGGTATTAGCCCAGTCAGGTTCGAATTATTATCTAAGCAATATTGTATTAATGAGTATTCAGAATTATTATCTAGGCAGCATTGTATTAAAGATTGTCAATAATAATACAGTCCTGCCTAGATAATAATTCTGAACCTGACTGGGCTAATACTCAGATGATAACCTTGCACTGCAACCATAGACAAATTTTAATATCTGAAGCTGTAATGATTGAGAAGACAAAGACATATAATTTTAATACTAACACTCCAATAGAACTATCATATGTGTAGAAATACTTAAAGAACAAAAAATCTAGGAAGGAAAAGAATTTGAACTTTAACACAGATGAAATCACATTACAAACATCCACCAGATGGAGCAGAATGTGACATGCACAATGCAAATCATGATGTTGCCTGATATGAGCTCGCAGTGAATTCATGAGGCAGTGATGAATCAACGATACCACAACAACATCGTCCACCACTGACGAACATCATGATAATATGGTTGAAATGCATCTGAAAGGGACAGTAAGAATATGCTGTGTGATGAGTTATAGCTTATATGACAAGAATTAAGATTTTTAGGATTTTAATGCAACTTTTTTACAATTTCAGTTCAAGTTTTTTCATAGTTTTAGCTTTTTTTTTTTTTTTTTTTTTTGTCTTAAATGATTTTAAATTCTACTTTTCTTTGTCTTGCATTCCTTTTTTATATACCTACTGGGGGTACAGCAACGGCCACGTCAAATGGGCGACTGACAAATATCTAAGTTAATATGGTGTGTCAAAACTTTTATCACATGTTTTTATGCTAAAGCTTATGTATACAGTATAGCAACATATAATGCTTATTACCCTGTCTTTGAAGCAATTACGACATGTGAAACAGAATTTCCTGATGATAGATATATTCGTCTACAGGGTTACAATGAATTTTCCACGTATTGCTGCACTAAGCTAATTTTTAGGGTAGATGCTTAGAATTAGTGGCACATTACTCCCGTCACCAGCATTCAAATTACCGGTATGCTGTGCCACAGGATCCCTTCTGTTGGCTTGTACCACATGGGATTACCTTCACTCACCTCTAGTGTTGATGAGCCATGGTTGACCCACACCTTGCTGGCAGTTTGTGGTTTTCCCTCCTTGGACCACTTTTTGAAGGTACTAACCACAGCTGATCCTACAAGCCTTGCCATTGTGGAAATGCTCTGACTCATTCGCCTGACCACAGAGGCAATTCCTGGTTTTTATGGTGTGTAGGTTGTAAAGGGACGGAGATCAGAAAATAAGGCTTGGGGGAGGATATTTGAAAATCTTAAAAATAAATACTGTATATCCTAAAGTTAAACGCATAGATACCATACAATAAAATTAAATAGCAACAATAAAGTGAAATAAAAATGTACTTTACTGACTGCCATTACTTGTACTTGAGGTCAATTCTTCTGTTCTTGTTGGAGGTAAAGATTTCAATGATTGCATCATGAAAGTTGTGGCAATTTTTCAGCTCCTTGAAGAATTATATGGATATTGAAGCTAATCCATTGAGACGATCTTCGACCATTGAATTTCGACTGTTGGTCTTGATACATTTCAATGCAGAAAAGTTCCTTTCTTTGCCAGAGCACAGCAATTAATACATTGAATTATAAATTAAAACACAAAATCAAACACGTGTTGAAACTTCAAAAGACTTAGCGGAACACAAACACTTCCTTTTCCTTACAAAGCTCTCTCACTTGAGCTGTCCATTGGAGTCACATGACACCAGCTGATGCTGTGTGTTTCAGGAGAGGGGCCAACGGACATGGGAATGAGAGTAAGCAATGTGTAGCAGCTCGTAGGATGATTTGAGGTGTTCTCAGCACGTTGTTCAGTTTTGTGACCTTTTGCCTGTATACCCTCGACCCATCCACCTGTGCACTCAATGGGCAGAACTGGTAAGCGAGGACAGTTGATAGAAATCCTCAGCATCTGTTCAGAGCAGAGCTGTCACACATGACTATCATGTGCTGCTTTGTATGCATGCAAATGCCTCAAGGATGATCCCACTGCAGTTGTGCCTCGTTTTCAGTTTTTTCTTCCATGTTTTTAAAATGCGTCTAAGTATTTCATTATGAGTGTGATTATCTTAAAAAAAGTGTAGGATGATCCTTATGTCCTACATGGACGAGTTGCCTGACCATTACAGTTTGGCCATTGTCAAACTCGTGCAAGTCTGCTGCCTTTCTCATCTGAAGAACAAGAATAACACTGATAAACAGAACTCAGTATCAGATGTTATTTATACCATTTCATGACCTGCACATGTGCCATCATTTATCTGCAGTTGCTTCAATTTGCAATAAAGACGTGCTGGTCATAGTGTTTTGGCTCTTCGGTGTACAGGGTGTTTCAAAAGGGGGTATACAGCTTTGCTAGACAATAGAAAGGAAATAGTAACAGATGAACAATTAGTCTTACTGTGCAAATGTAGAGTGACGCTTGAAGTTTCAACAGAGCCAAATTTTGATGTGACTGCCTCTAGTAATTTTCGCAGACCTCCCATCTGTAGTCAATATCCTGCCACACGCAACATAGCATATCAAGCGTAACAGCAGCCATTATGCCAGTAATTCTTGTACGCAGCTCATCAATATTGGGTGGTAGTGGTGGTACATAGACACAATCTTTAGCAAAGTTCCACAAGAAATAAATCTAGCAGTGTAAAATTGGGGAAACAAGGTGGCCATGCTACAGGTGCACCTCTACCAATCCACTTACCTGGAAAATGGATGTTTTGGTACAACCTTATGTTTTTTAGGTAATACGAAGGTGCTCCATCTTGCTGGAAGTGTAAGCATCCGTTGTGGTCATTGTCGTCTAATTGTGGGATGTGGTAATGTTGGAACATGTCGAGTTACACAGTACCAGTAATGGTGGACTCAGCAAAAAAGAAGGGTCCGTACACTTTCTTCATGCTCATAGCGCAAAAACATTAATGTTAACTTTTGGGCTCTGTCACAAACATGTTCTATGGTGGCATGTGGATGTTCACTTTCCCAAATTCCGCAGTTATGGGTGTTGACTTGACCACTTACGTGAAAAGTGCACTTGTCACTGAAAATTATCATCTCCAGAAAGTCCTCATTTTCTTCTGTCTGACTGATTATTTCTGTACAGAAATCTTTGCATATCTTACCATCATCTGTCTTCAGCTAGTGCATGATGGTAAATTTGTATTGCTTGAAATGCAGATGATGTTGCAGAATGTGCCACACAGTCACATGCAGAATATCAGTTTCCTGAGATGCACGTCTCATTCATTTTTAAGGACTTCTAACGAAGCTCTCATGCACTTTGTCACCAACTGCACCGGAGGCACACGGCTAACTGCTTGACATTGGATGACGAATAGAACAACCAGTTTCCACAAAATTATTGTGCCACAAATAGATCGTATGCCTACTCAGAAGTTATTTGCCGTATTGCATGTGAAAATTCCTCTGAACTTGTGTTGTAGACTTTGTTTCCTCAAACCAAAACACACAACATTCTCACTTGACACTTTTGAAAGTTGCCAGTTTGGAAACATTTGACGTGGAATGCCTTCCCATGGTGGAATTCGGTAATCCAGTGACATGGCAGAAACTTGCCGTGATCCACTACATTATGTGACTGATTCAGCTTCTGTATTTCTTCTGAGTATTTCTCTGTACCCCTGCAAAGTTGTATGCTCCCTATTAAAACATCCTGTATATTGCTAATAGATTGGGTTTTACATTGTATTGGTGTGCTTCATGCAACCATCTATTCATTAAATTAAAGTTATTTATTTGCTCTGAGGATGTCATGTCTTCCTCATCTGTTCTGTGCCACTAAATTCTCCTACCATTTCTGTGTATTGTAAGTTTAATGTCACAGAATGTATTTTTCCTACTTTGCGATAAAACCCATTATGAGACAAATTTGTGGACTATGGTTTGCCATGATCACTTGCTGACATCGTGTAGGTATTCTCAGATGTTCATGGCATGTGCACAGGCACTGTATTGCTCAAAAATGTCAGATATCCCTGTTATGTAGGAAACAACTATGGGTACCATGATGTCTACACCATAATGTTGAGCCATCAAATTGTCTGTGAAGCACGCAAAAGATGTTTTTGTATCACAGCTGCTCACTTCACAGGCATCATGACTCATGCCATTCCACAATGGCTCCTACATCGGTGTGTTGATCTTATCACCCCTACATGTGTGTATATCTGTCTATCATTGAGTTGTTGGCAGAAGGAAGATTCATCTGTATAGATCACAATAAATAAATAAATAAATAAACAGCAAGAAGCTCAACACTTGTGGCTTGGTGTATGTTGGCTTGACATATCGTTAAGATTTTCTTAACTGCAGCTACTGGGGAAAGAAAGGGTGTCTCAATTTGAGATGAGATTAAAGAAAATTAAATTCTGTTAAGAAATCCAAGGAATACAAATATTAAAACTTTTTACTATCCACTGAATGCAAAAGCATTTTAAAAATGAGCAGTTGAAATAAGTACAGGGATGTAAACAGGCATACAGTGTACAGTTGCAAACGTGGTTACATTGTTTCCATTAATCCCTAGTAGTCCTTCACAAAGGTTGCCCTCTTCCAATATCCATAGTGATGGTTTAATGGATGTGATCTTGAATCAACTGGTTTATGGCCTTACCCTCTCAGTCAGATCAATGCATCACTGTACTTGAAGTGAGGTATTGAATATTTTTTGTTCAATTATTATTATTTTATTTTGTTTTACGAATATGCATGTGCTGATTAATTATTATGTTAGTCAGCTATTTCTTAGGGGAGGCTGAGCTATGGCCCTCTGTGTATTGCCAGATGAGCCGATTTTGACCTTCGAGTGTAAACATGCAACCAACCAGTCCTTGTGTGTGTGTGTGTGCGTGTGTGTGTCTAAATTAAACACTTAACTGATCAGTTCAAGAAAATATATGCATGTGCTGACTAATTATTATGTGTCTAAATTAAACTCCTATCTGATCAGTTCAAGACAAATATGCATGTGTTGATTCATTATTATGTTAGTCAGCTATTTCTTAGGGGAGGGTGAGCTATGGCCCTGAAGCTGTGGCCCTCTGTGTATTTCCAGATGAGCCAATGTTGACCTTCGAGTGTAAACGTGCACCAACCAGTCCTTTTGTGTGTGTGCGTGTCTAAATTAAACTCCTATCTGATCAGTTCAAGAAAATATATCGTTTGTTTGTGTTAAAACTGTTGTCTGTGTTTTAGCTATTTTTCTTTAATGACTGATCGATTGAACCCAGTCACTCCAATATATCTCATGTGATTCTATCATAAAGTTCACAAAGATGCCTTAACATCTGTAAGTTTTCTGTTATACACGTTATAACATCTGTAAGTTTTCTGTTATACACGTTATAACATCTGTAAGTTTTCTGTTATACACGTTATAGTGGGTACAGTCTGCGGTGGTGCATTAAGTTATTCAATTCAGATATAATTCAGTTAAAAAGTCCTAAAAATGTTACTTACCAAAGTGTATCTTCGGGCTCGCATCCATTGTTCGTTTATAAACATATGTTCGATATCGCTTGAAGTAGTTCACCATCTGTGTGCTGATATCGCCTTAATATGTTACTAGTTATAAGTTAGCTTTATTCTACTTTATTGAGAGCCTTGTGGTCAAAAGTTGTATCATACTTCTATATGGTTGTATGTGGCGTCCAGCCATTAGGGCTAACTTGGTTCCGGCACACTAGGTTGTGTTGACTTTGTATAGAGTAGGGAAAGGTTTTCCAGATAACAATTTAAAAAATTCTTGAGTTAAGAGTCGATATATACACTATTTACATTGTCTTGTGTAATATTATATCCCTTTCTTGGTTGGCGGTTAAGTTTCATTCCACTTGGAGCTCTACGTCATACTTGGCCATTAGGGCTATTTTGTCAATGTTGAATTCTCATAGAATTGCAGAAGAAATCTCCAAGTTAGATTCGTACAAGATAAAGAGGCTTAAAAAATCCGAAGTTAAAATCACTATGTACATTATACTGTATACACCACCTCATACCGTCCACTGTCCCAATCGCCGGACGCGTGTTTCGCCCAGGCTCATCCCTGGCGTTTTCAACGGAGACTTCATACTCTTTGTAGAAGTCTGCTATCTGAAAGTCTCATGTCCACAGTGCGCATGGTTCTCTCATAACCCATTGTCAATCCCAGTCACTCCGCTCGGATCGAGGCGTTGGGCCAAGAAGTAAGTTTGTGGTAAAAAAAAAAAAAAAAAAAAAGGTTTGGCCCAGCAATGCATCAATAATTATCTAGACAAAACATGTATATTATTTTAGGCTATAAAATAATAGTTATATTTGATGGATGGTGTTTTAATCTCTGTTCCCCATATAAATTCCATATTCCATTTATATGGTATTTGAGAAAACTCTTGGTATACCCTTTCATTTATATTGTATATCTTTTTTATGTGGCTGAAAAACCTTGCAATCACACACTCACGCAAAGCTTGGGGGAGGGGCGTTGACAAATATTGTCACACATGATGCAATGAATTCTAAAGCCTGCCCTGCTCCTTGCATTTGTTTCATTCTTAAGGCCTGGTACCCTTTGTTGAGTAATATCCAGAATTTTTCTTAATTTATTTAAATGTTGTGTTCATATCTGCTAAGTTTTATGGTTTACCAATAGAAATTGTAGAGATTCTACACATTTAGTGTTTACTTTATGGAAGACATATTTTACTGATTTCCATTTTTTGTTGTTGTTTTCCTTGGTTAGTGCAATTTCGAGGGGAGTATAAGTGTCCCTAAGGATCACCATACCTGTATAATCTGATTTACATTATCATATTTTCACCCACTTCTGCTTATAACCTAGCAAAAAATACTTGGTAAAAATGCTATATGATTAAAATTGACCACAGCCACTGAAAGAAAGAGATGAAAAATATTAGCCTTACATAAGACTTAAAATTGGGTTTTTTAAAGGTATTCTAACGTGTTAATACACTTTTAATCGATATGTTTGATACATTTAATCAAAACTTTTGATAGATTACTCCATCAAACATATTGATGAAACATTCACTGAAAATTGTTTATGGATTTCAGTTCTTGAAAGTTAACAGGTTTGTATGTAGTCTTCTTCAGATCTTCATGATTCTTATTGGCATTCTTTGCATGTATGCAGTTGTACTTTCTGCTGTTTATAGTAATACATTTTTGCTTTGTCTTGAATAATTTTATGTATAGAACTTTGGAAATTAGGTTTTTGTCATTTGCTTTCTTTTTTTCTTTTTTGTACCAATGATATTTTAATTTTGATAGCTTAATTCAAAGTGTAACTTTATTGTGGCAGCTGTCTTAAATGTCTGTTTTGTAATATGAACATTCTGTCATTTAGTATTTTCATTGCACTGCATTTCAGGAAAACATTGTCCAGTTGAGAAAAAGTGAAACCAGAGCTGTAAAGGATAAACAAAACTTGATTGAAGACAGAGAGGCAGCTGAAGCTAAAGCTGTTAAATCTGATATTACTATCCATGCTTATGAATCAGAAAAATTTCAGCTGCAGAAAGTTCTTATGGCCAAAGAATCAGAAGTGCAAGTAAGTAAATTCAGAAAATATCATAGGTTATCTTAGAACATTTTTTGCAAATTTATTAAGTTTCATCATCATTGTCAACCATTATCGATCCAGTGCTGGACGAAGGTCTCCCCAAGTTTCTTCCACAATATTCTGTCTTGTGCCAGTCTCCTCCATGTTACTCCCGCATACTTTCAAATTTCACTCTCCCATCTCCCATGTGGTCTTCTTCTGGGTCTTTTCCTGTCCCTCGGAATCCAGTCTAAAATTTCAGCTGTCCATTGATGGTCTGTCCTTCTGGCAATATGTACAGCCCATTGCCATTTCAGGGATTTAACTCTGATCATGATGTCTTCCACTCTTGTCATTTTTCTGATCCACAAATTCCTCTTCTTATCTCTCCTGGTTACACCAAGCATGCATCTCTCCATGCTGCTTTGAGTTGTCTGCAGTCTTTGTATGTCTCTTTTAGTTAAGGTCCACGTCTCTGCACCATATGTAAGCACTGGAAGGATGCATTGATCAAACACTTTTCTTTTAAGACATAATGTCATATTGCTCTTGAAAATTATGCTGTTTCTTCCAAAAGCTCTCCAGGCAAGTTTTATACACCGATTAATTTCTTCATCAATGTGACCCTCACTTGATATTTGCTGCCCAAGATAAATGTAGGTATTGGGTATCTCCAGCGTTTCGCTATCAATTGATAAATCTTCATTTCTTGTAAAAGCATTGAACATCACTTTTGTCTTCTGAAAGTTCATTTTTAATCCCACTTCTTTACTCTTGTCAGCAAGTTCCTGGATCATACTCTGCAGCTCTGATGGGGTAGTTGCAAAAATGACTATGTTATCAGCAAAACGAAGGTGAGTTAGATAATCTCCATTAATCTTTATCCCTTTGTTTTCCCAGCTCAATGATTGAAAAACATTTTCCAATGTGGCATTAAAGAGTTTGGGAGATATAGTATCACCTTGTCTCACTCCCTTTCCAATTTTTATGGGTGCTGTATTCTCAAATAGCCGAATCTTTGCACTTGCATTTTCATAGATGTTATGAATAATATTAATGTATGCATCTTCAATACCGCAGGATTTCAAAGCCATTGTAACTGCTGATGGTCTCACTGAATCAAAGGCCTTTTCATAATTGCAGTGATGGAAAGTTTGCACCAATTGCACTGAACTGCGCCAATTCATTATCTTGCGCCAAACTGCTACAAATTACTAAAAAATTTAATAATTGCGCCCAACTGCGCCGAAACGGCAATCCACAGCAAAAATTGGCGAGCAAAAAATGTTTTCACGGCAAAAAAAGCCATTTTAAACGTCGAATCGAATCACGCTTTTTTAAGGTCTACGCGTAATTTGGTGAAAACGACGCTTAATCAACATATTGCCAATCCCAAAATTTCGGAATGGTTTTCACCTACCTTCTGATTCGTTGTTTTTTCGGCAAAAGTGACGAAAAAAACAACGATTTTCGGGATGAAGGAAATTCAATTGTTTTTGCTTATGGAGTAGTAGTTTTGTTGTAATCACGTGGTATGTAGGAGAAACGATGCTGTAAGTTATGAAATCCTGATGAAGACTGTTTACTGATAGTTTGGTGGTCTTTTGAAGTGCTGTGCAATTGAGATTGGTTTATATGTCGTTCCCTGCTCTTTGGGATAGCGCAGTTATTTGATTCCGGACGAGGTGCGCGATTACGTAAATACAGCCTAAGGTCAGTCATTAGCTATTTCCTTGACACGAAGGACGACTGAAAATGGCTCTCCCGTGGCAGGATACAATGGTTCTGTTTCTAAAGGATTCATAGGTATTCAGAAATGCCAACTTTTACGGATTTTCACCCCATCTTACGGAAATCGCCCGAAAAACTACGGAAAAGCCCTCGCAAGATCCCTGCACGCAATTTCTATTTTTTTACTGTCTTTTAGTCGAAAAAACGCACTTTACAGATAGTCCCTTATGCGCCTTCAATGTTCTTACTTCCCCCGCCATCGGAGGCGGAGTTTGTCTCGTGATACCCCATACAGCCATATTTGACAGTACCGTGCGCCAAAGTCGAGAGGGAACTCAGCTCAGTGCCTTTTGCCAACTCTTTATATTGATTGCATGTGGCTTTGTGCTTGTAAATTTCGGTGCAAACGTTTTAACCCTTTCCACCCGACATTACGAAATTGCCGAAAAGCTCACCCGCTACTCCGATGATACCTCTATAACTCGCATGTCGGTTGTCGCGAGACATTTCTTTTTCGTCGAATAGGTCGGGTGTCACTCGCCACACCGACGACGCGCCTATAGCTCGCATGTCGGGGCTCGCGAGACATTTCTTTTTCACCGGATAAAGAAAAAGATACGTCATCTGCGTGTCGGGTGTCACCCGCCATGCCGATGACGCTTCTATGGCTCGCATGTCGGCGCTCGCGAGGAATTTCGTTTTCACCGAATAGCTCGCGTGTTGGGTGTTATCTGCAACGCCTCTATAGCTCGGATGTCGGCACTCGCGAGGAATTTCTTTTTCGCCGAATAGGTCGGGTGTCATCCGCCGCGTCTATGATGCCTCTATAGCTCGGATGTCGGGGCTTGCGAGACATTTCTTTTTGCCCAATATCTCGCGTGTCGGGTGTCACCCTCCATGCCAATGATGCATCTATAGCTCGCATGTTGGCGCTCTCGAGACATTCCTTTTTCGCCGAATAGCTTGCTTGTCGGGTGTCATCCTGTGTGGTCATTACACCTCAATAGCTCGTGGGTCAGGGCTAGCGAGACATTTCTTTTTCACCGAATATCGCACGTGTCGGATGGCACCCTCCATGCCGATGACGCCTCTATAGCTCACCTGTCGACGCTCGCGAGACATTTCTTTTGCGGAATAGGTCGGGTGTCAGCCACCACGCTGATGATGCCTCTATAGCTCATATGTCGGGGCTGGCGAGCTAAAGCTGAGCTTTCACTGCTGAGTTGTGGCTTCTACTGGAGAAAAGTAAAAAAAATGCGAGTTCTGTGTGAGTCTGGGTGAAAAGTTATTTGAGTGGAAAGGGTTAATTTAGATTAAAACGAAATGAAATGTAGCTGTAAAACAGCTATGACAACAAAAAGAACGAAGTCAGATAAAACTTATCGTCAAGTGTATTGCGGTATGTATAGTAAAGAATGGCCTTTTTATTAAGCATCTAAAGTTTTGCTGAATCACATTTTATAAGCCATGTGGCTGTGATTTTAGCCTGTTGCAAGGCTGCCGCGATTATTGTAGGCGTCATGCGGAGAGCAAGAAGCACAAAGATCATGTCAAAAGATTAAATGGAGATGTGAGTAAAATTAATGTAACCAAAAAACTTCTGACAGCTTATAAAGAATCCTGAAAAAAATATCAAGAGCAGATTAGTGCTGGAAAAATGCAGCAAAACAAGCAAAAAAGAGAAGAAATTGAATGTTCACAAGGTGATTTGAAATGGGAAGCAGCAGTTGGATTCCCTCATAAAATGTTAAACAATGCTGAGATGAGCATTGAATGTGGCATAAAAAAGACATGAGTGCAATAGAAAGTGAACAGATACTTTTAAAAGAAGCAAAACAAAACATTGCTAACTATCTTAAAAAATTAGAAAAGATTAGAAGTGAGCAATTAAATATTGAAAAAAGCAGCGAAAAATTAAACATTTTTTGTAAAATAAATGATTAATAATAGAATTCTGCTATGGTTTCAATTTTTTTATCTATTTGAAAATTAAAATGTTTGCATATGTGTGTGTGTGTATTTCAATGCCAGATGTTTTAAATTTGAGTAGGGTGCATCTATTTCCAAAATGTTTTTTTTTGCTTAAGAGTTAATTTTTTTTTTGTTTTTTTTTTTTTATTGGAGGTTTAACGACCACCGTGGGCAACTCAATGGGCTATAAGCAGTCGCCCGTCTCTAATTTAGGGTCACTGGTTCCAGGGAAGGGAGAGAGCCAGTGCCGTAAGACAAACACAACATCCATGCCTCCATAAATTTACATGTATAAACATCCTTACATGTTTATACATGTAAATTTATTTTTTGACATCTGAGGTGGTATATCCAAAATTTTTGGCTGTTGTTATTATCCATTGAAGTTCTTTTTCCTTGAAAAAGTTATTGCTGGAATGTGTGAAGGCTGTATGCACTAAACTTCTGATTGCCAATATTTTATATGCCTTTGGATGGCATGAGTTTGCAGGTATAAATATTGGCATGTAGGTGGGTTTTCTATACACATGGTATTTGAAGGATGTTTGAGTTTTTATTATCGTAATATCTAAGAAATTAATCATATTTTCATTGTCTTATTCCATTGTAAAGTTGATACTTGGATATTTTTCACAGAAATCTCTTTTCAGCTTGTCTAATTCTAAAGAACTGGCATTCGAAAAGAGTAGCGTGTTGTCGACTTATCTTCCGTAGAAAAGCACTTTGTCTTTATTTTGTTAAGGACTTCTATTTTCTATAATACGACCTCTGTTATTTTCTGTAATGCAACCTCTGCAGATAAAGAAGATAGATAGTGGGGAGCCCATTGGTGCTCCAAACTTCTGTCTGTATATTCTACTGTTAAATTGAAAGAAGTTGTTGTGATATATATATATATGTTAATAGGTTTATTATTTCTTTAACTTCCTATTTTTGGAGAGTATTATTGTTGTAAAGTATTTCTGCTATGATGTCAATAGCTGTCAAGACGGGAATACTCTGAAACATCGAAACATCATCCAAGCTGGTCATGATTGGTGGGTTGGAGTCAAATTGGATTGTCTTTATTTTATTTATTAAGTCAAATGAACCATGTAAGGTATAATAATTTGGATATACCACCTCAGATGTCAAAATAATAATTTACATGTATAAAACATCCTAAAAATAAAACCAAGTAAAATATAAAATATTGTGGTAAATTTCAATACGTAAAACAGGTTACAAATGTAATCAAAAAGGAATGCAAAAGACAACATCTAGATATTGGAATTTCAGTAAAAGACTACAAGAATATAATAATCAATAACAGAGAAAAAACAAAACTTTTGGACAGTACAGGAGTATATAGCATTCCAATTAAGCCAAACAACAACAATAGAGTGAAATAAATAGGAAGCACAAGAAACAAATTAAAAACAAGATTGACACAACATATGAAGAACTGGGAAAAAAGGAAGAAAAAACAGCACTTGCATAAAAAATAGCACAATGCCAGAATTTCAAACAACCAACTGAAAAGACCATCTGTTTCGCTGAAGCAATCTTAATTGAAAAAAACAAAAAAACCAACTGCAACATTAGTAGTAGAGTAGAAATGCCAATTCCATGGAAGATACTGATAGAAGAGAACAAAAAATGGGAAGGCAAACAGAACAGAAACAATGCAAACACGTAGACATAAAGTAAAAAAAAAAAAAAAAAATTCCTGAGTCTTCAAATCACAGGAGTGGCAATGCAATACATCCGATGACGTATAACACACAAAGATTCCCAAACTGAGCATGTGGCATATTCAACGTAGACTGCAGAGAGAACGGATGACCAGAGGTCCCAGAAGATGGCAGACAGATCTGCCGAAATTCATCGGACAGTACATCCAGGAAGTCTGACGAAGTTTTTTTTTTTTTGGGGGTGATTGCATTTCCTCATGCGAATATTTTTTTGAGTGATTCATTCTTCCCTTTTTTTCAAGTTTTCCAATGTAATTTTCACATCTCCTTTGTCTTCATGTGCCTCCCGTAGTTCAACTAAAAAAAGTATATCCGACTCAAGAAAATGTGCGGACTAACTTCTAAAAAAGTCTACACTCAAGAACCAGATGAGAACAACCGTGCAAAGATTTGAACATCGACCACCTACAACCGAGAGGTACGTGAAAGATTTTTCCTTGAATCACATTCGATTACCGAGATATATTTTCGCAGTGAATATTAATAACTTCCAACTGAGAAATTGCTTTTCACTCAAAGGAAATATAACATGTAAAAAGTTACAATAGTTAAAACCACCATTAAATGGTTGTACCTGAAAAAAAAATAACGTATGAAAAACATGTTTTTAAATCTCGATACATCGAGAAATACGTATTTATTAAAGTTTGTAAATAAATCGATTTTTTTGTGAGGTTATAGCATTATGCATGATTATTTTAAACATTCAATACAGCACATTTGCTGAAGCCAAATTCCATACACAAATAATCACAGAAAATTGTGAAAATGGTTTATATATATATATATATATATATCATCATCATCATCATTGTCAACCATTATCAATCCACTGCTGGACGAAGGTCTCCCCAAGTTTCCTCCACAACGGTCTGTCTTGTGCCAGTCTCCTCCATGTCACCCCTGCATACTTTCGAATTTCATCCACCCATCTCCCATGTGGTCTTCTTCTGGGTCTTTTCCTGTCCCTTGGAATCCAATCTAAAATTTCGGCTGTCCATCGGTGATCTGTCCTTCTGGCAGTATGTCCAGCCCATTGCCATTTCAGGGATTTAACTCTGATCATGATGTCTTCCACTCTTGTCATTTTTCGGATCCACGAGTTCCTCTTCTTATCTCTCCTGGTTACACTAAGCATACACCTCTCCATGCTTCTTTGCGTTGTCCGCAGCCTTTGTATGTCTCTTTTAGTTAAGCCTTGTATGTCTTTGTATGTCTCTTTTATATATATATATATATATATATATATATATATATATATATATATTCGGCTGTTTGAAAATACAACACACATAAAAATTGGAAAAGGAGTGAGACAAGGTGACACAATATCTCCAAAGCTCTTTAATGCCACATTGGAAAATGTCTTTCAATCACTGAACTGGGAAAACAAAGAGATAAAGATTAATGGAGATTATCTTACCCACCTTCGTTTTGCTGATGACATAGTCATTTTTGCAACTACCCCATCAGAGTTACAGAGTATGATCCAGGAACTTGCTGACAAGAGTAAAGAAGTGGGATTAAAAATGAACTTTCAGAAGACAAAAGTGATGTACAATGCTTTTACAAGAAATGAAGATTTATCGATTGATGGAGAAAAGCTGGAGATAACAGACACGTACGTTTATCTTGGACAGCAGATATCAAGTGAGGGTCACATTGATGAAGAAATTAATCGGCGTACAAAATTGCCTGGAGAGCTTTTAGAAGAAACAGCATAATTTTCAAGAGCAATATGCCATTATGTCTTAAAAGAAAAGTGTTTGATCAATGCATCCTTCCAGTGCTTACGTATGGTGCAGAGACGTGGACCTTAGCTAAAAGAGACATACAAAGGCTGCAGACAACTCAAAGAAGCATGGAGAGGTGCATGCTTGGTGTAACCAGGAGAGATAAGAAGAGGAACACGTGGATCCGAAAAATGACAAGAGTGGAAGACATCATGATCAGAGTTAAATCCCTGAAATGGCAATGGGCTGGACATACTGCCAGAAGGACAGACCATCGACGGACAGCCAAAATTTTAGATTGGATTCCAAGGGACAGGAAAAGACCCAGAAGGAAGACCACATGGAAGATGGGTGGATGAAATTCGAAAGCATGCGGGAGTGACATGGAGGAGACTGGCACAAGATATATATATATATGATATATATATATATATCATCATCATCATCATTGTCAACCATTATCAATCCACTGCTGGACGAAGGTCTCCCCAAGTTTCCTCCACAACGGTCTGTCTATATATATCATCATCATCATCATTGTCAACCATTATCAATCCACTGCTGGACGAAGGTCTCCCCAAGTTTCCTCCACAACGGTCTGTCTTGTGCCCAGTCTCCTCCATGTCACTCCCGCATACTTTCGAATTTCATCCACCCATCTCCCATGTGGTCTTCTTCTGGGTCTTTTCCTGTCCCTTGGGATCCAATCTAAAATTTCGGCTGTCCTTCGATGATCTGTCCTTCTGGCAGTATGTCCAGCCCATTGCCATTTCAGGATTTAACTCTGATCATGATGTCTTCCACTCTTGTCATTTTTCGGATCCACGAGTTCCTCTTCTTATCTCTCCTGGTTACACCAAGCATGCACCTCTCCATGCTTCTTTGAGTTGTCTGCAGCCTTTGTATGTCTCTTTTAGTTAAGGTCCACGTCTCTGCACCATACGTAAGCACTGGAAGGATGCATTGATCAAACACTTTTCTTTTAAGACATAATGGCATATTGCTCTTGAAAATTATGCTGTTTCTTCTAAAAGCTCTCCAGGCAAGTTTTGTACGCCGATTAATTTCTTCATCAATGTGACCCTCACTTGATATCTGCTGTCCAAGATAAACGTACGTGTCTGTTATCTCAACTTTTCTCCATCAATCGATAAATCTTCATTTCTTGTAAAAGCATTGAACATCACTTTTGTCTTCTGAAAGTTAATTTTTAATCCCACTTCTTTACTCTTGTCAGCAAGTTCCTGGATCATACTCTGCAGCTCTGATGGGCTAGTTGCAAAAATGACTACGTCATCAGCAAAACGAAGGTGGGTTAGATAATCTCCATTAATCTTTATCCCCTTGTTTTCCCAGCTCAGTGACTGAAAAACACCCTCCAATGTGGCATTAAAGAGCTTCGGAGATATGGTGTCACCTTGTCTCACTCCCTTTCCAATTTTTATGTGTGTTGTATTTTCAAACAGCCTAATCTTTGCACTTGCATTTTCATAGATGTTATTAATAATATTAATGTATGCATCTTCAATACCGCAGGTTTTCAGAGCCATTGTAACTGCTGATGGTTTCACCGAATCAAAGGCTTTTTCATAATCGATAAAAGCCATGCACAATGGAAGTTCATATTCCCTCGCTCTTTCAATTAGTTCTCTCAGCACATGGATATGATCTATTGTGCTGTAGCCACTCCTGAATCCAGCTTGTTCTCTCGGTTGAGCCATGTCCAGTGTTACCTTCAAGCGGTGTGAAAGAACTTTAGTGAAGATTTTATAAACTACTGATAGGAGGCTGATAGGTCTGTAGTTTCCGAGATCGTCAATGTCACCTTTCTTATGTAGCAGGATCATTGTAGCGGTGTTCCAATCCTCAGGAATCTTTCCTTCATTAAGGCATCGAGTGAAAATTTGGGCGAGTACTGTTTCGATTTCTCCACTTGCTTCTTGTATGATGTCTACAGTAATTCCATCTTCTCCTGGAGCTTTTCCCCGCTTCATGTTCTTGATTGCATGTGCAACTTCTGCTGGAAGGACTGGAGGAACTCTGGTACTGGTATCTTTCATGATGTCTGGAGTGCATGTATCATCCCTTTCATATAATTTGGAGTAGAAAGCTTTCACTCTTGTCAAAATTTCGCCTCTATTTCTTGTTACAGAACCATCTTCTTTTCTCAGTGCCATAATCTGTTTTCTTCCCTTACTGAGATGTCCCTTTGCTATCTTTAGGCTTTGGTTGTTTTCAATTGCTTTCCTCACTAGTTCACAGTTGAATTTTCTTACGTCTTCAGTGATACTTTTTCGTACTGTCTTGCATAGCTCTATATATTCCACTTTGGAAGTCACATCTTCTTTAGTTGTCCTCATCTCTCTTCTTTTTGCATCAACATTTTCGTTTTTCCTGATAATTTATTTACATGCAACTTGTTCTTAGACCCAGCTAATTTTGTTGCTGTTTCCATAAGAGCTTTGGTTACTTTTCTGTTAACTTCAGAGATGTCCACTTCTTCCGATGTTAGGCCTTCTAAAGCAGAGAACCTGTTCTTCAGTTCCAACTTGAAGGTATTATGGTGTTTTTAAGGTTGGTTATGTCAATAGATTTTGTTTGTCTTATGAGCTTGCCACGTTCAAGTTTAGTGTTGAGGTGCATCTTACATCTCACCAATCTATGGTCACTTCCTGTGTTGAACTTGTTTAGCACACTGCAGTCTTCTATGACGAATTTTTTGTTACACATAATAAAATCAATTTCACTTGTCGTCCCATTTGGATGTCTCCATGTCCATTTCCTGTGTGGCTTTTTCTTGAAGAAGGAGTTCAAGATGAAAAACCCTTCTGCCTCTGCAAACTCTACAAGAGTATTTCCACGCTGGTTTCTGTTGCCGTGACCGAATTTACCTACTGAAGTTTCATTCTGTTGCCGTTGCCCTATTTTTGCATTGAAATCTCCCATAATTATTTTCAAGTGCTGCTTACCTTTATTATTTAGATGACAAATTTCCTCATAAAATTCTTCAATTTCTTCTTCAGGATGACTTGTGGTGGGTGCATAAGTTTGAATAATCTGAGCCTGGTATCTTTTCGAGAGTTGGATAACAAGCCGTGCAGCTCTGTCAGAGGAACTTTCAACTTCTACAACTTTATCCTTCAGTTTCTTGTTTATTATAAATCCAACACCACTAGTTCTGCCAGTATCTGTCCCACGATAGTAGAAGAGATGTCCACTTTTCAGTTCGATGAGATCTTCTCCTTTTCTCCTTACCTCACTTAGCCCCACGATGTCCCACTTGATCCTTTGTAGTTCCTCTTCCAATTCAAGAAGCCTTGAATCAGAAGATAGGGAGCGTCCATTGTACGTTGCCAAGGTCAGCATCAGATGGCAGCCTAGTCCGGTCCTCCGGGGATTCTTAGCACCCTCTGCCTTCTATATATATATATATATATATATATTCTCACTGTTGGCATATAATTTGCAGTTGCCATTGTACAATAGATGGGTATTTTTAATATTAACACAGTATGCATCTGGGTCATTGTTCAACGGAATTGAGACGTAATTTAATGCAAGGCCAAACCTAAAAGTGTTTAGAAATGCTACTGCTGAAAACTGCTTTAAATATTAATCTCATTTAGGGGACATAAGTAGTTTTTCAGTTGTTCATCAGAACTTGAAGGTGGTCATCATTATTGTTGCTGTCATGATTTAAGGTCCTTTTATAGTTTATTTTTAGCTTTCATGATTCTTAAGATGTGCTACTCTGTGTGTTGGTGTATGATGGAGTTTTTCATAAATGCTATGCTTTGGTATAATGATAATTCATATTCAAATCATGTCTTGACATATGCTCTTTTCTTTAATATGTTGATCAGGGAAACTGGGACTCACGCATAAGCTTAAGTTCTGTCTGTGCCTTTTTTAAACTTTGTTGTATACTGAAAATGGATTGGTATGTTCAGAGATTGTGCTGCCAATCACATTTTTTGCAATGTGTGAAAAAAACAACCCCTGTTTTGGTGATGGAAAAAAGTTTTGGCCAAAATATTGGCGATTACCTTTGTGTACTATCAAAAAACTTTGGCGATTAAAATTGAATTTGGTGAATGGGTTGGTGAAAACTTTAAAAAAAGCCAGAGCAACTGCTGGGTATGCTATTTGTACTAAATAGAATCAGTATGAGTGGCATTTTTATTGCATACTGAGCAGAAACATGCCTTACATTTTCGTATTTAATTTTTCAGTCATTGCAGCAAAAACTGGATGAAGCTAACAGGAAGCTTAAGTCTGTGATAAATACTAATTGCTCTCTGCAGATGACAATCAATAAACTAAATATGACTTCCCAGAAATACATAGACAAGGAAGTGCTGCTTAAAGAAAAGGTAATGGAAATTTTGTGTTTCCTGTTATAGCATGTGTACATGTCCTTTGTAAAATATTGAGAGTTGGTGAAATGTACTGATGACTTATCCCTTTTATTTATTTATTTATTTATTTATTTATTTATTTATTTATTTATTTGCTGCTTCTGCTGTCATTATTTTAAAATAATTCATTGTTGTATTTTGCATTGTCAGCTATGACTAAAGTTTTAGATGCATAGAGAAATCATATATACTGACTCATTTTTACAAAGCATCAAAAACAACGATAAAGTTCATTTGATTTGAAATGAGTAAGGCAAAAGAGGACATTAGAATAATTCTTGATGTCTACATATCACGCTTAAGTTACACAAAAAATACAAGTGGTAGGACTTTTCAGTAGCAACTTCTACCTTCATCAGCCATGGAATGAAACACGTGGTATTAGCATCAGTTGTTGCCAGATTTCAAAATAGCTTTCCAAATGATAGCTAAGTTAAAAGGTGCATCTGCATTACAGATGTTAGGAGTAAGGAAAATTTCAAAGCTTTCGTGGTACCTGAGGGCTTTCCGATTGCTGACTGGAGCGATACATTTAACATTTTGTCAATCGTGGACATATCGCTGATGGTTAAAATTGAAAGGGAGGTGGAAGGATTAACATCAGTGATGTGTTCCACCAATCGCCGGTTGATGCTTCGGCATGTACTACCAGTATAGTGGGTAATGCCTGTGGAAGTGTTGACAGGGATAGAGTTAGACCCCTTATAACTTTAGGGGTTTATTGCAATCTCTGTCTTTTTTAAGGATAAGGTTAAGACATGGAGATGGTTTAACAGCAATCCTGTAGCAGGGTGTCTACCAGGTCACGGTAGTCACCGAAAAGTCACAGAATTAAGGTCGTAAGCCATGGTCATTTTTTTTTTTTTTTTTTTGTGCCTTACTTTGTAAAAATCAAATTTCAGCATAGGCTAAAAAGAAGTTGACAATGACGTCATTTCCTTCCTTCAGACAAGTTCTGAAGCGACACACCATAATACCGTTCTCCCTTTCTACATTCATTGACTCCACTTGGCACTTTGCCAACCGCGGTTCTCCCAATGTAAGCTGACAGTGGCAGTAATGTCTTTTTGTCGAACGTAAACTACTAATAATCTGCTTGTTTGCTTCGCAGAAAAATTCGTCGAGGGTCAATTAGGGCTGAACGATGTACCAGTATATCGCAGAAAACCGGTTTAAGTTTTACATTGAGGCTCCGATTTTTGGCTAACGGTACTACGATGTGTCGTCCTTCGCGACATCGCGATGCAATGTATGATGAAGTACAATGTTGATGAAACCACACGATGGCGTCGCTGACATCGAACCTCGGAGCTTTGTGCATGATGGGAATCCATCACGAAGCAAACACGATGTTTAAACCGGTTCTTATCGGGCCACCACGTGTCGATGATGCCACAAATTGGCAAATTTGCAGGTACTACTATCTGCCAGCAGAAATGGTGTTCGAACAGGTTTTGATCAGTATGATACCAAAACTAAATTGTTCCAAGTCATAATAAATGCTGCTGCATGTTTGCATGCCGTGACTGCAATCTCCGGGATCTCGGGAATTTACCACAGTTTAAGAAGTATTAATAGTTGGCGGGTAATTAGCGCGTCTTTTGTAAAAAAAGATCATGCATATATCATCGGTTTGTCTGTCCGTCCGAGGACTCCATATCTCTGCAACTATTAGTCCAGTTTGAAAAATTCTTTTTGCATTGGGAAGCTTAAAATGTAAGAATGATGATCCTGGCATTAAGAGTTTTTCGGGTTGCGCAACTTCGCCGCTAGAGGGCGTAAATGCAGATGATGTTGAATTTAAAATGCATTTTATTTTATATATTTGCTTCTAAATATCCGACTGAAAAAATTATTTCTTCCTTTCGATGCCATTTATAACGAAGACTATTTTAGGCACAGTTTCTTTTTCAAGTAATGCATAGATTTTCCACTAGGGGACGTAAAGGTAACTTGCGTTTACCCTGATATCTCTGCTTCTAAAACTTCAATTTAAAATATTCTTTCTGCATCGGATACTGCTCCTGATGAGAAATGTTTTGCATGTAATTTCAAAATCTTGATAAAGTATGGTTTGGCCACCAGGGGGCGTAAGCGTTTGTTTTTGCTTCTGATGTATTTGCAACAAAATCTGAGCTTCTGAAAAAGTCAACTGAAAAAATCATTTCGTAGACCGATACCTCTTGCCTCATAAAACGTATTGAAAACACCTCCTGCTTAAAATAGTTCATAGTTTTCCCACTAGGGGTGTAGATGTATATCTTATTTTTGTCAATACCCCTGCTTCTAAGAGTCTGATTTGAAAAATTCCTTTTCAGTGGGAGCGTTTCTGCTGCGAAATGTTTCTTATATAATTTCAAATCTTTCTTAATGCACAAGTCTGCCACTAGAGGGCGTTAAGCTCACATTTCCATTTACAGCAATATCTGCAGGACTAAAAACTCGATATAAAAGATTATTTTTAACTTGATATAAAAAATACCTCATTTTACCACTAGGGGACGCCAATGTTTTATCTGTTTTTCTTAATATATTTGCTTCTAAATGTACGATTTAAGAAATTCTTTCCGCACCAGATGCCAGTTACCTTGTGGAACACTTTAGGTTAATATTTGAGGAGTTTCACAGTTCTGCCACTAGGTAGTGTTTATGTACTTCTGCTTGCAGCTGTATCTCTGCTTCTAAAAATCCTATTGAGAATTTTTTTTTTTTTTTACTGTATGCCATTTTCCACAATAGAAATGTGGTGCATTATTCTCTTTAAACTATGCACAGAATTCCCGCTAGGGTGCATAAAGGTCAATACCTTTTCCTCACTGTCTCTTCTTCCGGCAGACCTATTTGAAAAGTTCTTTTTCATTAACATAGTTTTTTTCCATGAATATTGTTTTTACTTTCCCATTACGCATAGAGTTATATAATGTTTCTTTATTTCTCTTTTTTAACTTTTCGATTTGGAAATATGTTTGTCTCTGATACCTTCCTTCTGCTGTGAGAAACATTTTGTGCGCAGTTTGTTAATTTTCGAACTGGTTGCATTGTCTTTGAATAACTTTGATAAATTTAATTCACATCAGAAAAGATTCAAGACGTGCTCATTACAACCCAAAATTCGTTGTAATCTTTCTTGTTTTCTTTTTTTGTTCATGTTTTAGCGAAACAGTATTAAAGAGATGTATAGGCACTTAAAATTACATCTGTATAATTTTCCGCATGTCAGCACACTTCCACTCTTTCAGAGAATTGTTTAATTTTTCTCAACATTTCCAAAATATTTAATCAGACCTAAGCTAGGAAAAAATAAAAAAAAAAAGCCTTACTGCAGATTTTGGTACTTTCCGATGGAATTTTGCCATTAGAATTGGTGTAAATGCACTGCACGTTGAGTAAGCAGACACAAAAATATTACACTTTCAGGCTAGGCCCAAAAAATGAAAAGGCCTGACTGCCTACGGAATTTCACCATGAAAATAGTTATGAATGCACTGCATGTTGAGTAGACAGACACAAAAATATCACATTTTCAAAAATTTTAATAGGCCTAAGCTAAGCACACACACACAAAAAAAAAAAAAGAAAGAAAGAAAGAATAAATAATAAAGGCCTAACCATAGGTTTGGGTACTTCCTGATGAAACTTCACCTGAAAACTCTGTACAAATGTAGTAAGCGTAAAGTAGATGGACCGAGTAACATATTAAAAAATAATAATACTCAGGCCACATATTCAACATATATTCAAATAATAAAACTAAATGCTGCATCAAAATTTAAAGAAGCACTAAGAAAACAGAAAAGTAGCAAGCAGGGAAAGAAAAGGAAATCAGATGTGCTGTGGAAAGAATTAAAAAACTGAAAGAAAGAAAAAGTTATTGGAACAGGCTGAAGAAGCTTATGCAATAGAAACAGAAATTAAAGCAACATACACATACACTGCAGAGTTGAAGCTATGCCATACATTGCATTTGGATTGTTGAAATTCTTCATTAGTGCCCTGGGGGATAAATGTTATCCAGTGAGGAAGTGTTTGATTTAGATAACTTCCACTAAATTATGGGTTTTACATTGGAATAAAGGAAATAACTTAATCAAATTTTCGGGTTTTTAGTTTTATGCATGCACAGTAACACCGAGCCTTGCATATCTACTTGATGCATGTTTGCTATAACATATATACAGCATTTTTACCCATTCCCGACATAAGTTATCAACATCACGCTGAAAATTTCCACCAATTGGAAGCTGCATACTTTGAAGTCTAGAAATCTTTGCTTATGGTACACTTGTTTCTTTCTGGCTTCCCTGATCAGAGGAGGAGGAATTCTCATTGGTATTGCTTTTTTGTTGATTTATTAAGGACATTCTTGTAAAAATGTTTTCCAATAAAAGAGAAAGTTATGCTGAAAGTGAAATATTGGTAAAATGTCACAGAAATCCATAAAATTACAAGAAAAAGTGGACATAATAAGTATGAGACTGGTGAGTTAATAACTGAACTTTCAAACTCTGTAAAATGGTTCTAGCCACCCCACATATTCAACTGACAGAACCCTTATGTAAATTTTGTTTTTTTCTTTTGCTACCTAACAAACACACCTTAAGTTCAACCTATGGATCAAGGAGCTATTGCCACTTTTGAATCATATTATTCATTGCATCATGATCTGAAGACAGCTTATTTTAGTAACAGTTAGTAGGGACAATGCAACTGTTAAACGGTTTAGTTGTGATTCTAATATTTTGCATGCAGTATCACAGGAAGTGCATGGAAAATGATGATGACAGTAATGCATGGTTGTACTTTGACATAAACTTTTTGTACACAATTTGTGACTGATTTGGAAGGATTTGAACCAACTATTAGATTAATAATATTGTTCAAGAAATTCTCTCTCTCTCAAGCTACCTGAAAAGCTTGATTTGGAAACTGATGACGTGAAAGAATTGTTAGCCTCACACAGTAGAAGATATAGCACTGAGGGCTTGATTGAACTGGAAACATGGTCAGGGAAAGTGGCTCATAAGAACACTCAGTTGAATAAACTGCTAAAGAAAACATACACTAACAAACATGCTCCATAAAACTTTCAAAATCATAGAACAGCTTGTAAATAAAATTGATAAGTGTGGCCCTGATATTGAGTGCAGTTCTTCAGTTGTGTATATGTTTCGGATACTTTGTGCAAGAGTGTGAAGCTTGTTTTGAATAGCATTTGTTTGCTGAGTAAATAGTGTTATCAAAAATTAAAATAAATTGCTATTGATTTTAATTGTCGATAACAGTCTAAACCTTTATAATGTACTTCCTATACTCGCTTAACATACTTTTGTGTAGCATGCAGGTTTCCCGGTTTCAAGTAATTCTTTATAGTGGGGTATTTTGTGTTTTTCACTAAATGCAAGCTTATTGGCAAGAAAACTGCTATTTATTTTAACTTTTTAGGAATCATTTTATATGCTCAATTTATCCTTTTAATTTTTTAATTACATAATCAGATTTTATATTTCATTAAAATGGCCAAACTCCTACACTATGGACAGAAAAAATAGTCGAGAAAACTTAGCTTTAGGGTTAAGAAATGTCCTGTAAAAGTCAAGGAAAGGTAAAGAAAAGGTCAAGAAATTGAGTCTCCTGAAAATGGTAGACACCATGATCCAACAATTCCCTGGGTTTCTCAGGCATTGCAACAAGATCTACTTTTTCATGAAATCTTTTGAAGCTTGGTTTCAGCAGTGGTTTAGTCATAACATCTTCCAATATCTGTTGTGTTGAACAATACTCTATTTCAATTACTTCTTTGTTTTTCACATTTTTTATATGCTGATATTTCACATCTATGTGTTTCATTCTGCAGTTGTTCTTTTTCTTACTGTGACAGTTTTGTGGTTGTTTGTCTTCTAATACAAAAATAGGCAAATCTTCTTTTAAATGTAGGTACTCTAAAAGTTGTATCATTCACATAAGATCTTGTGTAGATTGTGCAGCAGGCATGTATTCTGCTTCTGTTGAAGATAATGCAACTGTGTTTCACTTTTGAGATTTCCATGAAACACAGGTTTTTCCCAATATTACCATCCATTTCTTGAAGTCAATTTTCTATCTCTTATCTTGAACTGACTCAGCATCACTGTAAACTTTGAGCACTGGTTTTTCTTCTGTAGAGATTTTTAATTTCAAATATTTTAGGGGTATACAGATAACAAATAACACATTACACTCCATTCCAGTCTTGCTGTCTTGGACTCTCATTTCTTCTGCCCAGTAAATGCTTTGCACATGATACATCTGGTCTTGTAACATTTTAAAATACGCTTTAGCAAACTTGTTGCTTGTTAGCACGTCTTTTGTAAAAAAAGGTTGTGCTTATGTTATTGGTTTGTCAGTCCGTCCCCTTATCCATGATATCTCTGCAACTATTAGTCCGATTTGAAAAATTCTTTTTGCATTGGGAAGCTTAAAGTATGTGAATGATGATCCTTCATTTCGTTGTTGTTTTCTTATGATGTACAATTTCGCCGCTAGAGGGCATAAATGCAGATGTCGAATTCAAAAATAATTTTTATTCCCCACATTTGCTTCTAAACATCCAATTGAAAAAATTCTTTTATCTTTCGATTCCATTTATGTCAAAGAGTATTTTAGATATAGATACTTTTTCAAATTACGCAAGATTTTCCGCTAGGGGGCGTAAAAGTAAATTACATTTTCCCCGATAACTCTTCTTCTAAAACTCAGATTCGAAAAAATTTCTTCAGCGGATACACCTCCTGATGGAAAATCTTTTGCATATAATTTCTAATTTTTGGTAAAGAATGCTTTGGCCACCAGTGGGCATAAGAGTTAATTTTTGCTTCTGTTGTATTTGCCATAAAATCTAAGCTTCTAAAATATCGATTGAAAAAATTTCTTTCATGGACTGATGCCACTCACATCGATAAACCTTTTTCAGAATATTTTGTTCTTAAAATATTCCACAGTTTCTCCACCAGGGGGCATAGATGTATATCTTATTTTTGTCAATATCTCTACTTCTAGGAGTCCGATTTGAAAAATTCCTTCTTTGTTGGATAGTGTTTTAGTGTGGCATATTTTTCATATAATTTTAAAATTTTCAAGTAATTCATAGACTTTCCGCTAGGGGGCATAGAGGTAAATTGCATTTCCCCCCTATATATCTCTGCTTCTAAATCTCCAATTTGAAAAATTCTTTCTGCACCGGATACAGCTCCTGATGGGAAATCACACAATTTCTAATTTTTGTAAAAAAAAAAAATGGTTTGGCCACCAGGGAGCGGAAATCTTAATTTCCGCTTCTGATCATGGTTCGTACGCATCCTGGAATTCTCTTTTGTCCTGGAAATGTCCTAAAATTCTGCTACATGTCCTGGAATTTTATCCATTCCAGTCTTTTTGTCCCTGTGCGATGTTTGTAGTTGAGGATTTTTCTACTGACATAACTTATGTCTGACAAATCATCCCCCTCCACCACACCCTCACACCATCTCCTCCCACCACCACCACACCCTCTGCTAAATGCAGGGGGGGCTGTTGTTTTTTTTGTCTGTTAAAATGACTGAAGCTGCGTTATTGGCATCTTTCAGCGTCATGTTTATGTTATCACTTTGTCTGTTTGACCGGGAAAACCATATCTCTGCAATTATTAGTTCAATTTGTAAAAAAAAAATTTGTATTGGGAAGCTTAAAACGTAGAAATGATAATCCATTTGTTCCGGGGGGGGGGGTTTTCCGATTCACTTGCCGCTAGAGGGCGCATAAAGATCGTATTGAATTTTAAATTAATTTTATTTCGTACATTTGCTTCTAAATATCCAATTGAAAAAATTCTTCCTTTCGATAACATTTATATCGAAGACTATTTTGGTTACAGTCCCTTTTTCAAATAAAGCATACATTTTCTGCTAGGAGGGCGTAACGGAAAATCACGATTTTCCCAGTATCTCCGCTTCTAAAAGTCTGATTTGAAAAATTATTCCTGTGTTGGATACAGCTCTTGAGGGGACATGTTTTGTATATAATTTCTCATTTTTGGTAAAGAATAGTTTGGCCATCAGGGGGTGTAAACATTTACTTTTGCTTCTGATGTATTTGCAATAAAATCTGAGCTCGAAACTCAATTGAAAAAATTCCTCCGTGGACCGATACCATCCACCTCCAAAAACATTTTGAGAATACCTCCTGCTTAAATAGTGCATAATTTTTCCACCAGGGGGTGTACACGTATATTTTATTTTTGTCCACATCTCTGTTTCTAGGAGTACGATTTGAAAAATTCTTTCTTTGTTGAACATTTTCGGTACGAAATGTTTCTCATATAATTTCAAGTATTTCTTAATGCACAAGTGCACCACTAGAGGGCGTAAGTTCGTGTTTCCGTTTACAGCAATATCTACGGGACTAATAATTTTCTGCTGGGGGCGTAACAGTAATTCGAGATTTTCTCAATATCTCCACTTCTAAAATCCGATTTGAAAAATTCTTCCTGCATTAGATACAGCTCTTGAGGGGAATGTTTTGCATATAATTTCTCATTTTTGGTAAAGAATGGTTTGGCCGCCAGGGAGTGTAAGTTTATTTTTGCTTCTGATGTATTTGCAATAAAATCTGAGCTCGAAACTCGATGGAAAAAGTTCCTCGGTGGTTCGATGCCGCTCACCTCCAAAAAAAACTTTTTTAAAAATACCTCCTGCTTAAATAGTGCATAATTTTTCCACCAGGCGGCGTACACGTAGATCTTATTTTTGCCTATATCTCTGTTTCTAGGAGTACGATTTGAAAAATTCTTTCTTTGTTGGAGAACATTTTCGGTGCAAAATGTTTCTCGTATAATTTCAAATATTTCTTAATGCACAAGTGCACCACTAGAGGGCGTAAACTCACATTTCCGTTTGCAGCAATATCTACGGGACTAATAACCCGATTGAAAAATATTCTCTTTCGACCAGATACTACTAACTATGAAAACTCCTTGTGTGTATTTTCTTCCCAAAATAATGCACAATTTTGCTGCTAGGAGGCACAAATATTTAATCTATTTTTTCTCAATATCTGTACTTTTAAATGTCCGATTTAAAAAATGCTTTTAACAGCAGATACCATTTTCCTTATGGAACACTTTAGGTTTGTATTTGAGGAGGGTTTGTGGTTCACAATTCTGGCGCTGGGTCGTGTTGTGCACTTCCGTTTGCAGCCTATCTCTGCCTCTAGAAACTCTATTGAGAAATTTCTTTTTTTACTGTATGCCATTCTCTATAATAAAGATTTTCAACTTTTCGATTGGGAAAAATTCTTCCGCTAAAAAGCATACAGTTATATCATGTTTCCTTCGCTATCTCTGCTTTTAATTGTTTGATTTAAAAATCTTTGTCTCTAATACCTTCCTTCTGCTATGCGAAGCTTTTTTTGCACCATTTGTTAATTTTCGTAACATACTTTTTAGCCACTGGTAGAAGGTAAGTAGCTGATTTTTTTTTTTTTTTTTTTTTTTTTTTGTGGGTTATTTTGACCTTTACTGAAATTTGCTAATGAATGCTGTATATAAAAATTTGCCATAAAATTTGATTGCTTTGTAACATCAAAAACTTAAATCTAGTTGTTTTTGTTTGGTATTTTCTGAGCAAACTAATCACTTTACATCTTCTATAATTAGTTTTCTAATCATGCCCAGTTAAATTGTCTTGATCACTAATAAATGCAGTTGTACACAGCCCTGGTATTTAAGGTTTTCCCATCATTCTCTTTCATTTCATGTTGGAAATTTCTGTGCATACTGTTTTTGCTGGAGAGTACAAATTTAAAACATAGCTACAGCATCAATATTTTGTTGAAAATTCCTTCCCTAAATAAAATGTAACACAAATACTTGCTCCCATGATTATGTGTTTAAGAAATAGCAATCCGTTTGGTCCTTTGAAAAAGTTCCAAATATTTCACCTTTCCTTACCCTTAAATTTCCAATGTAAGCATTATTTCAAAATAATTAAATATAAATAGTATTTTATGTATTGATTGTGTGGTATATGAAAGCATTTTCAAGAGTAATGCCACATACCTATGTATTTTTGAGTTTTATGTTGGGGTTTTTTTATTCTGTAATTTGCTTCAATAATTGAACTAAAGCCAAAGTAAAAAATAAGTTTCTCAAAATCAGTGTAGTATAGTATACAAAAGTTTAGTAGATATTAAATCTGGTCACATTTTCAGTGACAGTTTTGGTATTTCAGTATTTATCCGTGATTCTAAGTTTCTGATTAGTTGCAGTGGACAACATTTTTAACATTCTGCATTCTGTATTAAGTTTGCCCAAGCATGTAAGAAGCTGTTTGTTGTAGGTTAAAGGTTGAACAGACTTATGGTTTCATTATATTTTAAATAAGAGTGTTTGGATCGTATGTCCTGGAAAAAAAAAATCCAAAAGTTCTGGAAATGTCCTGGAAAAGTCCTGGAATTTTGTGATTGAAAAAGCGTATGAAGCATGTCTGATGCATTTGCAGCAAAATATGAGCTTCTAAATTCTTGATTGAAAAAAAGTAGTTTGTTGACCGATACTACTCGTGTCAACAAACCTTTTAGGAACATTTTCTTCTTGAAATAATGCATGGTCTCTACACCAGGGGGCGTAGTTGTATATCTTATTTTTGTCAATATCTCTACTTCTAGGAGTCCGATTTAAAAAATTCCATCTTTGTTAGATAGTGTTTCCGATGCGAAATGTTTTTCCTATAAATTCAAATTTTTCAAGTATATCATAGACTTTCCGCTAGGGGGCACAAAGGTAAATTGTGTTTTTCTGCGTTATTTCTGCTTCTAAAACTCCGATTTGAAAAATTCTTCCTGTATCGCATACAAGACCTGATGGAAAATATTTTTCACATAATTTCTAATGTTTGGTAAAGAATGGGTTGGCCACCAGAGGGCATAAGTGTTATTTTCTGCTTCTAATGTATTTGTAGCAAAATTTGGGCTCCTGAAAGCTCCACTAAATTTTTTTCTTGGACCAATACCGCTCATATGGATAAACCTTTTGAGAATACTTTGTTCCTAAAATAATGCATGGTTTTCCCACCAGGAGACGTAAAGTCACATCTTATTTTGGTCGATATCTCTGTTTCAAAGAGTCCAGTTTGAAAAATTCTTTCTCTGATGGAGAGTGTTTCCTGTGCAAAATGTTTTTCATATAAATTCATGTTTTTCTTAACGCACAAGTCTGCAACCAGAGGGCGTAAGCTCACGATTCCGTTTACAGCAATATCTGAGGGATTAAAAACCCAACTGAAAAACTTCTTTCTTCCGTCAGATGCTATTGTTTTCCATACCGGTTCCATTGACTTTGAATAGCTTTGATAAGTTTAATTTGTGTCAGAACAGATTCAAAAGACGTGCTTATTACACCCGAAAATTCGGTGTCATCTTTCTTGTTGATATTTCTTATTGGTTTCTAATAGATCTTCTTCTCCTTGCAAATTGATAAAATGTTTCAAGGAATGTGTATGTTGGCTTTGCATTTTGCAATTAAAAATTCTCCACCAGATGTTCAGTCTTTTTCTGTTGACTTAAATAGAACTTTCCTACTGAGTCTCTTGAGATGCCTAGAAATAACTTTACTTCTCCTAAGCTCTTAGGCTTGTAATTTCATATCTCTCTTTCAACCTCTTTAATTTGAGATTCATTCTTGGCATTGGCAGGTACATTATCAACATTTGCAATAAGATAGATTGTATTCTCTGTTTCTGACTTGGTAAACGAGCAAGAATCACTTTTGCTTTGCTCAAATCCATTTCCTTTTAATGTTTCTCGTAGATCTGCATTCCATACTTTAGCGGCTTGCTTCAAATCATAAATGGATTTATGTAGTTTACAGACTTTATTTTCTTCTCCTTTTTGAACATATCCTTATGGTTGTTGCATGTAGAGCTCTTCTAACTTTCCATGAAGGAAGCCGACTTAACATCAAAATGATGTACTTTCATTTTCTGATGACAAGCTGCTGCAAGAAAAACTCATGTACAAGGGTTGTACCTAAAGCAATGCAAAAGTGGGCATAACTTTTTTATTAACTGACAGAGGTCCTTCAAATTGCACATGTCGGTAGAGTAACTCTTCCTCTATACAAAGGTACTACTCAACTTGGTCTCCATCACAAGCAATGCATTTGCACCATCATTGAACCCAACTCTCAAATCCTCTTTAAAAAAATTCAGGTGTGGACTGTTGTACCCACTTCTTCACAACCACTTTCACCTCATCTGTGTCAACAAACCATTGTCCTCAGAGACTGTCCTTCATTAGACTGAACAGGTGGAAGTCAGAGGGTGCCAGATCCAGGTGGTATGGTGGGTGGGGGACCACCGACCAGCCTAATTTGCTGATCACCTGATTTGTTGCCAAAGATGTGTGTGGTCTTGCATTGTCTAGGTGAATGTGGGTTCTTTTTAGATTCTTGCTCGGTCTCTTCCTCCTTATGGCTTTTCTAAGCTGCTTGAGTGTCTCAATGTACAGTTTGCTGGTCACGGTGTGATCACATTCCAAAAATCAAAGAGAATGACACCCTTGTCATCCCAAAAAATGGTCACCCTGACTTTCTGTGCTGAACCCTGGCTCTTGAACTTGTTAGGCCTTGGTGAAGAGGTGTAACGCCATTCCATGGATTGATTATTTGTTTCCAGATCGTAAAGATATGCCTACGTTTCATCCCCTGTCAACCAGATTGGAAAAAAGAACAGTTTCTTCATTGGCTTAAAATGCTACCAGCAGATCAGAGCAGACTTCCACCCTTTTCTCCTTCAAATCGGGTGTCAACTTCCGAGGTACCCACTTTGCACAAACTTTACGAAGCCCTAAGTCTTTCCGCCATCTTCTGTATGGCATTGTGACCACAGTCCAGTTGTGCAACAAGCTCACAGATTGTGACTCTTCTCTCTGTGTGAATCAATTCATCCACTCGCTGATGATTTATGTCAGTGGTCGCAGATGATGGTCTCCCACTACGTGGTATTTCTTCAATGCTGGTTTCCCCTACTTTAAGCTTCTTCATCCATCTGTGCACATTGCTGTTGTCAATGGTGTCATCTCCGTAAACATTCTGTAGCCTTCTGTGGATGTCGAACAGCCTGCACCCCTCCTTCACCAAGAACTCAATGATGGCACGTTGCTTCTGCTTCAAATCCATTATTTACCTGCAATGAAGAAAAAGGGTTATTCTCCCAACATGTGCAATTTGAACGACCTCTGTCAGTCAATAAAAAAGTTATGCCCACTTTTGCATTACTTTCCGTACAACCCTCGCTTACCATACTTGCAAATTTTTCATCAAAGTATGTGCCAAAATGCTGATTATAGTCTTTTGCTACTCATCTGGCTTCATACTTTGTCTTCACCTTTTTCATTGCATTTTGTTTTAAAGATGTACAGTAGAACTCCAATTATCCAGATTAACTCTGGCCACAGCCCTTTAATAATGATAAATTCTACACAGTTTAAAAAATAAATATCTATTTTACTGCATTATCATTCTGTATGATTTAAATGAACAAAAAAACTAAAAACACATAAATAAATCAACAAAAATCTTAATTTGACTTGGTCTTGAAAGAAGAACAAGCAACCCAGATAATTGGAGTTTCAGATATCTGGAGTCCAGATAATTGGAGTTTTACTGTACTTGCATTCTATTGCCTTTTTACCTCTTGGTGAATTTGTTAAAGTCCAAGTTTTATTTCATCTGAGAGAATTTATTTCTTCCACTTCCATTGCTGCAATCCATCTTTCTTTTTGTACTTCTGGTAGCTCTTCTACTGACTTTGTATCTGTACTTTAAATCTCTTGGTTGATTTCAGCTTTGTAGCTCAGCCCTTCAGGAGGTTTACCTTTCGTTACTCTCTCTCTGTACACACACACACACACACACACACACACACACACACACACACACAACCAACAATGCAGAAAAAAGAAAAAACCAAAAAAGACTTAAGAAAAATAATTAAAAAAATAATAAATAAACGACTCAAAGCTCACATACTATATTGACAAAAGTCACCGGACACCTAGAAGAGAAACACAACATAGCATTTATTGACATACATTAGTACAGTGTCAGTCCACCTTTGGCCTTAATGCATGCATTGACCCTTCGAGACATGCTTTCGACAAGGTTTTGGAACACAGCGATAGGTATGCGCTTCCATTCAGTACATAATGCTGCCGCTAACTGTTGCTTAGTAGTAAGCCTTGGTTCCAAACTTCTTATGCGACGCTCTAATTCATCCCATAGGTGCTCTATGGGATTAAGATCAGGGCTCTGTTCTGGCCAGTCCACACACGATGCGGAATTATGGTCAAACCATGCTGAAACAGTCCTTGTTTTATGGCTCGGTGCATTATCCTGCTGGTACCAACAAGGTTTGGTTCCATAGTATTGCATAGCTGCCAATCCTTCCGATTTTGGGGCGTCTTTCCGATATTCCTATCGGAAAGTGATTTCTTCCAATTTTTCATTCTCATACCAACAATCCCTATTTTTTTCTCCCCAGTTCAAGAGCAAAAAAAAAAAAAATTCTTTATTCCACTTCAAAAAATCCTTAACACGAGATGATTAAAAAGAAAAAAATTCTCCTTATTTCCGCTGTGAAAAGAAAGTGCGAGCGGCACAGTTTTCTGCTTACGCATGCACTTTTGGATGGATCCGAGTACCTTCCCCTGCGCACGCGGCACAACGCTGGTGACAATTCCCATCAGGCTATGCAGCTACGTAACGTAAGGTTACAATCACATTCTCTCCCCCGTTCTCCTTTTCAGATAACGCATTGTTCGTCCCCGGGGTCGCAGCTTCTCAGAGGCCAGCATGGGTGTGTCTTGCATTCCAGCACTCCCAGTTCGAAATGCTATTTCAGAACGTAGTTATCGTAGAAAAAAATTCAAACGGATTTTAAATCTGTGGAATTTTTAAGCCCAGATCGATACCCAACATGATGAAATTAAGCAAAAGCTGCCAGTTTTGGGAAATTAAAAATGCATTAGGCATGGTTTTGTAACTTCTTCTGTGGCAATAAATTTGACCTAACAAAAGAATGCTACTGTAAAAGGAAGTTGGAGGGGAAAAAAAAATAAAAAAGTTCAATGTTCATTCGACCCTGTGCTTCTCCAGCAATGATTTATTTTGCTGGTCCAGTAGTCAGTAAGTTTCCTACGCTTCTCAACTGTGTTTTTTTTGTTCGTCGCTCGATAACATGCATAAAAATGTCTTGGCTTGATTCAAAGAAATTAATATGTTGGGGTACTATTTTTTTCCTCTGCAAATTGCATCTCTTTAAGCTGTTACTGTTTTACTACAGCAGTTTTACTCGCATTTTTTTCAAGTGTCAATAAATTTAGTGTTAGTGATTTGCTATGAGCAGCAATATGAAAGGGGGGAAAAAGTACTGTCAAACATTCCGTGATGCGTATTCTGCGGAATTCCTGTGTATTGCAAATTCTTCAAAAAATGAAGAATATGCATTTTGCACTGCGTGTCATGTAATTTCAGCGTTTCGCGTGGTGGAAGGAATGATATTACTAATCATATTTCTAGTGCCCAGCACAAATCTAATGTTGACTGCGTAGGAAAAAAAATACGAAATTAACTTCCTTTGTTAAAAGTTTTAATGAACTGGATGCGATTCGTGCAAAATGTTTGTTCACTTCATCTTTAGTTCAGGGTGCGCACGCGTGCTTGAAAACCTGAAAGTCCTGGAAAATCATGATTACGTTTTCAAGGCCTGAATATCCTGGAAAAACGGTGTTTTTTTAATGCTGTCTTGAAAAGCCTTGAAATTTGAAATTAGTACTTAAAAAAATGCCCTTTTAGGAAATCGTGTTACTGTTACCCCCTTCATTTTTTAAAGTTCCTTTTCTCTGTTCTCAAAAAAACCACAGGCAGCGGTTTCCGACGTGCACCAAAGCCTAATTTGGCTGGGGGAAAAAAAGGAAAAAAAAGGCACTACTTCCAGTGCAATAAAATTGGATGATTACTAGTAGGTCGAAGGGGAGCTTGATGTCCGTCCGACAATTGAGAACAGAAGGGGAAAAGAAGAGGCATTTAGCATTTGCAGGGGGTCGCGTATGTACCAAGTCAGCTGGCATCCACCAGTGAGGAGTATGCCTGAACAACACATTCATCTTCTTGTTTATGTGCATGCCACCCTCCCTCCCCTCAAGAGACTTCCACTACTTATGATAAAAAATAAGAAAACTATCTTTGCGAATTTTTCACGAAAGTAGCTGAAATTTTTACATTCACTGTAATTGGATTACAGAAGCTCACTTCCAAAATTCCAATTGAATCGGTTTAAAACTTTAAAAGTTAGCATTGGTAATTTTTATTATGTGTGCCTCTTTGGACAGAGTGAGCCTCCAGCAAAAGGGTGTTACCATAGCAACGGTTGATTGACAGCTGGGAGCGCCCATCTGAAGCCTTGGGTTGGGAAGAAAGCAAACACCTGTTTATCACTTCCACAGCTCAAAAGGACTAGGAGAATATTTTCAGAAATCCATTTTTCCGAATTTTGAAAATAACACAGTAAAATTTTACAGTAGTTAAGATACATCACAATAAAGTTCTAGTGCAAATTTCGCCAAATTCCGTTAGGAACTTTAGCAGATGCAAAAAAAAAAAAAAATCCGTTGCATAATCGGATTGAAAAAAAGAAACAGTAATTATAAATTACGGGAAAAGCAAGTGAATTATTTTTTTAGATGCCATGGTTTATTTAAACAGAGTGATCCTTAAATTTTTTTCTGTGATGATATGGACTCTATTTGAATTACAAACATACGTTTTTATTCAGACGTCTGAGTTACTGTTTTAATAAAAAAATCGTCTATAATTAAAAAGTTTTCAATGGATTTAAGCAATATTCAGCAGATAAACAAACGTATTTCAGTAAATTGCAACATCATGACGTAAATTTGGTAATTTAATTTTTGTCGAAAATTGGGGAACATTTTTTTTTACAATTTCTATTATAGTTAAAGTGAAGGAGGAAATGTGCAACTTGACAGTTCAGTGAGCTGCAGGTGGTGATTTATGGCGATGTGCCAAATGAAAAGAAGCCATTCCATCAGGTCATTCCAAAGGTTGTGTGTGTGGACGCGTCCTCCTGCTGTTTGATCTTAATCGGAATGTTTTTGTGCAGGGGGGGGGTTGAGAGAAATATCCGTTTCAGCTTTACAGCTTTCACGGCTCTTTTTTTTTTTTTTTTTTCTTGGTAATAAATAAAAATCATAGTTGCTGCATTCACCATTGATCCGTGTTTGCATTTCTTGAATATAAACAGCAGACAATCTGAAACAGTGTTGGGCGGGTCTTGATGTTCTTCATTTTGCATATGCTGAGTTCAGTTCTGTGGGAATAAGGAATGACTTATACTGTGAATATATACAAAACTACATATTTTTGAGCTGAAAAAATAGGTCTACTTGTACACAGTAGCTAACGTGTGAACTCAGATGAAGACAATCAGACATACAGACGTCTGATTCCATAAAAAAAAATCAACATAGTTTTTTTATTTACACTACAGGTAAAAAAAGCAAAAACATGTTTTTAAACGTTATAAAGGAAAACGGATTTTTGAAACGCAGGACTTGATGATCTTAATTTCTGAAAGTTTCTTTTTTTCCACATCCTTTTTTTTTCAATTGCAATACTGTCATCATCATCATCATCATTGTCAACCATTATCAATCCACTGCTGGACGAAGGTCTCCCCAAGTTTCCTCTACAACGGTCTGTCTTGTGCCAGTCTCCTCCATGTCACCCCTGCATACTTTCGAATTTCATCCACCCATCTCCCATGTGGTCTTCTTCTGGGTCTTTTCCTGTCCCTGGGAATCCAGGATACTATGAGTTATATCACTTAGTGATATGGCAGATTTTCGGTTGCTGATATCCGCGATCGTAAGCGGTAGTTGCATTGCGATTGTTGATGATGACAAGATAAATACTGGAGTGATGTAAAATGTTGCATAAACTAAAAAAAAAAAAAAAAAAGCCCCCCCCCCCCCCCCGAACTTTTATTTGGTCATCATAGCTGATCAACCATTTCATTCCATGAACATCAGCACAGTTCAGTCATTTGAACATTGGGGGTATCTGAAGGAATTCAGCCGTGTGTTTAAGCGCCCTAGCGCAACGAAAACATGCTAATTTTGGACAGTTCTATTCCCTTCCTCTCTACCATCCCTAATAATTGAGAGTGCATACTGTATTTTCAAATATTCTATTTATGAGCTAGTTTTCGCGCTGTTCGTTATGCTTTTATTTTCGAAATTCCTAACACTTTTGAACTATGGTTGCAGAAACGTTTATGCTTTGGGTTTGTCTGTAGGATAATTCTGCATGAAAGCGGTTGAATTTCAAGCGAAATTTTAGTATGCTGTTGGGTACAACCTGAAACCTACCCTCTTGAAAAAGGTCAAAATTAAATTTAAAGGCCAAGACATAAGAGCAGTATTTGTTCTCCAAGCTTAGGAATGTTAACTCACATAAAATCTGTTTGATTGCGACAAAGTTTTGGTATGTTATCAGGGAGGAGAAACCTACCCTTGTAGAAAATGATCCAACTTGAATTCAAAGGTCAGGGCATAAGAACAGAATTTATTCTTTATGGTCTTGTGCTTGATAAACTTGATCAATTTGCATAAAGCACATTCATCCATTTGCATCTTTCATCATTTTTATTACTTAAAACTGAAATTACTTTACAGTATCATGTTCAAATAATTTTTTTAAAGCATAATAATCATCCTGGAATTTTTTTGTATATGGCCTGAAAAGTCCTTGAATTTTTTTGTATATGTCCTGGAAAAGGCCTGGAAAGTCCTTGAATTTTTTTCCCCCAAAAGTGTACGAACCCTGTTAGTTGAGCATAATTTACTAATTAGTGTCACTCATTTATTTCATTTTTTTTTATTTGACTGTCTCATCGTCCATCTCTCTGTAAGATAATCCTAGCATGAAAATGGTTTGTTTTTTAAAACATTTTAGTTTGTTCTGTGACGGTGTGGGATACAATCCTATTGGATTTGGGGGTCAAAGGTTGTGGAACATTCTTCCCTTTAGATGCAAGCTTCCAGAAAAATAAATTTTCATCTCTTTATAGATCATAATGATATAGCATAGTAATGAGAAGTTCTGTATGGATAATCAAAATAAACATGCCGATAAATTCAAACATCTGTAGTCATATCAGTTAAAAGTTGATACTTGAGTTAGGTAACATATCGTTTTTTGATCGATATGTTCAGTACATTTAATCAACATGCGCGACAAGTAATTTCATTGGATATATCGATTAAAAATTTCATCGAATATATCGATTATTATTTTTACGATTTTCGGTTTCTGAAAGTTGGCAGGTATGGTATTGCCACAAAGTTGGTAGGGCATAATTGTCCAGAATATCGGGGCAGACTTGCTGGTTAACAGGTTTGTTCACGATAACCAATGGGCCGGGACCATAATGCGAAAAACACTCCCACATGAGTACACTGCCAGCTCTAAACCTGACCGTAGGAACAGCACACCGTGGTAAATAGCGTTCCCCCGGCTGCCGCCATACCCACACACGACCATCAGATTGATGGATCGTGTATCTGGATTCATCAGTCCATAGAACCCGCTTCCATTGATTTACAGTCCACGATAAATGTTCTTTACGCCATGCTAAACGACAAGTAGCATTCCAAGTGGAGATGAAAGGCTTATGAGCAGCCGCACAGCCACGGTAAGCCATGGAAGGAAGTTCTCTGTGAATGGTATGTGTACATACCGAGGTTCCAGCATTTTTACTCACCTGTACACTGATGGCTTGTGCAGTACTCCGTCGATTAGCTGTAACGACTCTCCTGAGGCTTCGACGTCCTCTATCACTGATTTTCTTATTTCTGCCGGTACACTTTGCCGCTTCAGGCATGCCATGTGTCTTCCACTTATTCTGTACATCCAAACCAGTTGACTTGGTTATGTTTAAACACCTCTCGGTTTCTCTTATGGACAGCCCACTAATATAACATCCAACAATCTTTCCTTTCTCAAAGTCAGTTCTCTCCTGCCATAACATTTTCACTCAACCTCACAGTGCGATATGATCGCGGTCAGCTGCCAGCTTGTTTTTATACTGTTTGCAGCTGTACTGTGCATCTTAACAATGCAGCGTATCCGTTCATTTGCTTTTGACGGGGTGCCCGGTGACTTTTGTCAATTATATAGTTTATAATAGAGAACAAAATAAAATGAAAAAATCGATACAATGCGAAGAGTAAAGCATACATGCCAAGTGCTCTGTTTTGAGCAAAGTTGCTCCGTTTTCAACAGCTAAATCCGCGTGCTCCGCTCAAGGCTTAAAAACTCAGGTCGTTAGAAGTTAATTTTTTTGTTATTATCCTTATTATTTCAGTGGTTTTTAAAAGCTTAAATTGAAAATTCTTCCAAGTGTATTAAAGGATGCTTTTCATTTTTTTTTGTTTTTTTTTTTTTGTTGTTGTTTGTTTTTTTCTTTAAATGCCGTTTTTCAGTATGTGTGTTTGTAACTATGGAAGAAAGGGATATTTCACTCTTCTTGGCGCTTGTCGTGTTATCAAGGCCAATCTGTTTCACTGCATTTGTAAGTGCATTCGAACTTGTTTATAGCCAATGGCTTTGGAGGCCAACAGAGAGCTGAACAGGTCTTGGGAGAGAGATTACTCTGAAACGGCTCCGTGCGTGGCAGGAGAAGATATGAATGTGAGTGACGTCATAGCGGAGCATTGGCCCTTGGCTGCGAAAGAACACGGTGCAGGGTGGGAAGTTTCTGCTTTTGGCAGTGGAGTGTTGGAGCTTGGAGCGTAGCTGGACATAGTTGTTTGCAGTTTTCACTTTAGTTTTTTTGAACAAGGTAAATTTCTTTAATCTTATTGTGAAATATATCTAAACGACCGCATAGCCAATGCTTTTCAGATACTTACGAAAAACAATGTCCCGTTTTAAAAATTTTCCGAAAAATCCGAAACGCACGCTTACTGTTCCGTTTGTGACATTGATTTCACTATTGCGCCGCTCCGGTGGCGCAGTGGTCTAAGCGATGGCCTCTGATCGTTCGTCCGAAAGGGGTCCGGGTTCGAATCCCGGTGAGGCATGGATGTTGTGTTTGTCTTACGGCACTGGCTCTCTCCCTTCCCTGGAACCAGTGACCCTAAATTAGGGACGGGCAACTGCTTATAGCCCATTGAGTTGCTCATGGTGGTCGTTAAACCTCCAAACAAAAAACAAAAAAAAATTTCACTATTGCACATGGTAGTTTAAGCGACTGCAAACATTTTATCGCATGCCGCCGACATTTAGACAATGCAAAGGTAAAGGCATCTAATCGAACCCTTACATTTCCTTTTGTTTCCATGTCAGAAGATGTCTGTGTAATACATGCAGAAATATTGTTCACAGCTTTTATTATAGATCATAATTTTCCCATCTTTGTGGCAGACCATGCCAGGCCTTTGTTTATTAAGATGTTCCCAGATTCAGACATCGCCAAAAAATATGGATGGGCGCGGATGAAAACAACAGCTATTATTAACAGTATGGCTGATGGTACTGCCCATGAAATGACAGAAAGTTTGAAAACTTCAAAATTTAGTTTAGCAGCCAATGCTAGCAACACTAATTCTGCAGAGAAAATATTTCCTGTTGTTGTTTCATACTTAGATGCAACAGTGGGGAAAATTATTCCGAGGTTATTAAGCTTGCCAAAGTTGGATGGTGATGCAACAGGGGAAAATATGTTTAAGTTACTGGATACTGAACTGGGGAAAAAAATCAATACCATGGCAAAATTGTATTGCATTCTCATCAAATAATGCATCTTGTATGGTAGGAAAATATGAAGGTGTTACAAAGTTTCTCAGGGGAAAAAAATCCAAATATGGTAATTCATGGTTGCCCCTGCAATCTATTTCATTTAGCTGCCAAAAGGGGAGCTAAGGAGCTGAAAATTGATGTTGAAGATTTTGTGGTTGACATACAAATGTATACTATTTTTTGCATAAAAGCACCAAGCTTATTGAAGCATTTAAGATGTGCCAAAAAGTTTGTAATCTTGAAAGTCACCAAATTATTAAATATGTGTGTAGCAGATGACTTTCATTGGATCAAGTTATTAATCATTTTCTTGAGCAGTGGGAGTCCTTGGAAAAATATTTTGGAGAGAAAAATATGACTAGGCAAGGTTGTGAGCAATACTTTTCTATTCAGAAGAGAATTGGGTCTCCTGAGACAAAGTTGTACCTCCTCTTTCTACAGCAATCTTTGCCACTTTTCTGCAAGACAAATATCCTACTGCAAATTGAATCCCCAATTGTTCATCAACTACATTGTGAATTAATTTCTCTACTTAGTGAACTTGTGGCACGATTAATTGAACCATCTGCTGTTGTACAGGCTGAGAATGTATTAACCATACCAATTTCTGATAGGAAACATCAAAAGTCAGATGAGGAACTTGTCATTGGAAGTAAAATTCGGCAGTACTTGAATAGCAGCAATTTGTCTAAAAATGAAGTAATTTTTTTCTTTCGGTCTGTGAGATTATATTATCAGAAATGCCATGAGTTACATGCTTAAAAAATTTCAGTTGAATGATCAGATTCTGCTGCATGCTGAAATGGCTTAAGTAAGGCTTAGAATAAGCAGTAAATTTCTGTTAACTATTTTGTTGACCTCTGGTGATTTCTCTGATGAAGAAAAGAATCTGTTAGAAGTTGAGTTTGCACATTTCCAAGTAGATAAGTTAAGTAGTGACATTGGCCGCCCCGGTGGTGCAGTGGTCTAAGCGATGGCCTCTGATCATTTGTCCGAAGGGGTCCGGGTTCGAATCCCGGTGAGGCATGGATGTTGTGTTTGTCTTTTGGCACTGGCTCTCTCCCTTCCGTGGAACCAGTGACCCTAAATTAGGGACGGGCGACTGCTTATAGCCCATTGAGTTGCTCACGGTGGTCGTTAAACCTCCAATCAGCCGCCCCGGTGGCGCAGTGGTCTAAGGCGCTGGCCTCTGATCATTCGTCCGTAAGGGGTCCGGGTTCGAATCCCGGTGAGGCATGGATGTTGTGTTTGTCTTACGGCACTGGCTCTCTCCCTTCCCTGGAACCAGTGACCCTAAATTAGGGACGGGCGACTGCTTATAGCCCATTGAGTTGCTCACGGTGGTCGTTAAACCTCCAATCAGCCGCCCCGGTGGCGCAGTGGTCTAAGGCGCTGGCCTCTGATCATTCGTCCGTAAGGGGTCCGGGTTCGAATCCCGGTGAGGCATGGATGTTGTGTTTGTCTTACGGCACTGGCTCTCTCCCTTCCCTGGAACCAGTGACCCTAAATTAGGGACGGGCGACTGCTTATAGCCCATTGAGTTGCTCACGGTGGTCGTTAAACCTCCAATCAAAAAAAAAAAAAAAAAAATAGTGACATTGTAAATTGTGAGCAAACTGATCAAGCGTGGTCATTAATTAAAGATTTAAAAGATCACAATGATGTCTTAAAGTACAATCTTGCCATTACTAATGCACAGATTACTCCTGATACCACACAGCAATGCTGCTTGCGAATGAATGTTCAGCACCATTTGCAGTGTTGTAATGTTTCAGCCGTGTTTTTACGTCGTACGCGACATGTGTCTGACCATTTTCGTACTCTGGAATTTTAGTGTTTTAAGTTGGGGCCTTTGTGGGTTATTTCATATTCTTTTTCGAGAAGTTTGGTGGCCTACTGGGTTGAGAATAGAGTTTCAGTGTGGTGTACACCTTGAAGGAATCCCATCATATCAAAGATGTGGTTGGAACAGCATGCAGGTAACAACGTAATCGCTCAACAAGTGACACTACGGTGAAAGGTATGTTCTCCCAATTCGTTTTTGATGTATTATATTTTATTTTTTTTCCGATTTGTTTAAATTTGTTCCAATTCGTTTTAATTTTTTTTTTTTTTTTTCCAATTCATTTCAATCCGTTTGTATGTTTTCGCACTTCGTTTTTGCTGTACCATATTTCATTTTTGTAGGAACTACAGTATTTTTAAGGATTCTAGAGTCAAGTTTTTATATATTGAGATTTTAAAGTTATCAAATAAAGGTAACTTGATCACGCTAGTTACGTTAACTGAAACTTTTACAAAAAGTTCGTAAGTTGGAAGCTTTCAACCTTATCTTAGGTCTTCATCACGCCAATGGAGGACTAAGATTGTTTGCCAGATTCTACATTTGAATTTTTCTTATTTTTGTTGCCAAAACTTAGAATTGATCTCCAGATCAACAGAATGATCTGGAGTTGGTTGCCCAGTCATCATTGGTAAAGAAACTCTAAACCAAAAAGTGCTTTCTTTTCTTACATCTGCTAACTGCATCCCTTTACAGTCAGACACCACCAACTCACTCAAAAACTCAGTTGACAGATTAGCTAAGAAAGAGACTCTTCAATCCTTCCTTGGTGATATATCACCCCCTCCTTACTTTAGAACTCCCAGACTCTTCCTGCAAGTGAAACTGCATAAAGCTGGTAACCCCATCAGACCTTTAGTGGAATATTCTTTTTCTCCAGCAGTAAACCTTGAAAAGAGATTGGTCCTCAAATGCAAATCCCTGGCAGCCAACCATCCTCATACAGTTGTCTCTACTTCAAACTTCATCCACAACCTTCCTAATTCCTTTTCTCCTTGTGATAATCTGTATACTCTTGATGTAGAATCTTTGTTTCCCTCTGTACCATATTTTGATTCCTACATGCTCCTCATGAAGAAATTGATTCTTCATTTTGAACCCCCCGGTCCTCTTATCAAAGATCTTTATAATTGTTTCCACACTATTCATCAACACAGTTGTTTTGTTTTCAACAAAATTGTGTATAGGCAACAATCTGGTCTCCCCATGGGCTCACCTCTTTCCCCTCTGCTTGCTGAAATCTACATGCAACATATTGAAGTTTCCATCATTCCTCTATACCCTTTTCAACCTTCCCTATGGTTAAGATATGTAGACGACATTTTCATTAGCTGGCCACATTCCGAGTCTGAACTACAGATACTGATCAACTCCATTACGGAAAAATTTCCTTCCATTAAGCTCACTATATCTAAGGAAGTAAATCACAAAATTGATTTCCTGGATGTATCTATCTGCAGAAACGCTGATCTCTCCATTACTCATTCCGTCTATCGAAAACCTTCTGCGGCCACTAACATCATTCCCTACAAATCTTGCACCCTGCATCTCTACAAACTTGCAGCATTGAAGTCCTACATCCACAGGGCTCATATCATTTGCAACAACCAACTCTCTCTTCAAGAAGAACTCTCCAAAATTTCTACAATAGCCCTCTCTCATGGTTTCCCTGCTGTTATAGTCAACTCCCTCATAAAGAAATATGAAAACCATTCGAAAATCGAATGCCTCCTTCCTCACAAGAAAGAAGACCTGAAATTCTGTGGTTCTGTTCCTTACCATCCTTCCTATGCTTATAAGTTACAGATTCTTTTTAGAAGTTTTGGTTACCATCTTGCCATTAAATCTACCCCAAACATCTTGAAACTTCTACAAAGGGATAGGGACAAAGTTGAAAGCCTGAACCTCCCAAGAGTTTACTGCATTCCTATCTCTTCTTCTACTGGGGATAACTTATACATTGGAAGCACATACAGGAGCATTAGCCATAGAATTTTAGAACATAGAAAAGATGTTTCGAAAGCCAATCCCAATACTGCCTTGTCTATTTTGACAATGGAAGACACATCTGCAGTTCCCCACTGGAACGAAGCAAAACGAATTGCTTCTTTTGACAATCGTTTTGCCCTCCGTTACCGTGAAAGCATAGAAATTATGTTCAACTCAATGACTTGCAACTCCGAATCTCCTCTCTACATTCCGTTGATCTGGAGATCAATTCTAAGTTTTGGCAACAAAAATAAGAAAAATTCAAATGTAGAATCTGGCAACAATCTTAGTCCTCCATTGGCGTGATGAAGACCTAAGATAAGGTCGAAAGCTTCCAACTTACGAACTTTTTGTAAAAGTTTCAGTTAACGTAACTAGCGTGATCAAGTTACCTTTATTTGTTAATATTGTTACGTGTTTTGCCCATAATCGTCAAATTTAAAGTTATCGATGAGTTTCCTCATTATGCCATACACGGAGACCTGGAGACAACATGCAGAATGTTTTATCACAAACAGAGAGAACTTTCTTGTGAAGGACATGTTTTTTGTCAAAAAAAAAAAAAAAAAAAAACCATAGTGTGCTGCTTGTGCTGCATTGTAACAAATCAAGAATTGTAGTTTATTCACTTTGCGACATAAGACTTCTGTTTCTGTCGCATAATCTTTTGTTAGATGTAAAAAGGAAAATATACATGCTGACTTATGTGGACAAAGCATCAAAAACAATGATAAGGTTCATTTGACATGAGTAAGGCAAAAAAGAACATTGCCTTCAGTGTTCTTCTTGATTACAGAATTAATTTGAATAAAAGAAATCTCTCATTCATATCCATTTTGTAGAAACATAAACTTTTCTTTGTGAATATATGCATTGGAAATTCTGGACACACACACACATTTAGTTACTTTATTAAAAAATAATCCATCAATAGCAGCTTCAACACTCACACCTGTTTCACCTTAAAAAAGGAGTACCATAAAGCTGTCCGCCATCTTGAGAAAGGAACCAGCAGCAGTTGTTTTCTTTTAATTCTTACATGTGATGCAAATGCGTCTCTCTATGGTCAAAGAGCTCATGACTAATTACCATGTGACAAGGAAAGTATGTTTTCTCTGGTGTGATGCAGTGAGCAAGAATTCACTATGTGTCCTAGTTATCCAACATGGGTTCTAGAATCCTGTAAAAGTTCCAGTGTTTATTTTATCATACAAAGGTTTTCATTTTTGTAAAGAGTACTTGAAAAGTTAGGGTGTTTTGAATTATGCAAAAAATTGCCAGAAAAAATACCAATTTTTTATATGAAAGAAAACTGTGCATTTTCCTTTATTACACTTTCTGTAAAGGTACAGACAGATTAAGACCAAACCCTTCATTGGAGCAATGATGATATTTGGATTAGCAAAAATACCAGGGTTGTGCTGCACAAGATCATGTACTGGGTTCTGAAAGTGCCATAAAGCTGTCTGCTTTATTGTTTGGGGATTTTTTTGTCCTACAAGCATATTTATTGTGGTTTTATCATAATATGCTCTAAATTTTAAGTTTTGATTATAATTCCAAAAAAATATTGGATGACTTTTATTTTACAAGACTACACATTTGAATGCATTGCCTGTATTTCAGTTCAGTGGTGGTCATAATGTCGACAGGGTCATAATTATTATAAATATTTAATGGGAATTATACATTGAGGATCTCAGGAACTACAGACCTATCAGCCTCCTATCAGTGATTTATAAAATCTTCACTAAAGTTATTTCACACCGCTGGAAGGTGACACTGGACGTGGCTCAACCGAGAGAACAAGCTGGATTCAGGAGTGGCTACAGCACTATATATCATATCCACGTACTGAGAGAGCTAATTGAAAGAGCAAGGAAATATAAACTTCCATTATGCATGGCTTTTATTGATTATGAAAAGGCCTTTGATTCGGTGAAACCATCAGCAGTTACAATGGCTTTGAAGTCCTGCAGTATTGAAGATGCATACATTAATATTATTAATAGCATCTATGAAAATGCAAGTGCAAAGATTTGGCTATTTGAGAATACAGAACCCATAAAAATTGGAAAGGGAGTGAGACAAGGTGACACTATATCTCCCAAACTCTTTAATGCCACATTGGAAAATGTCTTTCAATCATTGAACTGGAAAAACAAAGGGATAAAGGTTAATGGAGATTATCTAACTCAGCTTCGTTTTGCTGATGACGTAGTCATTTTTGCAACTACCCCATTAGAACTGCAGAGTATGACCCAGGAACTTGCTGGCAAGAGTAATGAAGTGGGATTAAAAATGAATTTTCCAAAGACAAAAGTCATGTACAATGCTTTTACGAAAAATGAAGATTTATTGATTGATGGGGAAAAGCTGGAAATAACCAATACCTACATTTATCTTGGACAGCAGATATCAAGTGAGGGCCACATTGATGAAGAAATTAAATGGCGTATAAAACTTGCCTGGAGAGCTTTCAGAAGAAACAGCATAATTTTCAAGAGCAATATGCCATTATGTCTTAAAAGAAAAGTGTTTGATCAATGCATCCTTCCAGTGCTTACATATGGTGCAGAGATGTGGACCTTAACTAAAAGAGACATACAAAGGCTGCAGACAACTCAAAGTAGCATGGAGAGGTGCAAGCTTGGTGTAACCAGGAGAGATAAGAAGAGGAACTCGTGGATCCAAAAAATGACAAGAGTGGAAGACATCATGATCAGAGTAAAATCCCTGAAATGGCAATGGGCTGGACATATTGCCAAAAGGACAGACCATCGATGGACAGCCGAAATTTTAGACTGGATTCCAAGGGACAGGAAAAGACCCAGAGGAAGACCACATGTGAGATGGGTGGATGAAATTCGAAAGTATGCGGCAGTAACATGGATGAGACTGGCACAAGACAGACCGTTGTGGAAGAAACTTGGGGAGACCTTCGTCCAGCAGTGGATTGATAATGGTTGATGATGATGATAGAGGATAAATTTATTAAGGTACTTTACCTCTCAAATTTTTGATCTATACACTAGATCATCATCAGGAGTTCTTGCGTCAGACTACTTCCACAGGTCTGGCAACCAAGCCTGATGGATTTTCCATCCACCATGGTCGTCGATGTTGCCACCTTGTGTCTTGCAAATTTCCAAGGATTCCTCTAATTTCCGGATAATTGTGTGGGATTGATGTTTGATTATTTTCAAGGAGTCCCAGTCCATTTTGTGGCCAGTTTGTTGTATATGTGCCTGTCTAATCCTGTTTTATTTGAGATGTTCCTTATTGCTGCTTTGTGTTCATTAATTCCGGTGGTTAACTTTCATCCTGTTTCTCCTATGTATGGTAAACCACATGAGCACTCGATTTTATAAATGACTCCTTCCTGGAGTAAAGTATTTTCTTCTCTTTGTTTTAGGGATGGTAAGTATTTTTTAATTTTGTTATTTAAACCTGGAGCCAACCTTATTTTATATTTAGTGCCGATTTCCTTTAGTTTTTCAAACAGTCCCTTATGGTAAGGAACTTTTCTTGTGAATAAATATTCAATTTTCTCTTTATTATCTCTAGTGCTAGTTCTGTTCCTAGTAGGGTTTTCTCCCAGTGGTTCACGAATTTATTTTGAAGGGTAATTATTTTCTAGTAAGATTGATTTTAACTTATTTTTATGTTTCTCCTTAGCTTCTGAAGATGAATTCAGCTTTTCAACTTTTTCTTTAAATTGTAAAGCTACATTTTTCTTTATATAATTAATTAGGGTAATCTGATTTATAATTTAAAATTTTTCCAGTATTTGTAGGCTTCTTGTATAATTCTGTGGTAAACTTTTCTCCTTCCCACTTCAAAGTAATGTCTAGGTAATTTAGCTTATTTTCGTTTTGCTCTTCTAAAGTGAATTTCAGGGATCCATCTTGGGAATTAAAACCTTCTAGAATTTTTGATCAGTATCCACTGAAATCTTGGTCTATGATGAAAAGGATATCATCCATGTATCTAGTATACATGCAGAAAATAGAAGGTTTCAAAAGGAAGGCCTCTTCTATCTTATTTACATAATAATTTGCTAGGAGAGGTGCAAATGAAGATCCTATTGCTAGCCCACACTTTGCTTATAGAAGCAGCCTTGGAATTGAAAAAAAAATTGTTGTTTAGAGCAAACACTGTAAGTTCATAAAGGCCTATTGTTTCTTCTTTATTATAACCATGAAACACTACTAGGTCAGACAGGTCATCTGCTATGTAATCTATGAGTTTGTCCAGATTAATAATCATATACGTCGGTACAACATCCAAACTTGCCGTGGAAGGGTTTTCTAATTCTGGAAGTTCTTCTATTTTGTTCAATAGCTCTTCAGTGTTCTTTATCAGTGCCTTAGGTTTAGGAAGCAACTTCGATAAATGAACCAGTAGGTAATAATGTAATAATGCAGATTGGACAGAGGAGAATATTTTGAGTCAATAATAGGCCTAATAGGTTGCCCTTCTTTATGAAGTTTTAGCAAACCATACATCTGTAGAGTACGGTGGGTAATTTTTGAATAATTTTTAAGTTGTCACAAATCATATTCTTCTTAAGTGAGAAGAGCAATTTTCTATAATTTGCGATCGTCAGTTCTATCAGATTGCTATCCAATTTTTCATACATTGGTTTACTTAGTTCTTCCATTTTTAACAAATAATCTACTTTTTTAATTAGGGTTATTTTCTTGCTTTTATATGCTCTTACTGCTACTGTTCTGAGTTCTTTTTGAAGTTTTCCAGGGCTATTAATTCTTCTTTCGACAGATTTTTATCTGCATTTCGCTGAATGACCTTGAAATTCGTGAGGCAAGAAATATATTCTTTCCTTAGCGCTAATGCTGCTTCAGGATTTTGTCTCTCCAGAGAATAACTTGTACATTCAAGTTCCATCATTAATTTCTTCTTATCTATCTTATTTCTGTGAATATTAAAGTTGTGTCCTTTATCTAAAGCACTTAACAGAGCTCTGTCCATGCTATTTGCGAGATCCACCAATACGTGTTTAAGTTCCACTCTTTCACGTGGTACTACGGGAGTTGCGGGGCAGACTTTTTCCTGTTTTTTCCTTTAGAGCATTATGGTATTTCTTATTTTTATCTCTTACTGCCCGCGTTAGCTAAGTATTTATTCATTTTTATATTTTCACTTAAAAAGAAAGTTCCAAATTCCAGATTGTATTTTCCAATCTCTTGTTTATGCTAATTCTTTTGTACTTTTCCCGAATGGCTCCGACTACAGTCTTCCATTCTACATCCTTGCAAGTAATCAAACATCAATCCCACATAATTATCTGGAAATTAGAGGAATCCCTGGAAATTTACAAGACACAAGGTGGCAACATCGACAACCATGGTGGATGGAAAATCCATCAGGCTTGGTTGCCAGACCTGTGAAAGTAGTCTGACACAAGAACTCCTGACGATGATCTTGTACATAGATCAAAAATTTGAGATGCAAAGTACCTTAATAAATTTATTCTCTATAATTCCCATTAAATATTTATTTGTGGAGCTCGGTCCCTCTTATAAAGAATAATAAAATTCACCTTGCCCCCTATTGCCGGCGCTTATGCTGTTGACATCATGACTGTGTTGACATTTTGACCCTGTTGGCATTATAACCGTGTCAACATTTTGACTGGTGACATTTTAACTGTTGACATTTTGACTGTTGACATGTTGTATCACACTCTTTCAGTTTACATATGCTCAGAAAATATAATGAAATCAGGCGTCTGGTTTTTTTTAGGGGACAAGGAATAATCGTCATTCAGCTATATAAAAGGCCGAACAAATGGAAATTGGAAGACTACTGAAAATTAGGCTGGCAGAGCACAAATCACTAATCAGGATCAGCTCAAGGCTTGTTTGCACCCTGATGCAAAGTGCTGCTTCGGCACCCCTTTGTGAACTTTTCCCTGAAGAAAATTTACATATTTTCAAATTTAATATACTTGCCAGCATATGGCTGATTTGCCCCATTCCATTCCATTACCAAACATTTAGAGTAAGGTGCTTTAACATCTTCCACATACTTAGTAACGTAAATTGTCATGGGGTAAATGGTGATTTCATTTGTGTTAAAAAATATTGGATAGGAACTGCCCTCTTGTAAAATAATAGGGTGTACTTGATTCACCTAGCCAGATTGGGGACCCCAATGCTTCTCTGCATTCAGAATAGAGTGATAAAAACATAAAAATATTTTCTCAATATCCTCTACATTTTATTCATCGGGAAGGGGGAAGCTGCTTTGTGACATTTTTAGAGAGTGAAATACCTCCGCACCATTAACTGTCACTCCAAGTAGGTGCTTCCATTATTTAATAGAAAATATGGCACTTCAAAGGAAAAGGGAGCTTCAGCCAAATAAACAGTGTTTTGTTATTAATCTAAAGCAACTTATGGGAATTTACTAGGAAATTTTTTTATTTATAGCAAATTTTCGGAGAAAACTCTTCTCCTTCTTCAGGCTCTCTTGTTGTTGTCACTTTTTGCTTGTCACTATCATGGTTACGGTTTACCTTGACGGTTACGGTTAACCTTGACGGTTTAGGTTATTTTTCAACAAATCCTGCCAGATGTTAGGCAGGGAAAATCCTTTGCAGTCATTGATGATGGAATTTTGATTTTTCTCAATCTCTATTCCTTCTTTCAGTTTTCTTTTTTGGAAATTGCTTTGGAAACTGATTACTTTAAGGGAATTCCAATCCATGCTGTGCCCAGTTTCTCTAACATGCCTATCTAATCCAGTCTTGTTGGAGCAATTTTTTATAGCTGCTTTATGCTCAGCTATACGAGTTCTAGTCTGCGACCTGTTTCACCTATGTAAGATAGTCCACAACTACAATTTACTTCATAAACTACTCCTTGCATTTTTAAAATATCTTCTTCTCTTTGAACTATTTTAGGGAAAAAAATTTTTAACTTTGTTCTCTAAACTTGGAGCTAGCCTAATATTGTATTTTTTACTAATTCTCTTAAAAGCCTCAAATAAACCTTTGTGATAAGAAATTTTTCTAGTGAATTTTACTTCTTGCTTTTGTGGGTTCTTCTTACCATTAAAATTCAGAAGCTTCTCAATTTCTTCTTTAGGATAGTTATTTTCTGCAAGTATGACTTTAAGCTCTTCTTTATGGGCTTCTTTTTTATCTGCAGTAGAAACTATTTTATTAATTTTTTCTAAAAACTGACTTGCTACATTTTTCTTAATAGAAACTGGATGATACGAATTGAAATCCAGTAGTCTTTTAGTATTCATTGGTTTTTTATACCAACTAGTGAGGAATTTTTCATCTTCATAATAGATAGTAATATCTAAGAAGTTTATTCTTCTTTCTTTTTTGAAGTTCAATAGTGAACTTAAGGGAATCATCTAATTCATTGAATGAGTCTAGAATTCTTTCTGGAACAATTTCTGAGCTATCTATTATAAATAAGATGTCATCCATGTATCTGCTATATAAGCAGAAGTATGTGGGTTGTACTAGTATCTTTTCTTCTAGTTTTCCCACATAATAGTTAGCTAAGAGTGGGGAGAGTGGGGAGCCCATAGCTAGCCCCGATTTTTGAATGAAAAAAGTTTTCCCAAATTGAAAGTAGTTGTTCTGCAAAGAGAAAGTAAGCATTTCAAAAATTCCTACTAATATGTTTTTTTCCTTGTTGTGAAAAACTATTAGGTCTGCCAAGTCTTCCGCTATAAAGTCTATAAGTTGATCTATATTAATGTGAGTATACATAGACACTATACCATTTAAAGATTTACTTTCAGCCAACTTCATAAGAAAAATAGAGCAAAAAACGTTAAAAAGAAGTATTGAAGCAAAATATAAAAATGTTGCTTATTATAAAAAAGTAAAAGTAGAAAATGAAAAGAAAATTTCTGGAATCTTAAGGGATACAGTAAAAGCAGAATTGGATGACTGGCTAAAAATTGGAGTAAGAAACAAAAATAAGAAATTTGTTAAAAAGCTGAACCTTAAAGAAGAAAAATTTTTGAAGAAAAACTATTCAAGTAAAAACAAAAAACCTGCAGTTCTTAGTCATGTGAAGGACAACACTGCTACTGGAGTTAGCCAAGAATTATTACAAGTGATAAATAAAGGAAGTAATTTCAATCTATCCAAAGAAAACATAAATCCAGAAAAATTGGTAATTGAATTGGAAAGCATCTGCAGCACTTTAGAAAAAGAGGACCAAATTAAAGCAGACCTCCTCAGAAAAGATTACTACAATAGCCTTACAAAATTCCAGAAGCAAGTAAGGAAACCTCAAAAAAATTTTGATAATAGTCAATTAAAAGCTCTTAAAGATTTCAGAAAAAATGAAAGTATAGTTGCTGTGAAAACAGACAAAAGTAAGTTGATTACTATTATGGATAAGAAAGATTATCTAGAAAAGATGGAAGAAGAACTAAAAAAACCTATGTATGAAGAAGTAAAAGAAAACCCACTACCAGATTTGATTAAAAAAGTCTCTAAGCTTATTTCACTTCAAAAAAAGAAAAACCAGCTGCCAGAAAACTATAAACAATTCTCAAAATTACAGTTCAGATTACCTCAAATATATGGAATAGTCAAACTGCATAAAGAACACCAACCAATTAGACCAATAATAGACTCAAAAAACTCTATTCTTTCAAATCTAAACTATTTTTTAAAGTCACACCTTCAGAATCTTTTAAAAGAGCCACCTAACTTGATTAAAAACTCAATGCAGCTAAAAGAAAAACTAGAACTTCTTCCTAAATTAGATTCTCCTATTATGGGTAGTTTAGATATAGTGTCTATGTATACTCACATTAATATAGATCAACTTATAGACTTTATAGCGGAAGACTTGGCAGACCTAATAGTTTTTCACAACAAGGAAAAAACATATTAGTAGGAATTTTTGAAATGCTTACTTTCTCTTTGCAGAACAACTACTTTCAATTTGGGAAAACTTTTTTCATTCAAAAATCGGGGCTAGCTATGGGCTCCCCACTCTTAGCTAACTATTATGTGGGAAAACTAGAAGAAAAGATACTAGTACAACCCACATACTTCTGCTTATATAGCAGATACATGGATGACATCTTATTTATAATAGATAGCTCAGAAATTGTTCCAGAAAGAATTCTAGACTCATTCAATGAATTAGATGATTCCCTTAAGTTCACTATTGAACTTCAAAAAGAAAGAAGAATAAACTTTTTAGATATTACTATCTATTATGAAGATGAAAAATTCCTCACTAGTTGGTATAAAAAACCAATGAATACTAAAAGACTACTGGATTTCAATTCGTATCATCCAGTTTCTATTAAGAAAAATGTAGCAAGTCAGTTTTTAGAAAAAATTAATAAAATAGTTTCTACTGCAGATAAAAAAGAAGCCCATAAAGAAGAGCTTAAAGTCATACTTGCAGAAAATAACTATCCTAAAGAAGAAATTGAGAAGCTTCTGAATTTTAATGGTAAGAAGAACCCACAAAAGCAAGAAGTAAAATTCACTAGAAAAATTTCTTATCACAAAGGTTTATTTGAGGCTTTAAAGAGAATTAGTAAAAAATACAATATTAGGCTAGCTCCAAGTTTAGAGAACAAAGTTAAAAATTTTTTCCCTAAAATAGTTCAAAGAGAAGAAGATATTTTAAAAATGCAAGGAGTAGTTTATGAAGTAAATTGTAGTTGTGGACTATCTTACATAGGTGAAACAGGTCGCAGACTAGAAACTCGTATAGCTGAGCATAAAGCAGCTATAAAAAATTGCTCCAACAAGACTGGATTAGATAGGCATGTTAGAGAAACTGGGCACAGCATGGATTGGAATTCCCTTAAAGTAATCAGTTTCCAAAGCAATTTCCAAAAAAGAAAACTGAAAGAAGGAATAGAGATTGAGAAAAATCAAAATTCCATCATCAATGACTGCAAAGGTTTTTCCCTGCCTAACATCTGGCAGGATTTGTTGAAAAATAACCTAAACCGTCAAGGTTAACCGTAACCGTCAAGGTAAACCGTAACCATGATAGTGACAAGCAAAAAGTGACAACAACAAGAGAGCCTGAAGAAGGAGAAGAGTTTTCTCCGAAAATTTGCTATAAATAAAAAAATTTCCTAGAAAATTCCCATAAGTTGCTTTAGATTATTAACTCAATTAAACTAGGAAGCCATTTCTCAATATGAGCTTTATTCAAAGTGTTTTGTTTCCTCAGAAAAAGGAAGATGCTACAAAGCAAGATAGATGGCTTCTGATCATTCGTCCGAAAGAGGTTTTGGTTCGAATCCCGGTGAGGCATGCATGTTGTGTTTGTCTTACGACACTGGCTCTCTCCCTTCTCTGGAACCAGTGGCCCTAAATAAGGGACGGGCAACTGCTTACAGCCCATTGATTTGCTCACAGTGGTTGTTAAACCTCCAAACAAAAAAGCAAGATAGCCTGTGGCCAAAGAGGGAGGCAAGAATAAATTAGTCAGCACTGCTTTTAGGTAAAAACTTTCTTGTTCTTGGTTGCTTGATTGTCTTATAATACAGAAATAGCCAAATCTTCTTTTAGATGTAGGTTTCCTAAAAGTTGTGATTTATATGTGAATCTTGTACAGTATTTTTACAATAAAGGAATGTAACTTATTATGTGAAGTGGTTGGTGGTTATGTCATCATTTTTCATCATGGCAAAATGTTTTGCAGATCAATGTTCTAAATAAGTCCTTATCAGAAACTTCAGCCTCTGCTTATAGCACACAGGATGACTTATCTGCTATGAAGAGGAATTTATATGCATGCCAACAAGAGAAATCAAGCCTTGATTGTTCTTTAAATGCACTACGGTAAGAGACCAAATTTCTTTTGACATACTTAAAACCATGTTAATATTTTAATTATAATATGATTCATTTTATTTCATGAAATCTACTCCACTGGATAAATATCTAACATGAAGATTTTTTTAGTTTTGCAACGCCCTGTGAGCAACAGTGACCAAAAGGAGTCTGTCCTGTCTATTATTAAAGTACTTGCTGTGTCGGAAATCTCAGGGTATTCCTGCTAGTGAAATAAAACATTATTTGTGAAACCTTCCACAAAGTAGGGTAGCTAAGTAAAATTTTATGAGTGCAGTTCAGTGTTTAAATTAAATATTTTTAATTTCCTACAGAATGTGTAAACAGTAGCAGGGTTACTACCCATCCTGGAAAACCTGGAATTTCAAAAATTAAAAAATTAAAAAAATCCAGTTCTGGAAAAGGCATGATTTTTTTCAAAAATGGGGTGTTTGTTTGTCATGGAAAAGTAAACTGATTTTATCATGTGTTAAGATATGCTATTTTCACTTTTTTCATCAGCATATTTTAACATTTTGTAAAAAAAAATAGTTTTGTTTAAAAACAACAGATGTTTTTAGAAGTACAAGTTCAATGCATTGTAGCTGAACCCCTCGACGTGCAGTTTGCCTGCCAAATTCTCTGCATTTCTTCCGTTGACAGACAGCATTGCCCATGAAGGGAACAGAACCACATAACCTGAGCCTTTACCAAGTGTATGGCACTGAGATCGAGACTACATGCTTTTAGCATACATTCAGTTCATTGTCAGTGTGGGTCCCCCATGGTGAGAGCAGAAGCAAGCACAGGAACAATGCAGTAGCTGTTGAAAGGTATGTATTTTTTCTTTGTGAGTGATTTTGTATATATTTAGCCAGTATGAGATTAAAATACATATGTAGTCATTGATGCTAAGGTGAAATAGATTTTTTTTAGATTTTGTTGCTCATATTGAAAATAAACCTTGTGTTGAAAGAGTCTGGTTGCCTCAGTTTTTGGACTCTTTTTTTTTTTTTTTTTTTTTAGCTTAGAATTTGATTACCACTGTCTCTTATATATGATTTTTTTTTTCAAATTACAGAACCCAGATTTTGTGCACTGTGTTCAGTGTTTTCTTTATCTCATTAAGAAGTTTTTGATTTCAAAGAATTTGACTCTTTCATAACTAGTATCAGCCAGCTTCGTTTGTCTGACGTGCAATTGTCGTACTTCCCAGGAATTTTTTTTTTTTGGTGCTATAGATTTGAATAACTAAATAATGCAAGCACATTGATGTTCAGCCAGAATTCCAGGATTTTTTCTACTAAACTCATAATTTTCTTGCATTTTGGAAAATAAAAAGCACATATATATTTATATTTTTAAAAATATTCTTAAACATTTAAAGGAATTTATAATTTTTCCAGAATATACACCAGTATCAAGGGTTATAGTGGAGTGGGTTGTATACAGAATTCCGGAAAAAAAAAAAAATTCAGTTTTCTCCATAAAGTCGCCTACAAAGACTATCACCGACAGAAAAAAGTTTATATTTTTTTTCATTTGTTTGTGATGAAAATCACTGACAAAGTGCCAATGTGTACTTGTTTGCCAACGCATTTACTTCAAAATAATCAGTTTATACCCAAAGCACCCTCAGCATTCACAATGTGCACAATTTTTTTTTTTTTTTTTATGTTGCCCTGTTTTCAGGTATTTTCATTTGACCATACAATCACCCCTGAGTATGAGAAATTAATTTATTTTGTGTTACTTCATGAATATTTTCCTCTTTTTAACACTTTGTAACCATATGGCTTGCACAGGAGTTAACATCTGTGTCCACAAGATAACTCTAATATGCTTCGATTTCAATGAAATTTTAATGTTTGTTAAGAATGGCTTTTACAAGAGTTAACTTATGTGTCCATAAGATAACTCTCATATGCTTCGATTTCAATGAAATTTTAGTATGTTTGTTAAGAATGTCCTGGAGACAAACCCTATTGAATTTTTTTGAAAAGGTATTGAAAATCAAGACATGAGAGCAGGATCTGTTCTTTTGAACTCAGTCATGCATAAAAGTAGTCATATTCCAATGAAATTTTAGTGTGTTCTGGACTAGTAGTGAACCAGTACTATTAGAAACGGCTGAAATCAGCATTGATGCATCACCAAAGTTCCGCCAAGGTTTTGAATTCCCATTATGCTATTTGTTCTTGGTTAGAGCCTCCTTGTTATGAATAAGCCTACCTCGTGGTGCCATTTAGCTCTTAGCGCAAGCATAAGTAGTGAGTGCCCAGTGGGAGTGACTAACCAACGAAGTCGTGTATGCAAAATAATTGTAGAGTTTTAAAAATAATTCTGAAAATGTATTTTAATTTCTTGATTATAAAAACTCGTAGATGCCAACTAGTACGGATTTTCCGTAATTTTACGGATTTTTGGTTGCTGTTACGGAAGTACGGAAACACCGCTGAAATTACGGAAAATCGCCATTTTATTTAATTTTCTGAGATAGAAAGCAAATTTTCATCAACTTAAAATTTTTTTGTTGTTTCTTCAAGTTTTTCTAGGGGGAAAAAATTCAATTTCTACATTCAGGGCTGCTAGACCTGCGCCAATTGCGCCAGCCCGCGCCAAAACGTTGTTCTTGCACCATTCTGCTAAAAAATCGCCATTTCGACGAAATATGCGCCAATTTTGCGCCAAAAGTTAAAATTTACCGGTCATCGATATTTTAGCGTTATCTTACGACATTCTAAATCGATTCAGTGGTTAATTCGTACGTGAGATTCTTCCGCGGATTCCTGGAGTCCTCTCGGTTTTTTTATTGTTTTTTTTTTTTGTCATTTTCTAGATCTATGCAAAAGTAAAGAAATTTTCGGGATATTAGTTGGGGGGGGGGGGGTATTCCGCCTGGGGAAGTTGTTTTGTCTTTTTAAACGTTCGGAAACGGAAGTTAAACGAAGTGCAGATTTTTCCCGTAGTCGTTTTTTTTTTCTCTCGCGATGTTGCTTCTGTTGAGTATTGTTAAATATAATTTCATTGCATAATTTCAGCTTGAAATTGTAGGCGGCCAAAGCGGCCCGTCTATTTTTACGCTGTCCGTCCGTCCGTCCGCACAATAACTGACGTAAAAATGGCTCGATTTCGGTGAAATTTTAGTATGTGGTAGGGGACCACCTGGGAACCCTATTGAAGATGCGACAAATGGGGTCAAAGGTCAGGACGTAGGAGTGGGATCCATTCCATTGCACTTATGCGTCATAACTTGCGTAAATATGGTTCGATTTCTATGAAATTTTACTATGTGGTAGGGGACCTCCTGAGGACAAACCCTATTCAAAATGGGTGAAATTGGGGTCAAAGGTCAAGACAAAATAAGAGCGGGATGCATTCCATTGCCCTTATGCGTCATAACGTGCGTAAAAATGGTTCGATTTTGATGAAATTTTAGTATGTGGTAGGGGAACACCTGGGGACAAACCCTATTGAAAATTGGCAAAATGGGGGTCAGAGGTCAGGACATAGGAGCGGAATCACTTCCATCGCCATGTTATGCATCATAACTTACGTAAAAATGTTTCGATTTGGATGAAATGCTATTATGTTGTTAGGGACCTTCCTGGGGACGAATCCTATTGAAAATGGGCGAAATGGGGTCTTTTTATTTATTTGATTGGAGGTTTAACGACCACCGTGAGCAACTCAATGGGCTATAAGCAGTCGCCCGTCCCTAATTTAGGGTCACTGGTTCCAGGGAAGGGAGAGAGCCAGTGCCGTAAGACAAACACAACATCCATGCCTGACCGGGATTCGAACCCGGACCCCTTACGGACGAATGATCAGAGGCCAACGCCTTAGACCACTGCGCCACCGGGGCGGCAAAATGGGGTCAAAGGTACACAGAAGCGGGATCTATTCCATAGCCCTTATGCATCATAACTTATGTAAAATTGCTTCGATTGCGACAAAACTTGATCATGTTATTTCGGAGGTATACTGAACCAGTTCCGTTGAATATTATCGAAATGGGATCAAAGGTCAGGGCACAGGAGTGAGATTTATTCCATAGCCATTTTCCTCATAACTTGAGTAATGATTTCTAGTATGTTGGAAAGCGTATCATAATCAATGCATTGCATGATTTTACTAACTTGTTTATCATTTGGACCAAGTACAAAATCGATGCATAACTGAACTTAAATTTTGGGAGGATTGGTGGTGGCAAGGGGGAGGGGTCGTTTTCTCCGTCGGAGGACGGAATTTCATCCTTCGAAAACGGAAAGTAGACGGAGGTTAGATTTATCTGGTAATCGTAATTTTTTTTCTCGCGATGTTTCCTCTACCCAGTATTGTTAGATATCATTTTATTCCATAAATATTTGTATTTCAGCTTGAAAATGTTGGATAAATTTCCGAAAACTGAAGTCAATTCAGCTTGAAAAAGTTGGATAAATTTCCGAAAACTGAAGGCTTGAAAAACTGATATTTCAAGCCATGTTTCCCGATTCAACGATAGCAAAAAAATATTCATGTGGAAGAACCAAGGCTACTGCACTAATTCAGCACATGGCCAGTGTTTCTACAAGTAACATCGTATCTGAAGTAAAAAAAGAAATCCTTTTTCTCTATATACGGACGGAAGTAATGATACTCAAGTAAATAAACTGTATCCCATTACAATAACATATTTTGACGAAAAAATAGGGGAAAATTCAACTGTTTTGTTATCATTGGTTGAATCAAGGAATAATACAGGTGAAGGAATATTCAACGTTTTGAACAATGAGTTTGTTAAAAAATATATCTCGTGGAGCAACTGTGTGTCATTTTCCTGTGACAATGCTAACACTATGATAGGTCAAGTAAAAGGTGTTTCTCACATAAAGAAGGTTCAGCCTGCAATCATAGTGCAGCGATGTTCATGCCATTTAGTAAATTTAGCTGCATAGAAATCTGATACTCAACTAAAAGGATTTAATGTTGAGCAGCTTCTAATACAGTTGTACTTTTTTTTGGAGAAAAGTTCAAAGAGGAAACACAATCTAAAACTGAGTCACGCTGTTTGTGGTACTAAACCACACAAAATTGTAAAGCATGTCAATACTCGCTGGTTATCACTTTTGGAATCCATTGACAGAATTTTAGAACAGTGGGAGGCTCTAGAACATTATTTCAGTGACGATGAAGAAGCTAATTCACAGTATAAGAACCTTGCAAGTATGATTGGAAATCCTTCATCTAAACTTTGTCTTTTTTTATCTGCTACTGTTCCTTTGTTTACATCTGTTAACATGTTCTTGCAGCAGGAAGCTCCGCTTGTGCATGAATTAAAAAGAAAATTTCATAGTCTGTTATCTGAATTGCTTGTACGATTTATCAAGCCATAGGCATTTGATGTAACAGCAACATCTCTTGCAGATGGAAATTTTGAAATAAGGAGAAATCAAAAAGAAAACTGTGATCTCGTAATTGGGTCAAAAGCGAGATCTTATATAGGCACAACTGCAGATCTGAGTGAAGACACAGTGGCTACTTTTTATTCTGAGCCTAAGGGAATTTTACAAAGCAGGCTGCAATTCCATTTTAAGAAAATTTCCACTTAATGATGAATTTCTGAGTCATGCTGAAATATCAGATGTACTCAAAAATGAACTCCTCATTCAAGTGGTTAGGATTTGATTCTCCCTGCACCAAAAGGAAGATGGAAAAAGCTGTGAAAGAAAGGTCTTGTATTCGACTGTCAAATAACACAGTCAAAGGCAGAATTGATGATATGGCAGAAAACACGAAATTTTTATTCATAGAATAAAAAAAAGTAATTTTTTGCCCATAGCTTGATTGAAGGCATTGATTTAACTGATTCAACCAATCTTGAGTGTTTTGAAGATAAGAGCTTCATTTATAGGAGAAAACCTTCTAAAGGCGGATCTACCTTCAACAGAGGAAGATATGTGTTAATTTAACTGACATGTGACTCAGCTCAAAAATTGGCATTTATCACTGTTAGTTTGACAGATTTTTGGTTTAAAAATTCATCATAATAACCAGAACTGCCTGATAGAATAGTGAAATATTTTGTGCCATTTACCTCTAGCTCCTTATGTGAACAGACATTTTCATTTTTAGTATTTTTTGAAAAAGCAAGTACAGGAATACACTTAGTGTATAGAATGATTTGAGACTTAAACTGACTGCAGTCAATCCGGATTTTGAAAATTCGGCCCTAATGCCAAGAAACAGCATCCTACCAGTCATTACAACTTTCGTGAAATTTTCTCGATTTTCTTTAGTAATGTTGACAAAAAAATTTCAATGGTTTTATGTTTGAAAATTGGTTTTAATGACTGATGTGGTATTTGTAGTTATTATTTTTGATAAATAAATAAAAAAACTGAGATTTGAAGTTTTTAGAATTTCTCACATATATTTTTGTATGAAAAAATTATTTTCCAATCCAAGGGAACAGGGGTAGCGGATTCACTGAATCTTTGAGGTCTTTGATTGTTAGGTTTCAAATAACCCAAGTTTGGGAGATCCTATGTTAAACCATGGGCCAAAACTGCATTGAAATTTCAAATGCCATTTCATCGAGTAGATTTGTGGTGCATCACTGTATATTCTGGCAAACAATGCAAACTGTATCCCATAATGTGGGTGGGGAGCAGTAGCTAGGAAATGATCAACTGAACTCAACGGTAAAGGAACTGACAGTTCATGGTTCAGATTTAGCAAAAACAGCTTACACTTCTGAATGGTTGCATCAGAAATTTTTGCTAGAATAAATGCCTTCCAACTGATATAAATTGCTAACTGAATATGGAAAAAATTCAGAGTTTTTGCCTTTAGGATCTTTATTGCTAAAGTTTTGAGGTCATTTGGTATTTGTACATTAAAACTGTTTACCCATGGTAACTGAAAATCCAGTTAAGTCTTTTAACACTGGAAGAACATCAGCAGCAGTTTCTGAATTTTATTCAGTGTGGTTGAGAGATTTTGAACAATGTTAAATCAGAAAAAAAGATGTACTGTATATAAATTTGGTAAATAACATTAGGTATCAAACTTAATGAGAATATTATTTTCAGCAATGCAACTTTGCCAGTAGATCATCTTTTTGGCTTAAAATTACCATTATTTCATTGTTTTCCATGTATCCAACTCCTCACAAAACTTGAAAATTGAATCTGCATCTCTCTGTCTCTGTTCAAGTATGCTACCTTTACACCACGCAGGCCAGTGTTATTTCCAAGTAACTGAAGCTAAGCAGTTATCTGAATGTAATAGCTTGGGAATCTAAATAAACTTCAGATTTGTACTAGTCATAGAAGTGTCTTGAGATGTTTATTTCTTCATTTATTTCTATGGTGGTGATTAATGAGTGTATGTGCACTTCTTTGGTGATGGAAATTGTAATGAAATAGATAACTAAGGAGTTGTTGTGCACCATCATGTGAAATGAATATCTGGGTTTCTATTAGGGAATATTTGTATATCCCCTAATGGAAACCTTGGTATTTGCATACCAGCTTTTAATGTTGAAAAAACAATATGAAAGCACTTCATGAGATCACTACAAAGAAAAGTATATATTAAAATCGGTCTCTCTCTCTCTCTCTCTCTCTTGTCTGGTGAAATGAGTGTGAATATGAAGAATTTAGTCATATAATGAATAACAATTTTATAATTGTATGGGCTCGTGAACACTGTAATTGGACCCTGGAAGACTGGCAACATGTGGCGTGGTCTGATGAGTCATGCTAGCAGTTGTTGCGAGCTGATGGTAGGGTTAGAGTGTGGCGCAGACTCTATGAGGCCATAGACCCAAACAGTCAGCAAGGCACTGTGTAAGCTGGTGGTGGTTCCATACATGTGTGGGGTATCTTTACGTGGCACGGTTTGGGTCTGCTGGTCCTCGTAAACACATTATTAACCAGTAATCACTTTGTTGCTCTGCTGGGTGACCATTTGCAGCCCTTCATGGTCTTCATGTACCCCAACAATGATGGGACTTTCCAGGCGGACCATGCACCATGTCATCAGGCCCAAGTTGTCCAAAATTAGTTCGAGGAGCAGTCTGGACAGTTCTGACGGATGGTGTGGCCACCACGTTCACCCAACATGAACCCAATAGAGCAGTTATGGGACATGGTAGAATGGTCCATTTGAACCAAGATCCTGCACCTACAAATACCAGGGAACTGTGGGTGGCTGCTCAGACAGTGTAGCTCAACATGTCTCCAGAAGTCTTCTGGCCACTTGTGGAATCAATGCCACGTCGAGTTGCTGCACTTCGCTGGGCTACAGGAGCTCATACACGGTACTGGGTACATATCCCATGACTTTTGGCACCTCAGTGTATGTAAATGCACTTTTGAAATGAATAGCTTTAATAATTAAAATCACATTGTTCAGAATTTAGAACAGCTATTAGAAAGTATGCCACTTTCCAATATTATAAAGCAACCTCTTAAATAACAGCTAAAATACACTGCTGTTCAAAATTAAGAGAATTTGCACATTTTGTCGATTTTCACAAAAAGTACGGAACCAAAGGTACAAGTTATGCCGCCGAATAAGAATGCAAATTTGCAGTGTCAAATACGTAAGCGTGCGTGTGGGTGGGGCTGAGACAGCAGAGGGCATGAAAAGCACACATGGCTTTTTCAGTGATTAGTTCGCTTGTACTCCTCGGCAACATTCGTTTTGTTTCTTGCAGGTGTTGGTTCAATTTCATAAGCAATCAGGTAAAATGGGTTGCTATGAACGTATTGATGATGGAATGAGGTGGAGAATCGTCGGTAGATTGGAGGCAGGTTAATCGCAAGTGCAAGTGCAAGTTGCTACAGAGCTCAATATAATGCCCAGTGTCGTCTGCAATTTGTGGAAACAGTTTAAGGACACCGGATCCATATCAAGAAGGCCTGGGCAAGGTTGTCCAAGCGCCACGGCAGCCAATGAAGATCGTTATTTGGCACTTTCAGCGAGGCGCCACAGGACTGCGTGAGCTGCATGCTGCCACTGGAACCAGAGTTTCAAGGGTTACTGTTTCCCGAAGGCTTCATGAGAGAGGGCTTTTTGCCAGAAAACCCTTTGTGTCCCGCTCACTTCAGCACACAAGAGAGCGCATTTAGCATGGTGCAGACAACATCAGCCTTGGACCAGACTTCAGTGGGGTAACGTTCTCTTCACAGACAAGTCGCAATTCAGCCTGGACACTGATTCTCGACGTACCTTCATCTGGAGAGAACCTGGAACCCAATACCTTTCTTCCAACATACAAGAAAGAGACTGCTATGGCAGCGGAGGTGTCATGGTCTGGGCAGGCATCGTGTTGGACGGACGCACACCTCTCCATGTGTTTAACAGAGGCTCCCTGACTGCTGAGAGGTATAGGGATGAGATCTTACAGCCCTATGTTCGACTTTTCAGGGGCGCAGTTGGCCCTCGGTTCCTTTTTATGGATGACAACGCTCGTCCACATAGGGCTCACCTGGTCGATGATTATCTTGAAAGTGAGGATATTCGCCGGATGGATTGGCCAGCCAGATCACCAGACCTAAACTCTATCGAACATGTCTGGGACGCTCTTGGGAGGGCAATTGCAGCTCGCCCTCCCGCTCAGAGAACCATCCAGGAGCTGAAAACTACGTTGCTGCAGGAGTTGGACCGACTGCCACAGGGACTCATCAACTGCCTCGTTTCCAGTATGACGCTGCGCTGTGAGAGCTGTATGACTGTGAGAGGGGACCATACCCCATATTAGTCATTTTATGTTCGATCTTGCAACGTGGATTTTGGACATTCCTGTGCTGATGAGCCTTACTGACGATCATGAGTGCATACCACAACTGTTGTATTGTATAATTTTTTCTCTTGTATAACTGTGTATCCATACCAAATTTCATTAAAATGTGTCCATTAGTTTTTCAGAAATTTGACAAAATGTGCAAATTCTTTTAATTTTGAACATCAGTGTATATGCTATGTTAGGATCTCAAAGATGTGTTTCAAGATGACTGTTCTGTGGTACTTGTTGGAAATTACTTATCTTCAGCACCCCAAAAATAGAGGTGACAGTTCAGTCCTCTCTTTCTTTGCTCTTCATGGATAAATCAGTGTCAATTGGGTACATAACTCACTTTTTCAGAGGGTTAGCATGTGGGGAACTCAGAAAAAAGAATCAGGCATGTTTTAATATTTGTTGCTTTCCCTCCCCCACCCCTTTTTCCCACATCAAAACTTAAGGATCAAATGAGATAGCAGAAACTGAACAGTAGCTAACTATTCACCTTTAAGAGTGATATGCTGTAGAAGTGTCATATGACCCTTTATTTTAAGTTGTGCAAAAGTTTTTAGAACAAAATGAAAGAAAACTTACAGTTCATAAATAAGATGTTTTTCTTTTATTTCTGCATAGGTATCAGTCACTTTGTAATTTAAAGTGGTTTTATAAGGGTTATATTAAATATTTAAAATAATGCAAACAAAACGAAGATTTTTTAATTCATGCGTGGTTTAAGCTGGCTCAAAAAATGCTAAAATGCGGAAAAAAGTTGTAGCAAAATGCTAAAGAAAGTTAGCCGCTTTTGTCAGTCAGAAAATTGTAATATCAAATGAATTGTTCGCTCCAATAATGCCTTGGACAGTACTGGAAAACTAATCAGCTTGGAAGATACTAACATATTTAAATAAAAACTGTATTGGGCAGTGTAAGTTGATATACAGCTCCTAACAGTATAAGGATTTTTTTTCTTCTAAAATCATGATTTAATAAGCATAAAATTCAAATCTGAAATTTGATTTTGTGAGTTACAACATTGTCTTTCCATGAATGATTTGATTAATGACCAGTAGAAATTGAATAAATAAAATGCCAATACTGTTAACTATTAATAAAAAAATTTAATTGAAAATGCCAATACTGTTACTATTAATAAAAATTTAATTGGTGTCAAGAGACGCACCAAAAACCCAGGTTACAACAATATAAGCTGCAACTTACTCTGTACCCCATCTACCTGTATTTTAGGTTAAAATTTATTAAAAAATGACTATATATTAATTCTATAAGGTATTTTACTGTGAGTCCTATTTCGAGAGAACAGCTGAACGTAGGTATCAAAATAAAGGTCTCACCATGTAGATGTGCCAGTCGAAGAGAAAAATGAGATTCGGGCAACGGTTCGGGCATTGTGGGGCGGCAAAATTCCCATGTAAAGTCTATGGGAGAAGCGGCGGTTGACTCGCATGCTGTTGAAGAGGGACTGAGATAGTCCAAAGTCTCATTTTTGAGCGAACCGTTGTGCAAAACAACGCTAGCAGGCAATTGTATCAAAGTTCTTCTCATCGGAACAGCAAACACTCTCGAAGACCTGATTGCATTATGCCGTTGGACTGTATGATGTATATATACAATTTAACATTCATTTGATCCAGTTTATTCATGTAAGTAAGATGTTTCCCATTACGTAAAGATGTAAATAAACATTCTGTTGATTCCAAAAAAAAAAAAAAAAATCCCGAACCTGGACTATTGTCTTCACTGAAATGTTTGAATGAATTTGTCAATAAATTTTTTTTTATATTTGTTGTTTCATATGAGTTTATTCTTTTCAGAAAAAAATAATAATAACCGTCGTTTCCAACGGGTAAAGAGATTTGCAACGCAAAGGAAGTCTCCTTTTCGAGATGGCATCCTCTACAAAGTGGATCCTCTTTCACCCCAATCAAATTAAGGTGTCTATTAAGACGACAGTGTCTTGTAAGTAGACCAACAATCAGTCCAATATCCTTTTTTGGCAGTTTAAGGAGTTCTTTAGCCCTGTGAAGCAAGGGTCCTTGATTAAGTTCCTTTGCCTGCCTCTGACCCCTGGTAGCATGCCAGAGGTCAAGCTGCTTAGTTCTCAGCAGCCGTTTAGTTAGTCCTCTGACCACACCAGAGGCAAGCCCTAATGTAGGCTCTGGACCATAAAAAGCCTGCTCTGCCCCCTCTTTAGCAAGAAGGTCAGGTTTCTGATTACCTACAAAACCCCTATGTCCTGGCACCCAGAACAGTTGCACTTTGTTCCGGTTTGCCACTTCAGTTAGGGTCTGGAGGCAGTTCCAAGCAATTTTGGATGAAATGTTGCACTGACAAAGTGCCAGTAAAGCCTGTCTGAACAAATCTGGATATGCACATTGTGATACCCTTTGATCAGACATTCTGAGGCACATGCCAGAATAGCATACATCTCAGCTTGGAACATGGTAGCTGCCTTCCAAGGCTTTGGCATGAACCATAACCTCTGGATAGGCAATACTCCCCTGCTCCAACCCCTGCATTTATCCTGGAGCCGTCAGTAAACCAAACAGTTTCACCGCTGCACCCAGGGACAAAGGACGTTTCCCATTCACTGCGACTGGGAAAATTCACACTGAATGCTTTATCGAAAGGATATTTTACTAGCATGTTGTCGGTTCCCATTTGAAAGATGGGCTCCTTACAAAAATACTCCTGAATAGGCTTGGTATGGCTGCCAACCCACAACGAGGTATGCCCCCATAATGGCCTCACCCTCAATATGAAGGTGGAGTGGCAGAATATCAAGAAGCAACTCCAATGCAGCTGTTGGAGTAGTTCTTATTGCTCCTGATATACCTATGCAGGCCAGCCTTTGTAACTTGTTAAGTTCAGCCTGAACCGTGCAGAGGTTAACTCTGCGCCACCACACCCTTGAGCCATAAGTGACCATAGTATATATCCAGTGCAAGATCCTCGGGTTCAGACCCCAGGATTTGCTAATAGCACCTCTACATAACCAGAACACTTTCTTGGCTCTGGCAATACAGTAATCTAGGTGCTGTTTCCAGGTTAAGCCTCCGTCCAAAATGACTCCCAGGTACTTAACCTGTGTGATGAGAGGAATTGTTTTTCCAAAGAGAGTAATACCTCCAAGGTCTCGAAGATTCCTTTTTCTAGTGAAAGGCACAAGGGTGGTTTTGTCAGGGTTTACTGATAGACCAACCTTCCTGCACCAATCCTCAACAAGTCCCAGTGTTCTTTGCATTACACTCGAGACTGTTTTAGGGAATTTTCCCGTGACAATTATGGCCACATCATCTGCATAGCAAAAACAGTCGCAACCAGACCCCTCTAGTATCCTCAGCAGTTCATCCACCACCAGGCACTACAACAGGGGAGAGCAAACTCCTCCCTGAGGGCAGCCCCGGCAGGTGGAGACAGACAGAGTCCCCCCGAGTAGTGAGGCCACAACCGTTCTGCTTGTGAGCATGGCCTTAATCCAATGACAACAGGTTCTATCAACACCCTGTCTTTCCACAGCTCCCACAATGGTCTCTGTAGAGACCCTGTCAAAGGCACCTTCAATATCAAGGAAAGTGGCTAATGCCACCTTCTTAAATTCTAGTGCCTTCTCCAGGCAACAAACAATGCCATGGAGAGCTGCTTCTGTTAATTTGCCTTGTTGATAGGCAAATTGAAATTTTGAGAGGGGTTTAGGGAGTAAAACCACCTCCGTAATATGCCTATCCACCATTCTCTCAAGAGCCCTGAAAAAGAAAGATGTTATACTAATAGGTCTAAAGGCCTTTGCCTCTTGGTAATTTGACTTACCTGGCTTGGGAACAAATATTACTTTAGCCTGTCTCCAAGCACTTGGTATATAACCAAGAGCAAGGCAGGCCCCGTAAATTTTGCACAAGAGTGGAGTAATTATCTCCAGTCCTTGCTGCATTAAGATGGGAACAATTCCATCACAGCCAGGTGATTTAAATGGTTCAAAAGAATTAATGGACCACTTAATCCTAGAATAATTGGCCGCCTCCCTGGCAACCCTCCAGTCGTCCTTTTTTGCACGTCGGTGCTCAAGGTTAGCTGTGTGTATGCCAGTGGGATCAATTATGCTTGAATCTGGAAAGTGTATACCTAGCATTTCTGTTAGTGTTTCTTACCAGTTTTTGTGAAGCTCCCATCAACTAGTTTGATGGTGTTCAGGCAATTTTCATTGTCCTTAGCCATGATTTTCATAAATCTGGCATTACTGGAAGTATCTGAAATACTTCCACAGAAATCTCTCCAAGAGGCTCTTTTTGCCTCTCTAATTGCTTTGTTGTACTGTGTAAGGGTAGTCTTATATACCGTCCACTCACCGGTACATTTGGCTTTATTAAAAAGCCTTCTAGTTTTGCCTCTAAGACTGCTAAGCTGTTTAGTCCACCAAGGAACTTGCCTTGGTAAGCTAGCAGTCTTGGCCTGACAGTTTTGGTGGTAAGATTTGAGAATAGATCATTGCAACTGGTCAATGGCTAACTCGAGATCTAACACCGAGCGCATGTTAAATTCCATGCTTCCGATATGTGCTGCCAGATCTTCCCTGAAACCAACCCAATTGCTTCTTCTGGGATTTCTGACTTGCACCAGCTGTTGTCTTACATCGGCAACTGAAAAGCAAATATATCTATGATCAGACAATGAAGATTCACTTCTAGATACATGCGATTTAATAATGCAATTAAACATGTTAGCACTACAGAGGGTGAGGTGAATGACTTCACTTCTATTAGAAACAATAAAAGTGGGCTCATTGCCTCGATTAAGAATGTAAAGTTTAGTACTTACCAAATATTCCAAAAGGTTGTCCCCTCGTCTGTTGCAGTCGCTGCTCCCCCACATGATATGGTGAGCATTGGCATCACAACAGATGAGGCGTCTTCCACTTGACTCACAGAAGTGGACAATGTCTCTTACAAAGAAGGTGGTTCAGGTTCATCAAATGGTAAGTATGCAGAGATGGCAAACAGCTCTTTGCCACCATCAGATGACATAAAAAGTTTAATCATGGTTGTGTCACCTGTGGTAAACTCAGGAAGTGGCATAGCATGATGTCTTTTGCCCACCAGTATACAGGTCCTTGGTCTCCTACTTGATGTATTATAGAAGACGGTAAAGCCTCCTTGTAAGCCCAGGATCTTCCCATTATGTATCCATGGCTCTTGAATGAAAGCCAGATCAACATCCTCCGCAGCCAGTCTGCAGCAGATGCAGACCGACTATAGTGGAGATTGATCTGGATACATTTCATGCAGTTCTCCATTGTGAGATAGGCATGGAGACTAAGTGGTAGAAGGATCAGCCGGGTCAGAATCCACTTGGTGGGTGCTGGAAGCGAGCCCCACACCTTCACGGACACCACCCAGGCCAATCACATCCACCTCCTCAGTCCCCCCCCCTCACAGCTGGACCTGAGTCCTTCCCTGCTTCCAGACCATGGCAAGGGGAAGACAATGCAGTTGTTCCTGATTCCACAGCTGCAGAATGAGGCTCTTCCATTTCTGTGTTCTCCTTTCAAGTGCTAGGGCCCTGAGGGTCATGTAGTACTTTAAATTGACCCTCATCGACCCCAGTGTAGGCAGTGAATTTGGCTTCAGCAATGGCATTAGCCAATTTTCTGTCTACCTGGAAAATCCACCTGACTGCCTTAGGATCTTGTACCCGATCCAACACCTTCCAGTGGTTTGTATGCAAACTGCTGTTATAGGCACACAACCTCCTGCAGAGGACATTTGGATCCTTGGTCCAAATATCCCTTTGTCCTAAAGGCAATCTTGATCGGTTTTGGAAGATCACTAGCCCTCATCACCTTGGGCCCAGTGCCCCTCAAAACTTCATCATTTTTTTCAAAGGCTGATGTTAGCCATTGCCCTGTTCCCTCGTTCTCACAAAGGTAAAGAAGAGCTCCAGAGTTCAGGGAAAAGTTCTTGATGTGAGGTAGAGGCTCTCCTACTTGAGAACCATCCACATGCCTCAAAAGCTCCTTCTGAACATTCCCAACCTCACTGTCATCAAGCCACTCGTTCAGGAAATTTTCCTTCACAATGGCCATCCTGACAGTGGAGACAGCCTCACCATAAGTGCTGGGACGAGACTCGTCTCTACTCCTTTTGATTGGCTTCCTCACATCTGGAGAAGGGGTAGAGAGAACAGATATGTGCCTCTTGTCTGTCTTGTCCACCACAGGTGGAGAAGTATCTACAGATGTGGATCCCACTGAACTCTAATCCTTGTCAGTTTGACCCTTCACCTGCCTTGCTAGTTTTCTCCTGATGTTGCGCTTAGCAGTCTTGCTAAGTCGCAACCCTTCCTTGCTGTTACCAGCCTCACTAGCAACCACAGACTCTTTTGGCAACCCGGTATTGCCTGCTGCCTCCAGATGTCTTGTTTGCTTTTGTGAAACAACTTCCCCCGCCTTAGCCTGAGAGGTGTTCCCAGAGCAACTGGGCCTCACCTCAGGATCAACAGATCCCGGCCTTGGTTGGGAAGATGCTGCTTTTATAGGTTGGGTACTGACTGAGTCAGACCCTAACCCAGGGTTTGTTGTTTTTATCAAAGAATCCATTTCCGGTCCCACGAAACTGGAGAAAAATAATAAGGTCACCACCCGGTAATCCTCGTATCCTGGGTGGAAGGCTAATTACAACAGGGTTTCGCCTGGTGCCCTGAAGGGATCGTTAACGATACTGATATTTTACTACCTCAGTACCACTCAGCACGATACCTCACACCTTGGCTTAGGTAGACCAGAGCCTCAGTTAGCCAGCATGTTTCGGACGCTACAAAGAGAGGAGCTACTGTGAATCACAGCACCTAATCCACCCGTTTCCACCACCCACGACGAGGACGTTGAGGTTGGTTTCCTGGGGGCGTGAGGCATGTATGTTGTGTTTGTCTTACGGCACTGGCTTTCTCCCTTCCCTGGAACCAGTTACCCTAAATTGGAGACGGGCGACTGCTTATAGCCTATTAAGTTGCTCACGGTGGTCATTAAACCTTCAGTCAAAAAAAAAAAAAAAAAAAAAAATCATGAACCTGAACTCTATTGTGTTTACTGAAGTGGTTGAATGAATTTGTCAATCAAATAAAGTTAACATTTGTTGTTTCATATGAGTTTATTCTTTAAAAAAAAATTAATAACAATCGGTTCCGACGGGTTTCGTCTAGTATATATAAAAAAGGTATATAAGTGTAAATAAAAAAAAGTCTGAGCATCAGTAACCCTACTCAATCCAAGTAAGTATCCTAAAACCACGTAGTTTTAAGGTAAGTTAAATTTAAATTTTTATTAATAGTAACAGTATATTTCTCAAACTAAATATTATTTTAATTACAATATAATAAAATATTACCATTTGAGCCTTCTAAATATTTCTTTTTTAATATCAAACAAAAACGAAGTACACATGGTTCATATGGCGAATCGGCAAAACAAAAATATCTCCTATGAAAATAGTGTTAATTCTACAATGATTGTAGTGTGAGTATATGTGTATTTCACACATTAATTTACAGGTACTTGCAAATGTTAAAAAAAAAGAAGCTTGTGGTGAAAACATTCCTCTGCGTTCGCACTTCCTGACTTATAGAAGAGGGGTGAGCAAAGTACGGAGGGTAATGGCTACTTCACCAGACGTGTGATTTTGAATGTTTCCTATAAACCTTACAAATACCTTTGCCATTTTTTTTTAAACTAAAGATTAAGAGCTATGAAAGTTGATAAATTTTGTGTTTGATTTTCAGGTGTGTACATGAAATTTACAGTTATTTTCAAACTTTCAGATGGGCGCTGGGTGTTGAATATTAAAAAAATAATTCATTCCGAGAACACGTTTTTCTAGTTACAATAAAAACGTGGTGTGTTATAATACAGATAGCTGCAAAGAGCGAGAAACAAGATCGCTACATTCCGGATAAAAAATAAATTCCGACGTTTATGTTAAGGTGCTGTATGATATGATTTGTAACATTTAACAACTGTGCATATATTTCTTCATTTTCAGAAAAAAATTGCTGCATTTTAGGCAACAGAAATGGAAAGAATATACCTTTCGAGTTTGAAGTACCTCTCATGACTAGTTTGTTTTACTTTTGATAACGTTTGCCCACTTTTACTTTTGAGAACTTTTGCCCACTTTTACTTTTGAGAACTTTTTGCCCACTGTTTATTTTTTATTTTCATATTAATATTGAAGTTTTGATCGTAATTCAGTCATACAATTGTTAAGGAATTTAATCCTAATAAAAATGCTCAATTTTGGGTGAAGATGAACGATTTTTTCATCCACCTCTGGAAACACCATTTTGAGTTCCAAAGGTAAATGCTTAATTTTATGATTTCGCAAGTTGTTCTCCGTGGACTTTCAGGAAAATACTTTCAAATTTTCGAAGAATTTCCATACAAGAACTTGCAAGATACGTATGACCACCTCTGCTGATATGCTTTCTGGAAAATGTCTGCTCAAAGTTTCTTTTGCTTTTTTCATCGTTTTCCTCAGCAATAACAAAAAATCTTTTTTTTTTTTTTCAGCAATGCACTTTCAGATTGTACATTTCTAGCTTTCAAATAATTGCTTTTAGCTTTGGTTTTCCAATACTGAAGTTTCGATCGTAACTCAAGAATTTATTTTATTGAGCTTTTCTACATATTTTTAATGGCGAAGAAACACTTTCAGCTAGTCTCCAACACACTAAACTTGCAAATCCGGACATAATCCGGCATTCTTTGATATAAAATTTTGCATTACTTCTAACAAAAACTGCTGAGATTTTTTTTTCAGCACGTTTTGAGCTTTCTTGCTTTGTGCTTTGAAGCACAACAACCAAATATATTAACGTGAGGCATCACACCTGTTTTCAGGCGAAGCAAGAATTGCAGCATATTAATTCACTTTTTTAATATCTTTCAAAATCCTCATCAAAATGGGCACAGCATAATTTTGGCGTTGTCAGCGTTAAATGCATCTTTTTGTCGACATGAGTTCATTCGAGCTTTTCTCAAACTGCCCTTTGGAATACGGTGAAAATTTAAGTTGGAATCTTTCGATCTTTTGCTGTTGCCACAACACGCAACAGGGCATCCAGGCATATCTATTAATGCACAACACACAAAAAGCTGCTTTGACCAAATATATATATTAATCAAAAATATTTATAAACTGACTGTAAACTCACTGCAAAAATGTGTATCATTTGCAAAATACTGGACAAAAGTCACTGAAACTTGGCATAAATTCTAGAAAGCATGCACACCTTAAGTAGGATGCCAGTCTCAACTTTGACCCATTGCTAACTCCGTTTGCATCTTTGACATCACAAAACTCACCCCGCCTGAGGGTTTAGAACTACTAGCTTGGAAAACCTGCTCTCGGACCTACCTTCTATAATCTACTTACCTTGGGTCTGGACGGCTGTAGAGTGCCGGAGAAGCAAGAATTTGCTGCATAGTTTCGGCCTGTCAATGTTAGTCAGTGTGTGCTTGTCGAACTATGCTCTCTACTCCGCTTAACATTAGAAATGGATCATTGGCTTAAACAGGGTACGTTAAAACGTTCAAGTTCCGAAATGTTTGAGTTGAATTCTCCATCAGTGCCTAGTACTTCTCATATAGATGAGAATGATAACGACCAAGAAACAAAAGAATTTGCTTCAGTTCAAGAAAATGATACATGTTCTGGAAAGTGTGATCAAGATAAAACTGTCAAATTTGCAAAAAGAAGAAAGTACGATGAGAGCTATATTGGTTTCCGATTTATGAATGCTGCTGATAATCCTCAGTGTGTCGTATGCTGCAAAGTTTATCATAATAGTTCAATGGCACCTGCTAAACTGCGGCACCATTTGGAGACTACTCATCGAGAACTCAAAGATAAGAATGTTGATTTTTTTTTTTTTTTTTTTTGTGTGCAAGCTTGATGAACTTTTATAAATGGAAAAAAAATTCATGCAGCACATACAGCGAATGAAAAAGCTACAAAGGCTTCTGTTTTAGTAAGCTATCAAATAGCCCAAGCAGGTGAACTTCATACTAGGGCAGATAATCTAATCAAGCCATGTGCTATTGACATGGTTAAGTGTATGCTTGGTGAAAAAACGGCTAAATGAATATCAAAAATTGCATTATCAAATGATACAGTGTCTCGCCGAGTGAAGGAAATAGCAGGCAGCGTAAAAGAGGAATTTATTTTTCTCATCAAGTCTTGCGATTTTGCTTTGCAAACAAATGAGTCCACAGACGTGCCAGGTCTTGCAATATTGCTAGTCTTTGTAAAATATCCGTACGAAGCATCTCTAGCAGAAGATCTTTTATGCAAGCCACTAAAAGCACATGCAACTGCAGCAGAGGTCTTCAATATCTTAAATTCCTTCTTTGAAGAAAATTAAATTCCGTGGGGAAAATTGCGTTTATATTTGTGCAGTTGGTGCTAAAGATGTGGTGGGGAAAACATCTTGTGTTGTCGCACGCATCAAAATGATTGCAAAGCACTGTACCAGTAGACACTGCATGCTTCATAGGCAAGCTCCTGCCGCGAAAAATTTACCTCTCCATCTAAAAAGCGCCCTGGTTGAAGTAGCTAAAATGATAAACTTCATAAAAGCTCTTCCTCTGAATAATAGATTGTTTTGAGGTAAAATATTGGAACGCTTTTTGAACTTTGAGCTGAAGTGCATGCTTTCTTCATAGATAACCACTTTTATTTGTAAGATTGATTAAATGATAGAGTGGTTATTTTGAGTGGCTTATCTATCTGATATTTTCTCAAAACTGAATGAACTCAATCTTACACATCAAGGAAAGCAAATTAATGTATTCACTACCAACGACAAAATTGTGGAATTTAAAAAAACTACAATTTTGGACCAGTTGTGTCCGCAGCCACGAACTTGACTGCTTTCCAACCGTGAAAAACTTTCTGTCAGAGTTAAGTTCAGAAATAAAAAATAAACAATATGATGAAATCACCCATCATCTGGAAGCTCTCCACGATTCAATGAAGAACTATTTTCCTGAGGATCAGCACAAAAAAAAAGTAATTATGGATTAAAAATCCCTTTGTTATAAATGAGAAACTTCCATGCTTTTCATCTGATGAATATGAAAAATTTATTGAACTGTCCTCAGATGCTTCAGTCACATCTTTCTATAAACCAGTGCCAGTGGCAGAATTTTGGTAGAGTTTGAAAGGAGAATATCCATTATTATCGCAAAAAGCTGTGTCAGTACTGTTACCATTTGCGACAACCTATCTGTGTGAAACTGGCTTTTCTGTGTATGCCACAACAAAAACTAAGCACCGGAATAAGCAAAATGCAGAGCCCCGTATAAGATTACAACTTGCTTCGATAGAACCGAATTTTAAAGAATTATGTGGCAATAAAAAGCAAAGCCATTCATCACATTAATATTTTTCATTAATGAATACTTGCATCATTGGCATAATAAATTTTCTTGGCTCTGCATTAATTTTTTGTAAGTATTACCTTTTTATTGATTGCTTATTTCTTTCATTTCATTTTTATTTCAAATCAGTGATAAATAATAGGCAGATATGTATATTAATTTTTAAATGGTCTTTATAGAGGGGTTCCATTGCTAGATATTGTAGGGGAAAGGGCTCCACAGGCTAAAAAGTTTGAGATCCACTGCTCTAGAGTATATGTAGGGGGTGGAGAGTGATTCAATCGGTGCTGTAGGAACACAGCAGGAACATACCTTAAGGATTAAGAAAATAACTGAGCAGAGTGCAAATCGCTACCAGAATTTCGGAAACTAGTTTCCACAAAAACAGAATAGCTGAAATAGAATCTGCTGATGAGTTAATATTTAAACAGCGGGCGCAATTTTGCGACAGACAATTTTTTTTCGCATTTTAGATTAACTCACTGCATTTTGTGAAAATAGTGACTGTAGCTTAAACACTGAATTCATGCATTTTCTGTTTACTTGTGAGATGAGCTACTGATGTTTTGAAGGTACTTTAAACTTCGGTAAAAACATTGATTGCAGATTCATTTGTTATTGGTGCCATGTTTGCATAGGAGAAATCAGAACAAACACATTTATTGCCCTTGCCCACTCCACTATCCACAAATTCTTAAATGAGTCAAAATAGGATTAGTTTTTCAAACTTCACACCTTTCCAAATAATTTCATGGCAATATCCAGTCTCACACAAAACTGTGACTTTTATTACTTCTTTTATTTATGATTTGTAAACTTATGTGTACTGCTTTATTTTATTCTTTGTAAAAACAAAAATTCTGTTCAGTTTGGTTTATATTTTGTTAGCAACTAATTGATCTAATTATTCTTTTAAATGGTTGACTAGAGTTATTTAAAAAAATATATTGCTTTCATAGAGAGACAGTTAGTGACTACAAATACCAAAATAACAGCCTCATGGAAAGGGTGAATTCTCTTCAGAAAGACTTGAAAAAGAGTGAAATGAAACAAACTGAATTAGGAGAACAACTTGCAGCTTACCAAAATGTAAGTCATTTGAATCATTTTAATACAAAATAATGTTCTTATACTAAGTATGTAGTGCAAAAACACTAGTGTCGTATTTTTGTGTAAAGTCTCATATTTTTGTGTAAAGTCTCATTTATTGTTTTAAGTGCATTTTTCTGTTCATACTGATTCTTTGTTTCTTACTTTCTGGCAAAAATATATGACTGTCTGCTGACACACATTTCCCCCTGAGGTTACTGATGTGAAAATGTTTCAGATAAAAAAATGTTTCAGATAAAGCATCACTAGCTCGTCCCTTTACCACATTGGAAAAAAAGTTCATGGTATTTCTCGAAATTACCCACGAGTGTGTGGGTGTAAGCTCATATAATCTTTGAAAACTTCCAATATTGACTTTTTTTTTTTTGCAGTATTTTTTTATATATATATAGAATTTGATTACAAAACACAAGATGTAGAATGTCTCTCCCTCTCTCTCTCTCTCTCTCTCTCTCTCTCTCTCTCTCTCTCTCTCTCTCTCTCTCTCTCTCTCTCTCTCTCTCACACACACACACACACATTAATTTTGTTACACAAAAGCAGCTTGTTTGCCATAGATTTAAATAACTAAAAACTGTAGCCATATTAAGAATTGTAAAGTTTTAATGTAGCCATAATGAATGAATTTTTGTTCAGTTTAATACACAATTGTGGCTGCATGACTTTGCTTTTTGTAGTGTAGCAGGAGCTGCAGAAGTTAGCCTGAAGACAAAAAATTCTTAATAGCATGTGCCCATGATTTTGCATGGAATCAGTAAATGCTGACTTGTTAATCAAGTGTTCCTTGCTACACAGAATGAGGAAATTTTAGAAACTCATCACTAACACTGCAATTAATTGTTTCCTGTGCAGCTGATTCCACTTTAAACTAGAAAATGATATTGTCATGGAACATGAATTCTGCTTACATATTCCAGTTTCTGTATGAGTATGCTATCTGCACAATGGATCTATTGGAAACTGAACTAGCATAAGATAGTACTGACTGATATATTTGCCAACTAGCATGCTTGGGCAGACTGCCCCAGTATCAAAATAGTCTGAGGCACTGGCTTCAGATCAATAGTCTGTGATGCACCCAGGCTTGAGTAGTTTGGGATGTGGCATGGGTGGTGGTGTGTATGTCCGATGTCACTGCCTCTGTTTCATGGAACCAGTGACTAAATTAGGGATAGGCAACTGTGTATATAGCCCTCTGAGTTGTTCATGGTGGTCATTAAACCCTGAAACAAAAACAAAACAAAAACACTTGAGCAGAAATCAGATGTGGAGTCATTTCCCAATGCACAGCAATATACTTTTCATATTTTCTGAGGAGTTAGATGCACAACAAACACATAACTCTGGTGTCTCCATGGCAAAAAAATGATGTGCATATGAGTATGCCATGTGTCTCATGTAGTTGTGAAGATTATTTCATCATTGATTTCTGTAATATTTATATGAAGTGTTACAGTTGATTTGGATGCATTGTCCCAAATGTGAAAATATTGCTTTCAGACTGAACAAATTTGACTTATGTGCAAGTAGAGTCAAAAGTTTTTCAACTGAAGTATGCAGCTTAGAGAAGAAACCTTTTTTTCTGTTGAGCGTTTAAAATATGTGTATTGTTTAAATATAATTTTTGCATTCCCTTAAAAATGTAAAATATTCTGTTGTGTATTGCTGGAAGCTTTAGTAGTAACCTGCAATGTACTTTACTTAACTGCCAATAAAAATTGATCACTTCATTATAGTAAAAAACTTAATTTTAAAATGCTTCAATTGTTACATTCTTTGTTTCTTTGCACACTGGACTGCTAATGAAAATTGTCAATTGCACATTGAACTTATTTTGGCTGAGATAATTTGCTACACTTCTTTCTAGTATAAAATATGTTATTGTTCTAGATTAATTGTTCAGTACTTTGAATTCCATAAAGTTGCAATTTGATATTCAGCAGAGGGAGGGAGTGGATATTATGATGTAAAGGGCATGGTGTAACTAAAAGTACTAAATATTGGACAAATCAGCTAGAAAAGAGAAGGCATTGTTCACTCATACTATCAGCTTGCCATATTAGTCATCAAATAATCAACAAAAACTATATGTTCTCACATAACTCTTTTTATGGAAATTTCCAGTTGTCAATACATTGGAATATACACATATTTAAGTCATTATCTCTAAAGACAATGTTGAGTTACTGTGCAACAAGTAGTTAACACAACAGATCAAATTCCATGAATTATTCATTATCAAAAAAGAGGAAGCAGGTGATTTTATTGACAACTATTTCATCGAACGCAAAATCGTCGAAACTAAATTCAGCAAATGAGCACTTTGTCAAAAGACTACCTTTTCGAAAATTATGAAACAAATTTATCACAATGAAGTTTTCAAAAAATCTAATTATGTTTTGAAAAATGTTATAATTAAGAATTTATGTGCAGAAACATGTTCACAAGAAGTATTTAAATTGAACAGGCTTCTAACTTAAAATGTTTTTGAAAAACTTATGGTGTGTTGAAAAACATAAACCTTTATCTATTGCAGTTGAAGCACTGTTGTTGATCTATTATTTGTATAAATTGCTTTTGAAAAATATAGAATTTTTGAGTGCAACATCAATCTTGCAAGTATTAATAAATAGTTAATTTCAAATAGATGTATACTAATTCCAGTAAGCATTACTCATAAATATTCCAATACAGATCATTTACTGATAATGAGGCATTCCATCGATGACAAGTAAATAAATTTCTGTTAGTCAAGTTATAAATAACATTAATCTAAATAATGTATTAATCGTACATGAGGTTCTTCCGCGGAATTCCGCTTTTTTTGTTATCATTTGGGTCATTCTCGAGATCGATGCAGAACTGAAGAGAAATGTGTGTGTGTGTGTGTGTGTGTGTGTGTGTGTGTGTGTGTGTGTGTGTAGGGAGGGGTCGTTTTCATCTGTGGATAGTATTTCGTTTTTCAAAAATTGAAGTTAAACGAAGTGACTATGTTTCCCGTAATTGTAATTTTTTTTTCTTTCAATGTTACCTGTTCCCAATATTGTTATTAAATGTCATTTTATTGCATAAATGTTTGTATTTCAGCATGAAACTGTGGGCAACAATTTCCAAAAACGGAAGTTAAGATGGTGCGAAGAGTTCCCTGTAGTCTTCAGGCAAAGTTTCTTCCATGAATTCGAAGAATTCCACCATTTCCGTTATCATTTTGGGCATCCTTGAGATCAATGCACAACTCAACAGAAATTAGGGGGAGGGGATTCGTTTTTTGGTTTGGCATCTGGATTCCGTCTTATGAAACTTTCGAAAACTGAAGTTAGATACAGCGAAGATTTCTCCCATAATCTTTTTTTTTTTTTTTTCCTCACGATGTTCCTTCTGCCCAGTATTGTTCATAAATATCCTTTTATTCCACAAATACTGTATTTCAACCTAAAAAATGGAGGAAGAAGTTTCCGGAAACGGAAGTTGGTCGGATCAAAGATTTCTCCCGAAATCGTTTTTTTCTTCCCGAAATGTTCTCACTATTCTGTGTGGTTGTTAAGTTTTACTTTTTCCAATAAATGTCTGCACTTAAGCTTGATAAGGGAGGGGAAATTTTCCAAAAACGGAAGTAACGGAGTTTAAAAATTTGTCAGAATTGATGCATGGTGTTCAAAGGTATTCATATTCTGAAGGTCACACCATTTATCTAAAGTAGCGAAAGTTTTGATATCATGCGCTCGTGGTCCTCAGTCTGAAAGTTCTTTCAGCACGATGGATAAATTGTCATCTGCAGGACTAAAAGGAGAGGAGGAAAGAAAAGTGGTGAAGAAATAAGAAGGAAATTATATCAACAGAAAGAAAAACTAAGCAAAGATTGCTGTGCAGCTGCAGAGTCAACAAAAGACAAATATGGCCATGGAACTTGCTGAGAAGAAAGCAACACAAGGGGAAAATTGAGCTGATGTTCTAGCAAAAAAAAAAAAAAAAATACAAGTTAGTAAAATCATGCAATGCATTGATTATGATATGCTTTCCAACATACCAGAAATCATTATTCAAGTTATGAGGATAATGGCTGTGGAATAAATCTCAGTCCTGTGACCTGACCTTTGATCCCATTTTGATTATATTCAACAGAACCGGTTCAGTATACCTCCGAAATAACATGATAAAGTTTTGTCACAATCAAAGTATTTTTACGTAAGTTATGATGCATAAGGGCTATGGAATAGATCCCGCTCCTTTGTCCTAACCTTTGACCCCATTTTGCCCATTTTCAATAGGATTCGTCCCCAGGCAGGCCCCTACAACATACTAACATTTCATCCAAATCTAAGAATTTTTACGTAAGTTATGACGCATAATGGCGATGGAAGTGATTCTGCTTCTATGTCCTGAACTTTGACCCCATTTTGCCCATTTTCAATAGGGTTTGTGTCCAGGTGGTTCCCTATCAGATACTAAAATTTAATCGAAATCAAACCTTTTTTACGTTAGTTATGACGCATAAGAGCAGTGGAATGGATCCCGCTCCTATGTCCTAACCTTTGACCCCATTTCGTTCACTTTCAATAGGGTTCCTTCCCAGGTGTTCATCTTCTCGCAAGAGTGTGACATCATTAAACTTTAATAGGATCCACACACAATGCATGACGTAATGAGACAGGTGGCGTGACCGCACGCCGACATATCAATCGCGTGATTGTGACGTCATAAGATATCTAAGCATGGATAACATCAATGGGACGATGCCATAACACTAAAAGCGTGTTAATTCAGGGTGGTTATTTAACGCACTAAACGAATTTTCCTAAAGTCGAAATCAAGCTAAACCGATTTCTAGTACCAGAAAACGATAGGTTAACAACTTTCATCAAAATCCTTAAAACTGTTTTCAAAATAAAATTTACATACATACAAGAATTGCTCCTTTAAGGTGGACGTCAAGTAATTTTGCTTCCTATACTTCCAATGGAAAAATGTGTGTACACATTTTCTTCACAATTAATGCGTTCTCAAGGATGAAAATTTGAACATCGATTAAAATAGCTTCATTTTATGACTTGGAATACTTAATATTTTCTAAAACAACCATAATTATGAAATCCAACATTTGTTTGTCTACTGACGTCATCAAAGTACAGGTCGTGCCATCTTTTTTCTGGTTCCAACACCACCAAAGGAAAAGTTATTGATTTTTTATGTAATTATGGTTATGTTTTAGGAAATATTAAGTATTCCAAATTATAATATGAAGTTATTTTAATCGATGTTCAAATTTTCATCCTTGGGAACACAATAATTGTGAAGGAAATGTGTACAAGTTTTTCCATTGGAAGTATAAGGAAGCAAAATTACTTGACATCCACCTTAATAGTATGGGATAAGGGCGATGGAATGGATCCCAATCCTATGTCCTGACCTTTGACCCCATTTCGTCCATTTTCAATAGGGTTCGTTTCCAGGTGGTCCTCTACCACATACTAAAATTTCATTGAAATCGAACCATTTTTAAGCACGTTATGGCGCATAAGGGCAATGGAATGCATCCCGCTCCTATGCCGTGACCTTTGACCCCATTTCGTCCATTTTCAATAGGGTTTGTCCCCAGGTGGTCCCCTACCACATAATAAAATTTCATCGAAATCGAACCATTTTTACGCGAGTTATCGTGCCGACAGACGGACAAACAAAGCTGGAGCATATACGCTTCTTCAACCTACAGTTGGAAAGCGTAAAAAGATAGAGATGTGTTTGAAGCAGTGTCTTTTAAAATCACTTTATTTTGTTTTGAATTCAGTAATTTTTATATTGTGAATACAGTGAACAATTCCATCTTGCTTGTGCTGCTTCATATTTACACTTTCTTATCGCATGTTCTGATTTTTTTTTTTTTTTGCCCAATTAAACAGCTTTTTTGTTTCTTGGGCAGTCTCATGTATGATTAATAAATTATTTAGCTTTATTATTTGTTATAGCATTTCTTCTATTATGAGGTACTTAAGTTATTAATAACTTGGATTTATTACCATATTTCTTAGTAACCTTAAAACACTGCTTGAAGGATGTACAATTCAGGGGGACAGCAGCCATATGTTCATTAATCATGGTTTCACAAATTTAAAAAGAAAAAAAAAGGAATGTAACATTTCCATATGAAAAATATAATTTGTCATTGGTATGAAAGCTCATGGGTGTTCAGATTTTCTTATTGGAATGTTAGCTGTGAAGTTTTTTTTATCAAATCATTATAAATTAAGGTAAGCCCTTTTAAAACTTTTAGTGAATTTAAGAGTAGTCTAGGAGTCTGTAAAAGAATTTTAGAATTTTCATGTCATTTTGTTGAAATGTGTTTTATGTAAGACTTTGATCCTAATTTGCTATTAAAATCATAATATTTGTGGCATTTAATTCAGTGTATTTGATTTTCACATTTTAAAGCATATGTTTTCATCTAGAAAAGCTTTTTAGTGCTGTTAATTTATTGGTGTCTTTCATTTGGGATCTAAAAAGTATAAATTATTTTTATTTTAAAATATTTGTCAAATATTTTTATTAAAAAATTTTTTCGATGAATTTCAAGATTTTTAAAAAATCTGGTAAATCAGATTTTGTCCATTCTCTATTATGGAACATCACCATCATTTTTCAACATTAAATCTATAAAAATTTAGGCAATTGATATCCAAAAAAAGGTTAATCATTAGTTCAGACATCATTTAGTTTTGTTTAATCATTAGTTCACACATCATTTGGTTTTCTATTTCTTTCATTAAACAACACAATATAAATGGAAAGATAATTATTCTTAAAATGATATAAATGGAAAGAAAATTATTCTTAAAAAAAAATCTGGGCTCATAATTTTAAATTACAAAAATTGATAATGTAAGCCTATGTCTGTTTTGAATTTTGTATGAATTTTTCTATTTTAATTTCATTAAAAAATAGGTTAAGAAATTCTGTACAATTTCATATTTTCAATATATTAAAGAAAAAAGAACTTGTAAAACTTGTATTTTACCACACACAATGTGCAGCAGGAAATTACTGTTACACATGGTTTTTATTACATATGTAGTGGTTGTTGGACGAGGATGCATTTAGGGTTACGCTATTGTTGTATTTGATAAGAAATTTGGACTTACCCCATACGGCCTTGGAAGCTCAGTATTTCTTGGGTAGGATACAAATAGCATTTGAATCATTGTTCTGACTTCACTATTTAAGTCTTCTTTTAAAGAATCTTGTAGTAAATGAAATTATGTACAATAAAAGCATTTAGGCTTGGAATGTATTGACTGCCGGAAATGCAATATAAGTTAACAATACTCAGTCTTGTTAAAAGGAATGAAATTTACAATGAAAGATACTTAAAATCAATGAAAGATAAAACCAAATTAGAACCTGAATCCTAAAAGAAAGCCATAAAAACAAAATCCTTCTCCAACAAATTTGGTTTTATCTTTCATTGTAAATTTCATTCCTTTTAACAAGACTTTGAGTATTGTTAACTTATATTGCATTTCCAGCAGTCAATACGTTACAAGCCTAAATGCTTTTATTATACATAATTTAATTTACTACAAGATTTTTTAAAAGAAGGCTTGAATAGTGAAGTCAGAACAACGATTTGAATGCTATTCGTATCCTACCCAAGAAATACTGAGCTTCCAAGGCCTTATGGGGTAAGTCCGAATTTCTTATCAAGTACAACAATAGCGTAACCTTAAATGCGTCCTCGTCCAACAACCACTACATATGTAATAAAAACGTGTGTAACAGTAATTTCCTGCTACACATTGTGTGTAGTAAATACAATAAGTAACATACCACATATATTTTTCATTCAATAGCGAAAGTAGCTTTTTGGACTTTGCAATAAATTGCAAAACTTGGTTGTGAATATGATTTTGTTTTATATTCAATACTACTATTACGCATCCTTTACTTACACATCGCTCTTTTTTAAAGCAGTTTGTCCACTAGATGATTTAGCATTAGTGCCGTATAAAATATTCACTATACACTTGTTTTTGCTTCTTTCAAATTTCTTAAATTCAGAGAAAGCAAGGGAACTATGAAATGTTATTTAGTAAATTTTTAGCTGCATCATCAATTCCATGGCTGCAAAAAGAAAAAAGACCCGCACCTCATCAAAAGAAGCTTATAGCTTCACTAAATGTTGGAAGCAATTGAGTGAGAGCATGGAATGTAAAACCAATATTTCATCCAAACCAAAAGTAAAACACATATCCTTCTCTGATGAGATCAAGGTTCAACTTTGGCTGCATAAAGAAGGAACACAGCAACACTGTCTTGTATTTCTCAAAGTTGTAACCTATCGGGTTACATATAAAAGAATCAAAGAACCGTATAGTTTTGATATTTTGAAATTCAAAATTTAACATATAATAGCAAAAACATATAAATGAATTACATACAACTGAATTGAAAAAGCAATAGAAATTTCATTAAAATATCGGGACTAACACAAAATTACACATAAATGTGAAAAATGTGTAATTGAATAACGTAAGTAGTTTTTGGAAAACTTGCCTTACAATGAATTCACCATCCGGTGATTTCAAGTAGAGCTGAAGAAAGTAACAAAACATAATTGCCACCTAAACACAAGCATTTCCTTACCTTATCCATGGAAAATACTGATAAAAGAGGAATTTAAAAATAAAAAAAAACGTACATACATACATATCACTAAGCTGTTCTCTGAGATTCAGAGGTTAGCTTCAAAAAGAAATACAAACTACCAGATATTTTTACTTACTGTTGTTGTATCAAACTTCTCCATTTACAGCGATCTTGACATACAACTCAGGCTTCACTGATATCCATTACACACCGTACACAAGATCTTTTATACTTCATGCTCATAACCTCCTTTTTCTCATGCAGACACTCCTGAATCTGATCGACCCATGTCTTCCTTGGCCTTCCTCTGCCTTTCCTTCTTGCCACTTGGGCTAAAAAGATTTTCTTAGTAAGCAGCTCATCACTCATTCTTTCAACATGGCCAAACCACCGAAGCATATTGGTCTCCACCTTGAACGTTGCAATAAAACAATCTTGTTCTCACTGTGGAGTACCAAATTATTTTATCACTCTGAGAGAGAACTTTTTCCTGAAAAGCTTACATGAGCCTTATGAGATCAAAATATACAAAGCGAAGGTAATTACAGTCCTTGATACGGAATTCATTAGTAATGTAGGTAAAATTCACAGGATAAGAAAACAATAAAATCATCAAGTACATACATACATACATATCACTAAGCTGATCTCTGAGATTCAGAGGGTTAGCTCCAAAAAGAAATACAAACTGCCAGATATTTTTACTTACTGTTGTCGTATCAAACTTCTCCATTCAGAGCGATCTTGACATACAGCTCGGGCTTCACTCATATCCATTACACACCATACACAAGATCTTTTATACTTCATACTCATAATCTTTTTCTCATGCATACGCTCCTGAATCTGATCCACCCATGTCTTCCTTGGCCTTCCTCTGCCTTTCCTTCCTGCCACTTGGGTTAAAAAGATTTTCTTAGTAAGCATCTCATCACTCATTCTTTCAACATGGCCAAACCACCGAAGCATATTGGTCTCCACCTTGCTAACAACATTTTGCTTCACATGTCACAGAACTGCAACACATCTTCATTCCTCACACAATCAGACCGTGTCTTGCCACAAACCCCACGTAAGTTTCGCATTTCTCCAGCACACAAATGACTCCTATGTTTCTTCTGCAGTACCCAGGTTTCACTGCCATACATCAGAGTAGGAACAATTACAGTTTCATACACAGCCATGCGCAACCCTCTAGAGAACCCATCATTCCTCTGAAAACCTCCCAGAGCAGCTATGACTTTCAATGAAGAATTCACTCGCCTACTAATTTCACCATCCAATTTGTTCTCTCTGTCAAACATGCTTCCTAAATACACAAACTCACTCACCTGGTCAATCACAGTGCCATTTATACTTACATTACATTCAGTGCTACCTGTTCCTCTCTCAAACACCATAACTTTGGTTTTTCTCTTATTTATATTCATCTTGAATTTCATGCAAACTTCATGCATCCAAGACAACATACTGTGCAAATCACTTTTGCTCTCTGCCAACAGGACAGTGTCATCAGCATACAGCAATCTGCACTCACTGATATCACCAAGACATAAACCACTATTATCTATTTTGGTATCACGCATGCATGCGTCCATAAATACGCTACTGGCCACCCAAAATGCAACACCAAGAAGGACACGAGATAGCAAAGCCAGATTTACTGGACAAATAACAACAGATACAAAGATGAAATGATTGAGCTTACAGACCTGTGCGACTTGCGGAACACGCAGACATCAATAGTTCGTGTGGCACCCATGGCTGGCAACTCGGTTGCCGATCAGCCACCAGACGTGCCACTCGGTTGCTGATCAGCCACCAGACGTGTTCGATGCCGACAGGCCACTCGGTTGCCGATCAGCCACCAGACGTGCCACTCGGTTGCCGATCAGCCACCAGACGTGCCACTCGGTTGCTGATCAGCCACCAGACGTGTTCGATGCCGACAGGCCACTCGGTTGCCGATCAGCCACCAGACGTGTTCGATGGGCGACATATCGGGAGAACAGGCGGGCCACGGCGGCAGTGACACCTGGTGGGCCGTGAAGAATTGTTGCACGATGTGTGCCACGTGCGGGCACGCATTGTCCTTGTTGAAAGGTGGCCGCTGGCAGGTCCTGCAGGTAAGGGAGGACTACAGGCTCCAAAACGTCAGAGATGTAGTGGTGGTTGTTGAGTGTATCAGCGATGCGTACCAGAAGGGTGCGGGTGTCGTATCCAATTGCGCCCCAAACCATAACGCCAGGCGACGGACCGGTATGGCAATGCATAATGCAGGTGGCATACAGTCCCTCGCCGTGGTGACGCCACACGCGGATCGGACCATCGTGGTTTTGCAGGCAGAAGCAGGATTCGTTGGAGAAGACAATGTCATGCCATTCCGTAGTCCAAGTGCGGCATTCAACGGCTCACTGCCGCTGTGCGACAAGTCCCCGCTCCTGCAGACGATGTCGAATGGTACGTGCTGACACAGGTTGTTGCACAACACACCCTAATTCCTGTGCTAACATTCGTGTTGGGGTGGTGCGAGCTGTCAATGCGCACCGCAAAACATGCTGGCGCCAATCGCTCATGTCGGTCTGTCTGTCCGTCCCTCCTGTACCCACCGAATCCATACTCGCCTCACTGTGGCTGGATGTCGTCCCACACGGGCGCCGATGTCTCGGTACGATAAACCACTATTCGTCCTCTGTCGAACTCTGAAACGTGCTGGAATGACTGCCGTATTCTGCGACGAGGTATCGGAAAGTTTCCCACGCACAGATCCGGCAGCACAACACATTTCCACTACTTACACCCTGCTTTCTGTGCACCCTTTTTACAGTGCTTCTCGGTGGCGTGCCTGGCGCACATGATTTGCATATGCCCTAAAATGCTAATCGTTTGCATGTCCTCTCGCAGGCAACGCATGATGCGAGTTTCAGGCCAATCGGATGCTTCCTTCTTGGTGTTGCATTTTGGGTGGCCAGCAGTGTATATTCAACAGCCATGGTGACATTACCCAACTGTGTCTAACTCCTGCACGAATAGAAAACCATACTGATAAAACACCATTCACTCATACACAAGCTCTACTACCAGCATACATGGCTTTTATACTATTAAATACACTGACAGGGAAAAAAAAACCCAACACCAAGAAATGGTTGTGTTAGATAAACGACAGTTGGTAGGCAGTGAGAGTACATCTGTAAGATGACGTCTATGCAAATTTCGCGCTCGGCACATACGTGTCACGCTAGTAGCGCCACTCGGAACATGCAAAGCAGGTTTGCTGTAAATACGTGTTGTAACGTTCGTGAGCGTTAGTTATCATTGAGATTTGACGTAGTGTGCTGATGTTAGTCAAGAATGAGATTCGACGTAGTGTGTTGATGTTAGTCAAGAAGGCCTTTAAGAAGACAAAGAAGCCATTATCAACAGCTCACGGAGTTTGAACGAGGTCGTGTAATAGGGCTACGAGAAGGTGGATTTTCGTTCCGCAATATTGCAGAATGACTTGGCAGGAATGTAGCCACTGCGCATGATTGTTGGCAGCGGTGGTCAAGGGAAGGTACTGTCTCAAGAAGACCAGGTACTGTCTCAAGAAGACCGGGTTCTGGCTGGCCACATGGCACTACTGAGAGGGAAGACCGCCGTGGCGCATCGTACCACGTCTGCGGCATCAATTCGAGCTGCAGTTGCCACCACAGGGACACAACGAAATGTTACAAATCGGTTACTTGAAGGACAGCTCCGAGCCAGACGCCCTGTAGCGTGCATTCCACTTACTCCAAACCACTGCCGTTTGCGACATCAGTGGTGCCAAGCTAGAGCTCATTGGAGGACGGAGTGGAGATCTGTTGTGTTTTCTGATGAAAGCCGGTTCTGCCTGGGTGCCAGTGATGGCCGTGTGTTGGTTAGAAGGAGGCCAGGTGAGCGCCTGCAACCAACCTGTCTGTGGCCGAGACACACAGTGGACCTTCACCTGGAGTTATGGTCTGGGGAGCAATTTCCTTTGACAGCAGGAACACTCTCGTGGTTATCCCACTCACCCTGACGGCACAGTTATACGTCGGTCTGATGATTCAAACTGTTGTGCTGCCATTCATGAACAGCATTTCAGGGGTGTTTTCCAACAGGATAACCCTCGCCCGCATATCGCTGTTGTAACTCAACATGCTCTACAGAGTGTCGACATGTTGCCGTGGCCTGCTAGATCACCAGATCTTTCACCAATCGAGCACGTATGGGACATCATTGGACAACAACTCCAGCGTCACCCCCAACCAGCATTAACCGTCCCTGTATTGACCGACCAAGTGCAACAGGCATGGAACTCCATCCCACAAACTGACATCCAGCACCTGTACGACACAATGCATGAACTTTTGCGTGCTTGCATTCAACATTCTGGCGGTTACACCGGTTATTAATGTACCAGCATTTCACATTTAAAATGACTGTTCTCGCGCTTACATTAAGCTGTGATCTTGAAACCTTAATCGATTAAATATGTTACCTATACAAATGTATTGCCGCCATTTCATTCCTCTACAACTATTTTTTCGTGGTGTTGGGATTTTTTTCCGTCAGTGTAGATTCCCAGTAACACCATATTCATTTAATACCTTCCACAAAAGTGTCCTATTCACTCGGTCGTAAGCTTTCTCTAAATCTATGAAGGCAGTAAAAACTTTCTTCCCAACAGCCAGATACTTTTCAATCATCATGCGTAATGCAAAAATGTGGTTAGTGCAGCCTTTACCAGGCATGAAACCACTCTGAACATCCCACACTTTCAATGATGTAAGACCCCATACTTTTTCAGTAACAACCTTACCAAACACTTTCCCTGGCACACTTAGTAGGCTAATACCATGATAGTTCTTGCATTAAGTCTGATCACCTTTTCCTTTATACAAGGGAACAATAATAGCATCCTTCCAATCCCGAGGGACCATTCCTAACTCCCAGCACAACTGCCGAATTTCAGTTAACCAGTCAATTACAGAGTCACCACCATATTTCAACATCTCTGCAGTTAGGCCATCAACTCCCGAAGCTTTACCATTCTGAAGAGATTTTAGAGCTTTACACACTTCTTCTCTTGAGATCCCTCCTGTGCTTCCACCCCTCATTGCGACATCATCTGCGTCTGTCTCAGAATCATCTTTGCTGTCCTGATCTAATAACTCAGAGAAGTATTCACCCCACCTTTCACTTAACTCATTGGGTTCCCACAGGGGCAGCTCCTGCTATGGGGCTGTAGCCCCTACCCAAAGCAGTTTTTTTTTTCATGCCGTACCAAGAAAGAGAAGTTTTGTGAACACCGCTGTAAGTTTTCCCAGCATAATGCCACGACTGCAGTTTTCTGAACTCAGCTGGAAGTTTTTCCTGCATAACACCACTGGGAGCGGGAAGAACGTCACGGACTGTGCTTCTTGCAGCCCTGACAGCTATTCCCACATCAGTTCGTTATATTCCCACATCAGTTCATTTCCTTTGAATAAAACTTCCCCGGGGACTGCATTCATGGCAGCTCTCGCTAGCAGGGTTGCTCGCGAATGCAGTCTTTCTTTGGGTGAGAATGCATCGCCAGGCCTGTGTGCTTTGTTGATTAATATGGTTCTTGTGCTTCCGAATAAGACATAAAATAGGGGAATGAAAAAAATAATGACGAATGTTGAAATAAAGTATTAAATAAAGTACGTTTGAACGTATTACTCAACCTGGTTTGTTTTTTTTTCTTCCAATTTTTGGTTTGTTCCTGCTTTTATTCAACGTAATAATTCTAACAACAATGTTGCTCCCATCTAATAACAAATGCTCAGTTGCTGGAATGCCAGGACTTTTGCAAAAAAAGATTTACTTATATTTTCTCTTCTGGTCAAAATGGGCATGTGAACAAATTGCGATTAAAAATAGAGTTCAGTATTGGATAAATTGAAAAAAAAAAAAAAGAGAGAGAGAGATACTAATTTCTGCAGTGAAATACTTGCACAAAATTGATTTCTTCACTTACCAAGCACAGCGAAATTTTCGCTTTTAAACTTACGTAAATTTTTATTCACCAAAAATCATTGAAGTCACTCCACTGGATACATTTTATTTTTCTGCTGCATCCCCCCTCCCTCCAAAAAATCAGCTGCGCATTTCAATTGAGGTAGTGAACTTAATTACTTTGAAAAGAACATTTAATCAGATATCATTGTTTAGAAAATTTACGAAGTTGGTAAATTTTGGAAAACAAATTTTTCTACACTAAATTGTTATCATGATGGCTTCAGAATTAAAACTGGACTGAATATGTTTGCAATCCGTTTTTATTAAAGAGAATGCCGGTGTGTGAGTATCGCATTAACAACTCGTCGCGAAATTCTGGAAGACCCTTCAAAATTCCACAAAATGTTTTTCATCGCCATCCAAGTTGCAGTGGTCGGTATCAAGTCGAAGTTTCAAAGGGAGTGTATCAGAAGAAAAAATATTTATTTTCATATTTCTAGGGGTCACAATGAGACACTTGAGAACGTGTAACGCTTACATGACCTTGAGTGTGTCTCCGCTACTACTGGCGCACGCATTAATTTTTGTCCTTATATATATATATATATATATATATATATATCATCATCATCATCATCATCGTCAACCATTATCAATCCACTGCTGGACGAAGGTCTCCCCAAGTTTCCTCCACAACGGTCTCTCTTATATGCAGGGGTGACATATATATATATATATATATATATATATATATATATATAGTATATGGGATGTAAGGTCAGGTGATGCGTAACATCACAGCCTCTCCTTGACAAATGTCAACCCCGCCTTCTCGTGGTGCATCCTGTTCCCACTAAAGGGGCTCTGACGACCGCCAATAGCGGTATAACTATACCATCGGGATTAGAGGAAATTCTATCCCACACTCACCAACCCGCTTGGCCAGCGTGGTGAGTTATGGCCAAACCCCTCCAAAATGATTCCACAACTTAAATCTTGGCCCTCAGTCTCCGGCAGCTGGAATGTACCTGGCCAAGGCAGCGGCCAGTGCGACATGAAGGCAGAGGGTGCTAAGAATCCCCGGAGGACCGGACTAGGCTGCCATCTGATGCTGACCTTGGCTACGTACAATGGACGCTCCCTATCTTCTGATTCAAGGCTTCTTGAATTGGAAGAGGAACTACAAAGGATCAAGTGGGACATCGTGGGGCTAAGTGAGGTAAGGAGAAAAGGAGAAGATCTCATCGAACTGAAAAGTGGACATCTCTTCTACTATCGTGGGACAGATACTGGCAGAACTAGTGGTGTTGGATTTATAATAAACAAGAAACTGAAGGATAAAGTTGTAGAAGTTGAAAGTTCCTCTGACAGAGCTGCACGACTTGTTATCCAACTCTCGAAAAGATACCAGGCTCAGATTATTCAAACTTATGCACCCACCACAAGTCATCCTGAAGAAGAAATCGAAGAATTTTATGAGGAAATTTGTCATCTAAATAATAAAGGTAAGCAGCACTTGAAAATAATTATGGGAGATTTCAATGCAAAAATAGGGCAACGGCAACAGAATGAAACTTCAGTAGGTAAATTCGGTCACGGCAACAGAAACCAGCGTGGAAATACTCTCGTTGAGTTTGCAGAGGCAGAAGGGTTTTTCATCTTGAACTCCTTCTTCAAGAAAAAGCCACACAGGAAATGGACATGGAGACATCCAAATGGGACGACAAAGTGAAATTGATTTTATTATGTGTAACAAAAAATTCGTCATAGAAGACTGCAGTGTGCTAAACAAGTTCAACACAGGTAGTGACCATAGATTGGTGAGATGTAAGATGCACCTCAACACTAAACTTGAACGTGGCAAGCTCATAAGACAAACAAAATCTATTGACATAACCAACCTTAAAAAACACCATAATACCTTCAAGTTGGAACTGAAGAACAGGTTATCTGCTTTAGAAGGCCTAACATCAGAAGAAGTGGACATCTCTGAAGTAAACAGAAAAGTAACCAAAGCTCTTATGGAAACAGCAACAAAATTAGCTGGGTCTAAGAACAAGTTGCATGTAAACAAATTATCAGGAAAAACGAAAATGTTGATGCAAAAAAGAAGAGATGAGGACAACTAAAGAAGATGTGACTTCCAAAGTGGAATATATAGAGCTATGCAAGACAGTAAGAAAAAGTATCACTGAAGACGTAAGAAAATTCAACTGTGAACTAGTGAGGAAAGCAATTGAAAACAACCAAAGCCTAAAGATAGCAAAGGGACATCTCAGTAAGGGAAGAAAACAGATTATGGCACTGAGAAAAGAAGATGGTTCTGTAACAAGAAATAGAGGCGAAATTTTGACAAGAGTGAAAGATTTCTACTCCAAATTATATGAAAGGGATGATACATGCACTCCAGACATCATGAAAGATACCAGTACCAGAGTTCCTCCAGTCCTTCCAGCAGAAGTTGCACATGCAATCAAGAACATGAAGCGGGGAAAAGCTCCAGGAGAAGATGGAATTACTGTAGACATCATACAAGAAGCAAGTGGAGAAATCGAAACAGTACTCGCCCAAATTTTCACTCGATGCCTTAATGAAGGAAAGATTCCTGAGGATTGGAACACCGCTACAATGATTCTGCTACATAAGAAAGGTGACATTGAGGATCTCGGAAACTACAGACCTATCAGCCTCCTATCAGTAGTTTATAAAATCTTCACTAAAGTTCTTTCACACCGCTTGAAGGTAACACTGGACATGGCTCAACCGAGAGAACAAGCTGGATTCAGGAGTGGCTACAGCACAATAGATCATATCCACGTGCTGAGAGAACTAATTGAAAGAGCGAGGGAATATGAACTTCCATTGTGCATGGCTTTTATCGATTATGAAAAAGCCTTTGATTCGGTGAAACCATCAGCAGTTACAATGGCTCTGAAAACCTGCGGTATTGAAGATGCATACATTAATATTATTAATAACATCTATGAAAATGCAAGTGCAAAGATTCGGCTGTTTGAAAATACAACACACGTAAAAATTGGAAAGGGAGTGAGACAAGGTGACACCATATCTCCGAAGCTCTTTAATGCCACATTGGAGGGTGTTTTTCAGTCGCTGAGCTGGGAAAACAAGGGGATAAAGATTAATGGAGATTATCTAACCCACCTTCGTTTTGCTGATGATGTAGTCATTTTTGCAACTACCCCATCAGAGCTGCAGAGTATGATCCAGGAACTTGCTGACAAGAGTAAAGAAGTGGGATTAAAAATGAACTTTCAGAAGACAAAAGTGATGTTCAATGCTTTTACAAGAAATGAAGATTTATCGATTGATGGAGAAAAGCTGGAGATAACAGACACGTACGTTTATCTTGGACAGCAGATATCAAGTGAGGGTCACATTGGTGAAGAAATTAATCGTCGTACAAAACTTGCCTGGAGAGCTTTTGGAAGAAACAGCATAATTTTCAAGAGCAATATGCCATTATGTCTTAAAAGAAAAGTGTTTGATCAATGCATCCTTCCAGTGCTTACATATGGTGCAGAGACGTGGACCTTAACTAAAAGAGACATACAAAGGCTGCAGACAACTCAAAGAAGCATGGAGAGGTGCATACTTGGTGTAACCAGGAGAGATAAGAAGAGGAACTCGTGGATCCGAAAAATGACAAGAGTGGAAGACATCATGATCAGAGTTAAATCCCTGAAATGGCAATGGGCTGGACATACTGCCAGAAGGACAGATCATCGATGGACAGCCGAAATTTTAGATTGGATTCCAAGGGACAGGAAAAGACCCAGAAGAAGACCACATGGGAGATGGGTGGATGAAATTCGAAAGTATGCAGGGGTGACATGGAGGAGACTGGCACAAGACAGACCGTTGTGGAGGAAACTTGGGGAGACCTTCGTCCAGCAGTGGATTGATAATGGTTGACAATGATGATGATGATGATGATATAGTATATGCATGTATATATAATTTGCAACCACCATCAATCCACTGCTGGATTAAAGTCTCCAAGTTTCTTCTTCCACAACAGTCTGCTTTGAGCCAGTTTTTTCCATGCTTTCGAATTTCATGTACCCATCTCCCTCTTGTCATCTTCTGGATATTGTTTTTTTCCCTTGCTATCCAGTTCAATATTTCAACTCTCCGTCGGTGGTTCTTTCTTCTAGCAATATGTCCATCCCATTGCAATTTCAGGAATTTTGACCATGTCTTCCACTCTTGTCATTTTCCCGATCCACGAGTTCCTATTTGTATAATTCCAGGTAACATCAAACATGCATCTCTACATACTGCTTTCAGTTGTCTGCAACGTCTGTCTGTCTATTTTAGTTGAGGTCCATGTCTGTGCTCCATGCGTAAGAACTGGAAGGATGCACTGATTAATCAGTTTCTTTTTAAGAAATAATGTATGTGACGAAGTTTTATAGGTCAATTATTTTCTTCATAAATGTGACAATGTGGCCATCGCTTAATAACTGTTGCCTAATTTAGGTATCGGTACCTTTACATTTCCCCCATCAATCGCTAAATATAAAATCTAAATATTAATTTCTTGTAAAAAAGCACTTTCGATCAGTATATATGTTATTGTTATTATTATTATTAAACGGACAGTGTCAGCACAGGCGCAGTAACTTAACTTTCGAAGTGGTATTGTGATATCTACAAAATTGAGATGCAGCCCCCTATCTCAGCTTACCACGAGCCGCCACTGGGTTCCCATATCATTTCCTCGATCCTATTCTTCACACAACTTAACACTTTGTTTCCCCTATTTTTCCTGAGTCTTGTGTACTTCCAAAAAGACTTCCTGTCTTTCCAAAAAGCCATTTCATGCCTTTCCACCTTCTCCTTGCTATCTTTTGCCGTATTCTGGCGAACCAGCTTCGCTGCCTCGCGCTTCTCACAGCGATATTCATCCTCAGAAACTCTACCTTTCAACATCCCCAAATAAGCTTCCTTTTTTTTTTTTTACTGCCTCTTCAATCTCACTATTTCACCAAGCATCACCTCTAGTGCTACCTACTATTTTGGTGCCACAGACCTCTCCAGCGGCAATGACCACACAGTTCTTAAAACAACTCTACTTCTTTTCTACATCCCTCTCACATGACTTCAGCTCCTTCAGTCGTTCACTGAGCAAATTAAAGTAACTCTGATGGACTTCAAGGAGCCTTTCAACCTTTATTCTTTCTATCGTAGGCATCTTCCTATTTCTTTTCCTCCAACCAACATTCAGTTTCACTCGTGACACCACCAAGTAATGATCAGAGCCAACATCCGCACCTCTCATCCCACGGGTGTCAACAACTAAGTGTTTCAGACGCTGATCGTAAACAACAAAATCTATCACACTCTTTTGACCAAGAGTACGATTTTCCCAAGTATATGTGTGGATAAACTTGTGGTTGAAAAACGTATTAGATACATAGAAACCATTATCAATGCAGAGTTCAATTAATCTTTCACCATTATCATTCACACATAGAAACCATTATCAATGCAGAGTTCAATTAATCTTTCACCATTATCATTCACACAAGGATCATTAAATTTATCCAGAACATTATCATTGCATTCTGCACACCGACTCTAGCATTAAAATCCCCTGCTATTATAACTTTTTCTGTAGCACCAAACTGGCTAAAAACAGCTTTTAGCTAATTCTAGAAATCTTCCTTTTTTATCGGAAGGTTCAGAGTCACAAGGAGCATACACTACAACAATTAAAATTCTCTGAAGTTTCACTTTCAAACGAATGCAGAGAATTCTCTCACTTGCACAACTATAGTGAATCAAGTTGTTCTTCATCTTTTTACTTAAAATCACACCTACACCAGCCTGTCCTCTCACATTATTCAATACTCCAGACCACACACTCACCGTGCCATTCACTTCTTCTACCCCAATTTCCTTCTTTTTGGTTTCACTTACACACAGCACATCCAGTTTATACTTATTCATCTCCTCAATCACCTCACTCATCTTGCCATTTATACCTCTAGTATTCGATTCACCAATCTTTCATTCACTCAGCCGAGATCTCTTTCTCATACGCCGTTTAGAAAGTCCAGGCCGATTCCGTGGTGGACCGTCCTTCTCAAGTGTGGTAGGTCCACCATATCCCACACTTCAGTCATTCTTAATATTTCTATTTGTCTTTTTAATCAGGTAAGTACATCAGTGTGGGGGATTAGCCCACAGCTGAGGGTTCCATTTGGTCATTCAACCTAAGGATTCTGGATCAAAACCCAGTGAGTTTGGGGTCTTTTCGCCAATGTCACACAGAACTAGCTGACACCTCTCCAAGATTCACAGAGGCCCTAGTTGCTGTTGTGTGTGCCATTGTTACCACGGAGCGCCCCAAGGAGGCAAACCCATAGCTCACTACTACCGCCCGCATCATTAAGTAGTGTTTCAATAACAGCATTCTAAACAATAGAAGCATAGCATTAAAGATGCAGAGGTATCTGTAAATAATGTGCATAAAAGTAACAATGTTTATCAAATAAACTCATAAATAAGCAAATGCATGAATAATAGAGGTATTTAACTTAACATTATCTGCATTTAGAGTTTTGAAAAGCCCATTTACTTTATGACAGCACTTTCTTCCATCACAATTCAGGCCTATTTTCACAATTGCTTTTGCTTTCCTTTTTAGCTGATGTCTGAAAGTCAAAGTTCAGAAAATGATGCCGTACAACAAATTCAAATATTGGAACAAGATAAAAACTCTCTCCAAGAACAGGTTTCTAATTTAAGTTCCGCCTTGAGTAAGGCTGAAGAAGTCCGTTCTCAGTTGGAAAAGTACCATCACAGATTGGAGAAAGAGAAAGCTTCTCTTCAGAAGACACTTGATAAGGTAATCTGTTTCATAGCACAGTGAAACCTCTGAATAGCAGCCACTCTGGGACTTCAACATTTGTCCACTATTGGGATGTGTCCGCTATTCGGAAGGTTGACTTCTTAGCCCAACTGAGCTCACAATATAAAAGCTTTGTATTAAATACAAACATGCAATATATAATTAGGATATTTTTTTATTAAATGTTTTTCTTGCTATTGTTCTACAGTAAGAAACAGAATAATGTGTGTGTGTGTGTGTGTGTGTGTGTGTGTGTGTGTGTGTGTGTGTGTGTGTGTGTGTGTGTATAATACATGCGCAATATTTTCATTTTAAAATACAGTACATACAATATAGGTATTTCGATGCATGTTTAAACATATGTACATAACAATAAAATGTTACACCAGGAATTTTAAAACGCATTTACTTACCTCTCATTATTTCATTAAATTGGTCAGCAATTTTTGGCTGCAAAATATCTGCTAAAAATGGGGAGGGGGTTTATGCAATTTGTAGCATATTTTTCAAAGTGTATTTTTAAATTCTTCAATGGTGCTGTTTCCCCATATGCCCTTTGTTTATAGAAATATTTTGCTACTCTTCACCATACTTTACAGCATCTTTAAAAAATCACACACCTCTTATACAACTGCATCAGATGCATCCTCAATCAAATCCTTTTCTTCTGAAGTTTTCAAAGCAACAAACTCATGCACATTGCATTTCATCTTTGATACACAAATCTTCATAAACTTTATTGAAATCTTTTGCACTTCCTTCAATGCTGATGCACATAATTATTTCAAAAATGGTGTCTAATTTACAACAAAGTATTCCATTTTGTTTGAAAGAAACTGTGTTTTGACCACTTCTAAAAAAAGATCAGACATATTGAAACCACAGACCAATACTTTTTTAATGGGGATCTGGAGAGCAAAAAGTACCCTATTTCTATCCAAAGAAGCTAAACAAAATATTGGCAGCAAAAAATTTGCCAATCTTTTTCTCTTAAACTTTCGTGTTTGTAACTGTTTTTTATGACCCAGATTGCTGTCCATTATTCAGAGGCTCTGCTATTTGGAGGTAAATATGCAGATGCATGTATACTTCAGGACTGAGGATCATAAAACTGTACATTAAATGGAAGTGTCTGCTGTTCTGGAAGGTTTGTTATAGAAGTTTCACTTAGAAATGACACTTGATAAAGTACATCTGTTTCAAAATATTTGTTTCTTTCTGAGAAAGCAGTAAGGTACATCTGATCGTAGAGCATTTTTTTTTCCTTTTATAATTCCTATGGTACATGGAATTCATGTGACCTAATCCTTGGTTTGGTTTAAATGTGATATTTTTATGTAAAATTGACCGGCATATTTTCAAAAGTGAGCTTTACCAATCAAGTATTGTGTTCTTTGCATTTGTGATCTCTATTCTTTCATCCATTTGCTAATACCAGTGTCAGTTTAATCCAAATGGGTGCTATAGCATTTAATTAAAAATGTTGGCATACTTTAAAACCTTGATAAGTTGTCTAGGTTAACAGGATGTCCATCATAAAAGGAGGAAGAGGCAAATGTGTTGGCTTAATTTCTGCAATGTGACCAAAGAATTTGAAAATTTGGCTAAGTTTGTAAATAGTGTAATAAAAAGGGTTAAGGCCACCCAAGAATTAGTTTTCACGGGACCAGTTCCTCTTCTATTTCTTTAGCATGATGAACCTTCCAAGATTCCTGGCTGTTTTCCTTGTTAAATATAAATTAATTTTCTTTACTGCGGAATAACTTTTTTACGGGTCTTATAGAGGTTATTATTCAAAACAGTTGGTGGTCAAATTTTCGAACTAAAGCCTAGTTCATCATCAGGACGTCACTGGAGTAGTTGCTGCCACTCAGTCGGAAGTGTCCAACCGCAATTATCGTTAATTATGGTACTTCTTCTTCTCGCTATTTTGATCCCTTCTTCTAGTTTCCTCTTTACTAAGTTTGACTGGTGGGCAATTATTCTTACTGAGTCCCAATTTATGGAGTGCCCCACTTGCTTGTATATGTCTGTCTAGCCCTGTTTTGTTACTAATGTTCCTAATAGCTGCTTCGTGTTCTTTCATTCGGACTTTAATACTTCTCCCTGTTTCTCCTATATAGCTGAGCCTGCAGTTACAGTCGATGCAATATATTACTCCTTGCAATTGGATGTCCATTTCCTTCTGATTTAAAGCTGGCAGTAATTTCTTGAATTTGTTATTTAGATCTGGAACAAGCCTGATATTATATTTTGCTCCAATCCTTTTCAGTTTTTCGAAAAGTCCCTTGTGATACGTAATTTTGCTGGTGAATTTGAAGTTGTTTATTTCCTGCTTCTTTTTTGCCACTCGTCTAAGTAACTTCTTAATATATGGGGAGGGGTAATTGTTTTCTGTCAATATTCCTTAAATTTTTTGGAAAAAATTTAAGTTAAGTCCTTGACTTAATTTTTTTGGAAAAATTTAAGTCCTTGTCTCTTCAGATGCTCAAAAAGATCTTCACAGAGAAGAATTAAAAGGAATATTGACAGAAAACAATTACCCCTCCTCATATATTAAGAAGTTATTTAGACAAGTGCCAAAAAAGAAGCAGGAAATAAACAACTTCAAATTCACCAGCAAAATTACGTACCACAAGGGACTTTTCGAAAAACTGAAAAGGATTAGAGCAAAATATAACATCAGGCTTGCTCCAGATTTAAATAACAAATTAAAGAAATTCTTGCCGGCTTTAAAGCAGAAAGACATGGACATCCAATTGCAAGGAAGGAGTAATATATTGCATCGACTGTAACTGTGGGCTCAGCTATATAGGAGAAACAAGGAGAAGTATTAAAGTCCGAATGAAATAACACCAAGCAGCTGTTAGGAACATTAGTAACAAAACAGGGCTAGACAGACATATACAAGCAAGTGGACACCATAAATTGGGACTCAGTAAGAATAATTTCCCACCAGTCAAACTTAGTAAAGAGGAAACTAGAAGAAGGGATCAAAATAGCGAGAAGTACCACAATTAGTATTAAAAGAAATCCGTCTTGTTGCACGATGATATTTATTCAGCTAAAAAATGAAATCTATATACAGTTTAAAAACACATGAGCACTTTCGGTGTCACATTGACACCTTCATCGGATGTAATTTCACCATGTGGCTACATGCTAGTCTTAAGTACGTGGAGTAGATGCATCATGGGAAAGGTAATGTCAATGTCACATGATATACCAGATAACAAGACAATCAAAAACAGGCATAGTTAGCCAATGATCACTTAACAGAAGCAATTGCTATTGTGCTGTCCTTCCCATATTTACGATAATTGCGATTGGACACTTCCGACTGAGTGGCAGCAACTACTCCAGGGACGTAGTCCTGATCATGAACTAGGCTTTAGTTCGAAAATTTGACCACCAACTTTTTTTGAATAATAACCTCTATAAGACTCGTAAAAAAGTTATTCCACAGTAAACTATGAATAGAGGTGCCATAAATTCATTTACAACTAATTAATTTTCTTGTTAAATATTTCCCTATGATTTCATCATTAATATCTTTTTTGGCCTCTTGCAACTAACTGCTTTCTGTTTTCTACCCATCTCTTCATCCTGTTCTTTTATTAATTTCTTACCTTCTTTATTTTTGTCTTCACTTTCAGTTTTTGCTCCTTCTTCAGTATCTCTGTTCTTTTTGCAACAGTTGTAAATTGATGTACAGTTATTTTATAACTTTCAGTGGATACATTTAGCTATAAATTCTGCTTGACTTTAATCTTGATTGTAAATACAGTAGAAACAAACGTTAACATTTTCTCTTCATCTTTTTTCCGTCATAATTTACAAATAGCCAACATTTTTAAAGGTTTCTTTATGTGCTTTGGAAAGTGATTCAAATTTTCTAAAATAGCTTCAGTAACACGTGAGAAGACTTCGATTTCAGATACCTTCAGTTTCTCCAGAACTTCGTCTGGAGTTTCTTTGTTGTGAAAAACAATAGGAGAAGGAAGTGCTGCATTTTTAAGGTATTTACAGATATCTTTATTACAAAAAGTGTTTGGCATAGCTGCTTCCTCGTGAATTTTGTATAGCTTGAACTTGTTTCTTTCTTTTTATGATACATGATTTCCGATTGCTCTTAATAGAATATTAATTCAACACTGAAGTCAAATGCTCATTAAAATATTTAGCATATGTTTATACATGTATATTTCAAGTACAGAAATTTTGTTTATAGTCAGTGCTAGGTAATATTTTGAGGAATAGAATGTAATGAAACTAATTATCATAATCCTTGCCATGCACTATTATCTATAATTACTTAGTCAGTGCACAAAATTACTGCACTTAATGCTGTGAATCCTGACACTAAACATTTTCATCCAGTTAAGTTACTTGTATACCATATGTATAACATCAGGATGAGATAAATTTGCATAGTTATTTTTATTGTAGCATCAAACAAAAGTGAAAATATCAAGAACTTAAGATGCAAAATATTCAAATTATACTGGATGTTCATTAACTTATCTGTTTTGAATGGCTTGGAATTCTTAAAAACATAAGTAAAATAAAGATACTTACTAGTACATGATATAACTTTTAGGCAAAACACAAAAGTGAAGCAGAAAGTTTCATAATGCAGGCATATAATTAAAGTGAGAAGTAAAAAAAAATTACTGTCTTTTTTTTTTTTTTTTAAATTATTTGAACCCATGGTTCGTATGCATCCTGGAATTCCTGGAAATGTCCTAAAATTCTGTTACATGTCCTGAAACAGAATTTTAGGACATTGCACAGGGACAATTCTTGCCCTTTTGTCCCTGCGCAATATTTTGTAATTTAAAATTTTTCTACTGATATTACTTATGTCTGACAAATTTCCCTCCCCATCCCTTGCAAAATGGGGGGGCTGTTGGTTTTCTTGTCTGTTAGCAGTACTGAAGCTGCGTTATTAGCTCGTATTTTGTAAAAAAAAAAAAAAAAAGAGCGTGCATACTTTATCACTTTGTCTGTCCGGCCGGGGACACCATTTCTCTGCAACTATTAGTTTGATTTGTAAAATTCTTTTTGCATTGGGAAGCTTGAAATGTGAAAATGATTCTTTAATTTCGTTTTTTTATGAACGACTTTGCCGCTAGAGGGCGTAAATGCAAATCCTATCAAATTCAAAATACATTTTATTTCATATACACTGTTGGCCACCCAAAATGCAACACCAAGAAGGAGGCATCCGATTGGCCTGAAATTTGCAGCATGCGTTGCCCGCGAGAGGACATGCAAATGATTAGCATTGCAGGGTATATGCAAATCAAGTGCGCCAGACCCGCCATCGAGAAGCACTGTAAGAAGGGTGCACAGAAGGTGGGGTGTAAGTAGTGGAAGTGTGTTGTGCTGCCGGACCTGTGCGTGGAAAACTTCCTGATGCCTCGTTGCAGAATACGGCAGTCATTCCAGCATGTTTCCGAGTTCAACAGAGGACGAATAGTGGCTTATCGCGACAGCGGTTTATCGTACCGAGACATCGGCGCCCGTGTGGGACGACATCCAACCACGTGAGGCAAGTATGGATTCGGTGGGTGCAGGAAGTATGGACGGACCGACGTGAGCGATTGGCGCAGCCGCGGCACACCACCGAACGAGAGGACCGGCATGTTGTGCAGCAAACATTGACGGCTCGCACCGCCACATCACGAACATTAGCGCAAGAATTATGGTGTGTTGTGCAACAACCTGTGTCAGCACATACCGTTCGACGTCATCTGCAGGAACGGGGACTTGTCGCACGGCACCCATTGCTCCGATTACCATTGACGTTACACCACCGGTGAGTGCGGCGGCAGTGGGCCGTTGAGCGCCGCACTTGGACTACGGAATGGCACGGCATTGTCTTCTCCGACGAATCCCGCTTCTGCCTGCAACACCATGATGGTCGGACACGTGTGTGGCGGCACCGCGGCGAGAGACTGTATGACGCCTGCTATATACATAGCCATACTGGTCCGTCGTCTGGCGTATGGTTTGGGGCGCAATTGGATATGACACCTGCACCCCTCTGATACGCATCGCCGGTACACTCAACAACCACCGCTACATCTCCGACGTTTTGGAGCCTGTAGTCCTCCCTTACCTGCAGGACCTGCCAGCGGCCACCTTTCAACAAGACAATGCGTGCCCGCACGTGGCACACATCGTGCAACAATTTTTCACGGCCCACCAGGTGTCACTGCTGCCGTGGCCCGCCTGTTCTCCCGATATGTCGCCCATCAAACACGTCTGGTGGCTGATCGGCAACCGAGTGGCCTGGCAAGCACCACTCGCGGCTACACCTGATAAACTGCGGCAAAGTGTGGAAGCAGCCTGGACCGACATACCCCAAGCCCTCATCCAAAGCCTCTTTCATTCGATGCCGCGGCATGTAGCTGCCGTTATTGTCAGCCATGAGGGCCACACAAACTATTGATGTCTGTGTGTTCCGCAAGTCACACGGGCCTGTAAGCTCAATCGTTTCATCTTTGTATCTGTTATGTGTTCAGTAAATCTGGCTTTGCTATCTCGTGTCCTTCTTGGTGTTGCATTTTGGGTGGCCAGCAGTGTATTTAAAGTAATTATTTTGGCTAATGAACTTTAATGATGATATGATGCTATTCCTTTCAGTATCAATCATTTTCAACATTCTTAACCTACTATCAATAATTTCAATTGCTGTTTCAGTAGGAGTGCTTGGATATAGTTACTCTGCATCCAAGCTCAACATTGTAAAATTGGTTGTCCTCACTTTCCTAACCCTCTCAATCACTTGCACTGAATTCCTAACTGTCCTTCTTGGTGTTGCATTTTGGGTGGCCAGCAGTGTATTTGCTTCTAAATATTTTTCCTTTCAATGCCATTTATATCAAAGACTATTTCAGTGACAGTCTCATTTTCAAGTAATGCATAGATTTTCTGCTATGGGTGTAAAGGTAAATTTCGGTTTTCCACGATATCTCTGCTTCTAGAAGTCCGATTTGAAAAATTCTTCCTGTGTCGGATACAGTTCCTGATGGGAAATGTTTTGCGTATAATTCTCATTTTTGGTAAAGAATGGTTTGGCCACCTTCAGAAGCCAAAATAGCTAAGTGTTTATTTTGGCTTCTAATGTATTTTCAACAAAATTTGAGTTTCTGGGGACTTGATTGAAAAAATTATTTCATTAACCGATACTGCTCACTTAATATAACTTTTTAAGAATACCTCCTGCTTAAAATAATGTATAGTTTTGGGGGCATAGATGCATATCTTATTTTTGTTGATATCTCTGTTTCTATGAGTCCAATTTGAAATATTCATTCTTTGTTGGAGAGCATTTTCGGTGCAAAATGTTTCTCATATAATTTCAAATTTTTTTTAACACACAAGTGTGCCACTAGAGAGCGTAAGTTTGTTTCCGTTTACAGCAAAATCTTGCAGGACTAAAAACCCCATTAAAAAAATTATTTTTCAATCAGATTTTATTAACTATGAAAACGCTTGTGTTTATTTTCTTCCCAAAATAATGCACAATTTTCTGCTAAGGCTTGCAAATATTTAATCTATTTTTTCAATATCTGCACTTCTAAATGTGGGATTCAAAAAATCCTTTTAACACCTGATACCATTTACCTTATGGAACATTTTAGGTTTGTATTTCAGTAGGTTTGTAGTTCACAGTCCTGTTGTTAGGTGGTGCTTGTGCACTTTCATTTGCAGCTGTATCTCTGCTTCTAAAAACTCTATTGAGAAATTTCATTTTTTGCTGTATGCCATTCACTACAATAAAGATGGGGAACGAATAAGATTTTTGCTCCAATAAGAAGATCCTCTTCAAATAATGTACACCTTTTTCCCTAGGAAGTGTAAAGGTCAAAACCTTTTTCTTGCTATCTTTGCTTCCGTGAGACATATTTGAAAAGTTATTTTCCCTTAGCATAGTTTTTACCATGAAGAATACTTTTCTCCTATTTTCAACTTTTCCATTATGTAAAATTTTTCCTATAGAAGACATAGAGTTAGATTATGTTTCCTTCTAAATCTCTTCTTTTAACTGTTCGATTTGAAAATCTCTCTCTCTCTCTGATACCTTCCTTCTGCTGCAAACTTTTTCTGTGCCATTTGTTAATTTTCATAACATACTTTGTAGCCATTGGTGGAAGTAAGTAGCTGATTTTTATTTTTATTTTTTGTGGCTTATTTTGACCTTTACTGAAATTTGCTAATGAATACTTAATGTAAAAATCTGCCATAAAATCAGATTGCTTTCTAATATCAGAAACTTAAATCTAGTTGTTCCTTTGTATTTTCTGAGCTAACTAATCACTTTCCACATTTTGAGGTTACTCACCTTTATCCCAAATATCCCTTTAGGAAGTTTTCATCTCTTACACGCATTTCCAACACGTAATTTTCAGTAGTCACATCGTGGTTCAAGCCCAAAAAACGCACCTCACACTCACACAAAACTTCGTTTCTGACCCCCCCTTCCCTCAATAACTAAATGCCGATACAAAATAATCAACTACAATGACACATAATTCAAACTCCCTAAAATACCTATCTAATTAAAACCTCAATAAAAAAAAAACGTATATTACACTTTTCCTAAAACATCAAAGTTAAAACTGCAACCCGTAATTATTTACAACTGCACACCAGTAATTAATTGAAAACAAACCAAACCTGACACAACCACTATCCTCATTAATCTTGGACCTCTCCCCACTCAGTAATAAGAGTACTATCCTAGCACTTTTCAGCCTCTGCCCAGGCCATTTTCAAGGAGTGGACGCAACAGTGAACATCCGTCGCCACCCTCAAACGTAGCGAATGTTCTAGGTCTTGCTCAGCATCGTTATTCACCGCTCAGCGCAGTGGCGCCATCTGTTAGCTGACCCATTAGTCTTCTTTTTCTCTTCGTACTTGTAAATATCCATTCGATAGCCAGCTGCATTTGATTCTTGAAAGAAAACAAAAATAAATAAAAAATAAATAAAAAAACGAATTTTTGCGTGAGTGTGATGTGCGTTTTTTGGGCCTTGAACCACGATGTGACTACTGAAATTAACGTGTTGGAAATGTGTGTAAGAGATGAAAACCTCCTAAAGGATATTTGGGATAAAAGGTGAGTAACCTCAAAATGTAGATTGTCTAAATAGCATGTTAATAATTAAGCAGCTATGTGACTTATTTGACATTTGCAATGCTGTATGAATATATAATCGCTTTCCATCTGCTATAATTAGTTTTCTAATTATGCCCATTGAATTGTCTTAATCACTGATGAATGCAGCTGTACATATAGCCCTTAGATTTAAGGTTTTCCTTTTATTCTGTTTCATTTCATTTTGGAAATTTTTGTGCATACTTTGTTTGCTGGTGAATGCAAATTTAAATAATAGCTAGAGCATCAATATAATGTTGAAAATTTCTTCCCTAAATAAAATGTAACACAAATTGCTTCTTCCATGAATTTTTTAAAGAAATAACAATTCCTTTGTTCCATTGAAAAAGTTTCAAATATTTCGCCTTTCCCTGTCCTTAAATTTCCAATGTAAGCATTATTTCAAAATAATTAAATCTGAATAGTGTTTTATATATTGATTGTGTGGTATATGAAAGCATCTTCAAGAGTAATGTCACATTTATGTTCTAACTACAGATTTTGTACCTATATATTTTTGAGTTGTATGGGGTTTTTTTATTCCATAATTTGCTTCAATAGTTGAACTGAAGCAAAAGTAGAAAAATAAATTTTTCTCAATCAGTACGGTAAAGTATAATATATATGAAAGTTTTATAGAAATTAAACCTGGTTACATTTTCAGTAATGCCGCCCCGGTGGCGCAGTGGTCTAAGGCGCTGGCCTCTGATCATTCGTCCGTAAGGGGTCCGGGTTCGAATCCCGGTCAGGCATGGATGTTGTGTTTGTCTTACGGCACTGGCTCTCTCCCCTCCCTGGAACCAGTGACCCTAACTTAGGGACGGGCGACTGCTTATAGCCCATTGAGTTGCTCACGGTGGTCGTTAAACCTCCAATCAAAAAAAAAAAAAAAAAAAAAATTTTCAGTAATAGTTTTGTTATTTCAGTATTTATCTGTGATTCTAAGCTTCTTATTAGCTGCGGCAGAAATCATTTTCAACATTCTGCATTATGTTTGCTCAAGCATGTAAGGCGTTGTTTGCCGTAGGTTATGGGTTGAGCAGACCTATGGTTTCACTATATTTTAAGTAGGAGCGTTTGGATCGTATGTCCTGAAAAAAACCCCAAAAGTCCTGTAATTCTGTGATTGACAAAGTGTATGAACCATGTGTACCCATATCACCTGTAGCACCTTTTACAACTTCTTAATCGAGAAGGCATAGACTTGTTTGTTGATCGAGCCTAATAAAATCTGGCTAGATATCTTTTTATAGTGCAGCAAAAGTAGCAGCTTAAAAAAATGAGTATTTCTGAAACATTCTTTTTAGGAGTGTAGGTTTTCCTTTTCTTTTTCCTAACAAGAACTCCTAAATGGAATCATTTTGAAAATAATTGCAAAAATGAGAAATACTAAAGTTACACTAAGGCTTATTATTTTTTTTTTAAGTCATAAACATGAAACCTGTAGTTAATAAGGTGCATGCAGCATTTAAAGAATTAATGATGTAATAAGAGGAAAGTCACAGATGTACACTTGAAAAAAGTTTACTCAATATATTTTAAATCTGTGTTTTTATTTAGGTTGAGAAAGAACGTCAAAAAACTGCTGAAGTTGCTAATAAATCTGTTCATGAAAGGTCAATATTAGGAAAGTCTCTTACTACAATGGAGATGGAAAATCAAGAGCTGTTAAGGAAAGTTCAGAGTCTGCAGGTATTTTATTTTATTGTATTTACCTTTTCACACATCTGTTTGCTTCATATTTGTCTGAGTATAGGAATATATATAAAAGCAAATAAACACTTTAAATAAATAGTCAAATAATTATTAAAGTGTGCTATTGCAAAATTCCTGCACCTCTTGGGATCTGTGCTTAATCACATAGCCTCTGGTAAATTACTTTACATTGCCATTAGATCACATGCACAACATGCATACTGGGCTACTTATTTTCTACTGAAGATGTAATGTTCTTAAGATATTTTTACAGCTTCCATCAGAATAAGTGAATGATCAGTTTCAAAATTATCATCATCCAATATTATTGGCTTGCGAATTTATTCTTTCTCAAGAAATTTTCATTGTGAAATTAGTCTAAATATTTTCAAACTGCTTCTTCATGTGACTAAGGTATCAAACAAAGGTCTTCGCTCTTTCCACGTTTAAAGTACGTCACGGAAAAATTCTCATTGGGCCGCCACCGAGAATCGAACCCAGGGTCTTCCAGATACTCGCCGGATATGCTTCCACTACACCACAGCGGCCTCTAATTCCTCCAAACTCACACACGCTAACTGCCGCTTACCATCTTTGGTGAATCCCCAGCATTGTGCGGGGCTCCAAGAAGCAACCTGCCAAATTAGCTTGGCAGTTAGCGTGTGTAAGTCTGGAGGAATTAGAGGCTGCTGTGGTGTAGTGGAAGCGTATCCGGCGCGTAACTGGAAGACCCAGGGTTCGATTTTCTGTGACTCACTTTTAAACATGGAAAGGGCGAAGACCTTTGTTTGATGTTCCTGGTCCACGTCAAATGTTTGTATTAATGACTAAGGTATATTCAGTTCTGATATGAAAACTAGGAAAATAAATTGTCAATATTTTAAAAAAGAAAAAGGATCGATCAAAAATTTCAGCATGCAGGAGAAATGAAAAGGACCATTAGTAAAATGCAACCTGTGCCACATCTTTCAGGGATGAAGTTAAATTCAATATCGTTTACTGTTAATTATATTTGTATTTATATTTTTTCATTAAATATAAAGTGCATTTTAAAATTTCTTTAAGCACAAAGTTCTTATTATAAAGTTTCCATGCACATTTGACCTGTACTCACCATTCTTGCTGATTCAGCTTCATGTTTTTGTTGTTTTGTTTATGCTGCCTGGTATAAAATGTAGAGAGATGATGATACCAAGTTTCTTTTTCAACTAAAGAAAACAACCAACTAAAGAGTATGAAGCAAAAAGTTCTAATACTTTTTGTATTAAGACTTTTCTTTAGAAGATGCAAATTTATGTAAAAGGATGGAGGTCATATGAAGAAGTAGTGTGGTTGTCCATAAGTGCATCACCTCCAATTTTTCAAAAACTGAGTACTTATTTTTGCTATTTGTAAGTATGCATTTCCTTTATGTATTTTTTTAATACCACCCTTACATTGTTATTCTCTAAGTGGCAGCACTGACTGCAGAGCCAGGTGTTATGAAAGTGCAAAGAAAAACGGTATTTTGTTTCAAGTTACTGTGTGTTTATGAGCCTTGCAGTGTAGAATAAGCCAGCACACTGGTCAGAGCACAAAGTACAGTGAAGTGAACATCCATTATTTGTTAGAACTTTGGTTTGTGCTGCATTTCGTGCAGCAAAAAAAAAAAAAAATTAACGATTTTTTCATTGATTTCTGCATTATAGTTTGTTTTGTGGTGCTGATAATGAATATTTAATAATTGTATTGCCTTGGCTATTTTTCATTGTGATGATAGTAAATGAATAAACAATCAGTAAAAGAAGTGTATCTTAATTTCAGCAAGTTATTTTATCTCAAATGTCTGCTAGTGAAAAAATTGATGTAAAAAAAATGCAGGCGTCCTTTCTTAGACATATTACTGCAAACATTATTGAGCAGGGAAATACCTACCAAAGAAAATTTAACAATGATAATTATCCTAGACATAATTGGCCTTGTGTTTGTGATGTAAAAAGTATGTTAGTCTGCTTTTCATGTTTGCTTTTCAGTTGTGATGCTATTATTTCAACTAAACTTAAAGTGCATAACTTAAAGCACTTGTTGGGAAAAAGATAAAGAAAGCATAGATAATTTTAAGAAGTTAAAGATTGTTGTCTGAACTCTTTATCATTTGTAAGAGGGAAGAATTGCATCAAGTAGCCAGGGCTTTAAAAATCTTCCTTAGGTAATAATTATCTCTAAAGAGGTTTGTAAACCCCTTGATGGTAGTGTGTTGTGTGAGAAAAATAATTATTCCACACCTATAACTACAGATGAGATGGAAAGATGCTTTCTCACAGTGATGAGAAAAAAAAATTATGGAACACTGTGATTAAAGAGTATCTGTCAGTGCCTGCCACATCCCAGGAAGCACGCTTAGAGTGTCACTGTGAAAAACATATGTGTAGTCACCACACATGCTAATTACACTGGTTTAGTGCTTAGAATGCCCTGCTGATCAGCATTTAGTCAGAATTTCATAAAACTTTATATAATCAATTCTTCAACACTGGGTCACTATTAAAATGTTGCGCTATCATTAGAATAATACTGACACATGATCTCGTAAAACATTACACCCTACAAAATTCAGTCATTAAGATTGCCACCAAATGAATCAGCTGGTGACAATCTTAGCAACTGATCTGAAAATTCAAGAAGAATTCCTGGAGGTTTGTGAATTATGCAAATGAACTTGGGTAGCTGATTTGTTTGGAAAGTTTATAAAAAATGCAAAGAAGTTTGATTTTATTTTGATGAAAGTAGTATCAGTGACATGAGATGTGCAGTTGTCATGTTAGGAAGACAAGTTTTGTTGATGTTCTGAAAGAAACATTTGGAAGAATGTAGCCATGCTGATTTTAACACTCTTCCTTCATTATACTACTCATACATCTTACACCAATAAAGCCTGTTTCTGAAAATGGCTGGAAATGAGTCCTTGAATGGCTTAATAAAAACAATCATTAAAATTATTAGTTACCTTCGTAGAATCAATGCTTTAGTTCATTGGGAATTATTGAATTTCTGAAGTAACTTATTGTTTGTGAATTTGACAGTGTAGTGTGCTATACAGATACTTGGTGGTTGAGTCACGGCAATGTTCTTCAGTGCTATACTATACTGTTTCCTCAAACTCGAGTTTTTTTTTCCTTTTTAGAAAACAGCAAATGTCAACAAGTTAAATGAAAAGATTTGTCATCTTGAAAATCAAGAGTGAAAAATGGCAGTGTGATTTGCATTTTTTTATAAACATCATTAATCATTTGTATGACTTCATGAAACTTCAGAGGAAAGGAAAACACATTTATAAACAGGCTTAAATAATTAGAAGTTCAAGACAAAATTCACGCTTCTATTTATGCTAATCCAAAAGCAGGATTAAACACATTTATAAAACCTTTTGATAATGGATTTCCCTCTTGAAGTTGGCAATTTCAGTATTATCCTCAGTGCTTGATGAATGTGTCTCTAAGAATCAACATCTTCATCATCAGGGACACCAAATCAACATAAAGAGCTGCACTCGTTGACTTGCATTTTGATGTTGAGTAGAAATGAAATGTGCAGTATCTGATTTTAAGCTAGATGTTTACAGAGATAAGTGTCTTCATCTTGTACCTTATACCATATGTATTTGACACCAAAGTCTATTTGGTTTTACAGTATGGAGATATGTTTCAGTTCGTTTTGCTGAGTGAGTTTTTTCCATTTGGTGGTTCTGTTTGGTAACCTAGAGAACACTGGGATGGTCTTTTGACCACAGTTAGACTGTTGTCATATTTGAAAGGTCACTTGGTGTATGTATATATATGGTGCAAGATGAAGATATGTTAGAGCATAAGGGGATGCAAGTGTGACACCTATCACATTGGTAGAGATGAGACCACTGTTTTGCCATTGAGAATGCTCTGTGTGCAACAGTGTGAAATACATTCAGTAGCCATAATATGCCCTCAGAGATAAGGTGTGTTGATCTCCCTTTTTTGTTTGTTTGTTTTTGTTGTTCAATGATTTTAACAGCTCCTAACCATGAACATTTATCATCAATATGCCAATATGTTATTCAGTACAACTTTTAATAACTGATGTTCTTGTAAGCTTAAATCTTCGAATTGATAAACCTTGTTGACACCATGACATCATTGGCAGCTAGACTGGACAGCATGTGGCAAGAACAGAGGTGAGTGAATATATATTTAATACATACTAAAATTGAAAGGAAGACACAACCAGCAAAAGCACAGAATGGAGAAACAAGGACATGTTGAACAGATAATTGATAAACATTCCATATAAGGAATGTTGTCACTACACCACTTTGTTTTGAATCTTGGTTTTGCAGTTTTCATTTGAATGACCATTGTACCAAGTGCTCCTAGGCAGAAACAAATATTTGAATTTAAGCCCTGATTACCATATAAATTCCATAAATATACACTGCTGTTTACTGAAAATGTAACTTCAGGAAAATCTGGGCCAGAAAGACGAAACCTTGCAGGAGTGATAGGTCACAGTGCCAGGAGAAAATTATTACAATAGGGGCACACAGATTTGTTGTGTTATTGAGTCACATCCACTGAACGATCCCTCTGCTGGTATAAAAGCAGCCTGCATAGAACAACAGTACGTAGTTGAATCACCAGTTCTTGCACAGTGTAGTGTTTCTAGTGAAAGACCATGCCATATAATAGAAGACAAGACCAGTATGTGTAGGTATCAGACTTTGACCACAGTTGCATCGTGGTTCTGCAGGAAGGCAGTATGTAAGTGTGAGTTGTTGCCACCCTTGTAGGCTGCAATGCAGCACTGTGATCTTTATTTGGCAGCAGTGGGAAGAAGAGGGTGTGACAACCCTGTGTGTGGGATCTGGTGCACGAATGACTAACCACAAGCTCTTTTCAACATCATTTGTTGATACTGGAGTTGTTGCACACCATCCCTTGCTAAGACTTCCCTTGATATTGCAGCACCAACACCTCAGGTTGCAATGGTGCCAAGAATGCCAACACTACGATGACAACTGGCAGAGCCTAGTGTTTTCCCATAACTCTATATTCAACCTGACATAGTATGATGGCTGGATTTTTGTACAGCAGTGGTGGGATGAATGGCTGCATGCTACAGACATTTCAGAGCATTGTATGGCCCCGACATGGAGCGTTATGGTGTGGCATGCTATTGGGTTCTGTTCACACTCCCACCTTACGGCACATTGCTTTGAGCCAGTGCAGTGATCTAAGCACAGGCTTTTGGCTGTTTGTCCGAGATGGGTCTTGGTTTGACTCCCAGTGAGACATGGATTTTGTGCTTGTCTTATGAAACTGGCTCTTCCCTTCCCTGAAACCAGTGGTCTAAATTAGGGATGGACGACTGCTTATAGCCCACTGAGTTGCTTATGTGGTCTTTAAATCCCCAAGCAAATAAACAAACACATTGCTCGTTTCTTGAACAACCAGCGCTACATTGATGGTGTTTTGGAGGCTAAAGCACTATCTTTCCTGAGGATGATTCCTGGTGGCATCTTTCTGCAGAGAATGCTCAGCCTTGCGTGGTACACACATTGTATGACAGTACCTTAGTGTTTGTCTCCCCCTGACATGCACATTTGCCAGATCTTTCATTGATGCAACATACACTGAAGTGCCAGAAAAACTGGTACACCAGCCTAATATTTGGTAGGTCCCCCACGGGAGCACAGGACTGCAGAAATACGACTGGGCATGGACTCCACTAGCTTCTGGAAATATGCTGTAGGCAATGCACACCATACTTCCTGCAGAGCTATCCACAATTCGGGTGTATTCCGAGGTCTCTGATTCCTGTGTTCAATAGCGCGTGGCATGGCATCCAAATGTGTTCTATCAGGTTCAGATCTGGGGACTTGGGTGCGAATGGCAACACCCCAAACTCAGATGAATGCTCCTCTAACCATAATGTGGCATCCCAACACTTGTGTGGAGGTGCATTGTCCTGTTGGAACTGGCCCAACCCATCAGCATGAATGCAGGACATGAACAGGTGTACCTCGTCGGAAATTATGCACACATAGTGTTGACCGGTCGCAGACATTTGTAGACGTCCCTCAGGAGTCCCAGTGAAGTCCAGCTAAACACATTCCATACCATTACGGAACCCCCACCAGCCAGTACAGTTCCCTGTTGACAGGCAGGATCCATGGCTTCATAGGGGTTTGCGCCACACATGAATCCTTCCATCTGCCCGACACAGTTGGAAACACGACTCGTCAGACCAGGCTACTTGTTTTCAGTAATCAAGTGTCCAGTGGCTGTGTTGCCGTGCCCAAGCGAGGTGCATAGCTCTGTGTCGTGCACCTATCGAGGGCACTAGAGTTGGGCGTCGGCTCCCAAAGCCCATATCGTGCAGGGTATGTTGCACAGTCCGGACGCTGATGCTTGTTTAGGCTCCAGCATTGAATTCCAATGATACCTGCGAGAGTGTTGCATGCCTATCGCGTGAAATGATTCTTGACAGCCGACGATGGTCATGTTCACCCAATGTCTTTTTACGGCCACACTGGTATCGTAGATTGGAGGTTTTTCCGGAATTTTTGTAGTCACGGTACACTCTTGCAATGGTTGTCCGTGAAGATCCGAACTTCGTTTCTACCTCCGAAATACTATGGCCCATCTCACGGGCGCCAACTATGACACCGCATTGATAATTGCTTAAATCATTATTACTTGTCATTCTCATGCCGAAAACAGCTCTGACAGCTGGCAAGTATGTCTATCGCTTTATATACGCACTGGCGGACGCAACTGAGTACGTGCATAGGTGGCGTTGCTAAGTATTTTGCATAAGCTCGTCTGTACCAGTTGTTTTTGTTTTTTTTGGCACTTCAGTGTATATGGAGCATAGTCACACAATGGCTGGTTTATCATTGACATATCTTCCATAACAAAGAACTTTCTCTTTTTCAAGAAGATATTCTTAACAAATATAAAGACAGTCTTTTTTATGGAAGATATGGCAATGACACACTGTTGTTTTGGAAAGCTGATATCTTGGAGTTGGATATTCTAGAAAAAGAGTTTTCTGACAAATATCAGAGTTTTGATTTTACCGTAGAACTGGAGAACACCCAAAGGGGTGTTCCCCAGGCATGGGAAAGTCTGGGTGCACGCCGAGCGCTTGTCTGCCCTATCAACTTGTTATATCCGCTGGCTATCCCTAGAGCCATGTCCTGCGTTCGCTTGTGCTTGCGGACCTCCGGCTCTCCCTTGTTGGGCTCAGTAGTGGGTGGGGTGGTTGGCGGACAAATCTTTTTTTCTCCCTCGTGGCAAACAAATGTGTTTCCCAGGCTGTACCTTTGAAGCGCCGTGTGGAGGATGGGACACCCTCCTCCACTAAGAAACTACTCAGTTCCAACTGCAATGCTCTGTTTATTCTACTACATTCTGTTGATCCTGAACAATCCCTCAGTTCGAAGAGTCCTTTCTGGATTAATAAGGCTCTTCAGGCCGTTGCGGGCTCACCAAAGAGTGTTAAGAAGCTCCCGTCAGGGAATCTTCTTGTGGAGACATCGAATCCATGCCACAGTGCCACCTTGCTGGAGACGACCGTTCTGCTGGACGTTCCAGTACAAATATCTTCCCTCAATTCCTCTCGCGGTGTTATCAACTCCCGCGACCTGCTGGAGTGCAGCGATCAGGGATTGCTGGAAGAACTTGGGGAACAACATGTCACTGGGGTTCGGCGTATTCTTTTCCGGCGGGATGGGAAGTCTATTCCCTCCCGGAACATCGTGCTCACATTTGACTCCCCTACCCTGCCAACTTCCATCAAGGCGGGGTACTTGCGTCTCGATGTCCGACCATACATCCTGAACCCTTTGAGATGTTTCAAGTGCCAGCATTACGGTCACTCCCAGCAGTCTTGCCGTAATGTAGCAAAGTGTGGGCGCTGTGGGTCGCCTGAACATTCTTTGGCGGATTGCTCCGCTGACTCGGATCACTGTGTCAATTGCGAGGGTTCTCACCCGGCTTCTTCTAAGCAGTGCCCAAAGTGGATCGAGTAGCAGGCTATCCAATGCCTTAAGACGACTGAACATCTGTCTTATCCTGAAGCCAGACGACGGATAGCTCCTCTACCACCAGGCCGGCGCTCCTATGCATCGGTTGTGGTCCAGAAGGCTACTATTGCGGTGCAGACTGAGGTGACCATCCCAGCGTGGTGTCCTTATTATTTTGAGGACATCGTTGCTGCTGGATTGGAGGCACTCAAGTCTCATGGCATTGAATCCAAGGCGCCTTCAACATCCTCTGTGCAGAAAACATCCTCTGCCAGCACAGGGATCCAGGTCCAGGGCTCTGGAAAGAAGAAGCCGGAAAAGGTGAAACCAGGCTCATCCTCCCCTAAACAGAGCAGGCAAAAACCACCTCTCAACACAGGGGTAAACACAGCCCTGTGTTACCTCCAGACACTGCCGATGGATTGGAGGTGGTGGACGACATGGAGACCTTCTAGTCGTCTTTTTCATTCTTTCATTTCTTTTTCATTCTTTCATTTCTTTTTCATTCTTTCATTTCATTTTCATTCTTTCATTTCATTTTTCATTATGGCCACACTCATTCAGTGGAATTGCCGAGGTCTGCAATCATGCATTGATGATTTGAAAGGCTTACTGTCTTCGCACACACCTGTGTGCATGTGTCTCCAGGAGACAAAGCTTCGCACGACGGACACTCCTTCACTGCGGAGACGTTCTTATTTCCGCAAAGATCACCAGGACGGCGTTATTGCCTGTGGAGAAGTGGCCGTCGTTGTTCCTCATGGTGTTCCTGTCACTGCGGTTGCCCTTCGGACGACTTTGCAGGCAGTGGCAGTGAGACTATCTGTGAACACTCTGTTCATGGTGTGTTCCATCTACATACCACCAGATGAAGCTGTAAGCCTTCCGGATCTGGAAGATTTAGTTGACCAGCTGCCGCCTCCTTTCTTCATCTTAGGAGATTTCAATGCACACAATCTGTTGTGGGGTTCTACCACTCGAGACTCCAGGGGCCGTGTTGTTGAGGCTCTTCTCTCCAACACGTCCCTCTGTCTCCACAACATGGGAGGTACTACATATTTTCATGAACCCACCCGCTCGTACTCAGCCATTGATCTGTCTCTGAGTTCACCATCTTTATATCCTGACTGGTCCTGGAGCGTGTCTGGTGATCCCCTTGGCAGCGATCACTTTCCCATCTTTCTCCGTCTAGCATGTGGCGGGTACCGTTACCCTACTCGCCCTGCTAGATGGAATATTGATCAAGCCAAGTGGGACACGTTCACGGCTTCGGCGTGTGTTACTCATGTCGCCCTCTTCTAAAGATGAGGTAAGTCGTAACATAGTTGAACTACCGGAAGGTGATTCAAGAGTAATTTAAAGCTTTATAGCAATTCATTTACACTGAATAGATATGCCCGTGCTCTGGTGACCTCAGGAACAGTCAATGATGCTGTTGCGGCGGTAACGGATTGTATTGTGCAAGCGGCAGAACTTACCATTCCCAGGACGTCCACTAAACTTCCACGTTGCCCGAGACCTTGGTGGAATTCCACTTGCATGGCAGCTCGTCAGGCCCAACATCGGGCTTGGGGTAGGTGTTTCGTCGGTACCCCATCGACGCGAACCTACTTGCTTTCAAGAAATCCAAATCTTATGCGAGATTGGTTCGTAGGCGTAGTCAACGGGAGTCCTGGATACACTATGTATCCAAGATTAACACCACTACCAGCCCTAAGATCGTTTGGGACAGGATCCGTAAGATTCGGGGACAGTACCCATCTGGGGAAATCTCCATTCTTGAGAGTGATGGAGGAACCGTTGCTGACTCTCAGGGTATTGCTGACTGTCTGGGCGCCGCATTTTCTTTGGTGTCCAGCAGCAGCAATTACCCTGCTTCGTTCCGGCAGTTACAGCCGCGGCTTGAAAGGTCCAAGATTTCCTTTAGACCCTTTTCTTCCGCAGATTATAACAGCCCGCTGACTGCCGTGGAGCTGAAGACCACTCTGAATCGGTCCGGCCGGACATATGTCGGACCAGATAACATCCATTATGAAATGCTGAAGCACCTTTCTCCGTCCTCTCTTGAATGTCTGCTAATCTTGTTTAACAGGATTTGGCAAGAGAGTGCCTTTCCTGAATCTTGGTGCACTGCCATTGTCGTTCCTGTTCCCAAACCTGGTAAAGATCCCACCAACCCATTGAACTACCAGCCCATTGCTATGACGAGCTGCCTTTGCAAAGTACTCGAGCGCATCATTAATCTTCGTCTCATTTTTTATTTGGAGTTTCATCACATTTTTTTGCCTCATCAAAGTGGATTTCGCAAATATCGATCCACCACCGATCATCATCTTCGCCTTGAGACATCCGTCAGGGAAGCGTTTGTCCGGCGTCAGCACATGGTCTCCGTGTTCTTCAACATGGAGAAAGCGTATGACCACACCTGGAGATACGGCATTCTCCGTGATCTGCACGAGTGTGGATTGCGGGGAAACTTACCATCTTTCATCGCCGGATTTCTCCAGGACCGGAGTTTCCATGTGCGCGTCGGGTCGACCCTCTCTGCGGTGTACCCGCAAGAACAGGGTGTACCTCAAGGCTCCATTCTTTCCGCTACGTTGTTCATCCTTCGTGTTAACCGTATTTTTCAACTCCTTCCTCCGACGGTTCGTGGAACCATGTACGTGGATGATCTGCAGATCTCTTGCGCCTCCGTAAACATGCGCACCATCGAGAGACAGCTCCAGTCTGCCATTACCAAGATCTCTCACTGGGCTTCGCAAAATGGATTTGGCTTCTCGACGCAGACGACTGTTTGCGTGCATTTTTGCCGCAAACGGGGTCTTCACTCCAGACCCCAGCCTCCGTCTGGGGTGTTCTACCATCCCTGTGGTGTCAGAAGCCAAGTTCCTTGGGCTAACTTTTGACCGAGCGCTCACCTTCCGGCCTCACATTCAGTCTTTGAAGGTGAAGTGCACGAAGTCTTTGAGTATCCTGAAGGTCCTCTCTCGAACATCATGGGGGCTGACAGGTGCTCAATGCTTCGCATTTACCACTCTCTCATTCGGTCGAAGTTAGACTTCGGATGCATTACGTACGGTTCAGCACGTCCATCGGTTTTAAAGCCTTTGGACCCCGTCCATCACCAGGCATTGCGGCTATGTACTGGTGCTTTCCGTACCTCTCCCGTACATAGCCTGTATGCGGAGGCTCATGAGCCGCCATTATGCATCCGTCATAAGCAGCTGTCTCTTCAGTTTTACACAAAACTGAAATCTCTTCCTGATCATCCACTGCATGGTTCCATCTTCCAACCGGACTGTGTCCGCTTGTTTTCTCCCCGCACCTCCTGTGTTCCGACGTTCGGGATTCGGATGTCTGCCATAGTGCGCGATGCTGGTCTAAACTTGTCTGGGATTGGTTTGACCACCTTTTTTAACCAACCTCCTTGGCAGCCCGTTCAAGCAACGGCTGACCTTTCTCTTTGTGTGTGGCCTAAGTCGTCCACTCCTGCTCTGGTGTACCAGCAGCTCTTTGCTGAAAAACAGTCTGTCTACCCGGATTTCGTGCCTGTGTTCACCGATGGCTCGAAATCCGGGGATTTCGTTGGATCCGCTTTGTGTGCGGCGATGCCTCACATGCTGAGAGGCTTCCGCCTGAGTCCACAGTCTTTTCGGCAGAGATGCGTGCAGTTCACCTCACTTTGTGCCACATACAGTCTCGATCACATCGTCGCGCTATGGTTTGCTCTGATTCCCAGTCTGTCATCCAAGTTTTATCTTCTCCGGAGGACACGGACTCACCTGTCATCCGTGATGTCCGTCATCTTCTTGGAACTTTGGAGGATGATGGCTTCCTGGTCCGATTCTGTTGGGTTCCTGGCCATGTTTGGATCCGGGGTAACGAGCTGGCAGATCTCTTTGCCAGGTCTGTTTCCTCCATGTCGCCAGCTCGGCTGCCACTGTCTTTCCGCGATTTTAGACCTTTGATCCAGACATTTCTCCTGGACGAGTGGCAGTCCCTGTGGTCTCAGCAGGGCAGCAATAAGCTGCATTCTATCAAACCACAGATCGGACTTTGGAAGTCTAGTTTGCAGAAGAACCGTCGTGAGGAAGTAGTTCTTGCACGTCTCCGCATTGGGCACTGTTGTTTTACTCACCACTTTTTTCTGTGTGGTGAGTGTGTCCCAGTGTGTGAGGCGTGCAACTGTCGTCTCATTGTCCTTCATGTTTTGTGTACTTGTGTTCGGTTTTGTGATCATCGTTTTCGTCATTTTCACTCTCATCTGTTGGACGAAGGAGCAGCTATGCTGCAAGTTATTATTGGCGAAGCCTGCGACATGAAAGCAGTGTTTTCGTTTTTACGAGAAATTGACTTTTTTAAACTCATTTAGATTTTAACTTGTTCACTCTCATTTTTCATTTTTACCACATCAGCCTGTTTTTAACCTTGTGTACGTTTTTTATTGATTGTTTTTTGTTTTGATGTCTTTTGTTTGGCACTCTTTGGCCAACCATGGCCCTTGCACCATTAAAATCTATCAACCAACCAACCAACCAACCTTCTTGTTCATCTGGAGATGATGACTTGGTTTTTGGCTAGTACTTTCAACTCTGTGAATATTCATTGTACAGCATAGTGAGAAATTATCTCGCAGACCGCAGAATGGCCTAGTAGTGACTTCATTGTCATTGCAGATGGAGTGATTCCTGTAATCTCTTTAGTATAATAATTCATAGTGTGACATTTATAATTCCATTATTGCTGATACTTTTGACTTTGTGGAACAAAGTGAAATTATTCCGTTAGTGGCCAAGTTCGATTTTCATTGCAGCCTAAGGGTATGTTGCAATTTCATGTTTAAGTTTTTGTAAATATTTTTCATATTTAAAAGTTGAGAAGTGCATTGGTCACCAAAGAAAATAACATGGAAAAAGTTTTAGCTGTTAAGCCGTTATTACAAAATGGAACTTAGCAAACATTATTATGTTTTAACATGTTTTTATCTCGTCATATCGAGAATAGCATATGTAATCATTTACTTCTTGTATTGTTATGTATTGACCACATAAATCTCAGATTAGTGTCTCCCATCTTTCTTGGTGTTGCATTTTCAGTAAATAGCAGTGCATGTTTATTGCCTTGAGGTGCTATGCTTTCCTCAATTCTTGGGGGAAGTGTACTGGACCAAAAGCCAGGGATAGTTGGCATCCACTTGAGGAAGATAAGCAAAACCACGTAACAGGGTATATCTAGTAACTTCTACAATTTATACCATGTTAAGTGGAAAATCAAAATATTTTTCTATCTAGGTGTGAAATTGCCATTATATTTTTGAGCCGCTGTGAAAGTTTAGTATATGTTCAATTTTGCTTGAATGGTGACTTAAAATAAATGTGTAGAAATAGATGTGAAGTGTAAAAGTTTAGTGTCTTTTATTGTTGTTAATTATTTCTCATCTGATTTCATTTTCCAGATGTAACTATGTGTAACATTAATTCTACAAAGTATTAATTGTTTTGTTTTTTTAATTTTATTTTCCCTATAAAAGGCTAAATTGGTCGAATTAGAAGAGAGGCATTCACAAAGAGTTGTGGAGCTAACCAAGAACCAAAAGCAAGAACTAAAAATGGAGATTGAAAGATTGAAGACTGCTCTAAGGCATTCAGAACAACTTCTAGAAGCTCGTAAAAAAACACATGAACAAAGAGTTCTAGGTTTGGAGCAACAGGTATTCTTACATTTGTACATTCTTTGCTACACTGCATACATAAGTAATTATTGTGAAGTTCCTTGCAATATTGGAAGTTAGTTATAATTTTACAAACTATCCCTCATTCTCTTGTGATCTGTGCAGTAGAAGTAATAAGAAATTCTGCTGAAATATGGAAAAGGCCTTCTGAAGATGGAGAATCACAGAAAAGCCCATCAGGATATTGGAAATGCTTGGTGATTGCAATTCCTACCCTACAGCTTTTACATCCATTCAGCCCTTACACCAGTTTTATTTTGGAAAGCAGCCTTTCTTCCTAGCCACAAACTTTTCTTTTTGATTTTTATTTCATATCTTTTTGGTTGAATATTCTTTAGGCTTCATATTTTTTTAATGTTGTGATAGTCCTAACTTCTAACTTTCCAAAGATAAAGTTACTGCTGGAGGTTTTTGAATAAAATTTAAGGCAGTGAAGGTAAATGCTGAAGTTTTTTTTTTTAGAGATTATCAAAGCTGTCAGTTTGAATTAAACAAATGTACTTTAGTCATCCTTCTGCCCATTTTCTACAGTTGTATATTTCTTTACAACCTGCATGGTGGTCCAAAGCTAGGTACTCCCTTCCTAACATTCATACTTACCTACCCTTACCTACCATGAATTCATGATGGAATTTCTGTGGGGTGAATTCTTGCTGCACAAACTCCATTCTGAATCTTACAGAATTGCCACTGGTAAGAAGCAGTTGGTCAAAATTTTCTGAATTCTAAAAATTATCTTGGAGTTTTATGTTAAGTAATTAATCCCTTATCAAACATAATTTAAAAGATATTGAGAAATAACAGAGTTGTGATAATGGTCCAAACATATTTTCGTGTCATTCTGAACTGCAGAACTTAAGACATTCACACGCTCACATCCAACCAAAATCAGATAGGTTATCTCACATGTAAAATACCATATCCAACTTAGGCTGTATAAGATTCCTCACAAATCCAATTTAAATTGAGCACTAATTGATTATCATCGCATAGTCAATCTTCCATGGCATAGATGGGCAGAAAAATGAACTTTTTTTTTCAACCTGAACATGGCATTTTAAATGGCTCCCAGAGTAGCTGGTAGTGAATGTGTTAACACCACACTTATTAAAACTTTTAATTGTTTTCATGTTCTCCTGTTATATTAGTGCAAGGTGGCATTCATATTCATTAAGTACTACTTTACTGCTATTATGCAAAGCAGCAAGGGGAAATCATAAAAAGTGGCATTCAAGATTTTCTGGATGAACAAGTAAAAATATAGATTATATACAAAGTTTTTCTTTTACTATCCAGCATGTGAGCATTATTGAATTTTTTTCTTTAATAAATATTCATTTTATGGGAATTTGATTTCTGGTCTTTCCTTTTATTTAATAAAAACATTTTTTCTTATAAGAATAAAAACCTTTCATTCCTATCTTTATTTGCATTTACAAGTCAGAACTGGTATGATATTCAAGAATTCAAACAGTGATACAAATACAAACATGTTTTTACAATATTACCTGTCAGAGCCTGGAGTAGATAGATCATAAAATCTTAGTGTTTTTATAATGATTCAGTTTCAAAATTGCATTTTTTTTTTTTTCAAGAGCTGCTGAGACACTTAACGTGGAATTTATGATATATGTGACCAATAGCTATACATTAATCAGCTGTAACATCAGAATCATACATGCTACCAGTAAGTTTATGGGTTTGATTTTTAAATGTAATTCACTGAAAAATAAATTTTGGATATTGTACTTCCTAAAGCCTTAGAGATTTAAAAACAAAAATCAGTCTAGTTAAGTTAGAGAAATATACATCAGGAGTTCAGAAAGTAATGCATCCATGTTTGTCTCTTTACTCCCAGACAAGTTATCAAAATGAAACAAAAAACAAAATATAGCTTAAAATGTGTAATTTGCTTTTTTACCTTATTTTCTCCATTGTTGTCTCTCTTTTCATTTAATACTGTACCGTCAGCACTTAACACGATTTTTGAACCAGTCTTTGTAGATCTCTTCATGCTGTTCTCAAAACCATTTTCTCGTAACAGCTTGAACTTCTCATCACATGTGAAATGAATTGTTTTGATATATTTTTGAGTGATGCAAACAACAAGAAGTCAGACTGTGCCACATGGAGACTTGTAGGGAGGGTGTGGAACAACTTCAAATTGGATTCTCTCTTTCATCACTGAAGTGGCAGCGCTGATGTAGGCATTATGTTGAAGATGTATGGTCCTTCTTCCCTGATGAATGCAAATGATTCTTTGTTTCAACCTCTTGAGGATGTTCATATAAGCCTTGCAGTTTATTTTCATTACCTTCAACAAATTACTCCTGATGAATGTGTTGCTATAGTCTCTGAAAATGGTGAGTCTGCATTTTCCAGCAGAAAGTCTAGTCATTTGGGGGGGGGGGTGATTGAGGTGACAGTATTCAAGTTTGTTTTTTCATCACTCATGACAATGCTCTACAAAATATCATAACCTTTGCTTCCGTGACAAGCAAGTAAGCATTGACATGCTTCTAGGCTTGCTTCCTTCAATTTGAGCATAAGGTCATGAAGCACCCATCACACAGACTTTCTTCACACAGTTCAGATCTGCAATGATATTAAGGTGACAAATCATTAAAAGAATTCTTGAAATCGTCATCACATGCGTAAGTTACATTGAAAAATTATGAGCAGGACGTTTCGGTAGCGACTTCTACCTTCATCAGTCATGGAATGAGACATGTGGTAAAAGCTTCAGTTGTTGCCAGATTTCAAAATCTCTTTCCAAATAATAGGGATGTTAAAAGGTGTGTCAGTATTGCAGGTAGTAGGGGTAAGGTAGATTTCAATGCTATCGCGGTATCTGAGGGTATACTGATTGCTGAACGGGGCGATTCGCTTAACATTGTGCCAATCGGGAGCCGCGGACGTATCGCTGATTTTTAAAATTGAAAGGGAGGTGGAAGGGCTACCTTTCTTAACATCAGTGATATGCTCCATCAAACGCCAGTTTATGCTGCAGTAAGTATTACCAATAGAGAGTGTGTAACCCTGTAGAAGTGTCAATAGGGATGGAGTAGACACCTTGTAAATCTAGGGCTTTATTGAGATCTCTGTCCTTAAGGATGAGTTTGAGAAGATGTGGAGGTGGTTTGACTGCAGTCCTGTAGCCAAAAGACTTGAAAATAGAGCAAACTTTATGGGTGAAGGCCACAGGCTAAAGGGCAAAGTGCCAACAAACTGTTATGTGGTGGAAGGTTCAGGCAGTAAACTAGACCTATTCTGTGATTCAAACCTCTTGATTAGTCTATGTAATAAGAGGGGTGGAAAGCCATACAATTTACCAATGTTGATGATGTTCTGATATTCTAGTTGAAAAGCAGAATGGCTGTTGCAAATAAGGTTGGCCCAGTGAATGTATGACTTTAGAGCAGACAGTTTGTATTTCCCAAAAGTGTGAGAATGGTAAGGGATGATATTATGGGTTGCAGAAGGTTTCCTGTAAACAGAGAGGCCAAGTGAGAAGTCTGGGTTGTGTTGATGTTAACATCCAGAAAACTAATATTATTTTCGATCTGTTCTTGGAGAGGAAAATTTTAAATGCAGGAATTTTGAAGTTATGGAGGACATGAGTTCAAACAGAGAGTGTTTTTGGTGTGGCCAAATAATGAAGATGTCATCTACATACCTTAACCAAATGGTGGGTTTTAAGAGGGATGGGGCAACAATTAATGTTTCAATATTCTGCAAATAAATTTCAGCAAGTAAGGCAGAAAGAGGATTCCATAGGTACACCTTGTTTTTGTTGGTAATAGATACCATTGTATACAAAACCAGAATACTTTTCTAATGAATCAAATCAGTCATAAAGATCTGTGATCAGTTCTCCAGGAAGTTCTTGGTGCTCCATTAGTTTTTTGACCATGAGCATGTAGGCATCAAAGAAAAGAACAGAAGGAAACAATGAATCCACGTCAAAGGTGTACAGAAAATCTTTTGACGATTGATGGAAGAAGGGAGTTTCTGGATAAAATCCTTGATTGATACAACAGAATAAGGAGGATTTCTTGTCAGAACTTTGCAACATTTGACCAATTGCCTTTGAAGATTGACTGCAGGAGAAAAGGTGTTTTCAATTAATGGCCTAATGGGATGTCCAATTTTATGTATCTGTAAGAACAACCTGGGAGTGCAAAAATAAGCTTGGGGGGGGGGGAGATGTCTCCTAAGAAAGATTTCAGAGAAGATTTTTTAGAAAGCTTACTAACAGCTTTACATAGTTCTTCAGTGTTGTCAGCCTTGAGTCTTATGCAATTGGTTTTTTCCAGCAAATCAGCCACTTTGTTGTCCAAAGAATTCTTATGGATGAAGACAGGACATCCTGCTTTGCAAACTGCAAGATTATTACACTGGGTGAAATTTTTAAATTTATTTTTTAACATCCCTATTATTTGGAAAGCAATTTTGAAATCTGGCAACAACCGACGCTTTTACCACGTGTCTCATTCCATGGCTGATGAATTTAGAAGTCGCTACCGAAACGTCCCGCTCATAATTTTTCAACGTAACTTACGCATGTGATGACGATTTCAAGAATTCTTTTAATGTTTTGTGTGTTACGTGTTTTCCTGCCAATTCTTCTCACTATGGTGACAAATCATTTTTATTCAGTAACTTCATAACAATACGAAATTGTCAGGCCCTACCCAGATTCATTAGAAAATACATATTTGCTTCACATATGCCTCTGAAAATGTTCCAGCTCTTTATAATATCTTTACACACTTATATAATTAAACTTTATTAAATTTGATATTATTGAAAATATTAAATTCTAAGAATAATTCAAACTTATGCACTGTACCTGAAAATTAAAACCTGTGTTCAGGACTTGAACTTTATATGGTTTCTTGCCACTTCCATGGTACTGGTCTATTGTCTGCCATCTAAAACTTAATGCAAACTGAAAACTATTCTGGAAAATCATTGCTGAGTTCTGGCTTAATGTTTTTGTCTGACACTTGCAGACATTTTCAAAGCAAAGGCAACCTCCCCTGGGTCAATATTGTTTTGAAGTTATTGCATAAAATGGATGGTTAGTTCATGATTAAAGTACATTTTCTGCTTTGAGTATGGAAGTTGAATGTTTGTATTAATTATCTGTATCATTGTATAGTACATAGGTGACTGTTAAAGTTTCTGGATTCTCAGAATTTATTTAATCTAAAACACTAGTTTCAATTGCAGTTTCTCGAAGAACTCTCCACCACTCTGTATGCAAAAGTATATCCTCCAAAACTAATCATTAAAACAGTGGTGCCATGTTTGTTTTGGGATGGTCTGAATTTGTTCTTTGTAGCAGCAACAGCTTCCTCTGGTCTCTCAAAATGACATCCATGCAGCTTTTCATTCACGTTTTGGAACATGAAAAAGTTACATAGAACTAAGTCAGGACCATATGGTGGATAGTTCACTAATCAGATCCAATATCCTGCAGAAAGTAAAATGTTTTCATTGCAGTGTGAGTAGAGGCATTGTCTTGGTGCAACAAGATTATGCAGGGTTGCATTTTTGACCTTCTATTTCTTATCACTTGGAATACTTTGGACTGACATGCAGTAGTTTATCATTCTGTGGTAACTGTCCTATGATTCTCTATGGTTATTGTTGCAACATGCTCACTGGCAGATCTTTATTTAGAAACACAGACTACTGGCTGATGCTTCATGTCAGAGTTATATTGGTGCATCCAGCTTTCATCTCATATGATGATGTGAAGGATCATCAAGAACATGGTAAGAGTTCCCATCTGCAAAGCTTTTGAATCATTTCATGACACCACTCTTCCACTCAAGCTTTCTTGTGCATCTCTGATTTTGAAGGACACCTAATGACAGCAAAGTTTCCATATGCACAAGTACTTGTGTAAGATTTTCCAAAACTTTCAGCAAACGAATACCCACATTGTGTTCTATCTCTTCATAAGTTACTCACCAGTTCACTCTTTATCAAAAGTTGCCACATCGACGATATTTTCTTCTGCGACTTCTGTGTTGGGCGGCCCTTATTATCTTCATCTTTCAGGTATTTTTTGCTTTGACAAAATTCTACGAGGCACTCATAAATGGTTATGCAAGATGGTAAAAGAAAAAGATAGACTTTTTAAAGGTTCTCTGCAATTTTTCCAAGCACTCTGGTTCAGTCAGTCCACACTTAAGATCATAAAAAATCATGGTGCAAAAATGCTCATCAATCACCACCATGATTATGCTATGCAATAATAATGTGCATGTCAACTGAATATGACTATTGCTGTCCTGTAATTGAACCTGGCATAACATCTGTTGGTCTCCTCAGTAAATAAAAGTTGTTCTTTCAGATGATGAAAAGAAATATTATCTGTCATAGTTTCTTGAATCCGGAAAAGTTAATAGTAATTATCCTCATATCATTGACATTAGCTAAATCAATGTTCGACTTTTCTGCTATGGCTCTCTGACTAATTCTTTGATTTTCTTGTGGTGACACTGCCCCTGTGTGTGGGATGTGTGATGTGCCTCTGACTGTTGTTCATATTTTGTGTTTGTGCCGTTGTTTCATTCATCAACATTCTCATCATTTGCTTTTATCTGTTTTACCAGTCAACTCAGTGACACTGAGTCGCCTTTAAACAATCATTGTGGCATGTCTTCTGTTCTATCATTTCTTCATTCTACCGGTGTTTTTCGTTTTATATAGTTTATTATTTTTCCATTGATTTACACCTTTTATCTTTTTATTGTTCTGTTTTATGAAATCATTGTTTATCTTTTAACCATGTTATATTACTGTTACCATGTTAAATCATAATATTCGTTGTACCAGTGCTTTTTGTTTTTTTAGCACATCTTTTGTTAAAAAGATCGTGCTTATGTTATTGGTTTGTCTATTGGTCCGTCTGTGGACGACACCATATCTCTGTAACTAATAGTCCGATTTAAAAAGTTCTTTTTGCATTGGAAAGCTTGAAATGTGCGAATGATGATCCTTGCCTTTGTGTTTTTTTTTTCCAATGTAAAACTTTGCCGCTAGAGGACATAAATGCGAATGATGGCAAATTTTAAATACATTTTATTGCACATATTTGCTTCCAAATATCTGATTGAAAAAATTATTTCTTCCATTCGATGCCATTTATAACAAAAACTATTTTAGGCACATTTCCCTTTTCAAGTAATGCATAGATTTTCCACTAGGGGGCGTAAAGATAAATTGTGTATTCCCGGATATCTCTGCTTCTAAGTGTTTGATATGAAAAATTCTTCCTGCATCAGAAAAATATCCTCATGAAGAAATGTTTTGATGTAAGTGTTCATTTCTGCTTCAGATGTATTTGCAGCAAAATCTGAGCTTCTAAAAGCTTGATTGAAAAAATTCTTCGTGGACTAATAGTGCTCATGTCAATAAATATTGTCAGAATATTTTCTTTTTTTAAAAATGCATGGTTTCTCTTCCAGGAGGCGTAGATGTATATCTTATTTTTCTCGATATTTCTGCTTCTAAGAGTCCAATTTGAAAAGTTTTTTTCTTTGTTGGACAGCGTTTTATATGCAAAATATTTCTTATATGGTTTCAAAATTTTCAAGTAATGCATAGATTTTACGCTAGAGGGCATAAATGTAAATTGTGTTTTCCCCAATATATCTGCTTCTAAAACTACGATTTGAAAAATTCTTCTTGTATCTGATACAGCTCCTGACGGGAAATGCTTTGATTATAATTTCTGATTTTTGATAAAGAAAGGTTTGGCCACCAGGGGGCGTAAGTGTTTATTTCCGCTTCTAATGTATTTGCAGCCAAATCTGAGCTCCTGAAAACTTGAGTGAAAAAATTCTTTCGTGAACTAATACCATTCACCTTGGAAAATCTTTTCAGAATACGTTCTTCTTAAAATAATGTATAGTTTTTCCACCAGGGGGCATAGATGTATATCATATTTTTGTCGATATCTCTGCTTGCAAGAGTCCGATTTGAAACATTCTTTGTTAGAGTGTGTTTCCACTACAAAATGTTTCTCATATAATTTCAAATTTTTCTTAATGCACAAGTCTTCCACCAGATGGCATAAGTTCAAATTTCCATTTACAGAAATATCTGTAGGACTAAAAACCCGATTGAAAATCTTTTTATCCTTTTTTGGTCAGATGTTACTAACTATGCAAACTCAGTGCGTGTATCTTCTTTCCAAAACAATGCTCAATTTCGTCACTAGGTGGTGCAAATACTTAATCTATTTTTCTCAATATCTCTGCTTCTACATGTGTGATTTAAAAAACTCTTTCAGCACAAATGCCATTTGCCTTGTAGAATACTTTAGCTTAGTATATAAGGAGTTTTTTTATTCACAGTTCTGTCACTAGGTGGTGTTTGTGTACTTCAGTTTGCAGCAGTATCTCTGCTTCTAAAAACCCTATTGAGAAATTTCTTCTTTACTGTATGCCATTTGCTAGAATACAGATGTAGAGCACTATGCTCTTTAAATAATGGCAGATTTCTTGCTAGGGGGTGAATAGGTCAAAACCTTTTTCTCGCTATCTCTGCTTCCAGGAGACCTATTTGAAAAGTTCTTTTTTCCTTAGCATAATCACCTATTTTCAACTCCCCATTATGCAAAATTCTTTTGCTGGAAGGCATAGAGAATTACATCATGTTTTCTTCTGCTATACATTTCCTTTGAACTTTTCGATTTGAAAATCATTTTGTCTTTGATACCTTTCTTTTGTCATGAGTATCTTTTTGTACACCATTTGCTAATTTTTATTACATACTTTTTAGCCGCTGTTGTAAGTAAGTAGCTGTTTCTATTTCTGGATGTTTTATCGATTATAAAATCCCAGTTGATTGTTTTCCTAACTGGTACCATTGACCTGAATAACTATGATAAATTTAATTCACACCAGAGGGATTCCAAAGATGTGCTCATTACAACAGAAAATTCAGTGTCATCTTTCTTGCATAGTTTATGATTTCATCGGCCATTTACACCATTTATTGTTACTGTTTTTATATTTTTTGTTATGTTTCAATATTGTTTTTATTTACTATTTTAATACTCTGATGCGGCACTCTTTGGTCCAGTGTGGCCCTTGTGCCAGTACAAACTAAACAACCAACCAATCTTAGATTTTCTTTAATAAGTTCACTTACTTTTTGCCTGTGTTGCAGTGACAGACCTTCCAGATTGTCACTGGTCATTTTAAGCCCAAATTTCCGCTACTGTCCTTTAATTTTTCTCACATAATGACACACAGTACACAGTATTTTTGCTCTAAAAATCCAATAATCATTTTGAAGTTCCAATGGGAGGTGTATTTTCCTGAGTTAAAAGTGTTATAACTGCTCACTGTTTCATATACTTTATTTAACACTGTTGAAAAGGAGTCAGCCTTTTTTATCCTGAATACAACAGAAACCCCTATGTTTATCAAAACATACCTCGGTGCAAACTGAAGCTTAGAAAACAATGAACATGTTGAGAAAGACTCTGCTTCAAAGTAACACATCTTGCATAAGATACGTATGTGGCGGCATTACTTTCCAACCACCCTTCATTGTAACATGTGAATATACAAGGGTAGTGAAATACTATTAAATAAAAGTGGTATTTGATGGAAAAAATACTATTCAATGAACATTTAATTAGTTCTTCAAACACACTTCGGTGTGGAACTTCATTACGTGGTTATAAGGTTTATTGTATATATCTGTCTACTATACAGTTGTGATATTTTGTACTGTTTCTCACGTTGTATGAATTCAATGAAATTTGTAATTTTTGTTCACCTACTTTTTAGTATATTGGATTTTCCACAATATTTATATTAGTTTTAAAGTGTTTTCAGAACGTTTTCAACTTCTGTCTGTGTAAGTATTCTGTTCTTCGTGTTCTTTAGTCCACACATGTTGGATATCTACTTGCAGACATACATCATGCACCAATATCATATCCAAGATTAAGTCAGAAAATATTACATCAAAAGATTTCATTTAATAAAAGTAACTGTTTACCACTGGTCATAATTTTATTTGTTGAAAAGTACAAGTGCTATGTTCTGGAATGGCAGTTTGTTAATCAGTAGTTACCAGATGTTAAATGAAAATGAAAAATATGAAATAAAACCATTCTTGTATGATTAGTAATCATCCAATAATGAACAGCCATGGAGACATTTCAGAAATGTGTCAAGCATATGTACCAATGAAAAACCACTTGATAAAGCCCCATTTACATGCTCACATGATCTCCAGCCAGCATACATAGCTTTTGTACATTCTTGTAAATTCCCAGTTATGCATTAATTTTTCAAAACTTTCCACAGAAATACCCTGTTTAATCAGCCATAAGTCTTTTCCAAATATGAAAATGCAGCAAAATCTTTCTTACTAACAGATAAATACTTTTTAATTATCATATGTAATGCAAAAAGTGCAGCTCTTGCCAAGCATAAAACCACAATGTATATTCCACACCAACCTTCCGAATGTCGGGCGCCAGGCGCCAAATGGCGATCAAAAAAATTGTACTGACGGGTAAATATTGAAGCACAATCACCACCGTTGGCAAGTAGTTTTCTTTTCTTTTTTTCTTTTTTTTAGTTTTTCTATTTTCAGAATCGGAATTCCGATTCTTAAAAAGAAATCGGGATTCCGATTCTGAAAAAAGGCCGAACTTCTTTTAGCAGTATCTGCTAAAAGAAGTTCGGCTGGTCACTGATAAGAACGAATACCTACCCCTAGCGTTCCCTATTCTTCCTCACGCACTTCAGGAACTGCGGCTGAGAGCCCCTACAAACCAGGTTTCTGACACCGCATGGTCGTTAGATGACACTTTGCGTCTGCGCTCTTGCAAAGGTTGCATTATTGTTGAACGCAACGTGGTTTTGGTTTGGTGTTTGGTTATAGCTTATAGTCGATCTCGTTTAGGTATCAGAAATAGTTTGGTTGTTTTTCGATGTCGCAAAAAACTTTTTTGCGTTTTGGGGTGGGAACTCGGATAGTAGAAATTCTATTCGGGAAAATGATTCTCCTGAACGTGAGAATGTACAGCATGGTGCAGTCGAAAGTTGTAATGTGCAAATTAATGCTGTTTCAGCTGAAACTGCTGGCGCTAATGTACAGATTTGTGAACCGGAAATTTGCGATTCCTCAGACTTGCCACAGGCCAAAAAAGCTCGCATATTTAACCGTGGTACTTTTGAAAAGTGGCAAAAAACTTACAGCTGGCTGCAGATGGAAAACGGAAATCTGTTTTGTTCTGTATGCCGACGGAATGCTCGAGCTGATCACGCCAGTTTTGGAAAAGGAAGCTCAACGTTCAAGTTGGAAGCGGTAAGTTATATTACTTATTTTTTAGTTTATTTTAATAAGATTGTTCACAATTTTTTTTAATCTTTTTATAATGTATTTATTTGTTTTCATGTAATTAATCATGTTTTGTTTCATTCTTTGTTGTTTTTGAAAATGGGAACATCGTAGTGCATACCGACGCTGAAGGCCAGCCATTTTTAGATAAAGTTAACTGATAATAATCATTTTAGATCGAAAAAATATTATCATAAATTGACATTTCGAATGGTTTTAAAATAAAAAATTTATTTTTTCTATTAATAGTTGGAAAACTTCAACTTTGAATTAATAAAACTGTCAGGATTTTCTGAAGAAATAAAGATAATAATATTATAGTTTACAGATACGAAAAACTAGTTGACATATAATTAGTATAGTTAAATGCTTATTTTTCGGAGGATGATCAGAAAAATTTATTGATGACTATTGCAACAACGGCATATCTCCCCCTTTGTGTCCGTTTTGCAGATATGTTTTTTGCGACATGCAGTGGAGACGCATTCCGGTGAAAAGATCAACACTCACTAAAGTTCAGGATTACCAACATTCTGTAATAAATGCGGTTTTTTAACTGCAGACTTAGGAAACAGTGTTTTACTCACCATATGTTAAAATATGCATGTTACTGCCCTATCCAACCATAGGTTGAAGAAGCGTATAGGCTCCAGCTTTGTCCGTCTGTCCGCACGATAACTCGCGCAAAAATAGTTTGATTTCGATGAAATTTTAGTATGTCGTAGGGCACAACCTGGGGACACGAACCCTATCGAAAATAGGCGAAATGGGGTCAAAGGTCTGGGCATAGGAGCGGAATCCATTCTATCGCCATTATGCGCCATAACTTACGTAAAAATGCTTTGATTGCGACAAAACTTTATCGTGTTGTTCCGGAGGTATACTAAACCTGTTCTGTTGAATATCGTCAAAATAGGGCCAAAGGTCAGGGCACAGGAGCGAGATTCATTCTGCAGCCATTATCCTCATAACTTGACTAAAAATGCTTCTATTGCAACAAAACTTTAATATGTTGTTCCAGAGGTATATTGAACCAATTCTGTTTGATATCAAAATGGGGTCAAAGGTCAGAGCACAGGAGTGAGATTTACTCCACAACCATTTTCCTCATAACTTGAGTAATAACTGCTGGTATGTTGGAAAGCGTATCATAACCAATGCATTGTATGATTTTACTAACTTATTTAATTATATTTTTAGAAATCTAAACAAATTATGTAAGTGATATTCCAAGTGCAAATTCTCATAGTCTTTTATATTTACTTTTCAGGTTAAAAGTCATAATGCGTCTAAAGTACATCAACAAGCATGTTCTGTGTACAAAGCACAGACCAAACCATCTAAAGCTCGCTCCTCTTGCTATAGCTGTATCTAAGATGACCCAAGAATTAGAAATATCCATGAAGGTGTTATTTCTTATTTCATACACAATTGCAAAAGGTAACTTTTCATTTAATGATTTCAAAAGTTTATGTGCACTTCAGAAAAAATTAGGAACTCAGTTGAGTGATACATACATTAATGATCAGGCAGCAAAAATATTTGTAAGCTACATAGCAAAAGAAATTCAAAGCAACCTTGTAAAAGATATTAACGAATCTAATTTTCTTGCAATAATGTCAGATGCCTCAACCGACAAAAGTATGTCAGAAAGTAAAATTGTGTACATCCAGTATATGGATGGGCCAAATCAAAAAGTTTCTTTTCTTGGTCTTCAGCCTCTTTGGAAAGCTGATGCATCTGGCACAATGGAGGCCATAGAAACAATGATAAATGAGAAAGGCATTGCTAATTGGAAAGAAAGATTAGTTGCTTTGATGGAGCATCAGTGAACATGGGATCAATTAAAGGTGTTGCCAAACAACTGAAAGATAAAGTTGATGATTTAGTTGTGGTTCACTGTTTGAACCACAGATTAGAACTTGCCTTAAATGATGCCTGCAATGATGTGAGCTACTTGACAACTTTTGAGGATGTAATAAAGGTCTGAAGTTATTACGAAATGTAAAGGAACTGGCTGACTTTCTTAATGAGTGCCGCCCAATAAACAGCATCCGACGGATCATGTCAAAGTATAGAGCAGTTTCTGCACTGCGTAACAATATACATGCTTTAACGTCCAGGCTTGCCATATTTAAGTCCTTTAGGTCAGTTTTTACATTTTTACGCATTATATCCAAGCCCTCCTGTTCCAGAAGCTATTGAAATTGTCATTAAGAAGTTGCATAATCTTAAAATATTAAATAACACACAAACTCATGAATTCAAAAAGTTTTATTCTATTTATATGAAAATAATGTATATACATACAAGAACAAAATATTCAAGCAAAACTCAGGAGGCCCAATGGGCTCACCATTATCCACTTTATATTGCTGAGGTTGTGATGAACGAGATCGAAGAAAATGTCCTGCATCGTATGGAAGAAAAACCAGAAGTGTACTGTCGATATGTGGATGATATTTTCATTCTATCAAAACTGAACGAAGAAGAATTAAGAAAATTAACCAAATGTTACAGCTCTTTATACCCAACAATAGAACTCACAGTTGAAATGGAAAAAAATAATGCAATAGCCTTTTTGGACATACAAGTTATAAAATCCACAAATAAGTTGCAATACAGGGTTTATCGAAAAAGTTCATTTGTTCCTGTTCTAATCCCGTACAATTCGGCATATCCTTATCCTCAAAAATGCAATAGTCTGAAAACCTTAATTAAAAGAGCATATACACACTCTGAAAATAGTCAGTTCGCTAATGAAGAAATTAAATTCATAAAAAAAATTGCAGGTAGCTTTGGTTATCCAAACCATTTAATAAAAAAATGGAACACAGAAGTAATAAAGAAAATAACAAATAATGCTGTAGTAAATAAAAAGAAATCAAATATCTGAATGGTTTTCTTTACATTAAAGGTACTTCTAATGAAATTAATAATATTTGTAAAAAGCATAACATTCAAATTGGAGGAAAAGTAAATACCATCAAAAATATGGTAATCAAAAATAATGAAAAAATAAAAATGTTAGAAAAAGCAGGTATTTACTCAATTCCTATTACAGAAAATCCTCCAATGGCATATATAGGAAGTACCAAAAATAAGCTTAAACACAGGTTAAAAACAACATGTAAAAAATTGGCAAAAAAAAAAAGAAGAAAAAACAGCACTTTTTCAATATTGTCTGGCTAACCAAAAATATCCTAAATTTGAAAATATAAAAATAATAAAAAGCTGTAAATCCGAAAAACACCTCAGAATAGCAGAGTCAGCAATGATAGAAAAAAATAGAGCAAAAGTTTGAAACCATAATGACCCTAATATTTTAAGAAACAGTTGGAGGAATTTAATTAAAATTGAGCAAAAAAATGGAAAATTTCGAAAAATGAGATCGGTGACCAACAAGAGATGGCGCCACAACGCCCAAGAGGAAGCGATAGCCGATAACAGTTGCAGCCCGTGCGAACCACCGAAATGCCCTACTGACATTGTCCGTGACGGTAGGAGCAAACATCCCCTAGATTGACGGTAACGGAATGTTACCGAAAGTACTCAGGTAAAAAAACGTATTAAAAGAATGTAGAGGCAGCAAAGGAAAAAACTCGTTTAGTAACGTGACCAATTAAAACCAACAGGAAAAAAACTGCAGAGGACCCCGAAACTGAATGAAAAACCCCCATGCCGCATCTACATAACGGAAATACGAAATAATGCCATAAACCACGTGCGGTAAGTGTTAATCGAACTTCACCAACACAAAAGGTAAGTTCAAAAAATGCATTCTGAATAAATATCATTTTAGTGTTTAATATGCAGATGATGTGATAATATTGCTTTTTGAATGGCCCATGTGCTAGTCAGTTAATAAAAAAGAAATCTTTATGAACTTTATGTATTATAGAGTGAATATGTTATGAATGAGTTTACAACAATCCCTGGTATTCTGTTGTACCTTTTTAGCCTGAAGAATCTACTTTGTGTACTCATGATCTGTTATTATTTTTTTTTTTACAGATTACCACACTGAAAGACCATTTAAGACAAGAGCATCATAGGTGGCAGCGTCTTCAGCAGTGTTCCATACAAAGTAGTGCTGATATCAGTCGCCTAAGGTCTGTTTTGGATAGTTCTTTACGAAGTGTTTCAGAAGATCCAAATAAATTGTCAGTGGAAGCACAAAGGTTAGGCTCTACTGTTGGAAAGGAACTAGCTGCTAATCCAGACATTTTTCTTGCTACCCCATCAAAACTGACACAGTCATCATCTCCAAATGTGACATCCACACCTAGAACTAAGAAGCGCTTGGACACTGCATTCCATTCTTAGCAGATCATCTTTGATCTTAAGTATCATGTTCATCAAATTGGAGTGTTTATTCCATTTTTAATTCACGTGTATTACATCCTACACTTTTTATTCCATCATTTGTTGCCTCTTTTAACATATTCTACAGTAATTTAAACCATGTGATGATTGAACATCCCCAAATTTTACTATTTTACCTACCATATGATATGGTGTGTTGATTATATGTGGGTGTAGTTTTGTATATAAGTTCTTTTAATTGAAGAGAGAAAGTGATTTTCTATTTACTTATAGAAAAAATACATTCATTAATTCATGACATTGATTTTTTTTTTTTTGTACATGTCCAGATTTTGGCACAAATTTTAGAGTTGTTACTTTGGGATTGTTGTTCATGATTGTAAGAATAATTTTAAAAAATTTACTTTTTGAGAAAATCAAAATAATGGAAGCAAGCAGTTTTTTTAAGCTTTTCTTTAGAATGTTGTTTTGTATTATATTGCATATTCTGAAGGTTCTCTGAAAATATATTATTGACACTTGTAGTCCTAGGTTGTTTTTTTTTGTTTTGTTTTTTTGCAATCATTACTGTGCTTTTTAAGCACTAAAAATGTTTCTCACAATTCATTAATGAGGCATGTGTATTTGTTTCTGACTTGGAGAACCAGGATCTAGAAATTAAGTTTTTTCTTTTTCTTATTATTGTTACTGTTTTGTACCCTCAATTAAATGCCATTGGACATTTTATAATGTGTTTCTACCAGAGAATTTAAGTGCCTGAAATGAGCTTCAGCTCTAAAAAGAAACTGTAGCTAATAGTACAAGTGAGTAGAACATCAAAGCTGTCATTTCAAAATTAATAAAACCATTTCTCTATAGTGAATACTGATGTTCTTTGCAGTTACCGTACATTTGTGTTCAACTTTTTGTGTGTGTGTGTGGATGAAAAGAAGTGATACAACTTATTATTTAAATTTGAGTAAAATGTGCTAGTTGATGAAATTCAGTTATAACTTTCACCTAACATTGTGTCTAGCTAGAATGCAGTTCCAAAATTCAGATCATGAACAAGATTTTTTTTTTCATATTAATTCTTTCTTTTCCATAATCATTTGGTTCACAAAAAATTTAGTAGAGCATCTGCACTTAAGCAGAAACATCTTTTTTTAAAAAAAAGTTTGAATTGTGACTCTAATGTTCAAGCATAATGAAGGATGGTTCATTTTATTAAGAAAATTTGCTTCTTCAAATTAAATTGTGTTTACCTAGATGAAAAATTAAGATTTACTCTATGGTACATATTTTTCTCCTTTATTTTGATCCTTTGCATGGGTGTTCTGAGCTCCTAGCACAAACCATATTGTTTTAAATTTAATTTATATGCATGTAACAAAGTGTTTGTCAAAAGTGTGATTTATTTTATTAAAAATAGAAGTTGTGAAAAAGAAATAGAATTTTCATTGTTCAAATGAGTAAAAACTTTTCTTTTAATTCATCAAAATTTTCTCCAAATGTAAGTTTTATTACTGAAATATTCATGAATTTTTGATGTAAATAATAAGCAGTACTAAAACTTCCAATTTCATGCCAGGTAAGATGTTTTGAGAATATCACATTTTTCAATTATGTAAGGCAAAAAGAAATATTTTTGGAAATGTCTCTTCATTAAAAATATAACCACAGTGCTGCTGTGCCTTATAATCTTTCAATGAAAAGTGTTATAGGCTTTAAGAAATAAAGGGGGGGGGGAATTAATACTATGCAAGGGTTAGGAGCCAATTCTGCCTCAAAATATTTTCAATATACTTCTAACCGAAAAACTAAATTGAAGTCAGTGTGAAGTATGTGTGTAAATACTTGAGAATGGTAATCTTTATTATCACGTAATGGATAAATATGAGAAATTACCCCTTTTCGTGTGGCTTCATCTAAAGGGATGATGAGTCATTTAGGTTAAATGAAGATGATGCTACTTCTTTAAATTATTTGGTTTTATATAGAATAGGCGGCCTGTCTACTACTTTCAGTAGATCTTGAATTTTTTTGTTTTTTAAATAGTTTCTTTGTTGCTGTGCAAATATTAAATGCGCTCTTTTGCTACCTCACCATAACCATGTAGCATGTTTCATTCCTTTTATTTTTCCATGTTCATTTGACTCCATTTATTTCCAAAAACAAAGGAAAGGGCAACAGTATTAGCAAGCATGAATTTATTAATTTATGTTCATGATATTGATTGCATGAACATTTCACAGCTTTACAGGAAATAGAAACATTGTAAGCTGTAGTAAATGCAAGTTTGTTTGAGCCTTTTTTTTTTTTTTTTTAACAAACTTTAATTTAGAAAATTATGAATATTCAAATGCCAATAATATTGGGATGTTGTTGATGTTTAAATTTTTCTTCTAGGATTGAAAGGGACAAGTGTAGTATTAATTGAAGCCTTGAAGGCATTACAAATATTTAATTTAACGCACGTTCAGCCATCTGTTATGTAAATTCAGAAGCCATTTGGATTTTCAAAGTACCTTAACAGTTGGAGGGGGTCACTATCACACTGCTTCAAAATATGTTTGTTCCTTCAGTGGGACTTTTTTTTCCCCGTGGCTTTGTGTTCTAGAGTCAGTTGTGGTTTTGTTTTGGTAAATATATCAACAGAAAAAACAGTGTGCATGCTTTGCTTTGCATTCTGAGTTCATTTGATTTAAAATACTTAATTTAAAATAATTTAAAATGAAGCTGAAAAGAAAAAAACAGTAGAACACAATATGACAGTGTGAAAAACAGATTTATGGATTCCCCCCCCAAATGTAGCATGGATAAATGTGAAGGAAGGTGCTATGACATGATTTTTTCTTAAAACTGCTATCTATGTAATATATGTAAAACTTGTTTCTGAGCATTGATTCAAGTGAAGGTTTGAGCAGTTTAGCAAAATAAGAATTAAAAAGAAGCTCTGTATTTTGTATGGTTCATTTTTGTGTTGTTGTTTTTTTGTTTTACATTATGCCAGTTTTATGTGATACATTTTTGTAATCTGGGGAAATGTTTCTGATGTGTCTAGGAATTTGAAAGCAGAAATAAAAATTGCAACAGAGTTAGTGAGTAGTCCACATACTGAAAATTAATATTAGTTAAAAATTATAAGCAGTATTTAATTTGTGACACCATCCACAGGAGCATATGCTTTTTTCACACAGAGGGGAGAAATATTGAAAGCAAAACACAGTAATACTTGTTCAGCAGCAAAAGAAACTATCTGTGAAAGGTGATTCTTGAATCAATAAGTATGAAAAAGCATAAACTTAGATCACCTTTAGGGGAACACAAAGGGTGTCTGAAACAACATGACTATATTTATAACAGAAGAACTGAATATGTGTGCTTCTGGTCAGTGTTGAACCACTGACCAGAAGCACACATGTTCAGTTCTTCTGATATATAGAGGGGGGGGGAGTGATATTATGCAGAAATAAATCTAGTGGACACTTTTAAAGAAGAGAATTTGATAACATGTTTTAGCATCTCAGAGCATATGGAAATATGGTTGTAATAATAATCCTTTTGAGGTAACCATATTACTTGTATTTATAAATGTGTTTTATTCACATTTTAATTTAAAATAATACTGTTGAGTTCATTAATGCAGTGCTTCCAGTGGAATGTATGTTTTGCTTACTTAGGTTACATGAACAAGTTTTGTGCAGAATTACATTGCAGACTTTTATAAAGTTTGATCCAATTTATAATTTCCCAAAAACAACACTCTTTTGATATCTTCAATAGGAAAAGTTTCTTCAGTTGTCAAGGTTATGTATAATGTAAGAAGAAAAAGCCTAATATTTATAATAAAAATGTGATATCCTGATCTGTGATATGTTATCCAGATAATCCACTGAACTATCAATTATAAACTGTTAATTAATTATTATAGTCAGTTCTTTAATAAACATACATTTTATTCAAAAATAAGGGATGTGTGTAAAGAGTATGGAAACAAATTTTGCACTTCTAATAATAGCCATTCCTTCCCCATAGCTAGTGACCTATTTATTCTAAGTTCATGAATATTTAAAACTGACTGATTATTATAAAAGTGTGATGCATATTTTCTCAAGAGGGTTTAAAATGCTGAGGGAGAGGAAAATCCCCTCCCTGTTTAATGTTATAAACAAAGAAAATGACAAGATTACATACGTAAAAGTGGAGCACAGTTGCAGTAAAATAACAAAAAGACATATATGTGACATAAGTGACAAACAAGAAAAGTCATCCAAGAACACAAAGGGAAACTTAACAGGATCATGAAACAAAATGACAATCTCAAAAGTGTGACACCATCAACACATGCAGTAAATTAGAACAGTCGCACAATGCTGCATTTACGTGAAAATGTAGTAAGAGTAACAATGTGAAGAAGAAAAAATATCAACATGACACAAAGTTGCAAGGAACAGTCACAATACAAGCAGCAATCACACAAAATCACAAAGGGACAATCACAAGTACAAAGTCATGAGGCATAAAACATACAGGCAAGACAAGTGACACGTGATGAAAAATCTAGAGAACCCAACTGAATAATGTGAAGAAGTGTCGCAGGATACAAGAAAGTCTGCTTCATAACAGGCACATGAAAAAGAAATGTACAAAGTCACAAGATGACACATGCAGCACATCGCAGCAAAAGGAAACAAAGTATAATAGACAAACATAACACAATTCAGTTAAGTGGAATAGATAACAAGTTTGCAAGGAGTACAAAACAAAAACATTAGAATACTGCACAAACATACTAAAAAAAAACAATAGCAGTAAAGAAAAATACTGGGAAAAAAACCCTGCAAGCTCACAAGAAAACAGGGCAGACAGTGGAAAGGTAATAAAAATTGTTTGACACATTATTAACATTATATGAAACATATTTGTGAAGTTGAATTTTCATCAGTGTCAAAACATGGTGTAATGACTCTCAAACATTGCACTTTTTAATGCATGTGAAAAATCATTTTTGTAAAGATAACAAATGTTGCTATATTATTTTGCAAAATAGCCTTATGAAACTTTTAGATTCCATTTTCAGTGATAGCACCTTTTGAACTAGATATATTGAAATTACCTGCACTTTTCTCTTTTCAATATTGTTGTATATGAAATATACTGTAACAGCACTTTAGTGATGCATTGTAAACATTCCAGTTAAATGTGACATGTTCTAACTCAGAATTAAAAAAAAATCTGTGAAGAAACTATATAACAATCTAATTGTTATTACCAGGGGTAAGGTAAATATTCTACAAAAAGCTGAAGATAAAAATATGGTATGCAATAGTTCATTAATTAGCAAAATATATCAGATAAGCTAGCCAGTTTGCTGGAAAAGCAGTGCAACAGGATTTTAAGTCATGAATTTTTGCTTTTCATTATCAAAATATGATCTCCAACAAAAATGTTTCATATATATATAGCTTCTGAAATAACACAAGTAACATCCATAGCATTTATAAATAGTAATATAGCTGGATTAGATGTGGGCATCAAGTTTATAATCCCACATGCACACAAAGTAAAAATGCGTGAGAGATATTAACCAACATTGTGTTTTGTAGGTATCTCTGGATTAACAGTATTGAAGGAAATAAATGATAATGTGGATCAACTTGCATGCTTTGGGGTGATGCTGGTTCAAGGAGAAAATCATCATTAAGGAATTTTAAAAGAAAATACATTTAAAGGAGAATGTAGCTAAAAGTGCTACCTTAAAGTATATAATAAGTGGTCTTATATAAAATGCCTAACACTTAAGTTTCAAACCTACTGGTAACCAGGCATAATAAGCAGATGAAATTTGTTTCAACCCAGCCGTTAATGTCCTACAGGAACAAACAAAAGATCCACTGAATCTAAAATCAAGTAACATATTTCATAGTAAATTGAGAAGGAGTATTGTATTTAAATAGTGCATAAAATGAAACTTGAATCATTTTTAATGTTTATAGGGATATTACCAGTACCTCTCGTAAAAACTTCCATAGACTGAAAAAATTCATGGATATTGCATGACATGTGTTCATTAGATTCTTGCAGCAAGCTCTGTGGTTAGCTATTGTACAGATTTTATTTAGATCAATAATCATGATGTGATATTCACTTGACATTAGTTGTAAATTAAAAATTCTCATATATTATATTTGTAGAAGGTCCTTATTTTGCTTTATTTTGGGTTTTCATTATCATATAAAATCATTGACTATGTAAAAATTTTGCTCCTAGAATAATCTGAAAATTTTTGATGCAATATTTGTCAGCTTGAACCAAAAACCATGCACTTGTAAAAAAATATGTTCAAATTATAAGTTAATTAGTATTATTATGAATTGTTATGATATACATTTTGAAATTCATATTAAACAAGTACTGTATATCTATAAGTTAAATGTATGCTGCAAATCATCCTTTGGGAAACTTGCCAATTTGTATTTGCCATGTTGCCTTATCTTCTCAAAACTGAATATGCCGTAGATAAGTTTTCATTGTGTATAAAACAGTATTAAATATATTTAATTCATCTCATTATTTGTTGGCAGCTTGAAAACGTCTTTATGAAACAGTATTACATATATTTAGTTCAAATTTCTAGAGAATAATTAGAATAGTATTTATGGACTTCAAAAAAATTCAGTAACTATTTTAAAGGCTGTACTGTGTGAAATTTTGATCATCTGTAAAAGTTATATGCATTTCAATATAGGCGAAGGTAGGATGCTGAAATGCTTTACATTTTTTGCATTGAAATCTAAAACAGGTGTAATGCACTAGATAGCTTTTAAGCAATGGTCTTCTGATAAATAAAAAGTTGTTCATTAAAATGAAAAGTTTCAGACAGTATTGTGCACATCAGAACAACTTTAAGAGCTACTGTTCCTTACCTTCTCTCTAAATTGTTATCTATACTGTAAATATGTTAAACTCAGTACACCTAAAATTTTGTAGTGCTTTAATATTACTTGATGTTTACCAAAGAACTTACACTTCAATTACTGCATTTTGATGCTTAAAATTATTTTGGTTTTCTATCAGATACATATTTATATGTAAGTTTGAAGAAATTTGGAAACAAAGTAAATTAATTGTGAGTGAATACTTGGCTATCCCTAAATTATTATAAGAAAAAAGAATGTTATATTTTTATGTTTTCACCCCTCTCCAGAATTTCATTACTTTGGGCCATATTTTAAAAAAACACATTTTCATCATCAAGTTCTCAGCTGCACTTCACCACTGCTTATGTAATAGTTAAACCACTCAGAACTATTCTAGTAGTGACCAACATTTGTGATAACTCTTGATGTGTGGATTCCATTTCCGCCTCAATTTGTATGTCCTTCATGTAATTCCCTTTTTAATGCTATCCTACTGGTGATAAATTATTTTAAATGGTTTACAATTAATTTCATGACCAGTTTCTTTTAGTCTATATAATCCAGATATGTAATTCTGAGTAGAAGAACTTAAATCAACAATCACATAGGTTTTTTTTTTTTTTGAGGTTTAACGACCACCGTTCACATAGGTTAGTCACTACCAGAAAAATAAGTCCAATTGGTTAACCTTAACCATTGCAGAGACCATAATGAAGTGGAGTTGCAAGTTTGATGATGAAAATGTGTTGGGTTTTTTAAATTACCCCAAAATAATGAATATGTGGTTGAAAAAAGAGCTATAAAAATAAACACATAAGAATTTCTTATAAACTTTCTTTGTGAATCAGGACAGTAATTGATGATTATGCTATTATTCTGATTCATAACTAAACAGTAAATCTTACTATGGAGGATAAGAATGAGTAAAACTTTGGAAGTTTCTTCTGACTGACATGTCTATATGTCCCTGATAAATAATTCAAAATTATGAAAGTATAATGTTGCACAAATTGAGTTTATACTTCAAATGTAAAATCATTTTAAATGAGCAAACAAGCAGTAAGGATTTGTGAGATTAATGTTTGTAGCTAGATATATACAAACATAGTAAGTGATAGTTGTGTTACTAACACTTAAAAATTATTGTATTGTTGGAAACACTTTTTAAAAAACATTATTATTGTTGAATCACTTTTTTAAAAACATACTGAAGTTTTAGTTTTTACTTTGGAATTACATAAGTTCAATCAATATACAGGGTGATTCAAAAAGGACTTTACAACTTTGAAAGCATATAGAAATTTATTCAGAATACTTGAATTTTTTGAGGCATTAATCTGTAGCACAACACATCAAGTTTTATCCCACGTAGTCATTTTGTTTCAATGTGACTGCCATTGGTGATACAGCATACATCCCACTTGAAGCAGCTTATCTGTTGTCATTTTTTCAACTATGGCAGTGATTTGAGTTTTGAGTTCAGTGAGATTTGCAGTTTATCTTGGAACAAACACTCAAACTTCAATGAAACCCCATAGAAAAAAATCAAGAGGTGTCAAGTTGGGAGAATGAGGTGGCAATACTATCATCCCTGCATGACCAATCCACCACCCTGGGAAATGTTTCTCGAGGAAATCCCAGACATCTGTATATAGTAATGAAGTAATGCGCCATCTTGCTGAAAGTGAATGCATCCTTCGTGCTCATCATTGTCCAACTGTGGAATGAGATCATTTTCGAGCGTACCCAGATACAAAATACCATTGATGTTGTTTTTCTCATGAAAAAAGAAGGGGTCGTAAACCACATGTTTGCTAAGTGCACAAAACGCATTCACCTTTGGGTTGTCGCAAACATGTTCCAGAAATTCACGTGGATTTTGGGCTCCCTAAATTCTGCAGTTGTGGGTGTTAACCTTACCACTGACATGAAATGTCAACTCATCACTGAAAATTATGTAGTCCAGGAATGTCCTGTCTTCCTCTATCTGATGCAACATTTCCACACAGAATTCCTGACGAGCCACGCAGTCTGAGCTACTAAATTTTTGAACCATGGTAAATCTGAATGGTTTTAAGTGCAATCATTTTCATAACACTCGCCAAACCATCAGTTGTGAAATACCCATTTAATGAGACACATGTCACGTTGATTTTGTGGGGCTACGAATGAAGCTCTCTCTCTCTCTCTCTCTCTCTCTCTCACTTGTTCCATGACAGCAGCAGAAACATGTGGGCGACCAGGGTATTTCGCTAACCAAACAACCAGTCTCAACAAAATTCTTATGCCAAGAGTAAATTGCAGGACTAGTGGGAGGATCCCTATGGTACTGGGTGTGAAATTTCTGTTGAACAGTTGTCACAGATTTTGTTTCTTCAAACCAAAACACAGTGAGCACACTCCACATCTATGAAAGCAGCCATTTTGAAATGCCCGGCACTGGCAGGGAATTCGGTGCTATGGCATTTTGTGAGGTAAAACTTGATGTGTTTTGCTACAGATTAAATGCTTCTAAAACATTTGTACATATTCTGAATAAATTTCTATGTACTTTCAAAGTTCTAAAGTTCTTTTTGAGTCATCAAGTATAACAAACCTCACTATGAAGTTTTCTTGTATGTTTGTGTAAGGTTTAAGTGATTTCTTTTCTTTTTGCTGGCCATCATGCTTAAAATAGCATAACTTAATTTAGAAGTGTGTAAATTAATTCCCTGAAATTCGATTCATAACGCAAAAGAATGAGCCTATGGTGTATAACATTTTCACATAAAATGTAGTCAGCACTTGATGTGATAAAAGAAACTAACACTGGTAGTCCACCCCAAAAATGATGCAAATTTTTGGTTAGATAGCAACAGTATTGGGTTTTTAGATCACTGGTGGAAACCAAACCAAAATTCGATGGTGGTATGTTGTATGCATTTGTACTGTGCAGGAAAGCTAAAACATGGGGCAACCACTGTCATGTTTATAACTGGATACCAAAAGATTTTTGAAAAAGTGTGGCAGCAGAGAGGGTAATTCATGTATACCCTGGCTCTTTAATTCATTCCTAAAGACTTTATAAGCATTGGTCACCACAAGTCAAAACACTTATTTCTGGAAGAAATTGTGAAGTATTGTAGAATACTCTTAAATTGTGTTGTATAAAACTTCTGCAAAAATATTAGACAATAACATCTGATTTATTTTTATAAATAATTCTTGTGTGACAAATTTTTGGGCTAAAAATTGCACTAGAATTTTTAATTTTTATAGTCAGTGAAAACAATTGAACTGGGAATTGGAAAAGATGGGTATAGTAGTACGGGTAAGTAAAGTTGCAAATCACAGAGAAATCCAGTTAGTGCTTAATGAATAAAACTGGGCAGACTAAACATGCTTACAACATATGATGATGCTTTGCATTTAATTCATAAAATTCTACCATTTTGACACTATTTTCTGTATTCTTTGTTACTCATAATAAACACCATAGATCTTAGAGGCCCTCCTAAAAGATTTGTCCGCCGCCCCGGTGGCGCAGTGGTCTAAGCGATGGCCTCTGATCATTCGTCCGAACGGGGTCCGGGTTCGAATCCCGGTGAGGCATGGATGTTGTGTTTGTCTTACGGCACTGGCTCTCTCCTTTCCCTGGAACCAGTGACCCTAAATTAGGGACGGGCGACTACTTATAGCCCATTGAGTTGCTCACGGTGGTCGTTAAACCTCCAATAAAAAAAAAAAAAAAGATTTGTCCATAGTTATTTAGGTTGCTAGTTGAAATTTCAACAAATATAAAACCTTTGACAGCATATACACAATGCTGAGAAACAATTAAAGGACTTGCATTTTGGACTTGCCATTAAACTGGTGAAGTTCCAAGTTGAACACTTCCAGCACGTGGATCTTGGTTTTTTCCCCAGTATTTCCGTTATGTAGATGAGGCATGGGGGTTTTCATTCAGTTACTGGTCCTCTTCAGTTTTTCCCCCGTTGGTTTTTAATTGGCCTCGTTACTAAATGAATTTTTTTCCTTTGCCGCTTCCACATAAAAAAAAATAAATAAACGTGTAGAAGTATATGTGGAAGCGGCAAAGGAAAAAAATTCATTTAGTAACGAGGCCAATTAAAAACCAATGGGGAAAAAACTGAAGAGGACCAGCAACTGAATGAAAAACCCCCAGGCCTCATCTACGTAATGGAAATACGGGGAAAAAACCAAGATCGACGTGCTTGAAAGTGTTCAACTTGGAACTTCACCAGTTTAACGGTAAGTCCAAAATGCAATTGCATTAATGCACGTCAAACAAATTAACCTTCAATAGCGGACTTTTACTAAAGAAATCCAATATTAGAAGTAATTGAAAAAATAAAGGACTAGTGGTTTATGTTCAAGAACTAAATTATTACATATAATTTGCAGAAAGTATTGCTATACAATCACAGCTGTTCTGTCACATTTTGTAATCAGGGAATTTTTGGGAGGAAAGGTCATAAAATGTTATATAAAATTATGATGTTAATGATGCCATTCTATTTATAATGTGGGAAAACTAAGGTATTATGAATTACAATTTTGTATACTGGGATGTGACTTTATTTGTAATCACCATATTTGCATGACTGAAATATAAAGGATATGTCATCAGAACAGTTAGTAATTAACAGAGGGTCGGTAGTACAAAATTCCATTAACAGTCAATCTAAATACCACCATATCTACATTAAAATTTTATGTTGTTTATAAACCATAAGGCTTTTGCAGTCAGAATTTGAATAATAAATTTTAACCCATTAATTGAAAAGCATGGTACATTTCTGCAAGTTTAGTGAATTACACTTAGTAATACTCAGAAAAAAAAAATTAATGACCTGGTTGCCAGTTAGATCAGTTGTTTTTTCAGATTGAGACCTATGTGTGATTTTTTTGTTCATAGGAAGATGTAGTACTTCTGGTTTTGGAAACACAGCTTTTTCTTTGTGAATAGGCAGGTATTATAGTTATGAACATAAAATATTTGAAGGAAACTTAGTGGAAAAGCATTTTCCATTTTTCTTTTTTTTTTTTTGACAATTTTTTTCTTCTTCATTTTACTTCGAAATTTTCTGGTTCTGCTTTTTTAAAAGCTTAGAATATTCTGATTGTTTTTTTTTTTAATACATAATGGAAAATGAGAACTTAATTTTGTGTTCTAGATATTTTATTTGGTGAGAACATTCTGAATGAAGTGAAATAGGTACCAGAACTTTTTTTTAGCAATTCTGAAGTGGGATCAAGCACCATCCAGAGTTGTCATAATAGAAATTACAATGAGAATGAAAGTAATGCCTTGGATCATCCAAAGTGTGGTTTGAGAGATCTTGGGTTGCAAAAGATATGTTTTACTCAAAATATGATGTGCAAGTGTGATTGTCACCAAGCCACCCCAGTGGTGCAATGGTCTAAGCACTGGCATCTGACCATTCATCTGAGGTGAGTCTGGGTTAGAATCCCAGTGAAGTATGAATGTTTTGTTTGTCTTACATTACTGGTTCTCTCCCTTCCTTGGAGTCATTGACCCTAAATTACGATTAGGGAGTTACTCATGGTGGTAATTAAACTTCCAATCAGAAAAAAATGCCACCAGAGAAAGTAGTGCTGCAGAATGCTTTGCTTTGTTTTGTTTTCTTTCTGATAAGCATGTTTTACTGTTGCCAAAGATACCAATAAATATAGTCCAAAAGTTCTGGGTGATACTATTAGCATAGTCTATGAATTAGTTTAACACTTTACAATGTTCTCTTGTCTTCATAACAGTAAGTCCTCTTCCCATTTAAGGTCTTTTGCAGGATTTCTTTAGTATCTACTGATTCTTACAAAAGGCTGTTTCGGTGGAACAGTTATCTAAGCTCTGGTTTCAGATCATTTGTCCAAGTGCCTCTAGATTGGAATCCTGTTGAGGTATAAATGGTGTGTTTGTCTTTCTGCACTGGCTGTCTCCCTCCCTGGAACCAGTGGCCCTAAATTAATGATGGGCGACTGCTTATAGCCCTTTGAATTGCTCATAATGGTCGTTCTGCTCCCAAATAAAACAAAAACCAATTCTTACAAAAACTCGATTACATAAGAAAAGAATTTTAAATTAAAATTGGTTCAAGCTAGTTGACTTTTTTATGGGATTTGTCTAGGTAATAAATTCTCAAATTTTTGGAGAGAAGTCCTCTCCTTCGTCAGGCAGTTATTCGTTCAATCTCTGTCACAGTCTTTGGTTACGGTGATTCTGCAAAATGTCTTGTCAGATGAGAATCATCATAACCATCAAGGTTAACCGTAACCGAAGACCGTGATGGAGATTGAATGAAAGACTGCCTGACGATGGAGAGGAGTTTTCTCCGAAAATTTGCAGAAATTTGACACTTTACCTAGATAAACCCCATAAAAAAGATAACTAGTTTGATTTACAGATTAAAAATGGTTGTTTAAAAACAAGGGCTTAAAACCATTTTTTTAAATGCCATAGATGTCCATAATATTCTTGATTCCTTTAATCTTCATGATATATAATTTCTATATATTTCTTCAAACTACCATGTCTTCAAGAGAAGCTACACTTGTTTCTGTGAGAAGATTCATCAGTATCACATGAAATATAATTTAATGAAACAAAACCAATTTGAAAATAAATAAATTTAAACAAAGTGTAATGTAATTGGAAAGAGACCTCAATATGATGATCAGAAAACTTAGTAAGTGTTCAGCTAGTTCATGAGCTTTTACAGTAATTAATTCACATTATCAGCAAAATAAGTTTTAGTTGGCCAAAAATAGAGAACAGAAAAAAGAAAATTAAAGAAACTAAAAAATTTCATGTGTTACTTATTTACAGGATTCTGAATTCATTGATGAAAAGGAAGTTAGTGTTTTGCATTAATTTTGATTATGGTATTATTCATACACTGGCATATGAACTGTGTTGGATAAGAAGTCCTGTCCTAAAACATTGTTTCAGAAGTGTATGCAGATTGTAATTCATTCTAAATTTATACACTGGAGTGTAAAAGTGCTAAACAGTGAAAAGTTATCTTAAAGTAATGTAGAAGACATGGTCAGAATTTAAGTAAAAATTGAGAACTATGCAATTATGTCCATTCATTGTACATTTGTAATTTCAATTACACACAACATTGTGCTCTGATGGCAACAGGGAATTAGAAAGAAAAACTTCAAAAATAACAGTACAAATACCATTTTTATTACATAGTTGCATTGCATGCCAAAGAAATGTGAAGCTTTAGGGTGTTTGCATGATACATAAATTAAGAAATTGAACTAGCAGCAGCAATACACGATTCTTGTGCATAGTCATCAAGTTTCTGGATTTCTCTACTGTTTTGATTCTAAAGCATATTTCTGCTTTCTAGCCATGTTTAAGCAAAGTATTGAAAAGTTAACCATTATGTAATGTGACTAGTTTTAGATTTTAAAAGTGCATTTCAAATTAAATCAGTACTCATCTTTTATAAAGATCTGTGCTACCTTCTTTGGGATAGTTTATCACCAAACTTTTCAGAGGAAGTGTAAGGAGAGAAACGTTCCTCCCCCTTCTGTTTGTTAGTATTATTCCATTTGCAATTCAAAAATCCACAACAGTGATAATGAAGATGTTTGTGGATTGAATACATGTATCTCCTCTGCATCTTGTCGAAGGCAATTCAAGACATAGACTTCAAACCTGATTCATGTGCATAAAAATACTGTAATGATGGGCATTAAGCAGTGGCTGTTCTTGGGCGGGGCTGCCTCCCCCCCCTTCATGAAACCGGATTTTTAAACAAAAATTTGGAATTACATATTAATTTTCATTAGTTACCGGCACATGCAGGAATTTGTGCCCTCCCTTCCCCATTTTTTTTTTTCTAGAACCACCACTGCCCTAAGTGGTCAGATTTGTGATTTTTTAGGAACTAGAAGTTGCCCTTTCTCACACACACACACACAGCAGATTTTTCTTTTAGCCTCCCTTAAGGATTGTTCCTCAGGATCGGAGGCATGCTTTTTCCTTTGTATAATGGCAATAGTGAGAAGGCTGAATGTAAGAATTTTCATGAAATCAATGTTTTGCATAAATCATGAAAAGTAGGTTATCACTGGTAAGTATGAAGCTTGATGCTAGAGAAAGTATGAAATGTGCAAAATGATCTTATGACTGGTCAGAGTTGCACTAACCAAATATTTGTATTACTCCTGAGGAATGAAAAGTATTTCTCAGTTGGTAAGAAAGTTTTTGCTTCATTTGTAGATTTGGATAAAACTTGTGACTACAGTAAGTAAAATGTGCTTCTGTGAAAGGTCCTGAAATGTAATTGTGTGAATAAAAGTCTACATGGTTGTGTAAAAGCTTTGTATACTTAATAGAGCCTATGTGTGAGTAAAGAGCATTTCATCCAATTAATGTTCCATTGGGGTACAGGCTGTGGCATTAGATTGATTGTAAAAAGGGAAAAAGATACTTCAATTTCATAATCAGAGAGAACTATTGTAATTAGAAGTTGTGCAGCAGAAGATTTTTTTTTTGTTTCAAGGATTTCAATAATACCACTGGGGCTTAAATTTAAGAAGAGATGGAAAATTGAAGATATATTTCCAGTTTCTCCATTCAGTTGAATTTTGCAGTTTAAATCAGAAAGAAGATTATGTCCTTTAGCTCCAAATAGTAGAACAAATGGTATTTTATGATTTTTCATACAAAAGTTATTTCATCAAATGAAATATAGTGAAAATAATAATAATTATTGCAAGAGAAAACTGCAACCACAAAGCATTTATAGAGTGTTTTTATGTTTCTCTATCCACATGAGATCTTATTTTTACAGCATCAAAATGAACATGACTTCTGAGCAAAAGAACATATAATTTAAATAAATATTCAGTTTGCAGCTGCATTTCATGCCAAATGACTTTATCGAATGATCTTTAAATTCAAAATTGTCCTCCCTTATTTGCTTTTGCATTTTTTATTTATTCATTTAAAGCACTTTTCTTAGCAACAGAAAGCACTTTGGCTGGCAAAAGTATAAAAATGCGCACAATGATTAACAGTTAAGACCCCTAAGGAAAATTGGAATTTTGCGACTTATAAATGTTACCAAATTTTATAAAGTTTTTGTTCACTATGCAAGTTTACTGTCATGTCAATAAACTAATTCTGTTGTACCTGTTATGCTATTTGAGATATAATTTCAGTGAAAATTAATATTGTTCTTGTATATGTATTTTAACAAACTAAGGCTTTTATTTTTCTGTGTCCACCATTTTACCCCCTTTTTTTTTTTTTTTTAAACTTCTGAGTTATGTTATTCATACAGCATATCTTTCGGTCTTGTTGTCTCTGTTGTGGTGTAAAGTAGTTGCTCATATCTTTTGGAGAAGATCTAAATTTGAGCAATATAAGTTCTAAAAGGATATAAATTTCAAAGAAAATTGTTCACATGGTGAAAAACTGCTCATTTTGCTTATGAGCTGTTTTTCTATTAATCATATAAATTTATTTATTGGTTGTTTTAGTAAAGCAATATAATTAAGTGTTGAATTAAAATAACATAATCTTGTACATTTACAAGAACTACATTCCAGCAGAATGAACTGTTTAAATTCTGCAGTTTTGTCTTACATAAATTATTTTGTTGTGACTGTCCTGTAATCAATGCCTTGTGCTATGAAGTATTGTGTAGCTCTGACTTATGCAGTATCATATCATGCTGAAGTTTTTAAAAGTGTCCTTAAAAAAAATGTAGAACCGTGCCTTGTAGATAGTTAAAATGCCACACTTATATAGATGTGTCTATGTAACCTTAAAATGGTGTGAACTATAAAATTATCTAATTATTCTTAGCCTATAAAGTGGCTTGAAAACTTAATTAACAAACTTTTTAGAGTGACTTGTAAACATAAGAATATCATTGCTGCAAGACATAATATCTTCCTCATCATGTAAATTAATTGCTAATATCTTGTAACTGTTGAAGACACACAGGAGTTCATTTCTGCTTCTTCATCAAGGTAAGATAAAGATTGAGCTTGTTACTGGTCAATGCCTTCAACACTTAAGTTTTTTACTTTATGATGTAGAGGAGGAAACTTTGAAAATATTAATCAAGTGTTATTAAGTAATTTTAGTTTACAGTCATTTGGTCATATTTTTTCTGCATGTAGACTACCATAAATACTTGCATAGAAACTGATCCTTCCCCCTCTCCCAGTTTTAACAGTTAAACGTCTGTGAAAAATCGAAATCTACTTAAAAACTAACCCTCAAATTTAAAGAGTTTGGGAATATGAGGTTTACAGAAATGAAATTATTCTCAATATTACCTACCTTAAAAATCTTCAAAGTCTGACTTACTTTCATAATTTCTAAATAGTTCCTGTAAGTTGCATTTCTGTTGAATCTTCAACATATACACATGGCCAAAGTTTCAATGGCTTATCATCCTTGATACTGTTGTGCCTGTTTTCTTCATCATCTGAAATAATAACCCAGATTATCTTCTGTTATTGCTAATGCAGTCTTTTTTCTCAGAGATTCTTCAACTATTTCTAATGAAATTGTATGCTATGCTTTTTTCACCCTAGAATAAGGCCAATGTCAGCCTGCTTATGTGAAAGTATATTCTGTATGGTATATGTTTGTTAAATATGTAATGAATTCATGAATAAAAAAACTAATCGATATTCCAGGGTCTGTTTGTACAATGTTAAAAACTTGATTTGAAACTTATGTTTCAAATTTATGTCTCAGATACCATGTGTTGTAAATTCATAACTGATAGTGTAATGAAATTGAAAAATGGACAACACTCTGGTTAGTAGTATTTACATGCATCATCTACATAGTGAATAATTTAGATTTTCATATGCTCATACCAAGTTTACTTTACTATTGTGAAATACTTTTTGCCAAACAGTGGCATAAATAAAATTATCTTATGATGTTATAATAAGTCAGATAGATGTGCACATAGTAAACTGCACCCATGGTCAAGAAGCACATTCATGTGTCTCATGGACTTCACTACCAATCCCTGTGTCAAAAAAATGTTGCTTTGTATAGTGTGTCTCTCAGATTATGTTGCATGTACCATAAGTAATATAATTTTATACGTGTGTGGAGAAAGTTTTGAATTCACTCCTTATAGACCTTTCTTTAAAAAAAGAATAGGAGAAAAGTTACAAAGCACTGATTATAGAAATGTATTTTTTCTTAATTGCATTATATACTGCAAAACTTACATTCTTTTAAAGATTTGCTTTGTTCTTCCATGAAGAATAAAGTCAAATTTAAGCATAAGAATAGTAGTTCATTACTTGTATTGGTGGTATTCCGTATGAATTATTTCACAGTTTTAAAACAAGATATTCATTACTTTTTTCTAAAATCTGTAACGGGTGTGGGTCATACAGATGTTCATAAAAGAATGCATCAAAAGAAAAATGAATAACTCGTAAAAGAATGTACATACCTGTATTTTATTGTAGGCTATACAGAAATGACAGATAAAAAGGGTTTTTTTCTTTTTTTGCCTTAATAGATTTCTATGTGAGCACCTTTTAGTTTTGTGAATAATATCTAAGTGATATTTCAATCCAATTCTGTTCAAAAATTCAATCCAATTCGATCAAAAATATTAGGCATGATCATAGCTATGGCATTGGTTATTCTGATTTGGAGTTCCAGAGGATCTTCACTGTAGTGGAGTACATTTTGTTTTCACATATCCCTACAAGAAAAATCTAGGAAGGTTAAATCTTGTAGAACAAGGTGGCTAAGAAATCGACCCACCTCAACCAATCAGTCTGCACGAAAACTCCTTATCAAGAAGCTTCCTCATAGAGAGACCAGTGTGGGAGTGCCCCGTCTTGTAGAAATAAGATGACAGGGTGCTATTGCTCAAACTGTGGTAAAACAAACTGTTCCAACATAACAAAATGAACAATTTCATATACTGTATTTTTGGTTGAATAGAAAGGCCCAATTATCCGGTTACGCATGACACCACCCCAGTGGACATGGATTTTTGCACTGCTTTCTGTCATGCTCTCATACAGCATGTGAGGGTTCAGAATCCCATATTTGAATTTTTTCATGGTGAACATGACCTGATAGATGAAATGTAGCTTCATCCAAAAACATGCACACTGCAGAAATGTGTTATCGTTATCACTTGTATCCAAAAGCTGTGTCACATATTCCATTTGTTTATACTTGTCCTATATATATAGAGCTTGCAAAATTTGCACTTTGTAAGCAAACAATTTGTATTTTATGGAGCACTTTCTAGACAGTTGAATGTGGTATGAGAATTTCCCAAAATGCCAGTCTTTATTTTTCTGGATTGCTTGCCTAATGAATTCCACCTTTACGCCAGCGACAAGTGACCTTCCTGAAGAGGAATTCTTTGAAACACTACCCATTGCCATAAAGTGATCATACCAATTTCCTATGTTGCATCCTTATGGTGGATTACGCACTGCATACATTTGAACGAAATTCCACTATTTGGTCTTGATGAACCATTTCACACTCATAGCCTTCTGCATGAATAATACTATTTTTAATGGAATGTTCACCAGCTTCTTCACTTTACTGTTCATCTGATAAGTGATGAACAGTAAAGCACTAATAGGAAACTCCCATTCTTGCTTTGTTACTAGCAGAAAACCTCATAATGATAGTTTGTTTTTATAATTTTTTTTTGTGGCATTCTTTTATTACACCCTGTATGTTACGCTGTTTTCCAATGGGATTCACTATAACTTAATATGTTTTATTACTTTATCTACTTAAGGCTAGTGGCTGCATGTCGAATGTTTTTAAATATAACAGGTAATCTATTTTGCTAGCAGTTCATAATCTTTCTAAGCCAAGTAATAAATCATTTTTAAGTTTTAAAGTAAAAAATATTCCTTATAGATTTAACATCCACATTTTTTGTTAATGGAATGCAATTTTAAGTACCTTATTTGGTGCATTCATACTGTAACATGTAAAGAAAAGATATTCTGAGAGTAAAGCGTGCTGCCCCGGTGGGGCAGTGGTCTAAGAGCTGGCTTATGACCATTCGTCCGAGATGGGTCCGGGTTCAAATCCCCGTGGGGTATGGATGTTATGTTTGTCTTACGGCACTGGCTCTCTCCCTTCCCTAGAATCAGTGGCCCTAAATTAGAGATAGGTGACTGCTTTTAACCCATTGAGTTGCTCACGGTGGTCGTTAAGCCCCAATCAAAAAAAAAAAAAAAAAAAAAGTAAAGCATAGCGAGATGAATATGGAGCCACAGTTTGTTGAGCAAATGCCTTTTAAACTCGTCAGTGTAACCAATACAGTGGTTGATATATTTGTATAGCTTTGTAGAAACAAATTGCAGGCTTTTTATGTGCATAGAAAAATAGCACTGCAGCTTAATTTTCACTGTGAAAGCATGTATCATTGAACAGTCAGGTCAAATTCAACCTATTCCTCAGAACATACTTTCCACAATCTGTTGACTGTGCATGGTCAATGGTTTCAATAGCGCATTTCAGCTGTCCTGTGGCAGAAAAGTGTTTCAGATGATAATGGGATATCATTGAAAATAATAGCATGAACACCTATCTTTCCCTCCATTTTTCATGTAAGTGTGATTGTGGATGCTTTATCTTGGTGAATTCACATCTTAATACCATCATTACTATACAATGTAGGGATTTCCTTTGTGCATTGTTATAGTAAAACTTATAATCTCACAAAATTTAATCTTAGAAAAGTAATGCAAGGTATGTGTTCACAGACTTACCTGTCACATCACAGAATGTAAGACAACAACTTGGAAACTTTAAACGTGATATCTGGACACCAACTGATAGAAGTTTGTGGTCACTTTTGATGAAGCATTGGTATAGTTGTCTAATTTAACAATATTCAGGCTTTTTACTATCAGCCACATTACACAATAAGCTATTTGATTTGTGCTGGTGAATGCGACAACTTTTGGACACGAGTTCATGATGGTGGTTAGTTTTGCCTATAATTGAAATTTCTGTCTGTTAAAATAAACTCCGTGTGCTATCGGTGTAAAGTTCTCTTACCACTTGGGATGTACCTGCATGTGCTACAATATTTTATGTTACTGCTTTCTCAGCACCTAGAGGTGCTGCTCTTTTCAAAGGACATTCGTAATCCACAGTGGTGTTGAATGATTGTTTTTTGAGTACCGTGGTCCCCACCTGTCTCTGCTATGGGAAATTTTCCTTTCCACATAATGCACAATGGGTATCCCTCTTGATATACCAAAACACTTGTTACAGTGCTTTGTTATTGCTGCGTAGTTATAACCTTCATCATAAAGTGTGGTCGGTCCATGAAGCCATGCCTCATTCTATAATTATCCCCATTATGCATGCAAATTCCTAGGTTAGCTAGCTCATAGCAGGGAATGCTGTGTGTGTTCATTTAACACAAACCAGCAGAGCACAAGCAAATTGTTTTCATAAGACTGAATCAACTGTATCTTTTGCTGTGGTATTATGTGTCCCACTGTTTTGGCAGTTCATTAGTGCTGATATTAAAGCCATTATAGTAAAGTGATGTAGCATTGTGGTAACAGTTGTGGTTCAGGCTATGCAGCTGAATGGGGCCTTTCTAATTCAGGTCCCTTGAGCTCTTTACAAAAATATTAGAATTTCCCCTCAAAAGATGTAAATATTTTCACTCAATCCTTGTACAAAAGTAATATCAATGAGGAAGGGATATTTTTCTTGAATCCAAATAGCCATAAGGAAAAAAAATGTTTTGAACTCTTCATTACCAGTGGCAGAGAGAAGTATCAGGCTGCTAGTTGTATTGCATTGAGACCTCTGTGGATGAAGAGTAAGGCTAGGTGTGTTTCATTGGAGCATGTTTGAAGTTTGGTTATTATTTTACAAAAAAAAAAAGGTTACTACTTTAGAGGCTCATATGTCTGTGGCACTACCAGAGTTTAAATAGCAGGCTGATGATGGCTTAATCATTTATATTTATTTGTCTTTCTGCTTCATTAGTGGTTACAGGATTTTCCGTGGGGGTGAAGAAGGTCATTGTAGTCATACTTCCTCTCCATAACACTATTTCATATCTCAGTCTCACTGCAAGTAAGAAGAAATAATTTCATTTGGAAGTGTTATAGTATAGAATGACAGCACATGAATTTTAGTTTTGTTATATGTTTTTGTAATATACTTTCATTTTTTTCTCTTAAGATAGGAACATTTTTGCTAAATACAGGGATACCAATAGTGCTCCTCCCTTGTTAAACAAAGTTTAAGACAATAGATAGACAGAAAGCATGAAGTTTGTGAGTAGTCAGTTTTTTTCAATTAGGAGTCGGTAACATTTTAATTTTTTTAATAGGTCCCTAAAGATATTTTGCAGTGGGACCCTGCAATTCATGACATGCCATTACTTTATTGGGTTGTTTTAGCAGAGTGATGGTTTTTCAAATTTCAAAGCCACTTTCTGTTGTGGCTTTCCAGCTTTGGGCTCAGATCTTGGTAAGGTGGATTCTAATATGGTATTATTTGCACTGCAGTTCTTGTAATCTATATTTTCTCCAGTTTATCAGGAAAAACAAATTTTGTTTGGTGATACTACAATAGAATAAAATACCAAATTACATTTTCTTCTTTAAATTTAAGACAACTTATGATTGGAACTATTTGTGATTAATAGTTAGGACAAGAACCATAGGAAATATTTTATCATTCTATGCCATGCAGATTAACAGTGAAATGCACAATACATGAAGAAAATTTTGTTGTAAATTTCTCACATGTTAATCACACAAGAAATTAATATTTAAAAATCAAAGATAGGTGATCTCTGATCTTGACAAACCCCAACTAACCAATGAAAGCCTATTGATTCTATGGAAAATTTATTTATTTTCTGCAAAAACTTTTGAATGCTAATAATTAAGCTCACATGTGAAAGTTATCATAACAGTGAATACAATATCTAAACATTAACAGACTTGAATACCTTTCTCTCTCACATTTATGCATGTTCATGCACATTCGTAGTAAAAAAATGTTTATCTACCTGGAACTCATGAAAACCACATCTATGATGCTCTTATTCCTCCCATACAATTTTCTCATGTAGAAATGAGCATATATTGAGAGATTATCTTCCAACAGAATTCATATTGTTCATATCCTGTTCAAGGTTTTTTGCATACTTTGCCTCATTACTGCCACTGCATACATATCCCAGTTAAGGGATTTTTATGTTTGATTGACAGCTATTTAGTTATTTTACATGATGCATATGTGATACAGTTGTGAGCAGATGTATAAATAAAGTTTTATTTAGCAAGACATTTGGAAAAAAGATACTGTGAGTCATACCTTTTAACACATTAAATAAATACAATTTTAATTAATTACTGAGATAGTGATTTTTATGGGGTAGAAGACTTCTAATACTTGATGAACAGGTAAATAGCAAATTGTGATGCTTGGCAGTATATGTGTTATTAATCATTTGGGTGAATTTTGAACAACTTGTATTTGTGATCTTCCATTGATGAAAGATTTGCATAAATAGCTTGATTCAAAATAAGATTTCATTCCGAAAGTAATACTATACAGCACTTTGAATTTAGCAGTCCACTAAAAAGTGTAATTAGGGTTGGGACATCGTAAGTTTATATTACATGCCTAACTTATTTTTTACTCTTCTTACGTTTCTTATCTCCCATTTTTCACTCTTGTGCCCTCAGAATAAGTGGTTAAAATGTGCTTACTGATAATAGTATGCATGGTTTAAACCTATTGAAACAAAACATGCTATATCAGAAAGCACATTTTAACCACCTATATATGGGGGCACAAAAGAAAAAAATAGGATTATGTACATTAAAAGTTAAGCTTTCGCCATCTTTACACGGCATTTCAGAAATGATTACAACATTTAAATTCTAAAATTTAATGTTAGTTAAAATCAAGAGATCTTTCAAAACGCCTTGAGTTCCACCGTCAGGTAAAATGGCATACAAGCACAACAGGGAACACGGTTTTATAGACACCAGCCATGAGGTTCAAGAAATGCATGCGCATAAATATATGTAACTGAAATGAAGTTAAAAATAGGTTAAGCGTGTAATATAAACTTTTAACATCCTGAACGTAAATAAAAGTTTTTGGAATTACATTGAAAAGTGAAACCATATGTTCTAATTCCCAAAAGTAATTATTTAGAGTCCACTAAGTTCCGAATGCCTCCTCTTTTTTTCTTCTTTTTTCCCTGCTGTTGACTAAAATTTTATTTTTCTGTAAAGGTGCTTAATGCTATTGTAAATCTTATATTGTGCATTCCAATAATTTTGAAATGGTATCAGCAATGATGGTCACATAAAGAAAACAGAAACACTTGAGTTTAAATAAAGAACTGCAGGTTCAGTTTCAGAAATAATTGTGCATTGAATGTTATTTAAAAAATAACTGATTGTAATCTTTTAAAATTTTCTAGTTGAGGACTGAAGCTAGTTGTGCTGACATAATTTTTGACTTACACTCCTTTGGAAAGGAAAAACATTGAGCTTTTCTATATTTGAGATTTCCACTGGTCCTTAAATTTGAAGTTGCTGATTTTTAGTGGCAGTTAATAGTTAGTAGCACCTGTGTTGAACTTGGGTTGTTGCTAAGATAACATCTAAAACCAGTAGGGATGAAAGTATTTTCTCCAGTAGGTAATAGACTTGGAATGTAGTTTGTTACTTACTTTTGTTTGGGCATTATGAACACCTTCATGCATGTGAAAAGAAGTAGGAACTTAGAAATGCTGTGGCAGGCACCGTCTATGTGCCTTAAATTATTGTGTAAGAAAAATGAATAAAGGATGTCATTTTTCATTGTTTAAAAGAACATTTATTATTAATTGTTGGCCAGGTAGCTTCGGCTTCTTGCTTGGCTGCCATTAGGATAATTTCCATTCATAAATCATCTCAGATGTATTCCATTTTGGGCATTATTAATCTTTCATGATTCTCTAGTATCTGTCCTGTTTCTGTCTTTCCTGTACAGTTTTTTTTTTTTGCATCTAGCTTTGCATTTTATTTTCCTTTTTTGTTTCCTGTTGTAGTTCATTTAATCAAATAAATAGTATATTTGATGATGTATTTCTGTTGTTACAGCTTCTTGTTTTTTGTTTGTTTGGTATCACCTTATGGTAATTAATTTCCTGTTTATTTTGTGATAAAAAAATCAGATATTCTAATCGTCACAAACTTGTTAGAAAAATTGTTATGCTTTAAAAATATTGTAAATACACTCTAAGAAATTGCATGAAATTTTGTGGTAATTATATGGGTGGGAAACAAATATATAAAGACAATGTTATGCAATTCTTACCATCTTGTAATCTTCACAGTGCTCGAAGGTAAATTCTTATTACTATTTGTGATTTCCAAGATAGAAAAACAATGAAATATTGACAGGTGTTTTAGAATTTTTGCAGATTGTTTTAGTGTCATGATTTAATTTTGGCACAAGTTATCCTCATTGCCAGATAATTTAATTGAGAATTTCAAAAATCCATGTATTTCATATCTGAAATTTAGTTTTCACAATACTGAGCAGCTTGTCAGAAATTTCATCTGTTTTAACTTCCTGTGATGCCTGAGTAAAGCACACTGCATAACACTGTTTTCATGATGGATGAGATTCAGGAGGTTCAGTTTTGTTTGCCAGGTTCTGTGCCCACAGATTTTTTTTTTTTTTTTCAGATTTTTCTGTATCTGCTGGAGTAAGCACACGAAGATCAGCATTCTTAGTACCACCTTCAGTCACTAGAGATAATGTGTTTAAAGTGTTTATATCTGCTTGCCAATGGTTTTGGTGAAAAGCAACAAATTCCATTACAACCCTCCATAATGCTGATTTTAGCTTGGAGTGGTCAGCAAGTCTGTCTTCTTCTGTCCAGGAACAGGGAGGAAATGTTTTAAACAAATATTAAAATAACTATTTGCCACACTGTTTTAGTTTTTTGGAAATAGGGACATTCTTTTGTCTTGATAGTATAGTGTATGTTTTTTTTTTTTTTTTTTGTCATTTGCATTCATTGATAGGCATTTAGTACTTATTAAGAGATTACCTGCCATGTGCCTTAGGAAAAACTGTGCTTGTGTTTGACATTTGTGTATTCTGAGAGAAATTTATAAAACATATTTTTAAGGTCATATCATGCAATGTTGAACTTTATTTGTTGAATGCTTCTTAATGTTATTCATGTTTGAAGATGATCAGATAAAATAGTTTTACCGTACATATCCACTTATCTTTAACTTCTTATTGACACGTTAAGTTTTGAGAACTTTTGCAGCCACAAGTAGTTTTAATATAGTTAGCTTTGTTAATTTTGACTTACATTCCAAATTAGGTTTCAAAAATTTGAATGTTATGCTCTTACATTTCTCATTAATAATCATAGATTTATGCAAGTTGGTTATGTTAGATTTATTTTCCTGTTAATTTGAGTGCCACGTAAAGTAGAAGCAAAAGCCCACTACACAATGTAGTGAGTAGCTGTGTGCTTTAAAGAAAACGAGACTTCTTTCATTTTATGTTGCACGTGAGGAAAGAACTATCATAAAATATGCTTTTGATGTGTTAAATGGGGAACATACTGTGCACCTTCCTGGTATAGTGTGATGCTGTTAATCATGCATAATAACATTAATACAAACTATGGAAGAACTCAGCTAAGAAGTAACTCAGTAGCATAAATCCTGTAAAAATATCATCTGTTCAGTTAAACTTGTATTGTAGAGTGCACTTATTCCATGTTTCCAAGTAGAGTAAAATAATGAAATTGCATAAGTGCCTTTGTTGAATCAAGATGATTGGGAGATTCCATAAATATTGAGAAGGAAACAAACAAATTCCAGGCCATTTATTACTGCTGAAATGTGCTCCTGAATACTATTCTTACATCCTGCAAATAAGCATGGAAATATTTAAGACAGATTGTAGTGTAACTCTACCAAGTTCTTTGTTGGCAAACTCAATGTCATTACTCATGTTTATTTCATGATTACAGATAACCATATTTATGGGTTTTATTAAAGTTTTTAAAATTATTGTAGATTAATTTTCAAAGTGAGTGCCACTTAACCAGGTCTTCAGTAATGTTTACTTCAGACAGAATTAAACATCACTGAAATTTTTAAAAATTAATCTATAATAAATTTAAAACCCCTAATAATACCCCTGAATAATATTTTCTGTAATCATTAATGTGTGAAGCACTAGAGTATGCTTGAAATCTTTCTTTATCTGATGTTTTTAAATTGATGGAGTTTTTCATTTGTCCTAACAAATTATGTTCAAACACTTGGAAATATTCTAGAATATTTCCAAGTTTTTGAAATAATGCACGTAAAAATGAATAGTAACCTTTTCCGATCGATTTCTAAGTCGGAATATGAACTGCTAATATGAATTGTTATGTTCAAACATGGCTACTTCATGGGCAAAAATTTTCAGTAGCAATAAAAAGGAAGAAGTAAATTCAAGATAAAGTCCTTCGAAAACCATGACTCAAACTTTGAAACTTCTATAAAATTTGCTTGTGCTTGAATTCGGATGTGTCTATATTTCTGAAAAGTGCTGTGAGAGTACAAAATATTTATGTGGAAAACTGATTATAAAAAGCAAAGCTTATAGAGATCACAGGGCTATATAAGAAAATTTGTTTTGCCATCATTTGATGCTGTAATTTCAAAATAGGAAAAATTATCCATTTGTAATGTTGTAGGTATGTTTTTACTTCCTTTGTATTTTCAAAATTGTGAGCTTATACAGTATACCTTATGAAGTTACATATTGTGCTTTAAGTAGCACCACCACCTATAGCCCTGTGGTTTGCATTTTGTGATGTGTTATTATATGATGTGAGCTTCAATTATTTTTGCTATTGCATGTGGGAAAAATATTCTGTATCCCACTTCAATAGAAAACTGTCTACCACAGGCTAGTTCTATAACAAAAGCAAAATTTCAGTAATGTTATAAAATATTTTGGTGTGCAGTCTGGTGTTTTCTCTGAAAGCACAGCTTTTTGTTGGCAAACTCAATGTCATCACTCATGTTTATTTATGATTACAGATTATACCAAGACATTCTGCCTTTGTCTCTGTCTTTCTCAAAATGTTAAAGAATGCCTTGGTATCACACGTGCCAAAGATCTTCCTTCATAAGTTACTACATCTTCTACAGAGATATCTATTGAAGTTTTGTTGATGAAAATTGAAAACCCAAGCAAAAAAACACTTTGTGAGCATTAAAAAAAAACAAAAAAAACTACACATTAGTGCAGCTGCACATGTAATAGCCATTGTAGCAATACAAGCTAGTTTTTATTAATTTCGAGATTCTAAGTTGTTTTCTTATTCACCATTAATTGAAGGTCTTTTCTTTTTACAGTAAAAGCATGTGGTTGCTTCCTGTGTAATTTTTGCAGTGAATTCTTGGTGTCAACACTCCACTGAAAAATTTCTTTAATGAGAACCTCTTCAGTTCTTGTACCTATGCACAGTGATGCATGTAGATTGGTAAAGGCATTATTTAAGAAATTGTTAGTTCTTAAATTCCAGAAGTTGTAATTCTAGATTTATTTTCATGTGTTTTTCATATATATAACCATGAGATCATCATTGGAACATGAAGGAAACTTTGAGCGTAATCTGTAAATTTGGTCATCCAAACATGGGTTGTGCTGTGCCATAACACATACCAAATCCTGTCTTAAAATGCAACAAGTAAATCACTCACATGACTCGTCCTTTCATGCAGATTTTTTCATTGTGATCATGTTGTCCAAGCTGTTGGCTGCTAACTTTTCTTGTTTTGTGGAAGTCTTTTGAATTCAGTCATATTTACTGTGCCATTAAATACAAAAACAAAAAAGCATATGCACTTCAAAATTTAACTTTGAAATATTACTTGCATTACCATAAGTTTTGTTACCAGAATGTTTTTGTTTTGTAGTTATTTACTACAAAACAAAAACATTCTAGTAATAAAATTAATGGTAATGCAAAGTGATATTGCAAAGTTAAATTTTAAAGTTGGCATGTTTTTTTTTTGTTTTTTTTTACAGGACTAGTTTTTAAACTATGCTTTTGACAACAATTCATCTTCTTCATCAGACTTTTACCACTCTGAATGATAAGAGTTAAAAAAGTCAGATGGAGATCAATCATCATACAAAATTTGCAAGTTTAAACACTACAATTAGAGGAATCTTCATATAAATTTTGAAAATTACGTACAAAAACACTGTGTTGCATTAGTTTCTCTGTAAGCCAACTGAATTATGTAGCAAAAAGGTTCACTTTGTAATTTGTAGTATTTCAAGAACTTACTGGAGCAGGTAGTTTCATCCAGCAGTTAAGTGTTAAAGTATTTCGTAAATATTGTAAGTAGGTTAGAAGGATACTAATGTGTTATTTTAAAAATTGTTTTAAAGACATGTTACAACTAAAAAATGAAAATTTAAGATTAAATCCTACCTTTTCAGAAAACTTCTCATTATTTTCTTGAATAACCATCAAAATTTGTGCTGTTAAAAATTCCTGTGTTTTAAATTTGATAACTTACATCAATATTTCTTTAAAACACTAAAATTGAAAATGTCCTCATAATACTAAGCAAACATTATCCTTTACAAGACGTTCAGCTGGTGGTTGGGCAGAACAGTTATCCAAAATTAGCAGAATTTTTGCATTTTCCAGTAGTCCAACAGATTTAAAAAAATTTCGAGCTTCAGGCTCGAAGTGTCTATGAAATCACTCTGTTATTATTTCTTTTGTAATCTATGCCTTTTTAGATGCTTTGTAATGCACTGGAAATATTTTAACACCTTTAAAAGCACAAGGCTTTGCTGCTTTTTCTATGATCAGAAGCTTACATTTGTGCGTACCAGTGGCATTGGCACATGCTAAAAGTGTTAGTCTTTCTTTGGAGTCTTTAATGTCAGATGTAGCGTGTTTATGCTCTGCTGCTAGCGTTTTTCGTGGTTCCTATCTCCAAAACAAAAATGTCTCATCTGCATTGTAAATTTGATCTATGGTTAAATTTTCATCAGACACTAATTTACTGAACTGATCAACAAAATGGTCTGCAGTTCGTGATCTCCCGGTACTCTTTCACCAGATATGCAATGTTGACAAATTCCATGGTGCTTTTTAAATTTTGTTAACCATCCAATAGAATACTCGCAGAGCGTCATTAAATTCATGTGTTTATGAAAAACTTTTTCCTGCTGCATTATCATTGGACCCTTAGTGGAATGTTTTCGCTCCTTCTCTGCCGGAACCATTCTATCATAACTGAATCTAAATATTTATTTTTGCTGGAATGCATTGATTTTCTTTTGTCCATGTCTAAAGGCATATCACTGTCCACAAAAAAATTCAGAAGTTTTTCTTTCTGTTTCTGAATATTGTAAACTGTAGACTTACCGATATTATATTCGTCACAGAGCTTACCAATTGAAGTCCCATTTTGTAATTTACAAATTAATTCCACCTTTTTGGCAATTGAGAGGCTATTATGCTTCCTTTTAGCAGGTTTAAGTGCTGCATCACTAGTCTTTTCGGCCTAATTCAACACAGCAAAACTGTCACAAACAACTAAAAGCTTGTGGATGTGTAAAGACAAAAATGAATTCTAATCACATGCAATAGAAACAATTTCTTTGACAACAGCTAAATACATACATATCTACTGTACGTCAGCACTCAACAGTGTAACATTTTATGGATCACGTAAACAGGAAACAGCACACTCACGAATCAAGCAATGCAGGTGAGAAAACAAAGCTTCTTGGCATTGTTCCAAGAGCAGCATACAGCCCCATCGTGCAACGCTAGTACCGTAGGCATTTCCAGTGTTTAAGGACGCTGTTTATGATGCCACATTTTTTTTAGTGTTATTTTTTGTAACCCATGTAATTTCATGTTTTTATTTTGAAAGCTAATTTTCTAGACTTCTTTGATTTCCAAGGCATAAGATTTTGGGAATAAAGGATTCAGCTTTTATAATTTTTTTGCAGGATTTTTTTTTTGTCATAATTTTTTCTGCTTGATGTACTTCTTTTTCACTTTATGATAAAGCAGTGTACCTGATAATTTCAAAATCAAGATTGCACAGATGTTGACTATAGTACATCTCTTTAATGTAGTATTATTATAAACATTCATGCAAAGCTTCATTTTTGAAAATATTTGATGCATTATTAAACCTAAAAATTGAAAAGAAATATTTTTGCACAAAAGCAGTTATGATTGAAAAAATTTCCATAAAGAATTATAACAGCATAGCACTGTTGAGAACCTATTCTTAGAAACTGGGAGTTACCAATAAAGAATGAAATTACTGCAAACAAACTTAACACATTGACTCCCAAGGCTTATTTGGGTAAAAGGGTCTCAAATGCCAATTTGAATTAGGCGTGTTAAATTATTCAAAACCCAAATTATAATATATATTGATCACCAAAACTCATAAAAGAAAGTTTATTGTTGTATAAAACAGCTTCATTAATTATCTTGTTATGTGGGGTCCTAAGCCAGATCACCAAATGAGAGTTAATTCTTATTTGGCAGTCAACATGTTAAAATTTATAAAAAGATATAATATAGAGGAAAATGCCTACATATGGCTAGGACTTTTCATAGGTTGTGAGCCATTTCAGAGCCTCATACATGTTCAGGAAAACAAACCATCAAAAATGCAGATGAAAATCAAGGTTAAATTTAATATACAGTAGCATAAAAAAAGTAGACTGAAAAACAAGTTAAACCAACACACAGAAAACTGAAATTCCAGTAATGTCAAAACATCCCTTAAATTTTAAAATATTCAAATTTTAAAACAATCCAAATGTGGAAAAGAACTGAGAATTGCATAAATCAGCATGTGTATAAAAACAAAAACTGTTTCTGTAATAATAGTCACAGCATTATTCAGCTTATCCATGGAAACTATCAGTTCAAGAAAGAAATAAAAAGTGAACATTGAAAAAAAAAAAAAGAGGAAATAACATTTTTAGTAATTAAGAAAATAGCAAAAGTAACACTGTAAAACACTACAATCATATAGAGAAAACAACTGACAAACTAATGGGTAAAAATTGAAGACAGCTGCTCCTGTGGGTGAGTGGTTTCATACTCATCTGAGCTATGCTCAAGTTCAAGTACTGCAGGAGGCATGTGTGGTGTATTTGCTTTATAGCGCTGTCTCTCTCCCTTTGCTGGAATCAGTAGCCCCAAATTAGGGACAGACAATTGCCTTCAGCCCTCAGAGTTCCTTGTAGTGGTTGTTGAATTCCGCAACAAAGGAAAATTAAATTAAGTCCCACAGTATTTGAAATGGGATAGTTCAATGCCATATCAACAGCAGTAAGCAAAAAACCTAAGCAAGCTGCATCAGCAGAGTTTGTGGTAAGTATTAGAATTCTCTGATAAAAAAAATTAATGAAAACTTTGAAATGTATAAGAGATCTGACATAGTTTAAGATGTTTCCAAGCCATTTTAAATCATTTTTAACCTTTTTTAAGTAATTTCTTTTATGCCACCAACCTGAAGGAAACAGCTGGTGGACCTGAAAAGCCTGAGCACGTCTTTTTAAACAAAATGTGCAGTTTTATTAAGCTTATATTTCAAATAATACTAAGGTACAATATGAGTAACAATAATATGCCAGAGATGGTTTTGTGGAGCCTTAATGTGTTGATGTAGAACAGAAATGTACAACTGGAACTCTGGCATGAGCAAAATTTGTTTATGAGATTTATAGAAAGCCAGATTCTGAAATATCAGTCCATATTATTTTTATGGACAGATTTCATGCAATAAATTCCATTTAATAGAATAAACACAAATTTATTACTTTTTTGAATGCAAAAATTGAAGTGATAAATATATTTACTTGCTCATTGTTAAATATTGTACTGTTTTTACCTTACCAACCTTCTTGTTTTGATTCTGCTAGTTGCTGTTCTGAGAATGTTTTTTAAACTTGGATTTGTTTAGTTTCATATGACGGCATGTTCTTTTTTCGATTTGTGCATCTTCGTACTTTAAATGATACAATTTTTTAATCCTTTTTACAACTTACGAGAATTTGATTTGTCCAAATGTATGTAGAATCTTAAACAAGAAAGATGACACTGACTTTTCAGGTGTAATGAGCACGTCTTTTGAATCCATTCTGACGCAAATTAAATTTATCAAAGCTATTTAAAGTCAATGGAACCAGTATGGAAAACAATAGTATCTGACCAAAGAAAGAAGTTTTTCAATCGGATTTTTAATCCTGCGATATTGCTGTAAACAGAATCTTGAACTTATACCCTCTGGTTGCAGACTTATGAGTTAAGAAAATTTTGAATTTATATGAGAAACATTTCAAAGAGGAAACGCTCTGCAACAAAAAACATTTCAAATCGGACTCTTCGAAGCAGAGATATGGACAAATATAAGACATGCATCTACGCCCCCTAGTGGGAAAACCATGCATTATTTTAGGAAGAAAGTATTCTCAAAAGGTTTTTCAATGTATGTGAGAGGTATTGGAACAAGAAAAAAAAATTTAGTCTAGTTTTCAGGAACTCAGATTTTGCTGCAAATACACCAAAAGCAGAAATGAACACTTATTCCCCCTGGTGGCCAAACCATTCTTTACCAAATATTAGAAAATATATGAAAAACATTTTCCATCAGGAGCTGTATGTATGTGATACAGGAAGAATTTTTCAAATCAGAGTTTTAGAAGCAGAAATATCGGGAAAAACACAATTTACCTTTGCGCCCCCTAGCGGAAAGTCTATGATTTACTTGAAAATTTTGAATTTGTATGAAAAACATTTCGCATCGGAAACACTATCCTACAAAGAAGGAAGTTTTTCAAATCTGACTCCTAGAAGTAGAGATATTGACAAAAATTAAATGCACATCTACGCCCTGGTGTAGAAACCATGCATTATTTTAAGAAGAAAATATTCCTAAAAGGTTTGTCAACATGAATAGTATCGGTCCACACAAAAAAAAATTTTAATGGACATTTTAAACGCTCAGATTTTGCTGCAAATACATCAGAAGCGGAAATTAAGACTTATGCCCCCTAGTGGCCAAACCATTTTTTACCAAAAATTAGAAATTGCATGCAAAGGATTTCCCATCAGGAGCTGTATTCGACGCAGAAAGAATTTTTCAAATTGGAGTTTGAGAAGCGGAGATATCGAGGGAAACTCAATTTACCTTTACGCTCCCTAGCGGAAAGTCTATAAATTACTTGAAAATTTTGAAATTATATGGAAAACGTATCGCACCAGAAACTATCCAACAAAGAAGGAATTTTTCAAATCAGACTCTTCAAAGTAGAGATATTGACAAAAATAAGGTATACAACTTTGTCCCCTGGCGTAGAAACCATGCGATATTTTAAGAAGAAAATATTCCTAAATGGTTTGTCGACACGAGTAGTGTCAGTGCACAAACGAATTTTTCATTTGAGATTTTAGAAGCTCAGATTTTATGGCAAATAGATCAGAAGCAAAACTTAATGCTTACGCCCCTGGTGGCCAAAATATTCTTTGCCAAAAGTTAGAAATTATATGCAAAGGGGTTTCCATCAGGAACTGTATCCACTGAAGAAAAACGTAATTTACTTTCATGCCCCCTAGCCAGAAGCGGATTTATAGGGGGGCAAAAGGGGCAATTGCCCCAGGCCCCCAGTCGAAAGTGCCTTCTTTATAAGAAAAATGTAATAATTAAAAGATCACTTTATTTTATCAAAATAAAAAAAAATTGTGACAAACAATTTTTAACAATGACCTACTTTTTAATTCTAGTTACTAATGCAGTTATCAACACGAAATTTATTATTTAGCCCAGCTTTTAGGCCTTTCTTGTTATCTGCCTGCCACTACTTGACTTCCAAATAAGAACGCTTTCAAGTAGTTCCCGATTTCAAAAGTAGCACTCAGATCCCTCGGCAGCAGATGCGCAATGATCACGCGCTTCTCTATGCGTATCACCTATGCGCAGTGATCACGTTCTTTTGACCGTTTGTCTGCGCTCTGGAATATTATTATGTGTGGTCATTCAGAAGGAATGTTCTTTTAACCGTTTTCACTGAATTTAAAAATAAAACTCGTTGGGGCATTCATAGGAGCATGTTGGATTCGTACTTATGTGAATTTATGTGGCAAAAAAAACTGAAAACTAAATGACAATCCATTTTTAGAAATTATGAAAGATATCGTAGTGTAGTGGCCCCCAGAGTGATATTGGTACCCAGGGCCGGTTCTGGCAGGTGTGCAGTGCGTGCATGCACGCAGGCGGCCAAATTCTAAGGGCGGCCTCTTTATGTGGTACATTTGTGGAGCCACCATTTTCAGAATTTTTACTCTAGACTCACGTTGGTAGCACGAGTTTTACCTAACGGTGAAAAAGTTCAAAGAGCTTGGTTAATCTATTCTACAAAATCCAATAGTGTGTTTTGCTTTAAAACAAAACAAATTAACTGATTCCCAGGGCTTTTCAGATTGGCGACATTTAGCTACTCATTTATCGCGGCATGAAGCGAGTGTAGAACATATTCAAAACTGAAAAGAGTGGTATGAATTAAAAACACATCTCGACAACAGTTGTACAGTTGATAAAGAACAACAGTACTTTGAATTCGAAAAATGACGATGGCGAGCCATTATTGAGAGAATCATTGCAATTATCCGTTTTCTAGCAGGGCAGTGTTTAGCTTTCAGAGGTGAAAATGATAAATTACATGAAGCAAACACTGGGAACTTTTTAAAGGCTATAGAAATGTTAGCAAAATTTCACCCCGTTATTTCACAGCATGTCAATCGCATAACAAAATCTCAACCTGCTAAAAGTCATATGCCTCATTACTTAAGGCATGCTTTTCAAAATGTTTTAGCAAATGGCATAACATCAAATATCAAGGAATTTGTAAAGAAAGCAAAATATTTTTTGGTAATTCTCGACTGCACGCCAGATGCCAGTCACATTGAACAGATAGCGTTTGTAGTTAGAATTGTAAATATTGACAATTCTGATGTTTCAGTTAGAGAATTATTTCTTGGGTTTTATCCAGTTTCAGACACCACGGGGAAGGATTATGTAATTATCTTCTAAGTGAACTACAGATTATGAACTAGATATTCAAGATATGCGTGGATAGGGGTACGATATGGTAAGCATAATGGCTTGCAGAAGAAAATTAGGAGTATAAATCCTAGAGACTTGTGCATCCCATTCATTAAATTTAGTTGTAAATGATGCTGCCAAAGTAACATTTGAAACAGTTAATTGTTTTAATATTATCGAAGATTTGTACACGTTTTTTTCTGCATCCCCTTACAGGCGGGATATACTAAAGCGTAATATTAGTAAATTAAAACTGAAATCTGTAAGTTATACAAGGTGGGAGAGTAGAATAAAAGCAGTGTGACATCTGAGATTGCAATTAGATGAAGTCATGAAAACTTTAAATGATCTAATAGACAACAATTCCAGAGACATGAAAACAAAACATACAGCTCAATGTTTGTTAGATCGGATTGCATCTTTTAAGTTCATCTCCTCAATCATTATATGGAACGATTTTCTGTCAAAATTTGATGTAAGTAAAATGTTTCAGTGCCCTCAATCCAACATAAATGAATATCTTAATGTTTTGAGTGAGCTTGTTAAATTTCTAAGTGCAGCTAGATCTGATGAGGCATTTAGTAAATATATTAGGGATGCAGAAGCTTTAGCTGCAGAACTAAATGTCGAAGCAGAATTTCCAAGTGTAAGGAATAGGACTGAAGTTTGCCTTTCTGATTGTAAAAGTGCTGATAAATCTATCAAAAATACAAAAGAATTGTTCAGAATACAATTTTATCTAACAATTGTTGACACAGCCTTAAATTCCATTCAGGAAAGGTTTGAAAATCTACAGAAATATCATAATGTATTTATATTTCTTTCTGAATTTCGAGAAATGACTGAAGAGGAAATTAAAACATCTTGCTTTGATTTAGATGTTTCCCTTCTAATCAATAAAGGAAGCAAAAGTTTTAAGGATATTGATAATGTTCAGCTCTTCAACGAGCTGATAACGTATAGAGTTTTGAGCAGTGGAATTGTAGATGGGGCAGACCCATTAAAAAACTTAACATATAGAACAAAAAATAACTTAATGTCATCATTTCCTAATCTGTTTATACCTTTGGGAATTCTTCTGACATTACCAATTAGTGTAGTATCAAGTGAAAGGAGTTTTTCGAAACTCAAACTTGTAAATACATATTTAAGAACGTCAATCACTCAAGAGAGGCTAAGTGATATAGGACTGTTGGCTATATAGAAGGAATTGACTGAAAGTTTGAAATTATCAGATGTAATTGACGAATTGGCAAGTAAGAAAGCAAGAAGAGCGCACTTTTAACTCCACGGATACATACATACATTTTGTTAAGTTATGAAACTTATGTGTCACTGTGCCAGTGTCTGTGTGATTGTGATATTTTTGCACAGTTTTGTTTTGAATATAGATAAAAAAAATAAGTGTATACGGTGTTATTATTATTATAGATTTTTGTACGTTGTACACCGACTATATAGAACAGTGAAAAAAAAAAAAAAACATTCCATGTGCCGTGGGTTAGGTTAGGAATCTAATAGCATATTTACTTGTACTCAATCCGCATTGGCATGGGCGGCCAAATATCTGTGGCACGCAGGCGGCAAACACCCCACCACTGTCCCTGTTGGTACCTAATTTGTAGCTATTTGTTTTCTTATGCTGTATAATTTTTTTCTTTTATATATTTTTTAAACAGCTTCAATTTTATTAAAAAGTGAATAAGTAGGTTTTTGCTGTTCATAGTGTCATTTATATACCAATAAAAAGAAAATTCCCGTAACATTTATCGTGAACTACTTTCTCTCATGTTGGGTGTAATCAGGTTTCATGTAAACAAAGCAAAACGATACACTCAAAATCTGGAACTGCTTGAAAGCATTCTTATTCGGAAGTCAAATAGTGTCATTTTATGTAACAATGAAGAAAAGCAAACAGTAGCGGGCAGATAACAGGAAAGGTCCCAGCTTTTTTTATGTATTCATTAGACTTTGGAAAAAATCGGGAACCGAATGTGGGAGTTCCCGTTGTACTTTTTTTTATTTTGCTGTGCAGCTCCACATCTCAGTTTATGTATGAGAAAGTCCAGTGAAGGCCACTACAGGTTTTTATTACGCTAATAGAAGAGTGATCCATATGTTTCAGCTATTATACCATTTTAATACTTACATGAGGTACCATGCGAGGGTGAAGCTGAGCTATGTGACAAATTGAACGGCCAGGTCCGTTGCTTCTAAGAGGTGACCTCAAAATGGTTTCGGCTACCTGCCACTAGAAGAAATTGTTCCTGTATGTGTGTATCAGTAACAAGTCAAACGAATCAAATATTGTGTTTGTTTTCTGTATAAATGTAAATAAAAGTTATTGTTTGTGAAGAGAGGAGCACCTGTGTTTATCTTTAAGGACATCACACCAATACCTTTAATTGGTGGCAACTGGCAACGTGACAGCCGTGTAGTAGATCGTAAATTAGTTCCTCATGTTTACATTCTTATGAAGAAGTAGTTGTTTGGTCCTGCTATGTTGTTTTCTCTTTATACAAAAGTTATACACCTTTTTTTCTGCGTCAACACGGAGATGGACAATTTTAACGAATCCTTAGAAAGGAAATAAAAGAGCACTAACGGTCAAGTCCCTGTCAGGCACTCGTTGGTCAGCAAGAGCTGATGCTACTGAAGCCCTAGTAGATGGATACAACTACATTCAAAATGCCCTCAGAGATATTGAAAGTGACTTGGAGCAAACTCCTGAAGCAAGAGATAAAGCTCAGACATTGGCAGACAAATTGGACTGCCTTGAAACTGCTCTGCTGGCCAAGGTCTAGAACTTAATTCTTGTGCGGTTTAACATTACAAATAAAGCTGTTCAAGGAGTTGAAATTGACCTGAAGAAAGTGGTGGATCTAATTGATTCTCTGGAAAAGTTTCTGGAATCATTTCGGATAGGTATGAAGATTTGGAACTAGATGTCAGGAACCTTTGTGGTATCACAGACTGCAAGGCAGCTACAGTCAGGTCAAGAAAGAGAAACCAACGTTATGATGCTAATCCAACCTCTGTATCAGAGGAAGTTGTCTTTTCTTCAAGAGATGAATTCAGATGTGGAACTTTCAATATCATTTTAGATCAGTTGTCTGTTGCCTTAAAAGAACACAGGGTATCAGTGTATAACAGGTTCAAAGTCATAGTCAACTTATGTAATCTACCTGATGCAGAGATAAGAACCAAAGCTGATAAACTTATAACTGCTTACCCTCGTGATTTCAGTAATGTGTTCATAGAGGAAATTGTCCAGTTTGCAGCCTTTGCCGAGCTCTGGTCGTTTTTCACTCCATCTCAACAGGCGGTTTTACTCCATGATGAAGGGCTTTGTGATACCTTCCCAAGTGTTAATGTAAGCTCTTAGAATATATTTGAGCATAGTGGCTACTGGTTGTTCAGGAGAGAGATCATTCAGCAAACTGGCCCTGATTAAGAATTATTTGAGAGCCACGATGACTCATGAAAGACTAAGTGCTCTGTGCCTACTGAATGTAGAGAGCAGTGTTCTTAAGATGATAGAGCTTGAGGAATTCATTAAAGATTTTTCAGATGTCAAGTGTAGAAAGAAAGACTTTCTGTAAGTATTGGACAGACTGTTTCCCTGTATAATGTACCTTCCTATGTATGTATGACATGTCAGTTCCAATTATAAGCAGTACATTAGCTGTGATGTGCAAATTTGGTGAATTCTCCTTTCTGCTGTTTATTTTAATTTCTGAATTCCAGGGGCCCCCGAAACTGAAGTGTCCCAGGCCCCCCAAGTTCTAAATCTGCCCCTAGCGGAAAATCTATGCGTGACTTGAAAAAAGTAGCTATACCTAAAACACTTTTTGAGATAAATGGAATCGAAAGATAAAAGAATGTTTTTTCAATCGGATACTTAAAAGCAAATATGTGGAATAAAATGTATTTTGAATTCAACATCATCTGCATTTACGCCCTCTAGCGGCGAAATTGTACATCGTAAAAAACAAATAAAATAAAGGATCATCATTCGCATATTTCAAGCTTCCCAATGCAAAAAAAATTATCAAATCGGACTAATAGTTGCAGAGATATGGTGTCTACAGACGGACAGACAACCCCGATAACATAAGCACAATCTTTTTTTTTTTTACAAAAGACGTACTTAAAATAAACACCAAATCTACTTAATCTAGATGTATGCTAAGCTCATAGTTTTTAACTAAAAAAGAATGGTGAATGATTCCAACATAGTTTCATCTCTTTGTAAATCTATTGAATTCTTCCTGCAATTTTTCTATATGGGATACATGTTTGATGCACACTAATATTTTTTTTAGTCTCATATTCTGAAATTTGACTAATGATGCTTGATGATATCATAGGCACAAGAAGCTATCGAGTATTGAACAAGGGACAGAGAAAACTGGAGGAAGAGAACATGTTGAGTTACCGTTAGACCTGTCAAAAGACAGAACACTAATGATGATGATTCTGAAATTATTGTGTTACATGTTGGGATATCCCTTCACCTTGCAGTAAATAAAATTGTGTTTTCTGTCATTCAGCCATTCTTTATGTCCTAACTCTGGCATATGTTTTAGGCAACCAGGGCATGCTATTTCTTGAGCTACACAAAAGAGTTCCTCCCATTGTGGCCTCATTGATGACATTAACTCTTTCTTATGCATTTTGCTGAATTGAGAGGCTGTCTTTCAGCTTGTCTGTCTTTGATTCTTTTTCTCACTAGCTGTCAGATTCCCAAAGGATATGAGATGTTTAGTTTCATAATACCTTCAAATATTAAATTCTCTTGGCAAATGTACTGAATCATTACACACAAGACATAAGCATCTCAAACTGTATTCTGGAAAAAAAAATATGTTTTACTCTTCCTTTAATTCTCTGTGGTTATCAGATTTCTTAATGTTACTTTTTTTAATCTTGAGGATTGTAAAATTTTTATAAGTAGAAATATAATGTTAATGACTGAAATGCACTGACACTTCACTGCATACAAGTGCCAGCTCAAAAAAATTAAAAAAAATGCCAGCTCAAAAAATTTAAAAAAATGCCAGCTCAAAAAAATTAATTTCTTGCACATCTTGCTGTTGTACACAATAGTAAAACTCATTTTTATGGCACCAAACTGTGTGTTTAGCCTATGGTCACAAACAACATTGTTCAGTAGCTAGCAACAATCAGCGCAGATTAGCACAAACAATGTATGTTTACTCTTTTATGGAAATAATATTTAGTCTTTTCTTGTTGGTTGCTGTATTGTAAGTAACATTCAGGTTTTACATATAGGAGAGGCAAAAACTATATTTTCTACTTTTCAGTTTAACTCTTGATCTGCTCTTTTCCACCTGTGCAAAACATGTTATCAGGCCAGCTTTGGGTCTTTAGCCATATGTTGTGTTCTTGGTGTAGAAACAGAAATTTCAAACAAATTGCATATTTTCATTCCTCCTGTTAATGATTCACTCACTGCACTGGGATTCAACACTGTTAACATTTTGCAGTTAATAATATATGTGTTACAATGATAATATAGCATTAGAACTCATTTACTGCTTACTGCACCAGTTCCAGGTAAGATTTTAGTTCATTTTTATTTTTCTTAACTTTAGATATTTAAAAAACAAATTGTGTTATCAACTTTTGATAATGATTCATGAAAAGGAAAGTTTCTGTGAAGGTAGTTTCTCACACGCATGCACATGCACACACTACATTAAAATGTACTTTTTTTATTGTAAATAAAGTTCTTACAAAGATTTTTTATAAATAAGCATTGGCTGCCTTTTAACTGATTAATACTTGTTCTAAATCACTACAGTATCACCTGCTGGAAGAAATTATATTATCCATTAAATTTTAATCATTCTATTTTATTACAAAGGCAAATCATTCATTGTGAACAGAGCAGTTCAGTCAGCTGACAGAAGTAGTGGCGTAGAATAATTTTTATAGGTGTAATAACATACAGCTGAATAGAAAGAACCTATAAATCTTGAAAATGTTGTTGTTTTTTTAATGGTGAACCTGAAAATTCTTAAAATTTTATATGTTTTAACATAGCTTTTTCTGTTGAAAATACACATAAATGTTATGAGTCAACGTACAGTTTTAAAGTTATGTTTTTTTAGAAACTGAAATTGATATAGAGACTCTGAAGTACTGAAACCAAGAAACTGTGCCTAATGACTAATAATTATTTGCACTGAGTTGATGCATGCACAGAGAGCAGTGTGCTCCTGTTCTTTACCAATAAATGAAACATTGTCAAATACCATAAGGATTCCTGTAAATAGTTAAATTTTGGCATTTTCATTCTTTGTTTCATTCATGTTTATTTAATCTGACCACATGACATTTTATTATGACTGTGAAGATTCATGTAAACAACAAAAGTTGGCCTTACTATACCAGTATTGTTGTACATGTAACCTGAGCAACTTCAATGTGAATAAATCAACTGACTTGTCTTCAGTTCTTTGACTGTGTATGATTATTTTAGAAGAGTTTGTCACATTACCACTTTTTCTTCTTCATAAATTGATTACATACATTATCAAATATGTGATGTGGATCTCCTGTAATTTAAACAGAATTAATTTGTGCATCCTAAAAGACAATACAAATGGAATACTGTCCATGATGTTCTTATGAGAAAATGTCAATGGGAAAGCTCAGTACTCCAGGCTCTTTTGTATTGGTGCAAAATTATGTATAATGTTTTTTCCTGAAAGATTGCACAAAAATATCTTACCCGGAGCTTCAATATTTTATTTGGCAAAGCTGTACATGGTATATTCACAACTGTTGACTAGTTAGTGGCATCTGAACTGCAGAGGTAGAGGGGGCAACTGATCCCACACTGACTTGCATGCATGAATGAAACATCACCACACCCCCACACACACCCCTCATTTTTCTTCCTTTTTAATTATTTCCATAATCAGAAATTGGATTAATACTTTATTGTTTTCATGCCATTTCCTTCTGATAAAACAAAATATTGTTTTCTACTTTAATTATTAACCATCTAGAACTCTAAATTCTTGAGACATATGTTCAACTCACCTCAGCCGCCCCGGTGGCTCAGTGGTCTAAGCGATGGCCTCTGATCATTCGTCCGAAAGGGGTCTGGGTTCGAATCCCGTGAGGCATGGATGTTGTGTTTGTCTTACGGCACTGGCTCTCTCCCTTCCCTGGAACCAGTGAGCCTAAATTAGGGACGGGCGACCGCTTATAGCCCATCAAGTTGCTTACGGTGGTCGTTAAACTTCCAATCAAAAAAAAAAATAACTCTCCTCACTTGTCTAGTATGAAAACAAAAAATGTTTCACAAAGTACCTGCTTCATTAAAAAACAGTTTTTGTGAAAATTATGTTTTTATAAAAAAGAGCAGGGGCATTATTTTCTATTTCATTTAAGTACAATAAAATCAGTCCTCCTTTAAGAAATGAAATGAGATATATTTTTATTCTTGTGTTGTTTGATGAACCAAAGCCTGCCGCCCCGGTGGCGCAGTGGTCTAAGGCGCTGGCCGCTGATCATTCGTCCGTAAGGGGTTCGAATCCCGGTGAGGCATGGATGTTGTGTTTGTCTTACGGCACTGGCTCTCTCCCTTCCCTGGAACCAGTGACCCTAAATTAGGGACGGGCGACTGCTTATAGCCCATTGAGTTGCTCACGGTGGTCGTTAAACCTCCAAACAAAAAAAAATAAAAGAAAAACACTTTGTTTTTTTTATAAGTACCCATTTTCAGATGTAATATAACAATTATTTTTATCCATGTGTTTTTTTTTATTGGAGGTTTAACGACCACCGTGAGCAACTCAATGGGCTATAAGCAGTCGCCCGTCCCTAATTTAGGGTCACTGGTTCCAGGGAAGGGAGAGAGCCAGTGCCGTAAGACAAACACAATATCCATGCCTCACCGGGATTCGAACCCGGACCCCGTTCGGACGAATGATCAGAGGCCATCGCTTAGACCACTGCGCCACCGGGGCGGCTCCATGTGTGTTGTAACATCCCATAGATTTTGAAAGGAAAAAAAAAATTTAATTTTTCCAAATGTTTCGATAAAAGAGGCAAAAATATGTAAAAGTGAGGGTATTTAACCCAGGAGTGAAGAACCTGCAGCCTTTTAAGTGAATCCAAATTTTTCAGAACAAATCCTTTTCTTTTTATTAATATGCTTTTGCGTATTACTATATTAACGTATAAACGTTTACTGTTCATGACGTTGTTCTTGGTGTAAACATAGCCCTCCGACGTGACGTCCAACTTATAATGCGCCGTAAAAATTATTCATATCGACATACACTGAACATTGTATGAACCGTCAAGTTATTCATATCGACACATAAAAGTTATTAATATAGACATATCAAGCAGCTCACTCCGAATTACATATATATAAAAAGGTGTTCTACCTTCGATGTCGATAAGTATGTCCCAAAAAACATCCACGGCCAATGCTGAATGTAGGCCTAGTCAAATATTCCTCTTTCCGTCAACATCAAGGAACGCTGGTGGTGAAATCGTACGTGTGATAAAATATGTGGTCCCACTGGACAAAGTCGGAATTAAAGCGAGACACTACAAACGACCACAAGACAAACCAAGACCTAACAATATGAAATGGAACCAAGATCGGAGAGCTATATTTACACTAAGAACAACGTAATGAACAGTTACGTTAATATAGCAATACTTTGAGACGTCCTTGTCGTCGTAGCTCCAAGTCTTGTCAACATTCAGTAAAATTTTCCCACTGACGGCAGGTAGCACTGTGGCACTATTTATTGATTGCTTATTCCTAGAGGAAAAACTCTCGAACGTAAAATGAATGTATCAAGCGGTAAGATAATTCGAAAGGGAGTTTAACACCTTGTGAGTTGTGTGTAAACTTGTAGTTGTGCAGTTTGCGTTGCGTTTTTTGGGAGGTCATAGTGTGTCATAGTTTTAGGGACACATTTTTCAAATAAAAATGTCGTCGTGTAAGACGTACAGTTATGAATTCTGTGGGAAAACACATGACCATAGACAAAATTTATTTGTTCACCAAGAAAGTACAGGGCATCGTGTAGTGAGAACTGTTTTTCCAAGTGTGGCACCAAGCTTCATATGTATGTATTGTGAAAAAACATTCAATGATAAATCAAATTTTATGAGACATTGTAAGCGATTCTGCCATTTTCAGGAAGATGATGGGAGATCTCTGCAGTGTATGGAGAGCAGCTGTGGAGTGAGAAGTGGAAATCTAACAGGATTAATATCTCATTTGAAAGATCAACACCAGTATGTATTTCAAGAGGGAGCTCAGGAGTTTTCCAGTGAAGCTGAATTTGAAATATGGAAGAACAGAGTTGAAAATGACTGCAAATGCAATTTTACAAAAGTACGTGGAGCAAAAGCAGGCTGTGATGGATTGTACAGATATTACATGTGTCATAAATCAGGTGCAAAGCATTATGAAAAAACAAATAAAATTGGTCATATATGCACAGCTTATATGCATGTAAAGGTATCAGGCAATATTTCAGTAAATTATAATCTCGCACATTATCACCATGAAAATACCTTTGCTGAGATGCGTCTGCCAGAAGCTGAAAAGAAAAAGATAGCTTATGATCTTAGTTTAGGTATACCTCCTATAACTGTGGTAAGTAACATAAGGAATGCATTTTCAGGTGATCTTGAAAGAATACATCTTGTGGGCCGAAGAGATGTTGAAAACATAAAGAAGTCTTATAATATTGATAAAATTGAAAGACATCCTATTGATTCTATCAGTGTGCAAACATGGGTAGAAGAACTAAAATCTAAAGACCAGTCTCAAGTTCTGATTTATAAACCACAGCATAAAGTACTACCAGAGTATCCTATGCTAAAGGAAGTAGATTTTGTGCTGGGCATTCAAACTAAGCTGCAGCAGGATATGTGCAAAGAATTTGGCCCAAATAAGGTGATATGTATTGATTCCACTCATAATATAACATCTCATAAATATTGTTTAATAACTGTAATGGTGAAGGATGAATTTGAAGAAGGATTTCCAGTTGCCTTCTGTATCAGTAATTGCCAAGACCGTGAATTGCTGATTCAGTTTTTTCTGAGCATTAAGATGAACAGTGGAAATATTTTGCCCAAGTGTGTCATGACAGACGATGCACCACAGTTTTACAGGGCATGGATAGAAGTCTTTGATGGAAGCCCGCAGAAATTGCTTTGCTCTTGGCATATAATTAGAGCGTGGAAAAATAAATTGAAGTTAATTGGTTGGTAAGGAGAACGTCGTGAAGAACTGAAACGTGATGTATATCATACCTTATACGTGCTATTAGAAGAAAAAGATCAGAGGAAGTTTACAGAGTATTTGGCTGCTGCATATGAAAAGTGGCATGCTGATATTACAACTAAAGAGTTTGCCAAATATTTTTATTGCAATTATTATGGTAGACCAACACAATGGGCTGTATGCTATCGATTAGGTTTGCAAATAAATACTAACATGTTGGTCGAAGCATTTCATCAAGTTTTTAAAACTAAGTGTCTGACCAGGAAAGTTAATACACGTGTTGATACTGTGATTCATTGCCTTTTGAAATTTGTAAAGGATAAAGGATTTGACTACTTGATTAAGAAAGAAAGAGGAAAACCTGATATGTATAAGCAAAGAAAGGCAAATGAGAAACATCAGAGAAGTATAAAAATATCATTTGACAAAGTCCGAATTGTGGATGATAAGACATATTATGTAAAATCTGAACACACCATGGAGGAGTATGAAGTTCTTGACAAAGGTACCAACCATTTTAACTATTCAAAATGTGGAGTTCAGTGTAAATTATGTAAAATTTGCAAACATACTTTCTCTTGTAAATGTCATTGCAATGATGTACAGGATATCATGTGCAAGCACATTCATCTTGTGGCTGCATATAAAAAGCAGAAGGACATACATAATGAAAATATCATTGAAGAGGAGGCTTTAATAGGACTAGAACAAGAAACAGTACTTTCCCATTTGAAGAGTTCTAGCACTACTGAACAACGCCAAAGTAGGTTACGTGCAACAGTACTGGATATTTTGCAAAAAATAGAAATGGTAACTGAGGAAAATATCCTGAAGGAATGTGAAAAATCTTTGTCTGGAATCGCAAAACTGTTATCAGTACAAAAACCACTATCATGCCAAGCAGTTTCGAAATGTGCTCCTAATGAAAAATTTGAACCTCAGAGGAGGTTCATATCAACAAGAAAAAAAGGAGCCAGCATGCAACATTTTCAAAACCTACAAGTGAAGAGGCTTTGAGCATTAAAAATAATTTAGAACATCTTGTTTCTGTTACTACTGAGCAAAGTACAAGTTATTCAGGCACCAGCAATACTTTGCATTCTGTAAATGTTACATATGGTAATGAAAGTACACAAAGTAATAATGTTGACTTCTCTCTATTTGACAGTGGAAATAATTGTGGTGTAGAGCATATTGCTAGCTATTGTGATGTAAGTACTGTAATAGGTGATATAACGCCGCCATGCCAGGCACTTTCAAACTTTGCACCTAATTAGAAGTGTGTAGCTCAGAAGAGGCTCACATCAACAAGGAAAAGAAAGAGGCCATGTGTAACATTTTCAAAACCTAGAAGTGAAGAGACATTGAGCATGACAAATAATTTAGAGCATCCCATTCCTGCTTCTAGTGAGCAATGTGCAACTCATTCAGACACCACACGTAGTTTTCATTCTGTAAATGTTACCCATGGTAATGAAAGTGTACAAAGTAATAATGTTGACTTTCCTGTATTTCACAGTGAAAATAATTGTCATGTGGAACAACATGTTGGTAGCTACATTGATATAAATGCTGTAATAGGTCAGATCTTACACCGTACTGAGTGATTCAGCCATGTGGAATACTTGCAGTTTTACAGGAATAATACCAAAATGTTGCATTTCTTTTAGAAATTTGCATCACATATGTATTCAAAGTAGAAAATGTACAACGCAAATAAATACACAGTTGTACAATCTCGGATTAAGAACATTTACATGATGTGTATACAACATTATGTAATATAAAACAGGAATCTTGTGGCAATGATTTCGGGGGAGAGGTTAGGGTTATCTATATTGTTGGAAGATATGAATAATATATTGAGACAAATAATATGAATAATTGGAAATTAAAGCCTTTTATAAAACAGATTTCAAAAATAATTACAATAGTTCAGTGCGATCGTTTGCCTTGCACTTTAGGTTAAGGGGGAAATTTTGCAATGCGGTGAAATCCTAAAAATTTCTGCGATCCCAGTGACCGGGAGAAGCAACCAAAGTACCAGAATGTAGATGTACACTGTACACAAATAGTCTCAAAATTATTAGCAGATTTTACAGATAGCTTTTTGCTTTTAAATTAAAAAAACAAATGTTATTTACAGCAGTTAAAACACTCAGACATTACTCAGCTTAATATATTTCATTCTATTTCAACTTGAAACCCTTAGTCACACAATATAGTGCAATAGGAAACTAACTGGCATTGGTTTCTATTTATCTGTACTTTATCACCAGGGTTTGAAAAATGTGGTCATCTGTGGCGAGGGAAAAGTTTTAGTTGACAAGTAACAAATTTAGTACAGCAGTTTAAAATAGACAATTATTTATATGTTGTTATGCCTATTGTTGGATATAGTTCTGTGAATAAAAAGCTTTTTATTCACAGAACTAATTCGTGACTGTGTGCCAGCATCGGAAGCGGTTTCTCCACGAAAGAAGTGAGACAGCGAATACCGTGAGTCAAAACATCTGGGCACAGTACGCTCAACAAAGAGCAAGGAAGCCACAAGCCCAGTAGAATGGTTTCCCAAAACGCTGTGATCTCATTTCCAGAAATTCCGGCGCCTTTACACATGTTAAACACAAAGAAGGTTTAAAATGTAAAAACAAAAATACCCCCCTTTTTTTTTTTTCCTGAAGCTACGGCGAACCATCTCAGACACCCTGGCGACCCAATTTTGGGTCGCGCTCCATAGGTTACAGACCCCTGGCCTATACCATCATGTGTGATGACATTTTAGTCCATCTCACTCTCTGGAGATGGTCCTCACTCTTAGCTTTTGCGTGACTTGTGTGGAATCTATCATGCACAATAACCTTGTTTCTCAAGTGCTCAAGGTTAAACCTTAGCGTCCTCAGGAGCGCTAGGGAAGGGAGTCTTCACTGCGCTGAGATGATATTCCCTGTTTCTGGTGGGATTTTTCAAACTTTGGGAGGCATCCATATGTTTCTCATTGCAATACCAACCTCAAATGTACCGTAAGAAAAGAACAAGTTGTAATTTGCTAATGCAAAACACAACATGCAATAATTTGAATAGCAGTTTAAAAAAGATAAATGATAGTTTACTAATGTATTGCACAGAAGATCAGTAGCACATCATTTGGTATGAATTTTGAAAGAACCACCAATGCACAACTTCATGTGTTCTGACGATAATGAACTGAAGAGAAATTCAGGTCTAACTGCAGAATGATATTGCCGTTTGACCTTTTTTTTTGTGTGTGTGTAATTCAATTGCATAAATATAGCCAATTTGTCCACATAACTTCTGCTAAGTGGCATTTTCCTGTATTATAAAGAGATGCACCCAGGTTTTACAATAAAGGGAAATGCCTTTTTTTTTTCATTTTAGGTGATGTGAAACACCCTTCCCCAACATGTGTACTGGCATTATAGTATTCAAATATGTATACATTTGTTTTTTTGTTTAGCACTATATACAGAAATATTTAGTGCCAATGTGTTCATTACAGAAGGTAGTAACCCATAAGTTCTGTAAGTGGAGACTGATGAGTTTCCATTAAAATAGGGAGACATGGTTTAAACAAACATAAGCACCCTGTTTCCATAAACTGGGCACAACACCTACATAGGCATATCCGGGTGGGGGTCCTCGGGTCCAGACCCCCCCCCCCTTGAGGAGAGATTTAGTACAAATTTAAAGCCATATATATGAGGCTTTTGCCAATGAACCAAACTCATGGAACACCCCCCCTACTCTTTCACCCCTTAAGAAAACCACTGGAGTAATGGGATGAGCTTCACAGTATCCCTTATCATACAAGTTGTGGAACATGCAGTGCACTGATGTGCATTTTGAACATGGGAAGAAAATGCACAATAATAAATGGTGGCGTGTTTATTTAAAATTCAGTGAATTACTTAACAAGGAACTTGCGCGGGAGATGAGTGTGTGGCAGGGGGAGGTAGAAGGAAATTAAACAAAGATATGTATCACTGTAGCATATAAAAAGTTAGAACTATATTTGTAATCAAAAGGATTGTAGCAAATGGTATACTTCACAAATATGGTTAATAAGTACTGTTTTTATTTAACTATTTTAGTCACATTGCCACTTTATGATTTTTAGGGCTTGAATCTAAATTTAGAGATGAAGAAATTCCAAATGAAGTCAATATGCAGTGGGATTCTTCAAACTAAGTTTTTTTTTTTTTTAATTTGCTAAAGAAATTTATATCTATAAAGTAGCCTTTTGTTTTTGTTTCTTTGATGGATGACAAATTATTCCATCCGTAATCAGATATGTGCTGTCTATGGTATTTTGTTTAAATGCATGACTGAGCTTTGTCTCAGTTTCTGTCATCTGTGAAAAAGCCATATTATTCATCATTGTGTACAATAACTTGCTAGCCGAAACAGATGTTCTTAGTATCTGCCATGAAGGAATAGTCACATATAATTGTGGTAGTTTGGGGACAATATTTTGAACTAGGTTATAGGCTCATATACCTATATACAGGGCTATTCAAAATTATTGTTGGGGTTTTAAAAAATTGCTGCGCTTGAGATAGGAACATAAATGTTTTTAAATTATGCAAGTAAACTCACAGAGTTTTATTTTGTACCTTATAAATACTCGATATGAGCGATTTTTTTTTCTGCATACATCTAAATGAAAGTTCATTTTTTCCATGTATCTCAGCATTGATGGTGTAGATGGCCTTAGTGATATGCATCTTAAGTTCCGCAATAGTCGCAGGTAAGAGAAGGACAAACTTTGATCTTTCACGTAGCCCCACAAAAAAGGTCACATGGCATTAAGTGTGGGGAATGAGGCGGCGAGGACAGGAACTTCTGGTCTATATCGGTCCCACAACGGAGCCATCGCTGCAGTGTGCGCTGGTTTAAAAATGCCCTGACTTCCTGTTTGAAATGAAGTGGGCCTTCATCTTGTTGCAGTATGAAATGAGTACTGTCCTCTTGCAGCTGGGCTAGTAGCCATAATCTGAGCGTATCCAGATGAATTACACCTGTTATAGTCGGGGAGTATATTGTTTTGGAAATTTCACAAAACACATTCACTTTGGTGAAATCATGCTTATGTTGAACGCAATAATGGGGATTTTCCATCCCACAAATTTGAATATTGTGTCTACTAACTTTTCCACACATTCATAAAGAAAAAATCTGCTGCAAAAGCCTTCTGTGTCTATTAGGTCTTACAGTGCAATGCAGAAATTCCTCCTTAGGCAGTAATCATAATGCTTCAAAGCTTGCACCAGGTTTAGGCAATATGGCTTCATTCAGAGCTGCAAACAACACACACCAAACTCTTGGTTGTAGTATGCTGAGTTCCCTGCTAGCTTTTTTTTTTTTTTTTTTTGGATCCTGTTGGTAGGTTTCTCTGATCTGTTACACTTTTGCATGTGACGGAAAGGGATGACCACTGCTTTTTTCCTTACACAAGCACCCTGTCTCCTTAAATTGGGCATAACACCCGTAAATTAAGTTGTCAGAGGCCGGATCCTTCCCAAAATTCATAGTGAAGTGCCGCTGGACAATGGAAATGGACTGACTTTGGAAAAACAAAAAGCTTTCTGTTGGATACCATCTCGTTAACATGTAAGCTACTGGCTGGCAATACGCTGACCACTGCTTTTTTTCCTTACACAAGCACCCTATCTCCTTAAATTGGGCATAACACCCGTAAATTAAATTGTCAGAGGCCGGATCCTTCCCAAAATTCATAGTGAAGTGCCGCTGGACAATGGAAACGGACTGACTTTGGAAAAACAAAAAGCTTTCTGTTGGATACCATCTCGTTAACATGTAAGCTACTGGCTGGCAATACGCTCTTGTGACAATCAAATGCCATCTGGTGGACGCATCTGTAAGCTACTAAATGGCAAAAGGTTAAAATTAATTATTATTTTTTTATTAGAGTTTTGCTGTCCACCAGTAGGGTTATAATTGTGTTGTGTTAAATACACAACCCCAAGTATTGAAACCCTTACAGTCATTTTGAGTAGCCCTGTATATATGTGTAGGACAGCTGATAATAAGTGATGCACATGCACGCAGCAGCAAGGAGTAATAAACAACCCACAACCTTCAGCAACAACAGTGGCAAGTTTTACTCCTCACAGCGGTTGTGAATCAATGTGTGTTGACGTGACATCATGTTATGAGGATATATATATATATATCAATAAAATTCGAAGAATGTGTAGTGATTGAATTTTTAACTGCTGAAAATGTAACGGCAACTCAAATTCATCGAAACTTTCATCTATGTATGGTAAAAACACTGTTGACAGGTAAAACTTTGGTAATTTATAGTTAAAATAATGATAGTGAGTATTTTGAAGTTTAAGATATCTGTCAAAACTTCAGTTTATGTGGAACTTTGTGTTATATGAGGGTTCGACTGTATTTTAAGTTGCCGTCAGTATTTTTAGTGGGTAATAAAGTTAAATATTGCATTATAAATTGTAACCTTTTATTCAGATATTATTTTGTTCTTTGAATATTGTAACATGTAAACATATTAGGCTGTCGGAAAAGTCATGACGTATTTTGGCACCTGATAGCGGTTTTGGAAGTACTAGAGGCATGCGCAGCTCTGTTATCGCTATGGCATTCTACAGGTGCCAGTTCTAGCTGCAGTCTAAAAGGAATAGTGAGCGATTTGGTTGATTTGACATCAAGTTGAAGATGGAAGACCAAACTGTGCATTTTGCGCCATATTTTACTGTTTTGTTTCCGTAAAGGGAAGAACGTGTGTCAAGCTTGTGAAAAGTTACGTAAAGTGTATGGTGATAACACAAGTTTTTGGTACACTTAAAATTCAAATTTCTTCCTTAAAATGTTCAGAGTGCTCAGGATGTTCACATTCTAGAATGAAGGAGTGGAAATATGGTCCTTCGAATTATAAAAGAACTACGACCTTCGTCAGCAACATGTGATGTACAACGGATGTAAAGCACATGTCAAGACGACAAATCTGCAGTGATACATTCTGTCAGTGTAGTTTAGTTGATTAGAACAACTCACTCCGTAGCGAGGAGACGCGACTTCGATCTCCATCACCGGCAAATGTGCAAATTTCACATTGGCATCCAAACGAGAAAATGGATCTACTGGCCATTGGGTTCTTCAAAAAGGTGTGATGTTCGTTCCACACATCATCTGGAATTAATGAAAAATTCTTTCTTCACTTTAAAAAATTTAGGGGGAAATGATGCGACACATTCCGGCGCGAGGAGACACAAATTCAATTCTGTCATGAGCAAATTTGTGAATTTCACAAACAATGGGGCCTGCTGTTTTTCTTTAGTTGGATGGACTATATGTACATTGCAAGAAAAGTATGTTCACATTGTTGAAGATTCTCTGGGTGCTTTTTGATCGTTTCTATGGCTGTGAGCCACTACTATGAACTGAATTCAGTTCATTTGATGTGGTACAGTAGGTCCGAACTCCCAAGCAGTTGCAAAAAACTACTTAAACTGCTGCAGTTAGATTGTACCTACCACGTAGAGATAACTTTGGGGTATGATGTTAATTTTGTTTTGTCGAGAAGAGTATTACACTGCCCCACATTATTGCTAATATAATGTACATACTTAATAATTTGATAGTTATATATGTATACAACTATTAAATTAGTAATGCTTTGAAAGACAGATGGGCAGCACAGTATTTTGCGGTTTGCCCGGGTGCAGAAATACCTAGTTATGCTTCCGACAGATGCCACACTTTTTTTTTTTTATCATTTTTCATTTCCTGAAATGCAATCTTTCACTAGTTTAAATAGTTTCTAGACAATGAATTCCGTTTCATTGAGAGCTATTTCAAATGAAGAGTATCTCATTAATTATCTGACTGCAGATTCAATGAAAATGCCTTCTTTTGGTTTAGCATCACATATTTCTGAAAATTTCTGTCACAAATATTCAAATCCAGATGGTTCAGGATTTGTAACACTGACCAAGTTCTGCATCAGCCCAAGATTTACATGCAGTGGTGGCAAATAGATTTTCTCTGTCACTACCAATAGTACTTCTTTCACACATGTTCTTCACCAGGAGTTAAAGTTCTACGTGAAGGCAAATGTAACGCAAGACACTGATTCACCATGTAATTATTATTCTTTGCTCTTCTGTCCCATTCTAACAGGAAGCAATAGTTTTTAGTGCATACAGTTTGTAATCTAAACAAGATTGCCACCACTTTTAGGTCACACAGATGTTCAATTTGTAGGCATGAAAATGAAACTTTTGCAGCACAAGTTTTATGTTTTTGTATTTTTTTTTCACTGAAACTGATGGATGCAAGTTCTTATTGTGAAAAAAATAAAAATATGCCTTTCTCATCTTTCACCCACTTATATATATATACAAAATAGATTAGTAGCAATTGTATGGTTGCCTCAAAGCCTTCCACATCTTATATACAAACGTTACAGAGAACAGTGATAACCTTTAAAAACGGATTTGAAATCGGGGTGCTGAACTCTACAAGAGGCTTACAGGAAACAAGGTGTCAAAGAGTGTTATGTTCAATACAAATTTGGAAGATGTGAATCCGTTTATGGTGTAAATATGACATGGATATTAAGTCAGATAATATCCAAAAACTTGAAAATTTCATTGTCCTGGAGAGGAATTGAACCTGTGCGTCTCCTTGATAGTGCCCGAGTATGCTAACCACTACACCACCCAGAATGACCAACTTTCAAGTTTCCAATTAATTTGAATATAACCATCACAGGATTTGCTAGTCAAAGCGACTGGCATTCATTTATAGAGAATCTGGAGGTCTAAAAATCATACTGGTTAGCATACTCGGGCTCTATCCGGGAGACGCGGGTTCGATTCCCTCTCCAGGACGATGAAATTTTAAATTTTCGGATATTATCTGACTTAACATCTATGTCATATTTACACCAATAAACGGATTCACATCTTCCGAATTTGATAAAGATGTTATGAGTTGGACAAAGGCAACAATGCAGCTGAAGCCTGCCACAACGTTTGTGAGGTGTATGGCGAGGATGGTGTAGATGAAAGAACATGTCACCATTGGTTCAGGAAATTCTGTAAAAGAGACAAGCTGCAGAGGTCAACCACATTCTGGACGTCCACCCGAGGTTTCTGAAGAGGACCTCAATCAAGCCATATCAAATGACCAACATCTAGCCATTGAAGAAATAGCAGTAAGATTTTCTGTACACAGAACAACAGTAGAAAGAAAGATGCATGTGCTTGGGTTTATCACAAAGTTCAAACAGTGGGACCACATGACCTATTCACAAGAAATCGATCAGACAAAATGACTACCTGTCTTTCTTTGCTCGTGTGCCACAAAAATTTACATTTACAGGTGTGAAAAGTGGGTCCTTTTACAGTAATGTAAAGCATCAAAGGACGGTATGCCAAGTTGGAGAGCCTGCTCCATCGACTTCAAGAAGAGGACTGCATCTGAGAAAGGTCTTATTAAGTGTATGGTGGGATGTCAAGGGAGTAATTCACTGGGAGCTGCTTGCTCCTAACAGACAATAAATGCTGACCTGTACTGCCAACAGTTGTAAAAGGCTGGAGGAAAAAAAAAAAGGAATATAAGTGTCCAGCACTGGTTAATTGCAAAGGTGTCATCTTGCAACATGACAATGCAAGACCCCATACAGCTTTAGCCATTCAGAGAAAATTACTGGATAATGGATGGGAAGTGTTACTTCACCTCAGTATTCCTCAGATATTGTACCTGTGGACTACTACTACCTTTTTAATATCTTCAGAACAACTTTGCTGGAAAACCTTCGATGAAGTTGAAGATACCGAAACTGCATTACCAGTTTTTTGACTCCAAAATGGAAGAGCTCTTCAAAAGGAAAATTCAATTCCTACCAGAAAGATGACAAGACGTCATAGATAACAATGGCAGTTATGTAAAAGAATAAAGATGTTACATATTAAAACAAATGTTTTTCTTCCCTACTAAATAAAATGGGTAGAACTTTTGAGCACACCTAATATGCACATGCCTATAAATGGCATTAAGAACTAAATACCAAGGTAAATTACACAAGTAATTTATCTTTGTATTTACCTCAGCTCCGATCATTATATGTAACACATTTTCAGTAGTGTGCAGTCATTTTATGCAATGCATGCCCTAATTGCATGCAAAAATTTGCTCTCTGAAACAAAAACAAAAAAAGATTACACAAAGAAAAACTGTGGGCTGTAGTTTTTTTGCAGGAAAATTTAAACTAAGTGCCTGGTTTTGGCCAAATGTGAACCTAATTTCGTGCCATGAAGCCCGTACTCATGTGAGATTGTGCTGTGGTGAGCCTATCCTTGCCATGTGAGTAAGAACAGCAACAAAGAAAAGTACTGTATGCAAAATATCTGTTGCATTCAGGGCTCAGGGTTTGGGGTTTGGGCAGTCAACCAATCAGAGAACCAGAGTTCATTCCCTCTGTCCCCACTGTTTACTCCCCCTCAGTTTTGGGCCTTTGTCATCTGTTGCTTGAACAACTGATCAAAATGCAAAATAGATTGTTGCATCAACCAATGGAAAGCTCGTTTTCTTTTGACAGTATCTGCTTCTAATGTGTAATATTCTAGAGGTATACTTTCTTATTCAGTGGAAAAACTGTATGACTATATTTTTGTATATTTATTGCCTTTCTGAAGCACTAAAATGCTTCAAGATAATTTAAGAAAACTGCAAAAAGGAGAATAAAGAAATGGAAGTTGCAAAATTAGTCTTTCAATTCCCAAAGTTTTATAGAAAAATTCAAATGTGTAAGCAATGAAAGACCAACCTCAAACTTGAGTCACTTAACATTGTCGTTAAGTATATGCACATTAAACATACAAATTTATTACATATTTCAGCGCTTCTATTTACCAGACAGACAAAATTTGTAGTGTTGCAAATCTCCAAAGCTGTTGTGTTGGTTGTGTTTATTACTTATGATGAAACTGTTAGAAATTGTTTACCCTTTCCTAACAGAAAAAAAAAAGTGAAACTCAAAGATTGTCAAAATTCAGATTTTAAACAGTAAAACTACACAAGTAATCTGAGTTTACTGGCATAAAACAAAAACCAAAGGTTCTAAGCTTTCGCACATCAACCAGATGGTTTTTTCAAGGAAAGTAGACCCTCCCCACAGGGTAATTAATGCCTTTCCACCAGGTAATTTCCAAATCATAATTATACCCCATAACTATCCTACATGGAAAGCTTATGGGCTCAAAAGATTGTGATACAAAAAGAATCGAGTTTCCAGAAGGGAACTTGAATTCACTGAAAGAAACATATCCCACTTGTTTCGATTTCATTAGGCGAAAAAGTGAATTAAGTGTTTTTTTACTCTTCACCCTGGATAAAGCAGTAAAACAATTTGTAAATTGTTCAAAGCTTCACATGAACTCAGTTTGGATAAATGCTGGAGGGAACTAATACATTGTGCCATCAAACTGTGGGAATAAAAACCTATTCACGCAACACACGCAAAGACAAATAATACTAAAAAATTTTTAATAACAACTGAAAATGTTCTGCTGAAGATTTTGATGTTGAAGCCTATAATTTAACATAAAGTAATGGAAGAATAAAAAAAAAATCACAGGTTGGAATTCTGCTACAAATGACATGTTTTTTTTTTCTTCCTTTTTTTAAATTTTTGCATGCTTACACATAACATTCATGCCACTGCACATTTTATCGCATTCAGTGGCTTATGCATAGGGAATTGAAATAAAAACACTATCACCAAGTATCTGGGAATTTATTTTCTTTACAAAGAGAATCAAATCTCATTATCACATGGCATCAACAAAATCAATAGCTCGATCATCTTGTATGTGCTGTATTCGGTTGATTTAGAAGACTTCCTTATAAATAGCATAAAGTAAGAAAGATAATACTTGTGAAAACACAAATTTGCCAGTGATGGGGATAGAACCTGCATCCTTCTGCTCTGGAGCTGAATGCTTTCCCAATTAAGCTACACCGATGGAATTTATCACCGCAATTTTGCCATCTTAACATGTGTGTCACTCCTGTAGTAGGTCACATGCTTTATGATTAACAGTTTGGCTAACTTTCGTAATGCAAGTCAGGTACATAATTGTAGGCAGGACACACTTAGTGTACCTGTACCAGCCAATAATGTTTCAGGAAATCCAGAAATGCCAAGTGATTTGTTGATTTTTTTAAGTAGCACAATTTGTAGATTAATTTTCTGTTACAAGCTACTTTATTTTGTAGCAGGCTACTGCTACAACTACATTTTTTATTTGTAAAGTGCTACTACCACAACTACATTTTTTTATTTGTAGCGATGCTCCATGTAAGCATGCTACTTTCGATCACTGCATTTATGCAATAACTTTCACTTTCGCAAAGTTGTTGAAAGACAGAAAACTCGTACTTATGTCTCATCAGGACTTGAACTCAAGCCCATCTCAGAGAAATGGTCAGAAGCCAAAGCGCCTCAGACCACTCCTCCATCGGGGTGGCCCTCATAGACTTAACTTAATACGGGTTAGCAGATTCTCACATAACCAATATTACTTTGGGTGAAGGAAACTGTATCTTGATTTTTGTTATTGTAGGATCTATAAGAGCTGGAAATGTATAGTGGTCAAACAAAGAGAATCACCATCATGATACAGATGAAACCCCTAATGTGATAATATTCCTGCAGCATGTGAGTAATCTGAGCAGCTCCCGCCAAAACGGTAGTCAATGAGAATATAGAAGCATGGAAGTTAAAACACATTTTTTTCAATCGCTTTAAATAAAATTTTACGATTTCATACATAGCCTAGTTTTGCATGCAGAATGGAACAGAATAAAAGTAATGTTTACTTACAAATAACTGTAGCGTGAATAGATATCCTCCAGGTGATCTTTCTTTCACGTGCAACATCCCAAGTAACGAAGATTTTCAACACTCAAAGCACTCTGGGAAGATGCGATCAAACTGGTTTCTTGAAACATTAACTTCCAACTTTGGCTGCATGTGTACGACAGAGCTGATGGCACATAAATGGGAGGAAGGGGGGGGACTGCAGGCTCTGTTAGTTTGTAACCTTTGCTCTCCGTTTTGCAGTTCCAGCGACACCTGCTGCTACTTTAAAAATCACTAAATGAATGCATAAAATTATGTAAAGGAAAATTTTCTACACTTTGATTGGCTTAATGGGCTCATAATATAGCTAGCAGTTGTCTACAAAACATATATTTCAAGCCCAAAACATTTTTGGCTGATGGAGGGTCTGACCTTCCCAGGCTTTCTCCAATGGACGAAAATTCCTGACTTTTCCCAGTCGCTGGTCACTCTGCCATATAAAAGGCAGCATATAATTTGTTTATTTTAGTTTTCACCCTGATTTTCTACATTTATTTTACCAATAAATAAAAAGGCATATAGCTGGGACAACTAATAAATGGTGAAATTTAAGGAATTTATTTTGCAAAGATGAAAATGTTAACAATTCTTCAAAATAAAATGGTTTTAACACATCTTTTCACTATGCTCGCAGAGTTCAATAAAATGGGCACCTAATAACATGAACACTCATTAAACTATTAATAAGTGTAGTCATATATTAAAGCTGTAAGGCACTGGGTTTTTTTTTATAGTTTCAGAAGGAATTCACAAAAGATGAACAAAAATGACTTGAAATGATTTATTAGTGTACATTAAATAAACCAAAAATACAGGTACTCATGAAAAGAAAAAAAGAAATATGATACCAAGAGGTTTAACATTTTTCTCAAAAATAAATTCGCTGTATCTTGCTAATAATAAAGTTACCTGAAAATGAATAATATGAGAAACAATCAAAATGCAATAATTGCAGTCCTTAATGAAATGATATCACAGATTATTATATAACAAATCGGCGTGCAGACATAAAATGAAGAGAATTGGACACAACTTCAGGAACAGTTTCTCCTTCTTGAAATTTAGAATTTAAGTCTTTCTGAATGCCACCAAACATTATTAGCTCACCACGACCAAGAACCAATGAATATAGAATAATTCCTTCTGGAGCACAATTACTTTGGTTTTGAAGCTTCCTCCATGTCACATAACCATCACTAACTGCTTTGCTGATGTCTAAAACATAAAGACACATAGGATTCTTTGAGGCAAGAGGGAGTGCTGACTCTTTCTGCTTCGGTACTGGAGAGTTTAATGTAAAGCTGCTCCTGACATAGACATTTCCTCTTCAATAAAAAGAAAAACAGTTTTATATTTCATATAAAAAAGAACATCATAAATAAAACATGCAAAGAAACACATTACACCTCCTTCAGTCTGAAAGTAAAGTTCATATTTGTAGAAAAATATATACCCTCAAATAAATGAGGTCTAAAAACAGTAAAAAGCAAATGAATTAAGTGAATTAATCGCAAAGTAAACACCTGAAAGAAAACGATACAACACAAAAATTCCCTTTGGCAGTTCAATGTTGCTCAGTAATCGCTATTGTCTTTGTAAGGGATACTGAATTATGCTTGGGTATATGGAAACCACATTGTATGATTTTGAAACACCTTGGACACCAATCAACAAAGATTTTGATGAAGGTAGTTAAAAGGAAGTAGTTAAAAATTGGATCATGAAAAATAAAACAAGTAAAAGAAAATGAAAATTCCACATCTACTTTCAGATCATAAAAAAACAGGACTCATTTTTGTTCTCTCTCTCTCTCTTCCTATGCAATTCAACCTCGAAATCTGAAGTCATCTTCTGGAACAATAGTGCCAGTTAAGACAGGTGTCATGCCACTGTATTTCTTAGGGGCTGTCAAAAACTGAATTCATCACTCCAACCACTTAGTTGGTCACATGCCCTGGTATCAACATTACAAATGTTCATTCTGTGCCACCATCTATTGTCATTTTTCAGAATGAAACAAAAATATTATTAAAATTATTTTATTCTTTCTGTTTTTGTATTTCCTTTTGTTTATTTCTGTATTGATGAGCAATCACCATGGAGTTTCTACTATTGATGTTACAGTTAAGTGTTTTTTGTCTGTTCAATCATGACTGCCTCTGCATTAGGACTGGGTAATGTTAGATTTTGAACATCATGATGGATGGTCAGTTGGTTGCTTAGTTAGTTAGTGTTTAGTAGTGCAAGAGCTTCAACGAGCTGAAGAGCATGAAGTCCAATGGTTTAAGAAGTTTACAAAACAAAATTAAAAGGTAATGATATAAAACAGATCAGATCAGATGGTGTAAAAGGCCAATAAAACAACAACACGCTATAAAACACCCCATCAGTTTATCATAAACACTTGCAATGATGAGTTCAAGTATATGGTGTCAGCAAGCCAAGCTCACAAGAGTTCTGTTTAGTTTCTGCTCTAGCAAAGTGCATGCTCCACCTTTCAAAACTGTTTTGTTTGCTGTGATGTCAAATGACAAACTGAATACTTTCAATTAAATTCCAATCCTGAATCAATTGGAATACTACAGTTGCTTGTGCTATTCCAGTCTCATTTGAGAGTTTTGGAGCACCCAGAAGTTTCATAATGCCATCCCCAGACACAAGTACTTCTAGGTGATCAATAGTCTCCTTGTTGGTCAGAGCAGGGAGTATTTTCCCATCCCAGTGTACAGTTAGTGGTGTATCAGGAGCAAATGAAGTTTGTATTTCTGCTGCTAACATGTCTCTGTGCTTTCTGACAGTAAATACAGTCAATTCAGAGATGTCCGATTGCTGTGTTAATTATCATGACGTATTTTCCACGTATCACGAGAGGAATATTTCTTCCACATTATATACTTGGACGACTGGTGATATGCTTAACAACACTAGATGGCAGCACAATTGCTTCGAATAAGAATGTGGTTGGACTACTTTCCGATACTCTTAACACTCAGTTACTTGTTGATTTCTCATCCTGGGTGGTGTAACTGTAGCATACTCGAACGGTAATCAGGAGATGCAGGTTTGATTGGGTCTGGTTCATTTGCCCGACATTTATTTCACCGAAGGGTCACTTGATCGAAAAATGTTCATTTCACCGAAGGGCCACTTGATCGAAAGGTACATTTCTTACAAGGGTCACTTGATCGAAAAGTTCATTTCACCAAAAGGTCTCTTTACCTAAAAGTTCATTTCATCGAAAGGTCATTTCACCGAAGGGTCAGTTTATCGAAAACTTTGGATTTCATTACAGGATCTGTTGAAGCATGGTGCAAGTTTGGCAGACAGACCACTGGAACGTTAGGGGATCATATTCAAATTGCACTTTTGATTTCTCCATGTCACAGAGAACCCAAAGATTTAGTTTTAAAACAAATAACACTGATCTGCAATTTTTCAAGTTTTTTCTGTTGTTTTCAAATGAATAGGTGTATCTGAATGGATTTTTTGCGCAGATTCCAAAAAATGACCTTCAAAATTCTGTATCATGTCAGGTTTTTTCACAAATGACGAAAATGTGAAAACAAAAAAAAAACGTTATTTTTTAATAACATTGCTATATTGAAACGTTTGTAACGTGTGAAAATGTTCTCTGGAGGAGCGGAATGATTGTTTAAGGAATAGATCAACATAAATACATATTCAAAAGCAAACATACCTAACATTCACCACTGGGCTCCCCTTCAAACTTCCTCTTTTTGGATTGTCTTCGGTGTGCGTCCGTACAGTCTCTGTTCAACATCCAACAATAGTCGGCCATCATATGTACAGTCCACTTTCCTTGGTATCTCTTTTCCATCACTTTAATATCCTGATGGAAGCACTCACCACGTTTTTCCGAAAAATCACCAAGATTGTTAGGAAAGTAATTTAGATGAGCATGAAGAAAGTAAACTTTGATGCTCATGTTGCAACCAGGCAATTCATAGGATTCCAGCATGTCCTCTACTAAAGTGGTGTAATTTGAAGCCTTCGTGTTCCCCCAAAAGTTGTGTACCACATTTCTGAATGCAGTCCATGCTCGCAATTCGCACTCACTCATGGTTTCCTCGAATATGTTGTCTGCCATTGATTTTCGTATTTGAGGGCCTATTAAAATGCCAGCTTTAATTTTTTCAGACGTGATTGATGGAAACTTACCACCAAGATACTGAAAGCATTTACTGTCCCTGCTTGAAGCTGTCACGAATTGCTTCATTAAGCCAAGTTTGATGTGTAAAGGTGGCAACAGTATTTTCGAGGGATCAACCAGTGGAAGTGAAACAATGTTGTTTTTTTTTTCGCCAGGTGTGAATGTACTTCTGACTGGCCACTGCTGCCGAACCCAATGTTTCGTCCTTGCTCTGGAGTCCCATTCACACAAAAAGCAAGGAAATTTGGTGTAGCCTGCTTGTTGGCCGAGCAATATTCCAATCACCTTGAAATCCCCGCACAAAGACCATTCATGAAACTTGTACTGCACACTTTCCAGCAGTAATTTAAGGTTCTCGTATGTCTCTTTCAAAGTCATAGAATGTGCTACTGGAATAGATGGATGGATGTTAGTATTGTGTAATAAAACACCTTTTAAACTGGATTTGCTGGCATCTATGAACAACCTCCACTGTCCTGAATTGTAATTAATGTTGAAGTATTTCATGACTGCCGGAATGTCTCGACAATATACCAAACCGCCTTCCTCAGCAAAAAACGGAACCAATTCTGCTTCTCGGTGTCTGTACCAGAAGAATCTCGTATTAGGACATAGTAAACTCTTTTCCTGAAGTCGTGATCCTAAAAGCTCTGCTGCGTCTTTAGGTAAATTCAGATCACGAACCAAATCATTCAGTTCATGCTGGGTAAATGGCACTGGGGTTTCATCCTCCATGCTGTCCGGTTGGTACATCCATCACTTGTATCACCGTCTTAATCGGTGTCTGTTGGGGGCTTGATATTGGACGGGGATGGCACAGGGATGGATTCACTATGGGGCACTGGTCTTATGGCAGATGGGATATTGGGATACGCAATGTTACGCTTACTGGTTCTGGTATGGCCCACGATATTCACTGTGCAGAAGTAGCAGTCGTCACTGAGTTTTTGGCTCACGCCACACCATGGGTACACGGAACGGCATTGATGCCCTTTTTCCACTTTTCCAGTTCCTCAACCCCTCCACACATGCACAGCACACATTGTGAGGAGACCAAACTTTGTCCTGATCTGCTAGTGTAATGCCGAAGTATTGAAAATAAGCATTTTTCACGAAAGGCATAATATTTTGCCTCTGTTTTTTTCCTGTCGTATAACAGCCACATATGTAGCGAAATATGTCTTAATGATTTACACAACCACGTGAAGCCATTGCACACGCCACAAAGAAACAACCGAACAGGACCAGTCCCTTCTTTGCACTGACTAGTGTAACACGATCTGCCCCGAATGGCGCCACATGTGACCAATAGAAAGAAGGGAGCAGTGGCGTGAGGTAAGAGTCATACTGCCGTGCCAAGATAACATTCTCTCATGTTCCGCCTTTGTGAGTGGCGCAAATCGTGACGTCATACAGATAAAACAGTTGCATTTCCATTGTCAGCTATATATTTATGTTTATCTATTTCTTAAACAATCATTCCGCCCCTCCAGAGAACATTTTCACATGTTACAAACTTTGCCATATAACAATGTCATTAAAAAATGTTTTTTTTTTTATTTTCAAATTTCCGTCATTTGTGAAAAAACTTGACATGATACGGAATTTTGAAGGTCATTTTCAGAATCTGCACAAGAAATCCATTCAGATACACCTATTCATTTCAAAACAACAAAACCTTGCATATTAGTGTAATTAATTTTAAGTCCCTAGGACTCGGCTTAGGCCGTTTTAGCAAATTTTAATCATGTTCATAAGCTTTACATAGAAGTCATGTTCAGTGTTCATGTTCATAAGGTTTGCAAAAAAAAGAAAAATTAATAATGTTGCACACCTTTTCAGACAAAAAGAATCAATTTTAGGTCACTAGGCCTTTTTACCTAATTTTAATTGTACAAACTCATGTTCATAAGGTTTACATAAAAGGTCAAGTTAATAATGTTGCACATTTTTTCAGGCAAACAGAATCAATTTTAGGACCTTATGTCTCAGCTTAGGGTTTTTTTAGCAAATTTTAACCGTGTGTGCTCATGTTCATAAGGTTTACATACAAAGTTACTTCACATTTTATGTAATGCTTATGAATATGAGTAGGGTTAAAATCTGTTAAAATGGCTTGTATCAAGGCCTATGGTCAAAAAAATTGTTTTGTGGTCGAGTAAATTTGACAAAAAGGCACAGATCTAGGCCTTATAATTAATAGCATATTTCGAAAAACCTACTCGTGTGGAGGTGTTTCATAGAAATTAAAAGTGTATTTTTTATACAATCCGATAATGTTTAGGTGGCCAGTATTTCAAAAACTCCACCACACTCCAACACATCTCTAACAACAAAATTTTAAGTTTTCAGTAAACTGACCATTCGGTGAAATAATCTTTCAATATAATGAACTTTTAGGTAAAGTAATCCTTTGGTGAAATGAACTTTTCGATCAAATGTCCTTTCGATCAAATGAACTTTTTGATCAAATGTCCTTTCGATGAAATGAACTTTTAAGGTGAAGTTTGTCATAGAAGATTGCAGTGTGCTAAACAAGTTCAACACAGGTAGTGGCCATAGATTGGTGAGATGTAAGATGCACCTCAACACTAAACTCGAACATGGCAAGCTCATAAGACAAACAAAATGTACTGACATAACCAACCTTAAAAAACACCATAATACCTTCAAGCTGGGACTGAAGAACAGATTCTTTGCTTTAGAAGGCCTAACATCAGAAAAAGTGGATATTTCTGAAGTTAACAGAAAAGTAACCAAAGCTCTTATGGAAACAGCAACAAAATTAGCTGGGTCTAAGAACAAGTTGCATGTGAACAAATTATCAGGAAAAACCAAAATGTTGATGCAAAAAAGAAGAGAGATGAGGACAACTAAAGAAGATGTGACTTCCAAATTGGAATATATAGAGCTATGCAAGACAGTACGAAAAAGTATCACTAAAGACGTAAGGAAATTCAACTGTGAACTAGTGAGGAAAGCAATTGAAAACAACCAAAGCCTAAAGATAGCAAAGGGACATCTCAGTAAGGGAAGAAAACAGATTATGGCACTGAGAAAAGAAGATGGTTCTGTAACAAGAAATAGAGGCAAAATTTTGACAAGAGTGAAAGATTTCTACTCCAAATTATATGAAAGGGATGATAAATGTACTCCAGACATCATGAAAGGTACCAGTACCAGAGTTCTTCCAGTCCTCCCAGCAGAAGTTGCACACGCAATCAAGAACATGAAGCGGGGGAAAGCTCCAGGAGAAGATGGAATTACTGTAGACATCATACAAGAAGCAAGTGGAGAAATCGAAACAGTACCCGCCCAAATTTCCACTCGATGCCTTAATGAAGGGAAGATTCCTGAGGATTGGAACAACGCTACAATGATCCTGCTACATAAGAAAGGTGACATTGAGGATCTCAGGAACTACAGACCTATCAGCCTCCTATCAGTGGTTTATAAAATCTTCACTTAAAGTTCTTTCACACCGCTTTAAGGTGACACTGGACATGGCTCAACCGAGAGAACAAGCTGGATTCAGGAGTGGCTACAGCACAATAGATCATATCCACGTATTGAGAGAACTAATTAAAAGAGCGAGGGAATATGAACTTCCATTGTGCATGGCTTTTATCAATTGTGAAAAAGCCTTTGATTCGGTGAAACCATCAGCAGTTACAATGGCTCTGAAATCCTGCGGTATTGAAGATGCATACATTAATATTATTAATAACACGCAAGTGCAAAGATTCGGCTGTTTGAAAATACAACACACATAAATATTGGAAAGGGAGTGAGACAAGTTGACACCATATCTCCGAAACTCCTTAATGCCACATTAGAAAATGTTTTTGAATCACTGAACTGGGAAAACAAAGGGATAAAGATTAATGGAGATTATCTAACCCACCTTCGTTTTGCTGATGGCGTAGTCATTTTTGCAACTACACCATCAGAGCTGCAGGGTATGGATCCAGGAACTTGCTGATAAGAGTAAAGACGTGGGATTAAAAATGAACTTTCAGAAGACAAAAGTGATTTACAATGCTTTTACAAGAAATGAAGATTTATCGATTGATGGAGAAAAGCTGGAGATAACAGACACGTACGTTTATCTTGGACAGAAGATATCAAGTAAGGGTCACATTGATGAAGAAATTAATCGGTGTACAAAACTTGCCTGGAGAGCTTTTGGAAGAAACAGCCTAATTTTCAAGAGCAATATGCCGTTATGTCCTAAAAGAAAAGTGTTTGATCAATGCATCCTTCCAGTGCTTACGTATGGTGCAGAGACGTGGACCTTAACTAAAAGAGACATACAAAGGCTGCTGACAACTCACAAAAAGCATGGAGAGGTGCATGCTTGGTATAACCAGGAGAGATAAGAAGAGGAACTCGTGGATCCGAAAAATGACAAGAGTGGAAGACATCATGATCAGAGTTAAATCCCTGAAATGGCAATGGGCTGGACATACTGCCAGAAGGACAGATCATCGATGGACAGCCGAAATTTTAGATTGGATTCCAAGGGACAGGAAAAGACCCAGAAGAAGACCACATGGGAGATGGGTGGATGAAATTCGAAAGTATGCGGGAGGGACATGGAGCAGACTGGCACAAGACAGACCGTTGTGGAGGGAACTTGGGGAGACCTTCGTCCAGCAGTGGATTGATAATGGTTGACAATGATGATTTACTTTCTAGTGGTGTTTAAATGAATTTGGATGGTGTTACGTCACTAGGAAATTTTTTCAGAGACAGCGAAAAATCTCTCGCCGAGCGGATTGGAACCTGCGACCTTTAGTTTAGGTTGGTTGGTTGATTTTTATGGCGCAAGGGCCATGGTTGGCCACAGAGCGCCAAACACAAGACAAACAAACAGTATTAAAAATGTGGTAAAAAGCTTAAAATCTGACTGATCATGTAAAACTGAAAAATGAGAACGATGGAAGGGCTAAAAAAGATAATGGAACAAACAGTATTAAAAACATGATATAATGATTAAAATCTAGCTGATTCAGTAAAACTGCAAAATGAGTAAGATGATAGGGCTAAAATCTAGATATGTTTAAAGTAGTCAATTTGTTTAAAAAATGAAAAAACAGCAACAGTATTGCAGGGGTCATTTAGGAGCCGCTGCAGTGTAGCGCCGTCCTCGTTCAACAAATGAGAATGAAAGAAATGAAAACGTACATCACGAAAACGAACACAGCTACACAGAAGATGAGTGACGGTGAGTCGGCAATTGCACGCCTCACACATCGGCGCAGTGTCGCCACACAGCAAAAAGCGGTGAGTGAAACGACAATGCCCAATGCGGAGACGCGCAAGCACCACTTCCTCCCTACAGTTCCAACAATATGAGGATTTCCAGACTTCAAGATTAGGTTTGATACGATGCAGTTTATTTTCCACCTGTTGGTCCCACAGACCTTGCCACGTTCGCTTGATATGGTCGCGAACCAGAAAGCGGAAATCCCGGTGAAACAGTGGCAAGGGTGTAACGACCAAAGAGGAAGCAGATCTAGCAGCCGCATCAGCACACTCGTTACCCGAGATTCCAACATGCCCGGGAATCCAACAAAATTGTATCTGGACACCGGCCTCGAGCAAAGAACAAAGAAGCGTTCGTACGGTAAGAAGAAAAGGGTGGTCACAGCAGTCCAACGATGACAGTGACTGTACAACACTCAAAGAATCAGTGTACACCGCAGCCCGGTGATGAGAACTCGACTGAACATGGAGAAGGGCGAGATACACAGCATGCATCTCCGCCGAAAACACCGTGGCCTCAGCTGGGATCCGCGCGGCAGAGACGTCATCAATACAGACCGCCGCGGATCCAACCACTCCGTGCATCCTGGAGCCATCAGTGAAAATGGGAGTGTATTCAGAATTGAGGGTACGGTGCTCAGCGAAGAGCTGCTGGTACACTGACGCAGGAGTTGAGGATTTCTCGAAAGAGGTAAAGGTGGTATCAACCATGACACCAAGTGGGTGCCATGGAGGATCCCCAAAGCCCCTGGTCTCCCCAACAAGTGACAAGTCGAGCCCTACATCACGGGCTATGGCCGCCATACGAAGACCGAAGGTTGAAATGCACGAGGGCCGGTTCCCGAATAAACGAGCATGCTGGGGATGAAAAACTGCATCGTATAAAGGGTGGTCTGGAAGAGATCTAAGTTTCAGGTAGAATTGAATAGACAGCTGGAGACGGCGTAATTCAAGCGATGGTTCGTTCGCGTCAGCGTAAAGGCTGGGAATTGGAGATGTTCGAAATGCTCCCGAACAAAGACGCAGTGCTTGATGGTGAATAGTGTCCAAAGGCCGGAGAACGGAACGACGAGCAGAGCCATACACGATACAACCATAATCCAGTTTTGACCGTATTAATGAATGGTAAATTCGAAACAAAGACATCCTGTCTGCACCCCACGAGACTCTCGAAAGGATCTTAAGAATAGATAGAGCCCGCAGACAGGAAATCTTGAGCCGCCGAACGTGCGCACGGTCGACGGTCAGACCAAGGAACTTGGTCTCCGGCAAAACTGGTATGGCTGCACGGTCTAAATACAGCTCTGGGTCAGGATGGAGGCCACGCCTCCGGCAGAAATGGACACACGCTGTCTTGTCGGGAGAAAGAACGAAACCATTGCTATTCGCCACTTTAAAGATCTGATTAATTGCAGACTGCAACTGCCTTTCAATAAAATGCATGCTTGATGATGAGCAGAAAATGTGCAAGTCATCAACATAGACAGTAGCCGAAACCGCAGGAGGAAGATTTATGAAAAGACAATTAATGCGGAGGATGAACAATGTGACAGATAAAATGCAACCTTGAGGAACACCTTGTTCTTGATGGAACGGTGCCGAGAGCGTCGTACCCAGGCGCACCTGGAACACCCGATTGCGAAGAAAATTAACGATGAAAGTCGGAAGATTTCCTCGCAATCCGCATGCGTGGAGGTCACGAATAATACCGTGCCACCACGCTCGATCATAGGCTTTTTTCAATATCGAAAAAAACAGAAACCAGGTGCTGCCTACGCACGAACGCCTCGCGCACAGATGTCTCAAGGTGCAGGAGATGATCGTGAGGTGAACGATGACGGCGAAAGCCGCTTTGTGATGGTGAAAGTATTTGACGATATTCTAAAAAGTGAACTAACCGGGAATTAACCATGCGTTCAAGAACTTTACACAGACAGCTAGTGAGAGCAATTGGACGATAACTAGAGGGAGACTTGGGACTTGCCAGGTTTAGGAAAAGGAAGAACAAAAGCTTTTCGCCAAGATTCCGAGAAACTGTGCTCCGACCAAATACGATTGTATAAGATTAAGAGATTCTCGAGAGACGACTGCGAGAGATGACGGAGCATGTCATAGTGGATGCCATCGGGACCGACAGATGTAGCGCCGGACCGATGCAGAGCCACCCGTAGTTCAACCATGCTGAAGGGGGAGTTATAACTAGTGACGTTAAAAGGCGCAAAGGAGATTCTCTGACGTTCCGCAGTGGATTTAATCCTCATAAAGGAGGAAGGACACGCCAGGTCACTCGACACGGAGGCAAATGCCTCCCCCAAACAATCAGCAATCTCCCCGACTTCAGCATATGTGCAGCCGTTACTCTCGAGAATGGAGATCTGGTGAGAGCTGTAGTTACCCCGGATCTTACGAATGTTGTCCCACACACTTTTCGAACTGGCACGTGAAGTGAGAGATGAAACATACTGGATCCAAGACTCCCTCTTGCTACGTTGACGCACCAACCGAGCAAAGGATTTTGCTCGTTTGAATGTAACGAGATTAGCATCGGTTGGATAACGCCGAAACGTAGACCAGGCCTTATGTTGAGCTCTCCTAGCCGCTGCGCATTCAGGGGTCCACCAAGGCTTCGGACGAGTGTCGTCTATGTTTTTGGTATAGAAAGATCAGCTGCCTGAAGAATACAATTTGTGACTGCAAGAACCGCTGCGTCGATTGACTCTTGGGTCACCATTGCAGAAGATAACAAAGCTTACGGTGTGAAGACCTCCCATCTCGCACGCTCCATCCTCCACCGAGAAGGGCGGGAGGCAGAAGATGGCAAGTTCGCATGATGCGAGAGCAAAATCGGAGAATGGTCGCTCCCGTGGAGGTCATTATACACCGTCCACGACCAGTCAGTAATAATCGATGGTGATCCCAAGGCCAAATCGATCGCACTGAAAGATCTTGTCGGCTCATGGAAGTACGTGTCAGCACCGGTGTTAAAAAGGCACAAAGAGGCCGAGGACAGAAGAGACTCTATGCGACGACCTCTCGTGCTGATGCTGACACTACCCCACAAATGATGATGGGCATTGAAGACACCCAGTAAAAGAAAGGGTGAAGGCAGCTGATCGACCAATCTCTCCAGAACAGAGACGCTTACGTTCTCGTTCGGCAGCAGATAGACACTGCAGACAGTAAGAGGTACAGGCATAGAAATACGAACCGCCACGGCCTGCACAGTTGTGGAAACCGCGACGGAATATACCGGAACCCTGTGACGGACGAGAACAGCAACACCCCCACAGGCTATATTTCCAGACGAGTTATCTGTCCAAAATGCACTGTAGCCTCGAACTGAAAGCAGGTCTGATGGTTTAAGTTTTGTTTCCTGTAAACAAAAACACACCGGAGAGTACAATGAAAGCAGATGTTTCACTTCATCAAAACTCGTCTGAAAACCTCGACAGTTCCACTGAATGATTGAAGCCATGGTTATAAATGAAATGCAAATTATCACACGAAGTCAGGCTCCATCACCTCTGATGGGGGTTCCCCCAGATCTGGAGGCGTGTGACCAGGGGCCAAGATGGGAGCATGCTTTGTCCCAAGTGGCTTAACGGGAGGCACACAATGTTGAGTCGTTTGCTGAGATTTTGGAGAAGAAATACTTTCCTTATCCTGAGCTTTGGTTTTTTTGTTAGAAGAAGTGGCCTGAGTTCCCTTGTTGGTGGTGGGATGAGTCTGCTTCAGCGAAGTGGTGGGTGGCACTTTCAGACCCCTAGCTCGAGACTGGAGTGCCTCCAGTCCGGCTGCAATGATTTCGGTTACATTGTATGGACATTTAGGGGGGGGGTCTGAATGGCAACCGTAGATTTGGCAACCACCACTGAAGCGTATGATCGCCGATCAGATATAACAGGAACTACTCTTCTTCTGGCCTCAGGATAGGAAATATTTTCCACCGTTTTGAGCCTTTGGATTTCTTTCTCCTCCTTCCACTTGGGACAATCTTTGGCTGATGCTGCGTGTGAACCCTTGCAGTTCACACAAAACTCAGCCTCGGCCACACATTCTGACAAAAGATGCTCTGTGGCACCACAGCGTCCACACCTAGGATTGCTCCTGCAAGACTGCTGAGAATGGCCGTAAGACTGACACCTAAAACATCTCAACGGGTTAGGGATGTACGGGCGTACTTCTAGGTGGAGATACCCTGCCTTGATGGACGTAGGCAGGGAAGGGCTATCAAAAGTTAAAATGATGTTCCAGGATGAGATGGACTGCCCATTCCGCCTGAATAGAATACTCCGCACACCCGTAACGTGTTGACTCCCCAGTTCTTCAAGTAATTCTTCCTCAGCACACTCAACGAGGTCCTGAGAGGAGACAACACCTCGAGATGAATTTAGGTATCCATGGGGTGTTATTTTGACCGGAGTCTCAAGCAGCGTGGTGGTGTTAATAAGTGCGGAACAGTAGGCCACAGTGGACATTTCTACCAGAAGATCTCCAGATTGGAGCTTCTTTACGCTCTTAGGAGAGCTTGCAATAGATTGAAGAGCTTTATTTATCCAAAATGGACTTTTGGCACTCAAAGGCTTTGAAGGGTCCAATGAGTGCACAAAAAAGAGTCTAGCATTTGAACAATCAGGGACATGTTTTTTTGCAGAAGGGGATGAGCCTTCCTCCATACCTCTTTTGCTTTTTGGTTCTTGGGAAATTTTGTTTTCATCCATGAAAAAATTTTGATAATTCGTCTGCCGACTTCCCCACCCACAATCGAGCCCAACGAGGGAGAGCCGGAGGTCCGCAAGCCCAAGTGGACGCAGGACACGGCTCTAGGGATAGCAAGCGGATATAGCAAGTTGACAGGGCAGACATGCGCTCGGCGTGCACCCAGACTTTCCGATGCCTGGGGAACACCCCTTTGGCATGCCCACCCTATCCCCAGACTCACCCTGTCGTGCGAAACGACAAGCCGTTAGAGGTTTGGGCTCCACTCGGCCACAGACCTCATTGACTAGGAGTGGGTTAGTTCCCAGCCGCCCGTTTAGGGTGAAGTAGGGGGCAAAGAGGAGTGTTGGCAAATGGCGACAACAACACCCAGGCCACCAGAAACCTCAGCCTCCAGCATCCCCTTTTCCACCTTACGGGTCACCGCACACGGCAAACATGCAGGTAGGTCTAGCTAACCAGCTCGGAAAAACAAAGAAAGGAACATGAAATGGAGAAAACAGGAAAGAAAACGAGAAACTCAAATCCTGAGCTGGCGCGCATAATCACAACCTCAGCAACCTACAACTGAGGCGGGTTCGTGTCAAGTAAAAAAAAACATAAAAAATGTGAAAATCATCACATATAGTACATGTTGGCTCGGGCCGTGGGGACGCCATCCCCCAGCAGCTGGATGAACAGCTGTCCCTTCGGTAGTAACATCGTTTGAAGACGACATAACAAAATGATCCGTCACAAGGTCAGCTCGGGCCGTGGGGGCGCCGCTCCCCAAATAACTGGAAAACCAGTTATCCCCGTGTGGGGCTTTAGTTTAGGAACTAGGCGTGCTAACCACTTGGCTATACCTGCCCTTGCAAGCAAATTCTTATCTGCGAATTCAGCATTTGAGGGTGGGTTTATTACCTTCTGGAATGTTCACGGACGATTTGTGCTTGACATAACGATGTATTGACACTATTTCGGTGCATGTGTAACATGTTTTTAAATCAGATTTCTTTTTAAATGTTTTCCTTAGTTTTTTGATGAAACAAATTACTGACATTTTTGGTTAGACAAAAAATCGTAATATTTTTAATGTTCTATATATGTTCCAGGGTAATATCACCATGCAATCTTTGGTCGCAACACAAATTTTGAAACACCCTGTATAATAGCCTATACTTGAAATCAAGCTCCATACACAAATTACAACTCTTATCATTACCTCATGTGCAAATATTTATTTGCGATCAGGAACAGCAAGCCGTCATAAGAAATGTATTATTGCTTTATCAGAAATTTGGGTTTAAATTTAATATGTGCATCTAATAAGATGTGGATTCTATCGTGTTCATTGTAATTACCGAGTCTACAAAGTGCGACCAAATTATCAGTAAAATTCACTGAATCCAACCAAAATAACACACAATAAACAGTAGCATAAAATTACATCGGAATTATTAAGATATATTAGAAATTCTTACCTCTGAATGTCTCTATCAGAGTTGACAGCTCCCAGTCTTCTAACAATGCACTCACTTCGTAGTCAGCCATAACTCAAAGCAAAATCTTAAGTGCAAAACGAGATTCTTCTGGTCAGTGGTAGTCTGGTAGGGCCTGTATGGAGTAGCTTGTAATCATGTGCGCTTTGGCGTAAGGTCGATGCCACCTCCATATAATTGAATTAACAAAATATAGCCCACAAAATAATTTCGATGGAGTTTTGATAAAGCAACAAAATAAATAGACAAAACAGCTCAACAAAATTATTTTGTTGTTTCAAACAAACTTTTTTTCTCAGTGCACCTCCATATAGTTGAATAAACAAAATATGGCCAACGAAATAATTTTGTTTTGCCAACAAAACAGTTCCAATGGAGTTTTGCTAAAGCAACAAAATAAATCAACAAAACAGCTCAACAAAATTATTTCGTTGCTTCAAACAAACTTTTTTCTCAGTGCAGGTTTTGAAAATAGGTTTTCTCTTTGGAGAACAAACTCTAACATCCTGGAAACACATTTTTGGTCTTGAATTGTTAGTGAATTGGTAAATTCATGGTGCAGAGAAAATTCGTCATCTTCATTAAGGCCACAAAATGTTCTTAAGAAATAAGTTAGGCTTTCTTTGTCATACTTGATAAGATCATGCTTTACCACTACATCTTTGCTTTTTGTGATTCTAATTATGCCTCCAGATGCCTTTGCTGGGCTATTATGATGCTGCTTTAGTGCCTGATCCAAGGCAACACTGTTGAATCTTTTGCTAAAATGTTGCACTGTAAAATGGCCATTTTCAAAGTCATTGAGCACTCATGGGTGCTCGTCTTTGAGTTTCAAGCAGTCATCATGATATAAAGTACACCAACAAGCATAATTTGTTCTATCAAAGGGGAAGAGAAGAGGCAAACATTCTTTTATGATGTAGACGTGTAAATCCCAATCATTTTTTCTATCAGAATGTACTAGGTCTCTAAGAAGAGGTGCTAGGATAGACAGAAATGTTTCCAGTAACAAATTAGCTCTGTGTTCTTCAAACAATTTTCTCTGAATATTTCACTCAATCTCCACCTAAAAAAGGCACCTACACATTTTCAGAAAAAAATCATTATGTAAAGAATGTTAAGTAAATTTTTGTGTTGTTTGCAATCAGTCAAAATGAAAACAAGAAATTCTTAAAAACTTTGCTGCTACATGATTAAAACTACAAAAATGCAGATTCAGGTGGCACACAAGTCATGCATATTGTATGTAGTTCATCACATTTTGTTTCATATACAATATAGCACAGAAGTCCCGAAAAACTCCATTTAAATTTGTATTGGTTGCTTTTCCAGAAAAACCAAGATAGCCATTTCTCTTTATGGCAAGGGAGACACTTGAACCGAGGGCTTTGGGGGAGGGGGCTGATGGTTACTCGAAATTTTTAAATGGAAAGAGGGGTTGTGTGACATATCATTGGAAAGATCTCAGAAATGTAGTAAGTTGTTTTTTAAATTTTTGTTTTATCTTTATTAGGTACAAAGTTATAGCCCTCAATAGTGATACTAAAGTGCACTATGTTATGTGAATGTACCATACTTGTGTTTTATGGCAAGGAACCACGTTTCGGGCCATGAATTGAGGGAAGGGATCAGGGTCATTCAATAATTGCAGATGGAAAGGAGGGGGTGGGTAGAGTAATACATCATTGTTATGATGACATATTTTGCAAATTTAATTTATTGTGCTTATTAGTTCAAAAAATGTACAATAGTCATTATGTTTAATGCAAAGAGGACACAGTATAGGATAGGAACCAAGGGTTTTTCCAACCTTGTGAGGATCCAGACTGGGAGTTTCATTAAATGTTGCATGGTAAAGTTGGGTCACACTATATCACCGGAAAGATGTCAGAAATGGGAACAACTTCTGCTTTTAACATTCGCATATCTTTATTTTATCAAATGTGTTATGCCAAACTGTTGAGATTAACGTGTAATCAGAGAATATAAAATCCTGCAAAAGATATGTCCAGTTTTACATCTTAGGAGTATACTGTTCCAAGTCAAATCAATGCCTGCAGACATTCTTACACCTGAAGCGACTAACAGTACAAATTGGCCAAGTATCAAAATATCAGATATTGTTACATGATACCTACTGATTACATACATGTGTTCAAAATGACCACTATTGGCAGCCATGCACAGCTCAATCTTGTCACACCATGAACCTTGTAAAGCACAAAGTGTATTCTGGGATATTTCAGTTACATTCTGGTGTATTCCCTCTCAGAGTTCTGCAATGGAAATCGCAGAATAAATGCAGTTTCTGAGATATCCCCAAAGAAAAAAGTTACACAATGTGAGATCTGAAGATCGAGAAGGCCATTGGATAGGTCCGTTATTTCCAATCCATCTATTTGGAAACTTCTCATTCAGCCATTCTGTTGCTAGATGGGGAATGGTGAGCGGGTGCTCCATCTTGCATGTATGCCTGCAAGTCTGCATTCACATCCACAAATGGCTCCAGGCGGGGCCATATTTCATTTTTCAACAAATTTTGATAGGACTCACCATTTAAATTTCCTTCAATAAAAAATGGATCTATAATTACGTCATCCTAGATACCACACCATATGTTAAGTTTTTCTGTGTACTGTGAAAACCTCTCAGATAGAACATGTGGATTCGTGGATGACCAGTGGTAAGTCCAATTTCAACTGACTTGCCCATGTAATAAAATATTATACACCCATATCTATCAATAAATGACTTCCGTAGTTTGGTGTAACTCATCATTTATTTATTTACTAGCTGAGCTTTCGCACCTCAATGGAGGGCTTTTTCAAGGCTACTGTTAAGAATAAGTTACATAATATGAAATATAAACAAAGGATAAACATAACAAACATTAAGACAATAGTCATGAATCTACTTCAGCGTGCATCAAACGCTATTGCATATTAAGCATTCTTTTTGCGCTGTCACATATTTGATTTTAAACTGATTAATACAATCGATAAAATGTTAATGAATAACAACATCTACACACTAAAAAAATGTTTCCACAAATTTGGAATTTCGTAAGATACACTCTCATTACACATATTTGTCGTAGACATAAGTTCAATAGATTCTCTTATTGCCGATTCATATCTAGTAGAGTATGTTGCAACGCACTTTGTTTCATTCCAATTAGGTCTCGCCTCTTCAAATAGTACATTTCTCGTTCAGGCTGAAACAGGCCTTTCATTCTTCAAATTCCCTTTGTGTTCTTGTATATGGACCTTAATTGACCATTTTGTTAGTCCAATATATAACTTCATGCTTCCATCAGGGTATTTTAGGGGTACCGAGTAAATTCCCACTTTTTCCATATTTCTCCTCTGTCTTGGGGGCTTTTATAGCTTCACAAGGCATCATTTGTTGATCCTGCTGTGCAGATCATAACATTACATTGGAATTTCTTCAGTACATTTTTGAAGAAAAAGGTGATTCTTGGTACATAGAGTATTGCTCCTACGAAATGCAATTTATTATCATTCAGCATTATGTCTGTTCTCTCTCTCTCACTCTATTTACTTGTTTTAATATTGTATCTATAGTTTTCCGACTGTATCCCGCTTGTAATCCTTCATTCATCACGTTTTTGATTTCTTTCATAGGAAGGAATTCATTCGAACATACCAAGAACGCTCTATGAAATCGTGTCCAGGAGGCTGCCATCTTGTAAGACCACGGGACGTATGAACTTGGGCTTATTTGATTATTCACGGCCATCGGCTTGTAATATACCTCTGTGTTAACTTTTTTATCATTTCTTCTACTTATCATTACATCCAGGAATGCTATCTTACCTTCTTTCTCAATTTCCATCTCAAACTTTATTCTTCTTCAGTCAAAATCCATTTGAATAATAGTTCAACTGTTGAAACTTTTTACATGTTTTAGTTCTTTTGTGTGAAATGCAATTTTCCAATTGGAAATTATTACTACGAACTGCGAAAAAAACAAAAGAAATCCTAAAAAAAACAAAGAAATGCAGAATACGTAAACGTGAAAAAAATGCAATTATCGTTCGCAGGCGTTCCGGCGTAAGATGTCAATACGGGACATGGCCACCATGGAGGGCGATGCAAGATTCCACACGTCGTGTCATGCTTTGCACAACATTATCAAGCAACTGTTGGGGTAATTTATCCCATTCCTCTGTCAGTGCATGGATGAGGGTGTCCTTGTTTATTGGAGGGCATTGGCGACCAGCAAGACTCCTCCCCAAAGCATCCCACACATTTTCAATGGGATTCAGATCTGAAGAATGTGCTGGCCATACGAGGCGTTGAATATCCTTGCTCTCAAGACACTCCTGGACAGCGACTGTTCGATGACATGTTGCGTTGTCGTCCATGAAAATGAATCTATCACCGACAGCACCACGGAACATGCGAACATGAGGTAGCAGAACATCATTAATGTATCGTTGGCCAGTCATAGTCCCAGTTGGAAGCACATAGAGGGACGTACGGCCATTGATCATGATGTCAGCCCATACCATGACACTACATGTCGGATATCGGTCCCTTTCCTGTATGTTTGCTGGACAATATGCAGTACCACTATCACGCCAGATCAGTTGTCGTCGACAATCAGACGATAGACTGTATCTACTCTCATCTGAGAAGAGGACAGCAGACCAGTCGTTATCAGTCCAATTGCGATGTTGATGGAACCATTGCAAACGGGCGGTACGGTGACGTCTGGACAATGGGATGCACACAACAGGACGGCGGGCGTATAGTCGTCCTTCATGCAAACGTCTGGCGACAGTTTTTCGGGAGATCCGCTTGCCAGTAGCAGCCATAAACTGATTTGCTACCTCACTAGCTGTGCTGCGCCGGTGTCTTTTTGTTGATAGCACTATGTACCGATCTTCTGCAGGTGTCGTACTGCGAACACGACCTCCCCCGTGAAGTTTGCTACACTCTCCATTTGTTTGAAATGATTTCCAAAGCCTTGAAACAACACTGTGGCTGACGTCGAACTCCCTGGCAACATCTGTTATTTTTCGCCCTTCTTCAATCTTGCCAATAATACGGCCATGCGTAAAATCATCTAGGTGATGTCGGGAAGACATACTGAAAATTGCAAGTTTGTCAATTGATTCTTTCCCTTTCAACTTTGCGTTTGAGCAACAACGGTCAATACGCATCAAATCCTTTATATCTCTTATCAGCGCTATGACGTCACGAACAAGTTCGGCAATCCAAAATTTGCATACGCACAACACGTCTTATTGTATCCCACACTTATGCTAATTTCCACATTTTCCTGCCTTCCATTTTATGGTTGCTATCGTTGCTATTGTCATCCGTCCTTAGCAATTGTCCGGCAGTGTATATCGCAGTAATCGAATGTGATTCAAGGAAAAATCTTTCACGTACCTTTTGGTTGTAGGTGGTCGATGTTCAACTCTTTCCATAGTTGTGTCATGACGAAAATTTTAACCACTGGTGAATTTCAGAAAGACATGATCAATCTTCCTGTTGGTTTATTAGGGATTAATGCAAAATTTTCTCCCATGACATACGTTAGAAGAAAATTCCTGGTTGAAAGGCAAGGGAATTCGTGCACAAAATTTGCTTGTCTTAATCACAACCAGGAAAACAAAATTTCATATTAAGAAAAAAAAAAGGAAAAGAGAATAATATTTGATTTAACTGACTTTGGGGTTTTGGAAATAATTAATTTATCTGATCTTTTATCGCAATAAGAAAAGGCGAGTAGGTGTGCAGCTCAGAGAATCAAAATTAATTTTACTTTAACATCACGGAACGAGAGAAAAAGAAAATTAAAATTAGTGATTTTCTGCAAAGCAAGAGTTCTTCATTTCACCATTTTTCGTTCCTGTTTTCCAGCGTCGTGAAAGTCGCCCAAAAGTGCAACATCTTTTAGTTTTTTGGGGTAAGGAATTTGGCAGCAGAATCTATTTTTAGACCTAAGGGTCAAAGGCTTGGCATGTACAAGGGTAGTCTCACTCCCTCGCGTTAAGGTCAGAGGTCGGGTGTTGGCGTGAGAAAAAGTGGAGGAGAAAATGTTCGCTGAGACCTTGGGGGGGGGGAGTCTGTTTTGGCACGAAGCCACCAGCCAATCGCCGATTGATTCGTTGGTTGCTGGGGTCAGCGGTTTCAAGCACCCCAGAGTTTTTTCCGTTGAGAGAGGACACTTTTGTTTCTGGTCGCTGCGCTAGCTGGTCGGCAGTTGACAGCGGAAAGTTAAATTTTCTCTCCTCGCCTTTTTAGTGGGGAGGGGGCAGTCACAAGGAAAATTTCTTATGAAATCTAAAAGGTTGACCACAGAAAAAAAATGATGATTTTCAAGGATCTCATTACTGGAGAGGAAATGCTCTCAGATTCAACCTCTCCTACTCTCCTAGATGACGACGGCAGTATTGAGCTGAAATTAAAAGAAAATTGGTAACTACCATGAATTGGCCTCCGTAGGAGAATTTTCTGCCAGCACAACCTGAATGCTGTTGCCCCTCGGTCCTATATAGAAGGGACTCTTCAAGCCAGTTCAACCAGACGCTGGAAGTTCCGGAAAAATGGGCATGCACGGCTTTGTGGACGATATCGCTGAATTGTCGAGCTGGGCCCCAAATTGATTACCACAAGTGTCCACCAGCTTGGGTCACAAATGCCAGCTTCCTGTTTCGATTGCCAAGCACGCGGTGTCAGAGAAAACATTTTTGTTGGAGGTGAAGGAAAAGAAAAATCTCCCGGGACAGTGATGTTCTCTCAAGAAGAGACTTAAATATGGTGCTGTGAAATTGTCGTGTGTGTTACCATCGGTAGTCAGGGTGCTTAGAAGTGTTGCTGCCCCAGTCCTTAAGGTAAATTTCTCTTGGCATATCTTTTTTGTATTATGTTGTGGTTTCTTTAAAATTATGAAATGAGTGGGTTTTAAAATGGGGCTGTGAAAAAAAATATGTTGCAAAGAGAGAGAGAGAAAAAAAAAGAGTTGTAAATGTTTTCATTCAGGTTTTTTTTTTTTTTGTATGTTAGTGTTCTTAGGGAATGAAACCACCTGAGTTAATGTTAGGCAGTGTAAAAATAAATTCCATGACATTTTCTGTGAGTAGTTATTTAATAAAAAAAATAAATTACAAAAAAAAAAAAAAAAACAGAAGTGGATAATTTTCTGGGTCATGTACTGATAGATGATATAATAAGTATATTAAGTTATTTCGGAACGAACAGCTTTCCAGACCAGTATTGCTCTTAAGAAAAATTTAACTCTTTTTGTGCTCAGCGATTATTGCACAGTTTGTGAAGTAGAATTTGTATTTATGAGCTTAGCGTAGGTGCCATGTAGTTGGGAATTTTTCTTGTAGGCTGGTAATTATTTTGTTTTAGTAAATTTAAGTGCTAAATTACTCTTTAAAATTTAATTTTTGCAGTAGTGAGGGCTAATTTCTAGTTTCCACCCGTAGATTAGAAAAACAGGTTTTATGGGGTAAAGAATATAGGAATTGGGCATACAGGCAGATATGAGCATATGTATAGTGTGACTGAAAAGAACCCGAATAGCTGTTGTGTTTCTTCAAGAAGTGGTGATTTTTCAGGAAAAGAGTGATTTAGGAAGTATGGTGAGATTTATAGAGTTTTCTGGAAATAAAGTACGGTTGGGTATTGTGTGTCAAGTATGGTGTTATTGAGCTTTCTGGGAAATAAAGATAAGTAATTTTCTGGGAAATGAGTGTGTTCCTGGGAAAATGAAGATATGAAGTGTGTTTCTGGGGAAAATAGGATAAGAAGTAATTTTCTGGGAAAAAAGGCGATGTATTGAATTTTCTGGAAAATAGATGAAGAGATATTTTGGGGGCAAGTGAACTCTTGTGGGATACTTTACCCTATGTAGACATGCCTCGGGCCTGAAAGGGTGCACGGAACAAATTGGGGGATTTGTTTTCTGCCCGAGTAAGCTTGTTTGGCTCATAGGAGGTGGTACCTACGAGAGGGAGTGATGTGGGTTGTCCCCAAATCAGAGTGAAGGAACAGAAAAGGGTTAGGTCGCACTTTGCTCCACTACACTGTATAGGCTGAGAATGAATTCACGACCCATTCTCGCCTTTAGACTCAAACTTTGTTGTTCCTGCAGTGAAATCGTGTTTTTCAAGGCAAGTGGAATGCGTTGAATGAGATGATTGTTTGGCTTTAATGCCAGAGTTTAGTTCTACATGGGTGCTGGTAGATTTGGAGGATTTATAGTGGAGAATTTTTGAATAGTTGGATTTTAATGATAACTTGTGAGTAAATTGAGTGGAGTATTTAGTGTATTGGGTTTTGTATAGTGTCTAGAATTGGTTCGGTGTCAGGTAATGCTACATGGTTAGGATAAGTAGATTTTAAGACAAATGTTGATTGAAGGCAAGGTTGTTGATTTTAAGACAAATTTTCCCGGAAGTGTAGAACCTGGTATAGAATAACTTTTCATTATATGTAAAATTTTGGCAGTTGATATGTTAGTTTAAAATTAAAAGGTGAATTCAGAAGACTGGTCTGAGAAGGTTGGTTCGAGCGATTAGAACAGCATAGTGTAAACATATGCATATAATACTTTTTTCTTTTCTCGAGAGAGAGATTTATTTACCTTCCACATACTTAAGTTGCACACCATGTTAAAGCAAGTGTTTGTGCTGTGCGGTGTAATTCAATGAAATTCTGGTATTTATATTTTGTTTTGGTACTGTGACTGGTGCGATATTTGCATCCAAGACAACTAAGCTGTCAGATGGTTTTTTTTTTTGGGGGGGGGGGCCCAGTGGCCGGGTTTGAAATTGTGTCCAAAATTTAATCTCACTCTTGTTAAGTTTTAACAATAAATATAGGCCAAGTGGCCTTTCAAAACCCTAAACCTTAGTGCAGTGAAGTTTTAGATATTTTCAGTTTAAATTTTCATCACATGGTTCAACTGCATCCCCCTCAGCAATGACTGAGATGGGAAAGTAATCTTAGGTTATTGTGGTAAAATCAATGTTTTGTCCTAACTATCTAATTTGATCGTCGCCACTTCCAAAAGGTTATTTACACGTGTACATTGTATACCATTAAATTTTAGTGTTTACAAATTTGGTACACATGCAAACAATAGTTACCTTTCTCACCCTTTCAGGTGTATCTACTCGGCAAACGCAAACAATACAATAGTAACTTTTGGGAGTTGCCAAATTCAGTGGTGCATTTTATTTTTCTATTTTGTTTCATGGCCTTATTCAAAATTTCAGTTTTGTTTCGAAATGCATCCACCCATCTCCCAAATTCAAAGTTTCTATAATTTCCATATAAATTTCAATATTAGCATAAAACTATATAGTCTTTTCTTAATAACCTCAAAAATCTCAATATAACAGTTGTTCTTGTCAGGTTCTTGAGTGTAGGCTTTTTTTGAAGTTAGTCCGCACATTTTCTTGAGTAGGATATACTTTTTTAGTTGAACTACGGGAGGCACATGAAGACAAAGGAGATGTGAAAATTACGTTGGAAAACTTGAAAAAAAAAACGGAAAAATGAATCACTCATAAAAATATTCGCATGAGGAAATGCAATTACTAAAAAACTTTGTAAGACTTCCTGGATGTATTGTCCGATGCATTTCGGCAGATCTATCTGCCAACTTCTTGTACCTCTGGTCGTCCATTTTCTCTGTAGTTTTTTGGTGATTGCATTTCCTCATGCGAATATTTTTATGAGTGATTCATTTTTCCGTTTAAGTTTTCCAACGTAATTTTCACATCTCCTTTGTCTTCATGTGCCTCCCGTAGTTCAACTAAAAAGGTATATCCTACTCAAGAAAACATGCGGACTAACTTAAAAAAACCCTACACTCCAGAACCTGATGAGAACAACCATGCAAAGATTTGAACATCGACCACCTACAGCCGAGAGGTATGTGAAAGATTTTTCCTTGAATCACATTCGATTACCACGATATATATTTGCAGCAAATATTAATAACTTCAAACTGAGAAATTGCTTTTCATTCAAAGGAAATATAACATGTAAAAAGTTACAACAGTTAAAACCACCATTAAATGGTTCTACCTGAAAAAATAACGTATGAAAAATATGTTTTTTAAATCTCGATACATCGAGAAATACGTGCATATTATAGTTTTGTTTTAGTAAATGCAGTCATCATCTTAAAACAACAACAACAACAAAAAAAAGAAACCCTGAGTTGAAGTTTTGACATTCTTTATTAGAAAAATAATCACCCAAAGATATTGCTTTCAGCTTTGAGAACGGCATGAGACACCTGCATAACCATTTAAAAATGCAATTTTGAATATCACTACACCTGCTTGTACAATTCTTTCTTATTAAAACGCCATCCTCTGGTCCCGGCACTATTTGCCTGAATGCTTAAGGGCATAAAGATGTGAATTTTGGCAAGATATCGCAGAAATCCTGTCATTCTTCTGTTCCTCACACGTTATTTTAAAGTTCGTTAAAAATCCCGATGTCCGGACCCCACAGCTCCTTATTTAACCAGTGGGTTTCATACTGAGAGTGAATGATATAAATATTAAAATATGAACCAAAAAAACAATTAATTCTTAAAAATGAGGATGAAATAATTGCCTTGTTACCTTTTATCGGTCAGTAGCTCCTTCCCGGCTAGTTGCTTTTGGTAGAATTTCGTCATTACTCTTGACCTTCAATTGACCTACATTCTTCAAGAAGAAATTGAGTAGTCAAGAGATTTCATAAACCGAAGTCTCATTCGAGCAATATGTAGGCAAAAAAAGAAAACATATTGCTCAAATGAGACTTTGGTTTATGAAATATCTTGACTACTTAATTTCTTCTTGAAGAATGTAGGTCAATTGAAGGTCAAGAGTAATGACGAAATTCTACCAAAAGCAACTAGCCGGGAAGCAGCTACTGACCGATAAAAGGTAACAAGGCTATTATTTTATCCTCATTTTAAAGAATTAATTGTTTTTTGGTTCGTATTTTAATATTTATATCATTCGCTCTCAGTATGACACCCACTGGTTAAATAAGGAGCTGTGGGGTTCGGAAATTCGGGATATTTAACGAACTTTAAAAAAACCCCGTGAGGAACAGAAGAATGACAGGATTTCTGCGATATCTTACCAAAATTCATTATAATAAGCCACGTAGTGATGTTCAAGTGGTTAGACATAACAATTTGAACCGATATTGGTAGGCATAAGGATGTGCTTTATTCTTTTTCAATACAACAGAGAAACAAAGAAGCACAGACCTTTTGGAGCTTGTACAATTCCTTCTCATTGAAATGCCATCCTCTGGTCCTGCACTGTTTGCCTGAATGCTTAATAGCATAAGGATGTGTATCATTCTTTTTCAGTGCAATAGAGAAATAAAAAAACATGGACCTTTTGGATTTTTAAGTGTTTACAGCAAATAAAGCATTGGATTTATATTTGCATTTCTTGAACCATTTTAGATTATACATTTAACTTCATATTTAGAACAAATTTGATTAGCACCTGGCAGTACAGATGCTAGCTGTCAAGAAATGAATTTGCTAGTGAAACTTTTAGGTTCTGAGAAATGCAGTTTACTAGTGAGGCTTTTAGGCACTACCGTATTTTCCCGAAAGTAAGACCTAACCAGAAAATACGCCCTAGCATGATATTTTTACGGATGCTCATAATAATATAAGCCCTACCTCGAAAATAAGCCCCAGTTACGATACGTAGTACCGTAGTCAGCCAGCCTATCACTGTTCAAAAAAACTGAAGCAAGTGCCAAAATCACTGGAGATGAGTTTAATATGTTCATGAGTTTAATTTGCCTTGAATATCCAGAGTAAGAAAGAAAGCCGATTGACTTTGAACTCAGCCGAGGATATAGTTTTTGTAATTATGGCGCATGCATTCAGTTTGGTTCAGAGAGCTAGCAGGAGATGAAAAGAAGCTGTCTTTTGTTTGGCGGCTGTAACATCCAGTTCCGAAAAGGGAATCCGACGTGGGAAACTTTACCGGTGAATGCTATCTTTGGTGGAAAAGTTATTCATCAACAGGCAGTGTATGTTTTTAGAAAGAGAGGGGGGGAGGAACCGCATGCAAACTGAAAGAAAAAGTAAGAAGTGGTCTAACCACCTTCAATGGATTACAAAAGGGGTTCGTCCCTGTCCAAGTTATTGTGGTGGCAATGGTGACTAAAAGAATTCTTTAAAAATCAGAGAGTTAATATTTTGGGGCCGAACGTACATTCTTAACTGTCATCATTTTTTTCATTTTTGTTGCCACTCCTGTGTCGATTAACAATTAACACAGTCTTCAATTAACACTTGATTTAATGGTAGATATAAAGGGAATAATATTTTGACCCCCAGACAAGATGAGTGCAAAAAGAAAGAGCTATTCCGTCGAGTACAAGAAAGGAATCGTGGAGGACTCCCGGGGCAAGAATCTTACGACTTTCTGCAAAGAGAAGAAGCTGGATCTCCCAATGGTCCGAAAATGGCAAGCAGAGTATGATAACCTAAGTCAACATGTGGACGAGGGAAATGCTAAGAAGCGAAAGTGTGGATTAGGTCGGCAACCATTATTTCCTGAGCTGGAAGACATCATCTGTGAATGGATTGCTGACAGGAGAGCAAAGGCTTTGGTTGTGTGCAGGGCTGATATTCAAGCATTTGCCCTTGCAATGGCACCACAGTTAGAAATATCCCCAGAAGAATTCAAAGCATTAGAACACTGGCTGGATGGCTTCCTTCAGCGATATAAACTGTCTCTAAGAAGATCGACAACACTGTTCAAGCTGGAAGATACTGAAGTTATTAAACGTGCACTTGCATTCAAGTCCTTCGTTGATGGCATCGACTTTTCTGAATACCAACTCTCCAACATGATTGCTATGGATGAAACTGCAGTGTTTATGGGCCAAGGATCTCAAACGACAATTGATCAGAGGGGTGCCTCAATCTATATTCTCTCCACTGGTTACAAAAGTGCACGTGTTACCTGTGTTTTGGCAATTCATCTGGATGGAAAGAAAGCCCCACCTCCAATCATCACTAAGGGCAAGAAAGATAAGATTGAACGTGTTTCAGGCATTTATGTTCTTGAAACCAAAAAAGCCTGGTGCACACAAGCTGTTATAAGGAAATGGGTCAATTTAATGCTGCCACTTGTTTTGGGAGGTGGCCAAAGAGGCCTGCTAGTCTGGTATTCAGCCAGCACTCCCTGTGCTAAAGACATGAAGAACTTCCTTGCAGATTGCACAGAGAAGAATAGATCAAATAATGATTCCTGCATGAATGACTGCCCATCTCCAGACTCTTGATATTGCAATAAACAAGCCATTCAAGGATCATTTGCGCATGGAAATCAATGACTACAATGAAAATAAAATGGAGAGAAATCAGCGTGGAAACTTTGTGAAGCCTAGCCTGCAAGAGGTCATGACTTGGGTGAAGAATTCATGGGATAAAATCACCGATAGCTGTGTTGTCAATGCACTACAAGCAGGCTACATGGACAAGAAGTGCTCATTTAAGGAGAGCTTTATTGCTGGACATGAGAGATTGGGGTCAGTGGTTCTACAGGAAATAGAGTCGCAAGAAATCCAGGCCGGAATTCAGGGTTTGGAGAGTTATGACGATGTTCCAGAAGAAGATGACATGAAACCATTTGAATAAATGTAGATTTTTTGTACATGAATAAATGTAGATTTTTTGTACATGAATAAATGAATAAATGTAGATTTTTGTACATGAATAAATGAAGATGAAAAGAAAAAAGTTGGTAGTACATGAAAAAATAAGACATCTCCTGAAAAAAATAAGCCCTAATGCATCTTTTGGAGCAAAAATTAATATAAGACCCAGTCTTATTTTCGGGGAAGCACGGTAGTAAAGTAGCACCATCAGTAGGGGGGGGATATTATGTTCAGCCATGATTGAATACATGTACATACTTCATGATAAAGTATCAGTTTGAAAAGTCAAATGATATACAACAAAAAAAAAAACTGTTAAACCCCCATATATTTATACAGCATTGCAAATGTCATCTAGCTGCTTAATTATTCACGTGCTATTTAGACAATCTAAATTTTGAGGTTACTCACCTTTATTCCCTAAATCATTTAGGAGGTTTTCGTCTCTACACATTTCCAACACGTATTTTTCTTATTTACATTTTTTTTTGTTGCGGCCTTGAGCCACGATATAAATAAGAAAAATACGTGTTGGAAATATGTAGAGACGAAAACCTCCTAAATGATTTAGGGAATAAAGGTGAGTAACCTCAAAATTTAGATTGTTAAACCCCCGTTCAATGATTTTCAAAGTTCAGAAAAAGTCAGCCAATACCAAAACCTCATATTTGTTTATGATAAATTTTATTCCTATGGTTAATTAGGAACACGGAAGAAAGTAGAGGGTAAAATAAAAGCAAATCAGGGACTAGAAGGAATTTTAGATGCTCTGTGTTTTAAAGTATTTCTTATTAATCATGCAAACATGCAGACAATAAACAAATAAATGAGCTCTGTATCATACAGCATGACCACAAGGTGTTTTTATAAGAACTACCTGGGAAAAAAGGACAATGCAAGTAGAGGCATATATTTCTTATTCTACATGATTAAACAAATGAAGTAAAAAATCCAGTTAGTATCATGCTGCATAATGGAGTATTATTGCTATTCCATTCCCATCCATTAAGGGACTGATTAGCACATCAAAAAGGAATGATAAAAATCAAATAGAAACAAATATAGATGTAAAAAAATGGTGAAAAACTTCCTTACTCAATGTGAAATGCTGACTCAATAAGCCAGAGCAAACACAGGCATGTATACCACTATTTGTTTCAAGACTTATTTTTATATACAAACAAATGAAAAAAAAAATGGCCCACAGTTTGTTATGGGGGGAAAAAAAAAGGCATTTCTAGGGTATTGTTATTTTTCTTTGTATAATCCGCAGACCGTGAAATTCAGGAAAAGAAAAAATTCCTACATATAATTTGCGGTGGTAAATAATCTGCAGGCCATAAAATTCAAGAAAAAAAATTCATTGAATACAGCAGATTCCAGTTAATTGGGCCATTGATTAATTGTAGCAGCCATTTATTTGGAACAATTCTTGAAGAACATCCCAAATTAGCTTTACGAAATAAAGCTTCACATTATTGTTGCAGCAGTTTAATTGGGCCAAAATGCTTTAACTTTGATGTGTCCCAATTAACCAGAATCTACTGTAATCTGTACCCATGATGTTGATCTCAAAACTGTGATTTAGTACAGAAAAATCAAGATATGTGGGATGACCCTGCAGTACAAAAAAATAAGGGAAGAAAAAACAATTTTCTTATTAAAAAAAATGTCATTTTTAAGTACTTTTCTGTTAATTTCAAGTGAATAAAGGGAAAATATTATGAGTTTTTTCAACATTACCACACTTCCGTAGCTTGATTCCAGAGTATGTGTGTGGTTCCATAGTTAGACCTGCAGCACCCACGAATGTTGTGTGAAACAGCTTCCCACAGCAGTTGATTGTCCACAAGAGCAAATAATACTGCCTTTGTTGCATCACATTTTCAGTCAAAATACTCTTAAGTGTAAAAACAAAACTTCTTTCCAACTTAATAATACATGGGAATTCGATAGAATATTCATAGCAAACAGATTATAAATTCTGGATTTGCTTGAAGCTCTTACTGGTCATCCATGTATGTAACATCTCTCAGAAAACTTGAGAATTCCATCACTCCAGAACAATGAAATTTTCAAGTTTTCCAAGAGATGTGACATGGATGACCAGTAAAGAGCTACAAGCAAATTCAGAGTTTATAATCTGTTCTTTCCAACTGTTTGCAGACCTCCACCTTTGTATTGTATTATGTTTTCCTATTATTAACACATTTCTGGTAATTTTACCAATAGACAGCTTCTCTTGACAAAAGCGACGCCCCAAAAATGTCATTTTTCTTTAAAGTGGTGAATAATCCATAGAACCTATATTTATAACTTTTTAAACAGATAATCCGCAGATCATAATGTGAAAAATATGGCACATATAAAATTCGTGAATGCACTGTATCACATTCAGATTTTTCTTATATTTGTGAAATAAACCAGCTATAAATATTAAATACAACATGAAGATTTTGAGTTTTTATAATGATAAAGTATAAGCAATAAACACTCAAACATAAATAATGACAAACCAGTATGAACCAAGTTTCTGTCTAATCATGGACAAAGTTGCAATACACTTACGTCAAGGCACCAGCTCGAAGCTCTCTCAGTCTCTGTTCCATCCTGTCAAGGCCCTCTAGCTGCCTTTGGCGGTTACGCCTTGAATTAGGTCTGATATTAAATGCTGGTTTCTGGTTTTGTTGCTCATTTCCTTCTTTATAAGGCATGTCTGACACATGAGAGTCACAATCAGAAGCAGGTGAAACAGAGTTCATATCACAGTTCAAGTCTTTGGTTTGAGAAGCAGAATAAGATGATGTTTGAGGAACAGACAAAATAGATGAATTGTTACTATTATGTGTTGTAACACAAGATGGCCCAGCCTGATTCAGTAAGGCATCAATTCTAGGAGGGGATGTACGTTTTGGTGATGAACAGCTCGCCAACTTTTTTGCAAAGTCTTGTGAATGAAAATCATCCTCATCACTACTTGAAGTTCGACTAGAGGAATTTGGCTGGTGACGCTCAAACTGTCGTTTCAAAATTCCTTTTTTGCCATTTACACAATGCTCAATGTCAACACTCTGTTGAGATGCAAGCCTAGAGTCCACACTACAAAAACAAGCAAAATTTACATACTTGCATGTATTTATATACATCAACAGCAAAACATAGTATTACACCAATCAATGTACTACAAAAACATTTGACACTAATAATATAAACATTTTGAAGAAATTGAGTAGATGTATAATAATTTAATGCTTCTATATATTCTGCACTTTAATTCAACAAATCAGTGTTTATCAGTAATTTAGTTATTTTAACATCCAATGCAGAACATACAAACACTTAATCATAGATGACAAAAAACCATAAAAATAATTTATGCATAAACACATATTTCTGTAACTAATGCAATTCAAGGAAGAAACTTAGATGTGGAAATAGATTGAACATAAATTTTCATCTTAACTAGAAGTTTTACTGATTATTGACCAGTGGTCGGGAACTAATTTTCAAAAGTAGTTAGCTACAGTTACAATTTCAGAAAAGTAGTTTGCCACCAATAAAACTACTTTTCCTAAAAAGTATTTTCACTACACCTACATCTTAAAAAGGAGTTTTGCTACAACTACTTCTTGAAAATAGTTTAAAACTTTTCTTTTTTGAACATAAATACAAACATCAATGCATATATGAATCTGAGGAGTTTTTAGACCTAGAATTATACAAAAGTACCTTGGAGATTAGTAAATGTTAAGTATGTGATTATCTTTACTAGTTACATTGTAAACTGTAACAAGTGCAAAAACAATAGAGACAAAACTGTCATATTGGTCCTTTTATCTTTCTAAGCCTTTACAAGGGATAAATAATATTGTTTTTTGTTTTTTTGTTATTTGTGTAAACGTTGCAAAAATGGAAATAGTGTAATAATATTTCCATAGAGGCCAAGGCCTGCCTTAGAATGAAGTTTCACACCTGTGTCAAAGTATGACATTATCTTTGCTAGCTGTGTACACATATGAAATATAAAAATAATGGAATAAAAATATCAAAGAAAGACCAAAAGGCCTAGAGCCCAACGAGTAGCTGACTTCTAAACTTCTAAATGCAGTATGTAACATGTTATTATTTTTAGTAGCTATTAAAAACTTTTCGAATATGAAAAAAGGGGAATAAATATTTCTAGAAAATCCTTATGGAGCAACAGCCTGGTAAAGAAGGCTCAAGGTAGTTAATCAAAACCTGGAAAATGTAACGATGGCGTCAATGGACGTAAAAGCGTTATACCCAAACACACCAGTAGAACTGCCCATCGAGATAATTATGGAACAACTCAAAAGCAGAAAAGTGCTAAACTTGACCCAAATGAACGAACTAAAAACAACCCTATATTTCATCAATGAAAACAACATTTTCAAATTTGGAAATTCTGTTTAGAAAACAATGCTTTCCCGAAATTCAACGAACTAAAATTACTAAAAAGAAATAAAAATCGGGAAAAACAATTGAGGATGGAAGAAGCAATTTTAATATATAAAAATAAAAATAGAGTATGTAACCAGAACGACCCGGGCACGTTGTCTAACCTATGGAAAGAACTTATTAGACAAGAAAAAGAGCAAAAAAAAAACACAACAGAAAAGGAGGAAAGACAACGATAGAAGAAAGTAAAGGAAAACAAACAGATAGCATATTGAAAAAAAAAAAAAATGTCCAAAGAGGAAGCATAGATGGCGACAGGGTAGAAACGATCAAACCGCGTATCCGAGACGAACGAAGAATGGCAACGGGGATTAGCAAACCCCAGTAAGCGAGAAGGCAACCACAAGCAAAGGTGCAAAATCGCCACGCTCCTTAAGATGCCCAAAGTTTTGGGCGAAAAATTTCGAGCAAAGAAAAACGGTAAAAGTTGGTATTAACGGAACCTAATCTAAGTTTAGTGAAGCAAACCTGCATTAAACGAGAATAGCGCCAAGAACAGCTATACCTGAAATGGACGATTGGAACGATAACATCAGCGACAACCGGACCACGTACAGGAAATGCAAAGGTAAGCATTATCTAGCTGAAATCTCTAAAATAGCTGAAGTAAAAAAAAAATCACTAGTACTAATTATGAAGAGTAAATCTTGAACATATGTTAGAAGTAGAAAACTTACGATTCATCATGATGAACTATTGGTGGAATCCAAACTCGAGATGGTACTCTCAAAAGATGTGGTAATGATGATGGAGACATTTGAGATCGTTGAGTTTTACTCATAACAACTACTTGATTTCCCACCTATAAAAATGAAATGTTCACATATTATTTCACATAACATGCCATATATATAAGACTGTGAACATCAACCCCAAAAAATAGAAATTTTTTACATTGAAAATCTAAACATGAAAAAAGCTGCAGAGAAAGTTTCTCTAGAAAAATAGCTAAAAATTAAAAATGTCAGAAGAAAAAATACAAAACCAAAAAATGCAGCAAGAGCTGAATTCATGAAACATTGTTACAATATTTGTGTACATCATGCAACTTTTTTTCCTATGGTCTAAGCTTTTATTTGGAATTTCTGCTAATCTGTCCCTTTGTTGTCAGGTTGGCCTGTATGTTACATAAGCATTCTGACATTTTAGCAAAAATTATGAGTTTGCATTAATGGGCTTGTGTTATTTTTTAATTACATTCTCATATAATTTGTGTTTTTGGTGGGGTTTAATAGAAGCCAAAAAAAAAAATGAAAAAAAATGTTTGGGTTGAAGGAGGGATTTTCTTCATCTTGATAGGTTCAGGGATCATAGCATACTTCTGGAAAATTTTAGGTAGGAATTTTAGGAATTTTTAGAAAAATTTTAGGAAAATTTTAGGAGTGTATTTCAATAAAAACTAGATGTATATTTGTATACATCTAGTAAAACAACTTTGTATACATTGTAAAGAGTTTGCTTCACACCCTTCAACCATATATACTGATAGACTGCGCATGACATCAAAATTTCTGGCTCCAACATAAAATCACATGACAACAGTCAAAAAGATGGGTTACACCTGCTGTGCTTATGGTTGCTCTGAGCGATATAGTAAAGAAAGTTCTATGATTTTTCATGGGTAAGAAACGAATTAAATACCTAAGTCAATAAAGTTCAATTACTTAACCAGAAACTTGCAGCTATTGATATAAAAATATAGTAACTTAAGAAAAAAATGGAATGCATGTTCCAAATTCTTCGCAAATGTTCATCACATTATAAATCACAAAATGTAAACAACCCGATCATGCATGTATATAGCTCATAAGTAAACTTACCTGAAGAGTTTTCATTATATATGAGGCACATTCACATAATACACCGAAAACACTGAAGTTCTGCAGCGTAAATTAGTAATCATAACAGCATTTTTACACGAAATTTGGAGTCTGATGATGACGTGCCCAATGTTTGAGCCATGGCGGCTTTGATGCAGCTATTGCCAATGTGCAGTCCATTAGTATATATGGTCAAAGTTCACACCCAAATTTTTTGCATAACGTCTAATGTCTAAAGTTTAAGTATGATTTACTTCTAATGTTCAGTTCTTATCTTTTCACGTGTTATTATCATATTCAAGTATATTTACCACATTCAAGTTTCACTTTGAACATTAATATGCTGTTGAACCAGAAGCAATTCACGATTTTCACAGTAAAGTTTTCAGGTTTCACATTAAATTATAATATCCTAAAAAGGTAATTGAAAACCAAGAACTATGTACAATTGTTCACTGAATTACTTTTTTCATATTATTGTTTTAACCTTTTCCTGATTAGCCTATCTTTTTCTGCTTCTACCACAACTAATTTACTTTCAGTTTTCTTTATTTCAGCTGAACCTTGTATGATCAAGTTAGAGGCAACTGCTATTTCAACAGTATTTTGTTTTTCTACAGCTTTTCTCATTCTTTCTGTTCCCTCTTGAATTATTGCTAGGGAGGCTTCTTTATCGTTTTTAAGTCTATTTATTTCTGCATCATTTTCTTTTATTTTGTCATCAAACTCAGCTTTTCTTTTTTTCTCTAGCTGCTTTTCTTTATTTTCCCTCTCTTTCTGCTTCCTTTCTTTTACCTTTTTTGATTCTTCTTCCTTCAGCTTATCAACATACTCTTTATAAAATTTATGTGAATCACGAACACTATTTAACAAATTTCTTGTTATGGGAACTTTACTTACACATCCATAGTGTTTAATGGCCCCTTTAACTATTCTTAATGATGTTATAGTTGAGTCTTTTAAGTTAGCCTTGTCCTTCCTTAACAGAGCAGTGTTAACCGAAAATCCCCTTTCTGCATCAGCATTACCATGAGGTAAAACTAAAATTGACTTTATGAGTTTAGCAAGATTTGAGTATTTTTCTTTTCCGCTAGAGTCTTTAATACTAAATATATTACACCAGTAATGATCAATCCGCACTGGAATATGCCCTTCCTCTGAAAATTTCACTAGTTTATCTAGAGTTGGCTTATCGCAATTTAAAAGTTTCCACTCTTCTCTTACTCTATCAATTTGTTCCTCAGAAAGATGCAAAACACTTGAAATTCTGGTTATTTCCGAAAGTTCTTCAGTGACTGAAAGTTGAGTTGACTCTTTCTTTGGTTCTTTTACCTTTAAAACTTCTATGTCTCTTAGCTTTTGATTGCAGAATGGCAAATTTGACTTTAAATATTTTGTGGTTGCAATTAGTGATGATCTTACATCTAAGAGAAATAATTTCTGCCTGGTCTCCTGAACATTCCTGAGGAGATTTTTTGTCTTCATACCAACTTCTAACTCCCCTAGTTTTTTCCATGAATTTTTGTTTTCAAAATCTACATTCTTTAGGTCTTCTCCAAATTTCCCTGCTATAACATCATCTTGGATAAACTGAGCCATAACATTCCTCATTAAAGTATTTAAATCAGAATATAACTGGTGTATTTTTGGTTCTTCACTCTGATAACATAATGAAAACTTTTCAAAATTTTGGTGTGAAAATGAAATTAATGCTAAATAGCAAGGAGTAAGCTCATTTTTCAGGAAACAGTGAATTCTTTTATACCTTGCCGAATTGCGCAGTTGTTTTTCAAATATTTTTTGAGATGGCAAGAAGTTTAAAAAATATTCTGTAATATTTAGCCATTGATCCAAGAGCCTCTGGGCTACAGAACCAACGGTTAACCATCTGTTGCTGACATGACGCAAAAGAAATTTGGCAGTGACCAATGTTATATCCTCGACAGATTTATAACCCTCTCGTCTTGCAGCACTACTCTTTAAAAAGTAATGCATATCAGTAGCAAATTCGTCAAAATCTATATTTAAGCTTGTCAAAAAAATTTTAAATGCATTACTAACAACATGCAGGTTGCAAAAACCTAGTTCCAAAGATTTCTGGCCTGTTTCTTGTTTTACAACTTCATTGAATTTGCGTAAAAAGCACTTATTTACATTTGGGCTGTCCATGGATACACAAATAATTCTGTTCAACGAAATATTGAAGGATGATAACACATCAAGAATTTCTTTTAGCAAAATATCTGCTGTTGCATGACCCAGAAAAACGCTTGTTAGGTATCGGCAAGAAACTGAATTTATTTCTGAAGACCAGTACCTGAAATACACATCCAACTGCAGTTTCACTTGTGTATTTGTAGTTTCATCAAATGCTATAGTAACCTTTCCTGGGCTACTAGATGCAATGTCTTTTTTCAAATCCTCTTCAAAATATTTTGACAATCCATGTGATATCACATAAGCAACTTTTTTTCTTTAAGTTGCATTTTGGCTGCAATAGCAGAATCAGGAAACATTTCTTTGAAAAGTTCAACTGTTTCAGTGCATGAAACAAAAGACATATTGTCCTTAGCAACTTTCATGGCCCATAATGCTTCGGCTTTAGCCAACTGTAAATCATGACTCAGTACTTCACTAATATTTGTTTTGGGCTGAAGATCCCGTCCTCCAAAGGCTTTCAGGATGGACTTATTTTGAAATTTACTTTGAAATTTCTGCAAATGTTTTTTTCCTTTATGATGCGCTTTTACTTGTGAAAAGCCACTATTAGAAATGTTGAAAATTTCTGAACACAATATACACTTAGCAGAAAATATTGTTTCAGTTGCAGAACACCATTCTTTCAACTTCACTCCGTCCAATTCTTTGGCGAGCCACGCATCTTGAAATTTCGTTTTGGATTTAGGCATCTTAAACACTTGTATTACTAACCAGAAAATGAAAGGGAAGTACAAAAACACGTTCCAATATTGCAAAACCAGACAACTTCCCGAAATTTGGCTGCGAGGATGTCAGAAGATATCAAAAAAAAAAAAAAAAAAGCAGGTCACCACTAGAGAACTGAACCTGCACACAGCACAGAGAACACCATAAAAGACGTAAAACCAGAAACTATCATACGCATCTCACGCAAGTTCAGTCAAAGCGAGTCGGAGCCGAGATATATTGCGCATCGAAGGTCGCTGTCGCCGACGCATGATCGAAGGTCAATGATCACATGCTCTACTGCCTGCCAAGATAATACTCAGCTACCATCCCATCGTCATTACCGGAGGTTACGGAAGGAGACCACATGTTTCCTCTTTGCTTCCACCCACCTGCGGTTTACAATAACAAAACATCAGCAGAAAGAGGAGGTTCCACAAGGCATGTACAAAAATAAAGTACGATCTTCTGCGTGCCACGGAGTTCGTCTGCAAAGCGCAAACCAGGGGTGAAAATGACCCCTCCCCTTTTCCCTTAGATCTCTTGTTACTCTCGAAAACTGTTCGAAGGCAAAAAAAATGGAACGCCCGCCCCGAAGCAAGTGCATCTCGATGGCGTCATTTTTCCCTCCCTTCAGCAGCACAGCATATAGGCTGTGTTTCTACAATAACAGGTCTTTTTACCTTACCGTAATGGTAAATTTATTGGCGTTAATAACGGTTGTGTTTTTAATAAAAATAAGCTTACGAAAATTTTAGGATGAATAGCAAATTTTAGGTCTAATTTTAGGAATTTAAGGAGGGTCACAAAATATTAGGAATTTTAGGAATAATGTGATCCCTGTAGGTTAATTTTGAGAATGACACTTGAGCCTTTTATACATCTGTGATATAGCAGAAACCAACATTCAACTAGGTCTCTTTGGAAATGAGAAAATAGAATCTTTGCTTGTCCTTGAAAAAGCTACAGATCACTGTTTACAATATTTCCCACATTTTTTCCCAACTTGCTTTACATTGTCTTTTGTTAGTGAACTAACTATATGCCTGAATTCTTTTTAGTTTGCGTAAATTTTTCTGCAACTGTAATTTTTTTTCTGTTTTTTCTGGCATCTTTAATTTTTTGTTATATGTACAGAGACAGAGAGAGTGCTTTACAACCATTTAGGACATTTTTAAAGTTTTACGCGAATTTAGCAAATTTCTAATACAAGTCCCTATTTTTCTATTATTTAAAAACCTCATCAGTTGAATGAAATTCTATCAATACATGTGGTATGTGCACGCACACACACTCACACTATTTTTTTTTTTTATGTGGCAGGTTTTAAGATCCAGTCATGCTAGTTTATATGAAAGTAAAAAAGGATTGTTGTAATTATCATTTATAAGTATTACGTATGTACATACACTTGTTATGTTGAAATTTTGAGAAGTTATTTAACAAAAGAGTTTTTTTATGCTAATATTGAAATTTATATGGAAATTATAGAAACTTTGAATTTGGGAGATGGGTGGATGCATTTCGAAACAAAACTGAAATTTTGAATAAGGCAATGAAACAAAATAGAAAAATAAAATGCACCACTGAATTTGGCAACTCCCAAAAGTTACTATTGTATTGTTTGCATTTGCTGAGTAGATACACCTGAAAGGGTAAGAAAGGTAACTATTGTTTGCATGTGTACCAAATTTGTAAACACTAAAATTTAATGGTATACAATGTACACGTGTAAATAACCTTTTGGAAGTGGCGACGATCAAATTAGATAGTTAGGACAAAACATTGATTTTACCACAATAACCTAAGATTACTTTCCCATCTCAGTCATTGCTGAGGGGAATGCAGTTGAACCATGTGATGAAAATTTAAACTGAAAATATCTAAAACTTCACTGCACTAAGGTTTAGGTTTTCGAAAGGCCACTTGGCCTATATTTATTGTTAAAACTTAACAAGAGTGAGATTAAATTTTGGACACAATTTCAAATGCGGCCACTGGGCCCTAAAAAAAATAAACATCTGACAGCTTAGTTGTCTTGGATGCAAATATCGCACCAGTCACAGTACCAAAACAAAATATAAATACCAGAATTTCATTGAACTACACCGCACAGCACAAACACTTGCTTTAACATGGTGTGCGACTTAAGTATGTGGAAGGTAAATCTCTCTCGAAAAAAAAAAAAAAAAAAAAAGTATTATATATATATGTTTACACTATGCTGTTCTAATTGGTCGAACCAACCTTCTCAGACCAGTCTTCTGAATTCACCTTTTAATTTTAAACTAACATATCAACTGCCAAAATTTTACATATAATGAAAAGTTATTCTATACCAGGTTCTACACTTCCGGGACAATTTGTCTTAAAATCAACAACCTTGCCTTCAATCAACATTTGTCTTAAAATCTACATATCCGAACCATGTAGCATTACCTGACACTGAACCAATTCTAGACACTATACAAAACCCAATACACTAAATACTCTACTCAATTTACTCACAAGTTATCATTAAAATCCAACTATTCAAAAATTCTCCACTATAAGTCCTCTAAATCTACCAGCACCCATGTAGAACTAAACTCGGGCATTAAATCCAAACAATCACCTCATTCAACGAATTCCACTTGCCTCGAAAAACACTATTTCACTGCAGGAACAACAAAGTTTGAGTCTAAAGGCGAGAATGGGTCGTGAATCCATTCCCAGCCTATACAGTGTAGGGAGCAAAGTGCGACCTAACCCTTTTTGTTCCTTCACTCTGATTTGGGGACAATCCACATCACTCCCTCTTGTAGGTACCACCTCCTAGGGGCTAAAAGAGTTTACTCGGGCAGAAAACAAATCCCCAAATTTGTTTTGTGCACCCTTTCAGGCCCGAGGCATGTCTACATAGGGTAAAGTATCCCACAAGAGTTCACTTGCCCCCAAAATATCTCTTCATCTATTTTCCAGAAAATTCAATACATCACCTTTTTTCCCAGAAAATTACTTCATATCTTCATTTTCCCAGGAACACACTTTATGTCCTTATTTTCCCAGGAACACACTCCATGTCCTTATTTTCCCAGGAACACACTCCATGTCCTTATTTTCCCAGGAACACGCTCATTTCCCAGAAAATTACTTATCATTATTTCCCAGGAACACACTGTACATACTCATTTCCCAGAAAGCTCAATAACACCATACTTGACACACTATACCCAACCGGAACAGCATTTGGATGCCACGAGGTATCTTAACATCACTGCAAACCATGGATACTTGTGCATGTGCTTTGATATTTGAAATTCTACAGCCAACCATTGGTTTACTGGAAATTGATAATGTTCATTATGAATACCCCACATATTGGAGACCTGTCCAATACTCAAGGTTTAAATTAGCATGCAATACTGTAATAACATATTACAGTATTGCGCGTTAATTTAAAACTTGGGTATTGGACAGGTGTCCAATATGCGAGGTATTCATAATTTGAAGTACATGCATTAGTCTTCAAGTGATCTCTTTCACGGGCAATTAAGAGTACAAAATGTATTTTCGTAATCTATTTTCGAAGCGAGAATTAAAGGCAATTACTGAATTTAAGCGCATTAAAATTAAAATTTTTAAAGTTCAGGAACGGTTTCTTGTGACATGCAGGGACTTTGGACTTGTCCCCAAATATTTGTGAATTACGAATAAACCCGTGAATAGAAAGGATTGTGGTATTTTACATACATGCCAGCAAAAAAAAAAAACTTAGCAATGAAATTATAGTTAAAAGGAAGCAAATTTTTAGATTAAATGCTCAGTGTTTTGAATTATGGAAGTTTATATGCAACTCAAGCTATGCTCAATTCGCTGGTATATGGAAAGATCGTATATTGGATATAACTTTCATCAAAATGAATGAAATTGCTGAAAAAGAAGCTAATAACAATTGTGTAACCGTAGATAAAAAAATTACATGCTGCTTTATTTGATGAACAGAAATTAATTAAGCAACCTGTAAACGAATTTAATGTATATAAAAACCTTTCCGATGAGAATTTGAGCTATTCACAGAAAGCAGTGTTGCAAAAAGGAAAGAAGTTTGCTTTTCCACAAGAACTTCCAAAAATGAAAGAAATTATCCCTTGTCTGAAGTCTCAGAAATATAACTGGTTCCGAGAAAACTGAAGTTGAGAATAAACTATACAGAGTGATCTCAAAAGAATTTAATGCAAAAAACAACAAACATTTTCATATAAAGAAAAAAATTAAAATATGAAAAAAAAATTGCTGGAGCTAAGAGATGACCTAGATATCAAATTCTGTGAAGCAGATAAAACTGGCCAAATTATTATACTTATCACTGAAGAATATGATCAAAAAATGGCTGCTGCAATAGAGGAGTTAAATTGTACTGAGATACATAGGGATCTAACAGATGGCCAAATTAAATTCTTGGCCAATATAGAAACCACAGTACATTACCCGATGAAATAAAATGCTCATTTCCACCAATAGGAGCAAGCATGCCAGGTATATTTGCAAAAGTAAAGACACATAAAGAGGATGCACCTATGAAACTGATTGTGTCAAAAAAAAAAAACTCACTATTAATAACATTGGAAAAAAACATATATAAGTTTCTGGCACCTATTTTTATGAACAATAAATTTACAGTTAAGAACACTTATGAATTTATTGGGAAAATTAAAAATGTAAAAACTGAGTTGAGAGATTTTTACATGGCAAGCATGGGTGTTAAGGCCTTGTACCCAAGCACTCCTGTTCCTGAAGCTATAGAGATTATCATTAAAAAATTACACTCTCTTAAAATATTAAATGACACACAGATTTATGAGTTCAAAAAAGTTTTATTCTTTTTGTATGAGAATAATGTTTTTGCATATGATAACAAAAATATACAAACAAAATTCAGGTGGTCCAATGGGCTCACCATTGTCAACTCTGTATGCGGAAGTTGTTATGAATAATATTCAAGAAAACATCCTGCATAGTATGGAAGAACAGCTAGAGGTATACTGTCGATATGTGGGCGAAATTTTCATTCTGTCAAGGCTGAATGAGGAAGAACTGAAACAATTAGCCCAAAACTACAGCTCTTTGTACCCAACAACTGAACTCACTGTAGAAATTGAAGAGCAAAATGTAATAGCCTTTTTAGATGTTCAAGTAATAAAAACCAGAAATAATTTGCAATAGAGTGCACCAAAAGAACTCATATGTTCCAGTATTGATTCCTTTCAATTCAACATACCCTCGTACGCAAAAACGTAATAGCTTAAAAATCTTGATCAAGAGAGCATATACACACTCTGCAAATGATCAGTTTGTAAATGAAGAAATTGAATTCATAAAAAAGTGCTGATAGTTTTGGTTATCCCAAACAATTAATAAAAAAATGGAATATTGAAGTACAAAATAAAATGAATTATAATGCTGTTGAAATTAAAAAACAAGTCAAATATGTTAATGGTAACCCATATGTTAAAGGTGTGACAACAGAAATCAATAAGATATGTAAAAAATATGATGTTCAAATTGGAGGCAAAGTGAGTACCATCAAAAACATGATGTTAAAAAATGACAATATCAGCAAATTAGAGAAAACAGACGTGTACTCAATTCCTATTACAGAAAATCCTCCAATGTCATACATACACTGGCGGAAAGTGAAAAAAGAACACCAAGAAGGAGACGTCTGATGCCAATGAAATTTATACAGCATAATAACGGAATACAGAGGATAACGTGATGAAAACATTATGGCAAAATACAGCTGTATTTGCTGGTAAACTGAAAAATAACATTTCCATGTAACATGGTTAGTACGAGGTTGAACCGCCATGAACTGTGTCACACTGTGCAATTCTGGCACGGAGTCTCGTGCAGATGTTGGACGTAAGTTTGGGGTATTGAATTCCAAGCATCCTCAACCTGGACGGGTAAATCGGGGATGGTCGTGGCTGGCCATGGAGACCGGATAAGTAGTTATCCCATAAAATCCCACATGTGCTCAATGGGGGACAATCCGGTGAACGTGCAAGCCATGGAAGTTGTCTCACACCCTGAAGTGCATGTTGCGTTGCACGCGTCGTGTGTGGGCGTGCATTATCTTGCTGGAAAACACCACGATGGACCGACCTTACAAATGGCACAACAATGGGCTGAATGATGTTATGGATGTAGGAGGTGCTGTTTAACGTACCCGGTACAAACACTAGTTGTGTACGGGAGTGATAGCTGATTGCTCCCTACACCAGGAGACCAGGTGTAAGCCCTGTGTGTCGCTGGCGTATGCAAGAAGGGTGGAGATGCTCCCCTGTGCATCTGCAAATACGCATACGGCCATCGGAGGCTCCCAAGCAGAATCTGCTTTCATCGCTGAACGCGACAGATCGCCATTGCATTCTCCAATGCAGACGTTGGTGACACCACTGCAGCCGTTCCTGACGGTGGGCTGGAGTCAGAGGTACACATGCCAGAGGCACACGTGCACATAGTCCTGCATCCAGTAGACGGTTGCGGATTGTTCGCACAGTCACCTCAGGTGCAACGGCAGCTCAGATTTGCGTCGCAGTGGATGTTCTGCTTGACAACGCCGCTCTTCTTATGCGTTGATTGGTCCGCTCATCAGTCCGTCTGTTACTCCCGGTTCTACGTCATCTCGTGTGGGAATGTTCCTCGGACCATCTACGCCACCATCGTACCACCACTGATACTTCCCGTCCAATTCGCTCCGCAATACGATGATACGACCACTCGGCCTCGCGGAGTCAGACTAGACGACCTTGCCCAAAGTCCGGTAACTTCCGAAATCGTACACGTCTTCCATGTCCAGGCATTGCAGCTTCTTCAGGGTCTTCGCACGTGTCCGTACGCCGACGACTGATTACATTCACTTTGCCGTACTCCTTAAATACCACCGACGATAATTTGCATATTATGCCGTGCTGTGGCGTAAGCGCCCACCGGTTGGTCCCGAAATTAACATCACACCTGTGTAAGCTCGACCCCATTAACATATGTAAATTTCATGATCGTCCGCCAATTCCTTCTTGGTGTTCTTTTTTCACTTTCCACCAGTGTATATAGGAAGCACCAAAAATAAATTAAAACACAGGTTGAAACAACATATAAGAAACTGGCAGAAAAAGGAAAAAAAAAACCAGCACTCATTCAATACTGTCTGGCCAACCAAGAATTTCCAAAATTTGACAAGATTGAAATAATAAAGAGTTGTAAATCTGAAAAACACCTCAGGATTGCAGAATCTGTGTTGATTGAAAAAAATAGAGACACAGATGTAATCATAATGATTCAAAGGTAATAAGAAACAACTGGAAGAATTTCCCAAGAGTTGAACAGAAAAATAAAAAGATTAGAAAATTGAAATCAAAGCCAACAAGAGATGGCGTCACAGTAGCCAAGAGAACGATGCTGCTTCGAAGGTTGATATTGCCCCGAGAGAGTCACTCACTTGCTCTGCAGATACCGTGAGAATTGGTCAGAGTTTCCGTCCCCCCTGAGGATGGTAGCGGCAAGCTCCAGAAAGTACTTGGGTTAAGGTGTTTGCTGAAGGTGGAGAGCGGCATGGGAGAGCTCCTTTCTTCTATTTTTAAATTAGCTGTTTCTGCTATTTTTAAATTAGCTTTGTGACACTCATTTTTCAAGATACACCAATGAGCCATTACATTATGACCACCCCCAGCCTAGAGAAATGAGCGCACCTGGAGACTGAATGGTGGTGCAGGTAAAGTTTACAGAGCAGTATATATACACCTGAAGTCTGACTTTCGGTTAGTAGAGGGTTCAGAGTCAGAATGGGAAAAGCTGCTGATTCATCAGGTTTGATAAAAGACAAATTGTGATGGCAGGGTGCCTCAGAACTACGATCTCAGAAATGGTGCTGTTTGTCGGTTGTTCAAGTGCCGCTGTAGTGAGCACATATTAAAAGTAGTGCACAGATGGCCAAATGGTGAACCATCATCAAGCCATGTGTCGTCAGCAGCTCATTAATGCCAGAGGAGAGCGGAGACTGTCACACATTGTTCACGGCAACCGCAGGGCCACAGTGCGACAGTTCACCCACAGCTACAACACTGGTGATCAGGGCAATGTGTCACAGCACACAGTTCATCACAGCTTTCTGCGCATGTGCCTGCATAGCCGATGACCCAGCCGGATCCCCATGCTCACTGCACGTCATTGCCAACAACACATGAAATGGGCCCAAGATCATCGAGATTGTACCGTGGATGATTGGAAGAAAGTGGCATGGTCTGACGAATCAAGATTCCTAGCGCATCACGTAGACAGCCACGCGCGGATGCATCAATTACTAATGGAGGATATGGCACCTGGATGCACTGTTGGGCGGAAACATTCCCGCGACAGCGGTGTTGTTATGCTGTAGGCAGTGTTTTCTTGTGACACTTTAGGTCCCATTATCCCAATAGCACAATCCCTGACAGCCGATTGGCAAGTTCACCCATTCATAGCAACTGTGTTTCCTGCTGGTGATGGCTATTACCAACAGAATAATGCGCCATGCCACACTGCCAGAATCGTTAAGGAGTGGTTCAAGGAACATGCTGGTGACTTTCTGTTAATGCCCTGGCCTCCAAATTCACCTGCCATGAACCCAATCAAACATTTGTGGTTCAACTTGGAAAAGCAAGTTCACGCTAAATCACCACCACCCCGAAATGTACGGGAACTGGAGGACCTGCTGTTGACATTACGATACCAGATACCCCAGGATTTCCCATCACCTCCTCATCGAATTGATGCCTTGTCTAGTGGCCACTGTTTTGTGGGCTAAAGGGGGTCCCACAGCTTATTGGGTAGGTAGTCATTATGTAATGGGTCATCAGTTTACCTGTTATTGCAGGGTTGTATGGGATCAGTATGTCAAAGTTTTTGATGTCTCTATTACAGTTGGTTTGTCTATTTTATATTTGAATTCTTGGTAAAGTCTGTTAATGATTTTGTTACTATATCTAAAACTGTTTCCTAGATCTTTTATTTATTGTAGTTCTTTGGTTTCAACAGTTAAGTTGAAAGAGTGCGCAACGGCTCTCTGAACGTAAAAATGAAAGGCTGCAATTTTATATCTCCAGAGATGATGTCAATTGTTCAGGATTATCGAGGGCACATAACATGGTTTTTTGTATACCTCATATTCAATCTTAGAGTTGTTCCTTATTAGTTTGATATCCAGAAATGGAAGTTGATTATTCTTCTCATACTCTTGGTTCGGGATGTAAGGTCAGGTGATGCATAACATCACAGCCTCTCCTTGACAAATGTCAACCCCGCCTTCTTGTGGTGCATCCTGTTCCCACTAAAGGGGCTCTGACGACCGCCAATAGCGGTATAACTATACCATCGGGATTAGAGGAAATGCTATCCCACACTCACCAACCCGCTTGGCCAGCGTGGTGAGTTATGGCCAAACCCCTCCAAAATGACTCCACAACTTAAATCTTGGCCCTCAGTCTCCGGCAGCTGGAATGTACCTGGCCAAGGCAGCGGCCAGTGCGACATGAAGGTAGAGGGTGCTAAGAATCCCCGGAGGACCGGACTAGGCTGCCATCTGATGCTGACCTTGGCTACATATAATGGATGCTCCCTATCTTCTGATTCAAGGCTTCTTGAATTGGAAGAAAAACTACAAAGGATCAAGTGGGACATTGTCGGGCTAAGTGAGGTAAGGAGAAAAGGAGAAGATCTCATTGAACTGAAAAGTGGACATCTCTTCTACTATCGTGGGACAGATACTGGTAGAACTAGTGGTGTTGGATTTATAATAAACAAGAAACTGAAGGATAAAGTTGTAGAAGTTGAAAGTTCCTCTGACAGAGCTGCACAACATGTTATCCAACTCTCGAGAAGATACCAGGCTCAGATTATTCAAACTTATGCACCCACCACAAGTCATCCTGAAGAAGAAATTGAAGAATTTTATGAGGAAATTAGTCATCTAAATAATAAAAGGAAGCAGCACTTGAAGATAATTATGGAAGATTACAATGCAAAAATAGGGCAACAACAACAGAATGAAACTTCAGTAGGTAAATTCGGTCACGGCAACAGAAACCAGCGTGGAAATACTCTCTTAGAGTTTGCAGAGGCTGAAGGGTTTTTCATCTTGGAACTCCTTTTTCAAGAAAAAGCCGCACAGGAAATGGACATGGAGGCATCCGAATGGGACAAGTGAAATTGATTTTATTATGTGTAACAAAAAATTCATCATAGAAGACTGCAGTGTGCTAAACAAGTTCAACACAGGTAGTGACCATAGATTGGTGAGATGTAAGATGCACCTCAACACTAAACTCGAACGTGGCAAGCTCTTAAGACAAAAAAAAAATGTATTGACATAACCAACCTTAAAAAACACCATAATACCTTCAAGCTGGAACTGGAGAACAGGTTCTCTGCATTAGAAGGCCTAACATCAGAAAAAGTGGATATTTCTGAAGTTAACAGAAAAGTAACCAAAGCTCTTATGGAAACAGCAACAAAATTAGCTGGGTCTAAGAACAAGTTGCATGTGAACTAATTTATCAGGAAAAACCAAAATGTTGATGCAAAAAAGAAGAGAGATGAGAACAACTAAAGAAGATGTGACTTCCAAAGTGGAATATATAGAGCTACGCAAGACAGTACGAAAAAGTATTACTGAAGAAGTAAGGAAATTCAACTGTGAACTAGTGAGGAAAGTAATTGAAAACAACCAAAGCCTAAAGATAGCAAAGGGACATCTCAGTAAGGGAAGAAAACAGATTATGGCACTGAGAAAAGAAGATGGTTCTGTAACAAGAAATAGAGGCAAAATTTTGACAAGAGTGAAAGATTTCTACTCCAAATTATATGAAAGGGATGATACATGTACTCCAGACATCAGGAAAGGTACCAGTACCAGAGTTCTTCCAGTCCTCCCAGCAGAAGTTGCACATGCAATCAAGAACATGAAGTGGGGAAAAGCTCCAGGAAAAGATGGAATTACTGTAGACATCATACAAGAAGCAAGTGGAGAAATCGAAACAGTACTCGCCCAAATTTTCACTCGATGCCTTAATAAAGGGAAGATTCCTGAGGATTGGAACAATGCTACAATGATCCTGCTACATAAAAAAGGTGACATTGAGGATCTCGGGAACTACAGACCTATCAGCCTCCTATCAGTGGTTTATAAAATCTTCACTAAAATTCTTTCACACCGCTTTAAGGTGACACTGGACATGGCTCAACCGAGAGAACAAGCTGGATTCAGGAGTGGCTACAGCACAATAGATCATATCCACGTACTGAGAGAACTAATTGAAAGAGCGAGGGAATATGAACTTCCATTGTGCATGGCTTTTATCGATTATGAAAAAGCCTTTGATTCGGTGAAACCATCAGCAGTTACCACGGCTCTGAAATCCTGCGGTATTGAAGATGCATACATTAATATTATTAATAACATCTATGAAAATGCAAGTGCAAAGATTCGGCTGTTTGAAAATACAACACACATAAAAATTGGAAAGGGAGTGAGACAAGGTGACACCATATCTCCAAAGCTTTTTAATGCTACATTGGAAAATGTCTTTCAATGACTGAACTGGGAAAAAAAGGAATAAAGATTAATGGAGATTATCTAACCCACCTTCGTTTTGCTGATGACATAGTCATTTTTGCAACTACCCCATCAGAGCTACAGAGTATGATCCAGGAACTTGCTGACAAGAGTAAAGAAGTGGGATTAAAAATGAACTTTCAGAAGACAAATGTGATGTTCAATGCTTTTACAAGAAATGAAGATTTATCGATTGATGGAGAAAAGCTGGAGATAACAGACATGTATGTTTATGTTGGACAGCAGATATCAAGTAAGGGTCACATTGATGAAGAAATTAATCGGCGTACAAAACTTTCCTGGAGAGCTTTTGGAAGAAACAGCATAATTTTCAAGAGCAATATGCCATTATGTCTTAAAAGAAAAGTGTTTGATCAATGCATCCTTCCAGTGCTTACATATGGTGCAGAGACATGGACCTTAACTAAAAGAGACATACAAAGACTGCAGACAACTCAAAGTAGCATAGAGAGGTGCATGCTTGGTGTAACCAGGAGAGATAAGAAGAGGAACACGTGGATCAGAAAAATGACAAGAGTGGAAGACATCATGATCAGAGTTAAATCCCTGAAATGGCAATGGGCTGGACATACTGCCAGAAGGACAGACCATCAATGGACAGCCGAAATTTTAGATTGGATTCCAAGGGACAGGAAAAGACCCAGAAGAAGACCACATGGGAGATGAGTGGATGAAATTCGAAAGTATGCGGGAGCGACATGGAGGAGACTGGCACAAGACAGACCGTTGTGGAGGAAACTTGGGGAGATCTTCGTCCAGCAGTGGATTGATAATGGTTGACAATGATGATGACTCTCGGTTCAAGAAGTTATTTTATAGCAATTATTGATTTATGTCCGAATGCCAAGCTTTTAACGCTAATGTGAAACAGAAGTATATCATAAGTACTGCAAAATATTTTTATAACTAACAACGACATATTGCCACATAATGTTGTTTAGCTAAGCATAAGTAATGCTTGAACTACAAATGTAAATATTCCCATCCATCATCCAATATGGGAGCTGTGATAATCCTATGCTACGCCTTGAACAGAGACTTCAACAATGCACGCACACAGTATATTGAATTGTATTCCAGGACAGGAGGATAACAGCCATGTCAGGATTGGGACGCTAGTGGAAGGAACAGCTAACAACAAGTTTGGTGGGTTATGCTAGTGGAAAACAGAGCTCCCCTCATACACAGGTGATCAGGAAAGCACCCCCTCCTTTCACTACCGAAGAAAACTCTCACCCCCCCCCACTCCCTGAGGATGCCCACCCCATCTCCTCCCCACCTTCAGATAATTAATTTGACAATCATGACAGGTTTCAAAAATTTTCTAAAGACTGAATTCCATACCCAGGACGGAAGAACGGCACCTTGGATATCCCAAGATGATGAACCTCTGCAACTTATTCCTCTCCTTTTGACCCCTGTGCCACTCTACAAGAGTGGGATAGTCCAGGTTGAGACTCCCTCACTGTGGTATGTTCTTGAAAGAGGCAGCTAACTTCTCCCCAAGGCAATGCCTAATATTTTCCCTGCCAAAAGATAATGATCTGAAAAAATGTGAAGGGAATTCTCACACAATTTGCAAGTGGCAGTACATCAAGTATGCTTTCTGTTGGGAAGGCAGGTTGGCACAATATTACTGTATATATTGGTGGTTGGAGGATGCCAAGGGCAGGTAGTATATATCAAGGGGTGTTTTATATAGTACACGTTTGTTCAGACCCAAGGGGTGGTGTTATGCAAGGTTGGCAGTAATTTGAGGGGGCAGTATATTGAGGGCTGACAGTACATACAGTACATAAAAACTGAGATTATGTCACAAATTTAGTGATCAGCAGAAATAGTACCATTACATAAACACACACACACACACACACACACACACACACACACTTAAAATTAAAAATTGGCAGAATATGTATTTTTCTGCCAATCTGTATTTTCATCAAAACACCAGACAGACGAATTTCTGAATTAGCTGTATATAAGGGCTTTTTGTATCATTCTTTTTTCTGAAATTACCAAAGAAAAACACTATTTTTAGAGCCTTACCCCATAGAAATATAACGTACTTTCAAGTACAAACAAAACCCTCACATATAGCCAATATATTATATATCCAGATATTCAAATCATCTGTACACACAACATATTATTTGTAATGAACAATCTCCTATGGATGGCCTTTATTCAAGTAAAAGAAAATACAGAGAAACACAAATCACATGGATTAAAAATATGCTGCTCAACATAGAAACTGTGACATCATAAAAAAGTTCATGTACACTCACAAAAAATCAGTTGTGTGCATACAGTCATTGTTCTGCTAAAGGATAATTCCTGTCATAATAGTAAAGAAAGGTTGTATGACAGGATTGATGATATCAAGGCAGTGTCGTACCACCAGAGTGCCAGGGATACGAACAAGAGATGTCCTGCAGCTCAGAGCCAGATTTAGACATTCTGAGGCCCTAAGCGCAGTTTGAAGTAGATGCCTCTTTTATTAGTGATGTAAAATTGGATGGAATGCATGTCGGAGTGTGATAAAATAAACATCTTAGTAGTATGGTCGCAATTTTAAACTACTTTATTTCATGCTTTCATTTTGGAAAAAGTGTCCATTATATCATCATAAGCGAGAGAATTTGTTAAGTCTGATTCTATAAACATTGTAGATAGATGAAACAACTTTTTCTGCCTTAAGGAGTTTCTTAAATAAGTTTTTACCCCCCTTCAAAACAGAAAAGGACCTTTTGCCGCTGACACTCGTTACTGGTATTGTAAAAAAAATTTCAATAGTGTTTCCACATTTAGAAATGTGGATCTGAGCCCATCGTTAAGGCATTGATACATATCCGTGGGATTGCTGACACCTTCTTCCTCAATGAATTTTAAAAACTGAAAAATTTCATCTTGAAACTGGTCTATATCAAAGTCTTCTTTGTATGTCTATATCAGTTTTAAAGCAGATATCAGCACTTTGTCACTTGTCATCTGAATGTTGAAAAAAACAGCAAACATGTCTAATAAGTCTTCATAGACTTCTACTCGATGGTGAATTTCAGAGGCTAACGTGTCACATATAACGTAAGCGGTTTCTGTGATGAAATGTTCTCTGCCTTGCAGAACAACTTCGTTTTCTCTAGTCTCGTCAAAAAAATATTTCCATTTCTTCTGTCGATATTTTTCATCTTTAAATTTATGGTTGTCGGTCAAGGTTTTGGCATCTGCTTCTATGGATTGAAAATTACTTCTCAAACTTATAATGAATGCTTTTAATGATTTTAGCAAACTCACAGTTTTCAAAAAAATCATTTTAGGATCCTGCAAATATTTGTTGGTTGCATTTAATCTTTGCAACACTGTATTCCAAAATATGGTTAATAGAGCGGTTTCATACGCCTGGAATTGTTTTAACAGCACTTTCGGTTCTAATCAACATTCTCGTGTTTCATCTTGGCACGATTCATTTTCCATCAACACATTTTGTATGTTTACAAAACTGTTCTTTAATGCCAATGTAGCATCAGCTCTAGCTGGCCACCTTGTGTCACTTAGCAATGATAAGGAGTCAGATGTCAAACAAGCATCTAGAATGTTCCAGCATCGTGTTGACTTTGAAAAGAAGGTGTACAAGCTGTCCACAAAGTAGAAATATCTCATTGCATTTGGGCAGGAATTGGCTGCCAAACTTCCAATTAAGTTTAGTGAGTGACTTTTTTTTTTTTTTTTTTTTTTTTGATTGGAGGTTTAACGACCACCGTGAGCAACTCAATGGGCTATAAGCAGTCGCCCGTCCCTAATTTAGGGTCACTGGTTCCAGGGAAAGGAGAGAGCCAGTGCCGTAAGACAAACACAACATCCATGCCTCACCAGGATTCGAACCCGGACCCCGTTCGGACGAATGATCAGAGGCCATCGCTTAGACCACTGCGCCACCGGGGGCAGCAGTGAGTGACTTTTCACAAGGAATGTAAGATGCAGTGGGATTATGGCTTCTTATTTGGTTCTGTAGTCCTGTATATTTGCCCGACATATTTGCTGCATTGTCGTACTCTTGTCCTCTACACTTTTTAATGCCAAGAGATAAATCGTCTAATTCTTTTAGTACAATTTCTTCTACGTATGCAGCCTTATGCTCGTCGATCCCGACAAATCCAAGAAATCTTTCTTTGATTTCTCCGTTTGCAGCGACATGCCTCAATATAAAAACAAGCTGATCCACATGTGATATGTCCAGTGTTTCGAATCTATTACAATAAAAAAATATGTGGAATCTTTTACTTCTGCAGCAGTTTGAAGTCTCCATTTGTCTCTCATTAAATGAATGAACTCGTCACAGGTATGATGCAACAAATAATTAGTTTTCCCTTGCCCACAGTTTCCGTGCGTTTGTAAATGATGCCTCAAAAAATCATCAGATTCACTCAAATATTCTAAGCAGGTTAAGAAATCTCCCTTTCTTGCAGACTGAATATCATCGCTGCTTGCCCTAAATGCCAATCCTAATTTACTCAATAATTTCACCTTTGCAATGATCCTTTTATAAACTTATTTCCAATAGTTTTGTTCTGCACGTATTTGCTTTGCTGATTTGGTGTTGACGCATCCCATTACTGAACACTTCTTTTTATAAGAACACATGGCTTCGATATGGTCGCAACTACGCTTGTGCTCAGTTAACTTTTTAGAAATATTTCTCCAGTCATTACATCCTGTTTTCATTTTGTTACATACTACAGCTTTCATGAAAAGTTTGCAAACAAAGCAATATACTGATTTGCTTGTGTCCGAGAAAATTAATCACTACTGTTTCTCTTTGGTTCTATTACTTTTGATGCAATAGAATTGCGATTCATTAAAGCAGTTTCTACAATATTCCCAGTCGCAATCTTTATACACGGCTTTCAAACATTCAATATTACCAACATTTTGTGGTTTATTAATAAAATAAAATTCAATCATTTGTTATTCAAACCTATATCATTTGTGTATACACCCGCAATTGCAGTATCTGATTTGATGCTTAGATTAGTACTTACTTTGATTTCCATTTCCTTTGGATTTGCAGATGCAGTCAAGGCACAAATTGTTTCTACATTTTCTCTTTGGCAATCCAATTTGTTTTCTAGACTACCTTCCACAAGTAGTTCCTCATGCACTTGTAATAAGTCCACCTCCGTTGCTGCTGATTCCACTTTTTTTCTCTTCCTGATGTGGATGCATAGGTCATTGCAAAAACAATTCAATAGAAGTTGTTTGGGCTTGATGAGCTTTTGCTTCTAATTGTTTACGTTTACATTTTGATGCACCAGATTCAAATTTGCTTTTCATCAGTTTGGTTGCAAAAAAAATGTCACCAAACGAAGACACAACACAAACTACGTATTCTTTTTTTTTTTTTTTTTTTTGATTGGAGGTTTAACGACCACCGTGAGCAACTCAATGGGCTATAAGCAGTCGCCCGTCCCTAATTTAGGGTCACTGGTTCCAGGGAAGGGAGAGAACCAGTGCCGTAAGACAAACACAACATCCATGCCTCACCGGGATCCGAACCCGGACCCCGTCCGGACGAATGATCAGAGGCCATCGCTTAGACCACTGCGCCACCGGGGCGGCAAAAACAAACTACTTATTCAATGAACACACACTGGGATGATGTGATCGCCTAGTCAAGTCCATTAAGGAAGGCACTTGAGGACGAGCGGAAGGAAGGCAGTTGACGGAGTGACGTGGCAGCCAATCAAAACGGCGTATTTTCTCCCATACTAGCCGTGCAGTTTAGAATGCGGTAAAACAAAAGAAAGTAATCTTTCTTTCGTGAGACGAGAGCCAATCGTCGACATTCTGAGACAGGGTCTCATGAAGCACACATTTGAACTTCAGCTGGAGGCCCCCAGCAAGTGCTTATTGCGCCTAATGGGAAATCCGGATCCGCTGCAGCTGTATCAGGTTCCACTCCACGACAGTGAACCATGTCAGACGTTGTATGGTGGCTGATTGTTAACATCTTTACATGCTGTTGATAATGATGTCACCATGTGGATGTACAGCCATCTGCCATGCCAAAGCACAACCTAGACTTATCTGTGAATAGCACACTCCTCCATTCCATCCAGAGTCCAGTGTCATGGTCCCTGCACCATATCAGGTGATAGGCCCTGGTTGGGCTGGGAGAAGGGATTTTCCCCTTAGAATCATGTTATGCAAACATCAGTGTATCATTTTAGTGGACACCTCTGTACCCAAAGCAGCTGGCAAGTTGTGCTGCAGTACAGTCACCATGGTGAATGGGTCATGAACAGACACATCACAGAGTAGGCAATCATCACAAGCTGTAGTATGACATCTGTGTGTTGTGTGTGATCCACTTCCTTTCCATTCTGTCATTTGGTGCTCTGTGGCATAGCATGACACTCACTGCACTTTGCCCTCCCACATGTATACCTGTGCAGAAATTGCTCATCAACTGAAAGGTAGCTCTTGCATATCAATGATTTTCTGCTGATCTATGCCAGTCAACTGAATGTAGGTATGCTGTCAGCATCTCCATGACATTTCTGATAAACACACTCCACCCTAAGCATCTACTTTACTACGAAACAAGTCTGTACATTCGACATCTTGAAAACCTGCTCAGCCGCAGTATATGTGATTGATCACTACTAAACTTGATCACTGCCTCACATAGCCCACTGCCTCATGCAATCTTCAAGTTGTTATGCAAGCTTCTTTTTGGTGCTACAATTTTTATGTTACAATAAAGAACTTTGGAGACTAAAAGGAAATATTGCAAACCAAAAAATCTACAAAATCAGGCACAAAACTTTAAAAACTAAAAATAAAAAACTAGTATAAATTTTCAGGCACTTTCACTTGCAAAAAGCCTTTAAGTAAAACCATTAAGAAAGCATGTAATAAAGAAAGATTTGGTATAGGACTTAAAGTAAATTCTTACAATCAATTGATTAGGAGAAATTAAGACTCCACCAGTTTATTAAATCAGTACAGTGTTTATAGCATTCGTAGAGTTGTTCACACAAGAAAGAGAGATTCAATTGATATTGGATGTACAAAAAACTGTCTAAAACACAAGTTTAATCAACACATCAAAAACTAGCAGAAAAATATACTGGCTTCGTCAAACTCCGTATAACAACTCAACAACACATTTAAAAAACATTAGGCACATCATCTAACATAAATCAAGAAAGACATCTACATAGCTGAATCAGTAATTTTCAAGAAAACTGGAAACATCAACTGAAACCATAATGGAAATATGATACTACTAAAGCTCTGGGGAGAATCAAGAAAAATAGAAGTAAAAGAAAAATTACCAAACACAGAGGACTTACAGGTTATTTAAAAAGATATACATATTTTTTTTTTCAACAATACAAGATGCTGAAATATAGCACTCTACAGTTTTTTTCCTTTCAGGAAATTTTTGAAGGACTACAATGTACTACACTTATACAAAGTTACATTGCCTGCAAGTGCACATTTTGAATCAGTACTTTTAAACCTAAAAGTTATTTTGACAGAATTTGTATCAGCCGAGTTATATACATTCAATTTTGTAGATATCATTTGCAAAGCCTACTTTTGTTACATACTTTATTTTATCAGTTTTCACAAATTACAAACTAGATAATGAACATAAATCAACTGGATACTTTGCAGATTATTATAACTATGAAAACACTTTACGCTAAAAGCATTGTCAACATATAAAAACTCAACAGACATATCCCACCACAACCAACAATTCATGTATTTGATTGTTTCATTTTGTTTGACTACCAGCTTACATTTCCTAGAATATTAATCATTTTGAAGTTTTAAATGTTCTTTCAATTTTGGCTGAGCAGTTTCAAAAATGGCTTGGCACCTCAGCTATGTCTTTTTGGTTACTGCAGAAGATAACACATTTAAGGCTTCTTTCATTTAAGCATTTCCTACATTCAGTTCTTTTTTAATTTTGTTGTCCACATCATCTAACTTCTCTGAGGTTGATTTGTTTATAGCAACATGTTCTTCAAGAGCTTGTTTTGTCACATTTCTGTTGACAGCATCATTATATCTAGGTTTTGAAACAGCTGAAGCTTTTTTCACATTGCATTCAATTCACGTACTTGGCAATATTCCTTTCTTGCATTTTGCATCTTGTCAATCTATTCCTTTGAAAAAGGTAAATTTTGTGGCTTGGCTCCATACAGTTTGATACTATCTCTTACTGTTTGTTCTACAAGATTTAATGATGGCATGAGGAAGTGGAGAACTGCCTGTCCCCATGACAATCACCTTGAAAGAGAACCAACACTTTATATGTCAGCACGGCCATGAAACACAGAAAGGGTTGTTTTGACCATCTCTGAAAGTGTTGGGTAGGTGCTGTTTTCATCCCCATATTTGATACTGAACACTTTTGCTAAGAATGTATCCATAGACAACCATCTTACAACACCAGAATGATTACTCACATGAAACCACTTATCTTCAATTACTGATTAAACAGATTACATATTCACCTCATCCACAAGAGTAAAGATTCCCTCAAAGTTTGGAAAGATGTTTTATTCATTTCCTCAAGTAACAAACTAGAAGCTTCTTTTTAAAAGTGGGTGATGGCACTGCAGACACTTTAACAAAAGTTTTGATAATGGTAGGTTTTAACATGTTAAAAACAACAGCTATATATAAATTCTTCTCATCTTCTCTAAAATACATTTGCTATAACTATGCACAATTACTACAGTTGAGCACAGATTGTGTTTTAACACCTACTTCAACTTCACCTAGGTAATCTAGTTTCACCTACAAGGCACAAATTACCAAATCACAACCTACTTTATTTCCAAACAACTACTGGCTTTTTGTTGTTGGGAGGTTTAACAACCACTGTGAGCAACTCTAAGGGCTATATGCAATTATCAACTTCTGGCTATAGGAATCTTAACATAAGCATTCTGACTTATTGTGTTAAACAAATAAACCAAAGGCCCTTTGCAATGGAAAAAACAATGAAATTTATCAAACTCTGCAACACAGAGATAATAAACCAGATTTTGTCAAAAAGTACACTACCAAAATGATGCGCCAACCTTCAAAATCTGAAAATCAAGAGATTTTTACAGCTCATAAAATTCCATGAGCACTATTTCTTATAGACATTTTCCAGATGTAGGAACAATTTTCCAGTAGTAGTATTATTGATTAACTGAAAGTTCTAGAGAAAAAAAAAACCCAGCGCTTTAAAAATCAACACCCCCTCTCCTTACTGAAATTGGTTTTCAGGTACGTCGATTCCGTAACATAAAATGGCCTGCATGTTGTTACTTTTTACGAATAAAATAGCAGCCAACTGCTTTTTGTTTCTTCTTTTGGTTGTGCATGAAGACGAAGATGACAAAAAGCGTTGTACTAACATTGCCTTTTGTTACAAGGCGAGGCCAACTGTAACTATTCCCTTCTGTTGTTAAGTGAATTTTCTGCAACTCAACTGTTTATCATCACTTAGAATGCATGTGGCTCTGTTGAGGTGAGGGGTTGAAAGACTGAACTGCAAGGAGAAGGCAAGGCAGCTCCCACCTGTCAATCAATTACTGACCCTCCCCGGCACTCTAGTGCCAGAGCGGGTGAGCTCTTTGCTGAAGGCATCATATGACAATCTGACTGGGAAAAAAAAAATTTAAAGCAAATTTTTTCCATCTCATCTTGGATGATTGGTCAGAAGTCTGTGTTTTAGACCACTGCACCACCAGGGTGGCTTTCTTTTTGCAAACAAGAGAGGAAAAGTATGAAACTAATGACTTCCACCTTGCACTGATGCAGAAAGAAAAAGATTTCACAGGCGGTTCGAAATCATGGTGGTTGATGGAATTTTGACCATCCTAACAGCTAATTCTCGGTGAAAATCAGAAGAATTTGACATTCATCTGGAGCACGGGAGGAAGGGTTGAAAATCCAGTCTCCCCCACCTAAATCCGGAGAGTTGGCATGTCTGAATGAGCAATGACATGAGTTCCGAAAGAAAAACGATACCAAACATGCAAGTTAAACTATTTTTTGCTCAATACATTTTTGTTTCATCTACATCAGGCTGTAGGAGCAACATGAGGCCTTAATATTCATGAGTAAGTTTTCATGCATGTACAGCCAAATCCATGAGCCAGTGTACGAGATCTTATGTTCTTATAGCTTAAAATCCTTTGCACTTTCCCTGCCTGAAAACACTGAAATAATTCACCAATTTCATTACAGGACTTGTAATTTTATGCACACATAGTAGCTTTTGCAGCTCCAAGTACTTTAGTAATCATAATCTTATTTGTTTAGCTTTTGCTCAAGTTAGAACTTTGTGCGTTTAAGTTACGCACTTCCTTCACTTGCTAAAAATTAAATTATTTTCGAACAATGCTCTTTTAAGTTCTAAATGTGCTTCCTTGAAGACACATGCTGAATTAATGTTTTTTTCTCATTTCATAAAAAAATGAGATGTACCACCCAACATTTTTTTCTAATTCCAGAAAAACACAGTATAATATTAACATGTGCATCACCTGTGAAAATACAGTGTAACTTGTCTAATTCGAACGTTTTAATTCGAATTCTTGGTTAATTCGAATGCTTCATTTGGTCCCTTGAATTTTCTACACAAATAATGTTAAAAAAATCCATTTAATTTGAACTTTTTTTTGTTTAATTCGAAGAAAGCCCCATTTCTGTATTCTCAACAATTACCCTTTAAAATGGGTACATACTGTTCTGGAAGAAGTTCCGAGTTCTGGGTGAAGCAATAAAGTTAAACCTAAAACTATAGCCAACTGCTTCGGAAAAGCAGGCTTCCAGCACCCTGATGACGAGTCTCAACTACATCGAGGTATTGGTAGCGAGGAGATCATACCCACTGTGAAGTACTGGAAAGACGTAGGCCGTGATGTACCATATGAGGCTTTTTGAGCATTGATGACAATTTAGCTGCTTGTGGTGAAGCTCACAGATGTGATATCTTGGCTGATGTTATGAATAAGGAGACCTACTGTGTATCTTCAGATGAAGAACTGGAACGACCAGAATTTCCTGAAGAGCGCCTTCCAAATTCAGTAGAGGCCTTGGTTCACCTCCAGTAGTTAAAAAAGTTTGTTGAGGGACAGCAGAATGCAAGTGACTCTCTCTTTCATTCACTCGATAAACTTGAGGAATTTACACTTACCCATAACATCAATTCTAAGAAGCAAGCCAAAATTTTACGGTTTTTTTTTTTTACAAATTTTTTTTAAATTTACCGTACTTTTTTGTATGTTATGAACAAATCTGTTGTTTTTTACAGTACTTGAATGTGCCCATATTTAAACTTGCCTAATTCGAATTTGTCGATAATACGAATTATTTTTGTGGTCCCAACCTTAAGCTTCAAATTATCCAAGTTACGCTGTATATATGTAACCTTATTTACAATACACTAACCTAGGCCATATGCTTCAACAGATTTAATGAACCACAATAAAATGCATATATGTCATATATTTCATCTGTTGGATGGATTGGGAAACAAATTTCCCTGAAGAAATATTTTAAATAACATGGTACGGATATAAATCTTTTAATATTTTTCACTGTATACCATGTTCCCTTCATTCAGAAAACTTGAAAATTTTCATCGTCCTGGAGCGGGGAGATAAAATTTTCAAGTTTTCTGAATGAAGGGAACATAGTGTACAGTGAAATATATTAAAAGATTTATATCCCTACCAAGTTATTTAAAATATTTCTTCAGGGAAATTCGTTTCCCAATCCATCCAACAGAAGAAATATATGACGTATCTCCAACACCGTAATTTCTGACCTACATCCATCCGATACTGGATGTGAGAAAAGGTCTTGAGGCGCTACGATGGAGCAGAATAGCTTTGACTAGCGCAAACATGAAGATTCTCAGATATTTATGTTCAGTTGCTTGGAATTTCCTTGTCCTGGGTAGTGTAATGCCTAGCATGCTAGACCTGAAATCGGGAGGTGCGGGTTCGTTCCCCGCTCCAGGACTGAACATTTTCAAGTTTTCTGAATGAAGGGAACATGGTGTACAGCGAAAAATATTAAAAGATTTAATAAAATGCATTTTATGAAATCTAAATAATAATGCTACACTATACCATACACATGCATGAGATTGACCAGGGGGGAAAGCTGAGCTTCTTAAACTAATGGAAAATTGGAATACGCAGTGAACAGTGAAAAATGTGAATACAGCACATACAGTAAGTTAGCATGAACCATATGGGAAATTATTTACTATAATTTATGTATGTAAATATTACACTGGAGCATATCGCTGTATTCATAACATAAAATTATTTGTTTCGAAACAATTCCAGAAGCTTGCAAGAATTAAAAATATATATCCACTCATATATTTTTGGCAAAACATTATTACACAAGAGATAAGTCAAACTGTTCATTAGCTTAGCAAGCACCTTGATTAATTGAACTTTTCCGAAATGAAATAAAGCTAAATATGTAGCTACTATTAATAGTGGCAGAAATACTGTTCATCACGTGTTTATACAAATAGCATATCAAGCAGAGGTCGACAGGTCATCGGTAATATCAACAAGGAGAAAATTATAAGTAGCAAAATACAAAGGACTTTCCTCAACTTCAAAGATAGGCTTATTTCAATTGTTGTCCAGTATCATCCATACTAGAACAAAATGATCAGTTGATAAGCAATATAGCATAGCAGAAGGTAAAAATGACGAATTCAAGGGAAAGCTGAATTGAAGGTGTGAAACTAAATATAAACACATAAAAGGACGAACTTCAAATGAAATCAGAACTTAAAGTCTCATGAGTAGTAAAATCCAACAAAGGTAAAATGAAGATAAAAATCACAGGATTCATCTCCATTCTACTCTTGCTACGAGCATCCATACATGTTTCAGCATATATTATGCCTTCATCGGTGGATTGAAAGGTTCAGAGGTGCCCAGTCCTCCGTAATAGTCACAGATGTAATTGCAATGTCTCCGAATGATAGGCAATACTTGAACATCAGTGCATCAGGAACAAACCTCTATATCTCATTGCACAGTTCATGCATAGCACCATCTGTGGGAGCCTCGCTGACATATTCATCTTGCTGGTTGGCCAAGCCAAGTAACTGAAGTTTATTTGACTGTTGTTTAATCATACGCTGGTTTTCAGATTCTAAAAGGTATCTCCATGCATGAGGAAGGTCTATAGGTGAATTATTATTACAACATTTTTTTTTTATATTTTTCAATGATCAGAGCTTCTGAAGTGAGAATCTGTCTACGAGATCGATGTGATGTAAGAATTTGGACATTTTCCCAATCAGGTTCAACATCGTGTTCGATACAATGCTGAATAAGTGCTGTTTTGGGCCTTTTCTTTTCCCATTTGTGTAAATGTTCTTTCAATCTCGTCAGGGTTCATACTCTTTTTTGAAAATGGAAATTAAGGAGTTCTTAAGGACCTTCAGGCTATTTTTAAGGACCTTTAAATATTTTTTAAGGACTTCACAATCGCTGCATGCAAATATACACAATATACAAAATGTGAGTTAACTATTACAACATAAATCATTTTAACACAATAAATCAATTTTGTTGAAACTAATGAATATTCCATTGCACAAATATATGAATTAAAATTAGTTCTACTAAAATAAACCTAAATACTCCAACAGAAAAACCAACTAACTTGAAAGTTCCTCATATACATTACTTGCTGGTAATGCTGGATCCATTATTTGTCCTGAAGCATATCTTTGCATCTACAGAACTAACACTCTGCTTCTTCGTATTGTGGTGTGAAGCATAAAATTTATTTACTTTGGAATTTCAATTTTCAACAAATTTTCACCCATTAATTGTGATTATAGGCCCATCTTTGTGGTTTCTGAAACTTTTTAAATTTGCATTTGTTTTTACTTCAAAGTTTATCCGAATTTATATTTTTTTATTAATTTACAAATTCATTTTAACAAAAACAGTATTACAAATACAGCTTAGAATTTCATATGGCTGTGATTGTCAGTCTTTAAATTTTTTGGTATCTTTACCTGTCCATTCAATAACTTAATTCCTTCCATTAGAATTACTTTTACAAATATGTACGGACACAGGCTAAGAAACTAAATGCATTAATTCTGTGGGTGGCATCACTACCAGTGCTGCAGCTTGAAAAATAACACTTTTATAAAAATGCAGCACAGCTTGTTAGACCTGTTTTAGGTTTATGAAGCAAGTAAACACACTATCTAAATCAAATCAAAACATACAAGTTCATCGTAACTTAAATCATATAATTGGAATTGAAAGCCCTAAGTTCAATAAAAATGCTTGCATAAATTTCAAAACTACATTGGCAGAATTCCAAGAATCAAAACTGAACAGTGAAGCATCACTTTCTTTTAAGTATTGATTTATTTATTTTTTTATTTACTACACAGCTTCCGAATTCCCAAATCTGGAGAAAAATTTGGTTTTCATAGATTTGGATGAATAACACATTTTTGTTTGTGTAACTGTTGCATTTTTTTTTTTTAATTCTACAGCTGTAGCACTTGTAGCAACTTCTTCCATACACTTAATTGCAGGTTGATTTTAAACATTTGGCAATAGTGTACAGGTGTAAAAACTGAAACAAACTGCAGTAACAAGACACCTAAGAAATTTCCTTCAGAATTTTTACTTCTATTATATACATCTTTTTTTGCTCTTAAACAAGACAGATGACACCGAATTTTCAGGTGTAATAAGAACGTCTTTTATATCCGTTCTGACGCAAATTAAATTTATCAAAGCTATTCAAAGTTAATGGAACCGGTATGGAAAACAATAGTATCTGACTGAAGAAAGAAGTTTTTCAATCGGGTTTTTAATCCCTCAGATATTGCTGTAAACGGCATCATGAGCTTATGAACTCTTAGAAACAGAGATATCGACAAAAATAAGATGTGACTTTACGTCCCCTGGTGGGAAAACCATGCATTATTTTTAGGAAGAAAGTACTCTCAAAAGGTTTATCCATATGAGCGGTATCGGTCCAAGAAAAAAAAAAAATTTAGTCGAGTTTTCAGGAGCCCAGATTTTAATTCAAATACATCAGAAGCAGAAATTAACACTTATGACCCCTGGTGGCCAAACCATTCTTTACCAAACATTAGAAATTATATGAAAAATATTTTCCATCAGGTCTTGTATGCGATACAGGAAGAATTTTTCAAATCGGAGTTTCAGAGCAGAAATAACGCAGAAAACGCACTTTACCTTTGTGCACCCTAGCGAAAAAGTCTATGAACTTGAAAATTTTGAATTTACAGGGAAAACATTTCGCATCGGAAACACTATCCAACAAAAAAGGAATTTTTCAAATCGGACTACTAGAAGTAGAGATATTGACAAAAATAAGATGTACATCTACGCCCTGACATAGAAAGCATGCATTATTTCAAGAAGAAAATGTTCCTAAAAGATTTGTCGACATGAGTAGTATCGGTCAACAAACGACTTTTTTTGCAATCGAGATTTTAGAAGCTCATATTTTGCTGCAAATACATCAGAAGTGGAAATTAAGACTTACGCCACCTGGTGGCCAAACCATTTTTTACAAAAATTAGAAATTATGTGCAAAAGATTTTCCATCAGGAGCTGTATTCAGTGCAGAAAGAATTTTTCAAATCAGAGATTTAGAAGCAGAGATATAGGGGGAAAGCAATTTACCTTTACGCCCCTAGCGGAAAGTCTATGAATTACTTGAAAATTTTGAATTATATGAAAAACATGTCACACTGAAAACACTATTCAACAAAGAAGGAATTTTTCAAATCGGACTCCTAGAAGTAGAGATATTCACAAAAATAAGATATACATCTACACCCCCTGGTGGAGAAACTGTGGAATATTTTTAAAAGAAAATGTTCCGAAAAGGTTTATCAATGTGAGTGGCATCAGTCCACGAAAGAATTTTTTCAAATGATATTTTAGAAGCTCAGATTTTATGGCAAATACATCAGAAGCAAAAATTAACCCTTACGCCCCCTGGTGGCCAAAGTATGCTTTACCAAAAATTAGAAATTATATACAAAAGATTTTCCATCCGGAGGTGTATCCGCTGAAGAAAAAAAATTTCAAATCGAGTTTTGGAAGAAGAATTATCGGGGAAAATGTAATTTACTTTTACGCTCCCTAGCGGGAAATCTATGCATAATTTAAAAATGTAACTATATCTAAAATACTCTTAGACATAAATGGATTCGAAAGATAAAATAATTTTTTCAATCGGATGTTTAGAAGCAAATATGTGGAATAAAATGTATTTTTGAATTCGACATCATCTGCATTTACGCCCTCTAGCGGCGAAATTGCACATCGTAAAAAAAAACGAAATAAGGGATCATCATTCGCATATTTCAAGCTTCCCAAAGCAAAAAGAATTTTTCAAATCGGACTAATAGTTGCAGAGATTTCGTGGTTACAGACAGACGGACAAACCGATAACATAAGCACGATCTTTTTTTACAAAAGACGTGCTAAAAACAGTAATGCAACTTAACAATGACTGCAAGGAAATTATATTATGTACGTATTCACTTTTTGAGGTCAAACAAAGGATGTAGGCCTACAATGAAATAAATTTTTCAGCTCCTTTTTTGCAACTACTGACATGGTAATTTCTGCCAATTCTTAATTTTTTTCCTTTATTAATTTTTGAAAACTATTTGATTTAAGGAAACAGTTCATATCTCTCATCAATTCCCCTTGGGCGGCAAGGTCATCTGCACATTTCCTCTAATTCGGCAATATTTTTTCTACTTTCAGTTTTTTCGTACTAAGCATTTGCAATTCCTCCTCAATCAATTTACGTTTCTTCCCAGATGTTGCTCGGCACATTTTTTTTTTTTTTTGGCATCTAAATATTGAACATATTTCTGTCTAGCTGAAAAGACAGAAGCTCTAAGCTCTTTACTTAGTACCACATTCCCTAATAAATAACAGAAGATAACGATCTGAACTGCACTGACCCCGCGCAGAGAAATCAAGAAGCCAGCAATAAATCTAATCTAAACCAAAGGGATTTGAAGGTAGCTGGTTGGCAAACTGCCAAAAGCAATACAGAACATGGGTAAACTTTTGCGACATGCGATCTAGTGGATCTAGTGACGTAAAACCATCATCAGTACGCTAATCAAATAAACCAGCTGGCCTGTGTAACACGTGCATTTCTTTGGTTAAAAAAAATAATTACAACCTTTTTAACAACTGAATATAATATAATTACGGTGTTTTCAAGGACTTTTTAAGAGCCCTTAAAAACAGAACAGAAATTAAGGAGTTCTTAAGGACTTTTTAAGGGCCCTTAAAAAGGCAAATGGAAATTAAGGAGTTCTTAAGGACTTTTAAGGACCGTACGAACCCTGCTCGTAATAAGACATCTCTTGGTACCACCGATGTATAGTCCATTCAGTTTAACCTGGCAGTTGGGAAGGATTCACTTTACCAGTTTTAGGGGATGCTTCATATCGTAAGCAGCGTGCTTACAACTAATCGCGCCCAACCCTCTTGGAGCAGGGCAATAAACAATGACAATACGGGGTGGATGGGGGAGTGTTGGCGGTTCCTCCTAATGTTGATTCCCTGTGGTGTTTAGAGCTTCTCCTTCAATGGTCTTTGTGGGAGGGAAAAGAATAAGGCATTCTTGAACATTACAAAAAGACCCTTTCAGACTTCTGTTACTGATTTTTCAAGCTAGCTTTGTAGCAAGCAAGAGATCTTTACTCATGGTTTTTTCTTTTGTTGTTTGTTTTATCTTTTTTTTGTGATACTGTTAATATTATTGCTCACAACTATAGCACTCAGCACACTGAAAGCTGGAAAAGTACTGAAAAGCCAAGCTAGGGAAATTATTGGGAATGTAATAATGTTCATGGAAGAAGAAAAACGAAATGGAGTTCCGAAAGTGGATGTCAAAAAATCCGATGAACGCGTTTCGGAAGCTACAGGAGTTTCACTGATAACTGTTTACATACAAGCGAGGTTTTGTCAACTCCTGGTAAAAGACGAAACAAGAAAGTGCCGAAGCGCGAAATAGATGATTTTGACAAATGCGTTGTGCGCAGAACGGTACATGACATGTATGAAAAAAGGAAATCCCTACTCTTCAGTATTTATTAATCAAATTATGCGACAGTATTGATTTTGACGGAGGTAAGACTACATTGAGTAAAATACTAGATGATTTGGGTTTCAAATATAAGCGATGGAATGGTCAAAAGTTTTTAATAGAGAAACCCGACATTGTAGCGAAACGTAGGCATTTCTTAAAGGAGTTAAAGCGTAATGAAAATCTACCCGTTCCAAAAGCTGTTGTTTATCAAGATGAGACATGGCTTCTAACGTCTCATGTTTGTCCTAAAGGATGGCAAGACACAAGTTGTGAAAAGCCAACTGGACTCCAAGTTCCTTCAAAATGTCTTTCGATTACTTAACTGTAAAAACAAAGTGATAAAGATTAATGGAGATGATTTAATTCATCTCTGCTTTGCTGATTACATAGTAACTTTTATAACTACCCCTTCAGAGCATGATCCAGGAACTTGCTGATAAGAATCAAAAAGTGTACTTCAAAGTGAACTGTCGGAAAACAAAGTTGATGTGCTATGCTTTTACAAGAAATTAAGATTTATACATTGAAGCAGGAAATTTGGATATAACGGATACCTACATTTACCTTGGGCAACATATATCAAGCAAGGATCACTTTGATGAAGAAATTAATCGGCGTATGAAACTTGGTTGGAGAGCTTTTGAAAGAAACATCACAATTTTCAAGATCAATATAATGTTATACCGATCAGCCATTACATTATGACCACCCCCATTCTAGAACAATGAGCGCACCTGGAGATGGAACGGTGGCGCAGGTGAAGTTCATTGAGCAGTATGTATACAACTACAGGACAGACTTTTGGTTAGTAGAGTGTTCTGGGTCAGAATGTGAAAAGCTGCTGCTTTATCGTCGGTTTATCGGAGTTTGATAAAGGACAAATTGTGATGGCACGGTGCCTCGGAACGATACGATCTCAGAAACGGCTTTTGTTTTGTTCCCGTGCCACTGTGGTGAGTATGTATCAAAAGTGGTGCACAGATGACCAAACGACGAACCGTCGTCCAGCCGTGTGTCATCCGCAGCTCACTGATGCCAGAGAGGGGAGCGGAGACTGTCGCGCATTTTTCACAGGAACCGCAGGGCCACAGTGCAACAAATCATCTGCAGCTAGAAAAGTGGTGATCAGAGCAATGTGTCATAGCATACAGTTCATCACAGCCTTCTGTGCATGGGCCTGCATAACCGAGACACAGCCGAGTCCCCATGCTCACTGCACGTCAGTCATTTCCAACTACGCATGAAATGGGCCCAAGATCGTCGAGATTGGACCGTGGATGATTGAAAGAAAGTGGCTAGGTCTGACGAATCAAGATTCCTGGTACATCACGTAGACGGTCAAGCACGGATTCGTCAATTACCAACAAAGGCTATAGCACCTGGATGCACTGTTGGGCGGAAGCAGGCCGGCGGCGTTATGCTGTGGGTTATGTTTTATTGGGACACTTTAGGCCCCATTATACCATGACACCTGCCGGGCCGATGTGCAATCCCCGACAGCTGTCATGGTATCTGAACATCGTTTCGGACCAAGTTCACCCATTCATAGCAACTGTGTTCCCTGCAGGCGACGGCCATTACCAGCAGGATGATGCGCCATGCTACACTGCCAAAATCTTTAAGGAGTGGCTTGAGGATATGCTGGCAACTTTCTGCTAATGCCCTGGCCTGCAAATTCACCTGACATGAACGCAATCGGGCATTTGTGGTTCGACTTGAAAAAGCGGGTTTGCGCTAAATCACCACCATCCCGAAATGTACGGGAACTGGGAGACCTACTGTTGACAGTATGATAAGAGATATCCCAGGATACCTATCGCCAGCTCATTGAATAGATACCTTGCCGCTGTTTTGCGGTGTAAATGGGGTCATTTTTTTTTTTTTATTGGAGGTTTAACGACCACCGTTAGCAACTCAATGGGCTATAAGCAGTCGCCCGTCCCTAACTTAGGCTCACTGGTTCCAGGGAAGGGAGAGAGCCAGTGCCGTAAGACAAACACAACATCCATGCCTCACCGGGATTCGAACCCGGACCCCGTTCGGACGAATGATCAGAAGCCAGCGCTTAGACCACTGCGTCACCGGGGCGGCAAACGGGGTCATACAACTTATTAGGAAGGTGGTCATAATGTAATGGCTCGTCGGTATATACATCATCACCATTATTATCAATCCACTGCTGGATAAAGGTCTCCCCAAATTTCTTCCACAACGGTCTATCTTGTGCCACTCCCACATGCTTTCAAATTTCATCCACCCATCTCCCATGTGGTCTTCTTCTAGGCCTTTTTCTGTCTCTTGTAATCCATTCTACAATTTCGGTTACCCATCGGTGGTTCGTTGTTCCAGCATATGTCCAGCCCGTTGCCATTTCAGGGATTTTACTTTGATCATGATGTATTCCTATCTTGTAACTTTCCTTTTCAATGAGTTCCTGCAGAGCATGATCCAGGAACTTGTTGCAGAGCATAATCCAGAAAAAATGTTCTAAAAAGGCCTGTGGCCTTTTAGAACATTTCTCTCATTAGGTATAACACCTAATGAACAGGTGTTAAACACCTTTTCATTTTAGAAGACCTTTCATTAGGTGTCATAAAATGTTTACAAATGCGAAATATCTAGTTTGTAACTTAAAATTTTCTAAAAAGGCCCATGACATAGTGTTTTTTCTTTTTTTATTTATTGTATTGGGGTTTAACGACCACCGTGCGCAACTCAGTGGGCTATAAGTAGTCGCCCGTCCCTAATTTAGGGCCACTGGTTCCACGGAAGGGAGAGAACCAGCGCCGTAAGACCAGCACAACATCCATGCCTCACTGGATTCGAATCCGGACCCATCTCCGAGGTATGATCAGAAGCCATCGCTTAAACCACTGCGAAACCGGGGCGGCTGAAATCTTTTGATAGCTTATTTATTTCGTACACATCAGTAATTGGGTGAAATTTTTATACATCAAAAATTCGTTTGAATCATGATATTTGGATCACATATTATTTTTCCCACTACTTTGATGTAATTTCAACAATGAACCCGGTGGGGGAAGGGTCAAAGCAGAATTGGACTGGTGTTCATTTTTCAACCATGCATTTTTACATTTTCTTGCTAACACTGATTCGTTTATGAAAAGGGTGTAGGAGAACTGTCCACAAAAAATTTAAAGGGCCTTATAAAAATTTCATTTTTGACCGCATCGTGGACTCGACCCCCAGAGGTTGGTTATCTGAATCATATGAAGTTTCCGTAATTTCGTCTTTTCTTAATTGCGGTTGTTAATGTAATTCTTTATAAAAAAAAATGTTTATGATCTTCAACTCAACAAAAGATTTCAGGATTTACAACAAACTGCAATTAATTATCTGGGGGCATGTACTACTTCAGGAAACCTGTCGGGGAAGGGAGGGGGGGGTAAACACCAAAAGTATAAAATATAAAGAATTTCTGGTCTGATCGGTAGACTTTCAGCATTTACAAGCTATAACTCGAAACATTATCTATTATCTGAGGGCATGTGCCAACTCAGCAAACCTGTTTGGGGCTGGGGGGGGGGGGGTGGTAATACCAAAAGTGTAAAATATTTTACACTTTTGGTATTACCCCCTTTTCTGGTCCGATCGGGAGATTTTCAGCATTTACAACCTACATCTCAACAAACTCTCTCAAGACATGTGCTGACTCACGAAACCTGTCGGGGGTGGGGATACCTAAAATATAAAACAAAAACAAAGTATTTCTGGTTGTAAATGCTGAAAATCTCTCGATTAGACAAGAAATAAGAAAAAAAAACTTATTAAAAAATACCAGCTACTTCACCACAATTACCACAAGAAATTTCACTACACACATGCCAAATAATAGAAAAGCAGGGGATTCACAGAGGCAGTCTGGAGGGAGGGATTTTTCTGTAAATGAACCTCTACGCCAACCTACTCAATCCTCCTGGAATTTCTAGTCGGTTTTGCTTTGATCTCGAGAATGAACAAAATGACAAAAAAAGCAGAATTCAGTGAATCTGCAAACAAATCTCATGTCTACATACATAAATACAATTAAACTAAAATATTATGAGGGTACCAAAAAGTTGAACTGCACATGACAATTGCATATTTTCGAGAGAATAGGTGATTTAGCTAGCAATCCTCTCAATACTATATATAACCCCTCAAAAATAAACTACCGTTTTTTATACTAACAACATTAGTAATCAAGAATTGTTTTTTTTATCTACAAAGGACTTTAATGTAAATTATATATGATATTTCCAAAAATTATAGGGCATAGGAGTTTATAGAAACTATCTCAAAAACTGAAGGAAATACAGGAGCTGGAAAACCCCTATAGATTCATGATACAAAATAACACTGCTGAAATAAAACTTAACCAATGAAATAATCCACACATGTGCAAACACAAAATATGAAGGCTCAAAAAGAGGGAGCATGAGAGAAGTGACCCATTTGTCATCACCTTTTGCCAAACGAAGTCTGAAGATGCCTGATGAGTGGACAGGCAAAATGACATGCAGAGAATGAGAGACCTGGTGTCTGAAAGTGGATGGAAGATAGCATTTCCAACCTTAATATTTTATCAATACAATTTTTTTTTTAAGTTCTTAACTTAACTAAACTGAAGCAGCATGACACAGAAAGTGCAATAGCCAAATACACTTTTGAAGACCAAACGGTGTGATGGGAGTAACAAAAACTTCTTCAAATGTTGCCTTCAAGGAATGTTATCTGAAAGAAAAACATTAAATAGAAATTTTTCAATCATACAGATCAAGGTAACATCACTCTTTTTTAAGCCACAAAATTTACCAAAAAGCCAATGTCCATGAGTGTCATACCAAATAACATAGTGTGCTTGAACAAAGGTCAACTATAGTAAATGTGATCTCTTATTCAATACAGGGCGCATATTTCTACTTCATTAAATACTAGAATGTTTTGAAGCATTTGAGCATTTGCAACTCAATATTTAATTAAATTTGTTATTAAGTTACAATTTTTGAAATCAACATGATGTCTGTATTCCAAGAGTCTTGCAGTAATCAAGATGGCGTGTGGTTTGAGATTGTCTAGAGTAGGTCATAGAGGCAGTTTATCTCAGATTACTTTTAATATATACAGATGAGCTTTTAAAGGAAGTAATTTGCTTATGGAAGCTGAAGTACACAGCCCTAGCGTCAGCAGCTTTCTGTATGCTGATCTATTTTTTGTAACCATATATAAGTGCAAATTGCTTCTGAAATCATCTTCATCAGCTGAGAACTTGTGAAACATTTTGTTAAAAGTTTGGAGTACGGATCAATGCTGAAAAGCCTAAATCAACAAGTCTAAGTCAAACCTGAAAACTTAATAATTATATGGTACAAGGGATGATGCTGAAACAGGTAGCAGATTTTAATTACTCTGGTGGAATAACTGATGATGCAGGGAAACTTGATAAACAATTAGACAACCAAATTTAGCAATGCAGGGAAAATTTCTTGCCGAGTATACGGAATTATTTTGGCAAGACAAGAAGTAAGAAGAAGAACAAAACTTTTATTATGAATGCAATATTTAGCCATACCCTCTTTTATGGAAGAGAGAGTTTGATATGAGGTAAAGGCCTCATTAGGATGTCAGAAGTGGCTGACATGAGAATGGTAAAAGCTTCTGTGAAACACAAATGGATTCAGTGAAGCAGTAGAATTTGCAACGCATGTCATTAGATCCGACATGGATTCTTGTTCTATACAAGGAAAATTTTGAAGAAAAAACATTGCAGTGGTTTGTAGAAGGATATGTATGCTATTTTAGGGAGAATTAAAGGTTACTGCAACACATTTTAAATTCTAAGGCAGTATGCTGCAGACGGAGAAGACCCACGTTCAGGGGTTGGGCTGTTGACCGCATTCTTTGCAATTTGCGAAAAAAAAAACAAAAAAAAAAACGTTTTGGCGATGGACAAAAGTTTTCGCAAAAGTATTGGCAATACTTCAGATTACATTTGGCGAACACTTTTAAAAAGCCAGAGCAACCGCTGCAGGTCAGTAGTAAAACAGGTTGATAATAGAGGAACAATTGGTTCATTGGCTAAAAATCTAACAATGGATTGAAAAGAAGTGAAAATTTAGTGGCAAACTAGCATTAATTTATACACTCAATGGACAAAACATTAGAGATGCCTACCTAATAGTTTGTTTGTCGTTCTCTAGTGTGAAAAATAGCCTGCACTGGCCGAGGCATTGATTCCACCAAATGCAGGAGGGTTTTTAGAGGTAATGCCAGCCATGCCTGTTTCAGCATTGTCCACAACTCCACACAAGACATCAGTCCAGGATTCATGGATCTGATGTTCTGCTCCACGGCATTCCAGACAGCTTCCACAGGGTTTAAATCCGAGGACCTTAGGGGCCCCTGGATGGTTTCAAACTCAGAGGAGTGTTCCCTGAGCTATGCCTGGGTGGTTGTGGCCCAGTGGGGTGGCCCAGTGGGGTGGCACATTGTCCTGCTGAAACAGACGATCTGCCTCAGGATGCGCGAAGGCCATGAAAGCATGCAGATTATCAGCCAGCATATGTTGGTAGCACACAGGAGGTTAAGGACCTCTCCAAACACACTAAGGGACCTAATGTGTCCTATGAGAAGGCTCCCCAAATCAGCACAGAGCCACCACGGCCTTGAACAGAGCCACCACGGCCTTGAACAGAGCCACCACGGCCTTGAACAGAGCTGACTTGGCACAACAGGGACATGGCCTCATTCTGTGGACGTCACACCTGTACCCTCCCATCAGCTCGGCACAGCTGAAAATGGGATTTATCTGACCACACCATATGGTGCCACTCTGCTGAGGTCCAGTTTTGATGTTCTCGGCACCAAGCGAGGGATAATGTCTAATGACGAGCAATCAACGTTGGCACAGGAGTAGAGTGTTGGCTCACATAGCCCAGGATATGCAGCGTGCACCATGCTGTTCACTCGCTGATGCTGCTAGGGCCTCCGACATTTAACCTGCAAGTGATTTGTGCTGCCATTGCCAAGCAGTCAGTCTGTACAAGTGTGGATAGTTTACATCCACCCTGGTCAGCTATGGCATGTGGTCATCTACCGCTTGCTCTCTTTGTGCTGGTATACACACTGTACACCCTTGATACAGTTGCTCTCAGGAACTCTAGGGTTTTTATCACTTGGGTGATGGAATGACCCACGTGCCTTGCACCGACAATGCTTCCATGATCAAAGCCGCTCAGATCACCATGTTTTCCCATGTTCATCGATTTCGATACTCTATTGGGAAGCCCTGCTGTCAGCTTATTTATCACCTGCATTCTGTTTGCACCTGTTTCACTCTGCGTGGGGGATGCCCATGTCAACTGCCCATTATACCTATCTCTAATGTTTTGTCCGCCGAGTGCATTTGATCCTTTTTCTGCCCGATTTACATTTGTAAATTGTGCCTTTTAACTTGAATGATACTGAAGCATGTAGGTGTGACAGCATGAAGACCATAATGATAGAAACCACACATCACACTGCAAACTAATTTATCAGCATAAAAAACTCTTCGTGCATAACATGGGTTAAGTTTTAAGTGGACCAAGTACTTTCATCTAAACAGATTGTTAAATAAGACCACATTCTTGAAAATTAAGAAAAAATGTTCCTCAAAAAAACATGGGAAAATCACAAGATTATTCACAGCAATCAGATTATGACATTAAATTGCTCTAGTTTAGTGTTTACTATGTCATATCGGAAAACTTGAAACTTGCATCGACCTGGAGCGGAAATCGAACCCGCACTCCCGATATTCGCTACAGCATGCTACCATCACACCAAACATAACAATGAAGTTCCAAGTAATGAAGCTAAGCAAGCATAGCTTAGGAATCTTGACACACTTCAGATTTTGCTAGTTGAAGCAAACCAATGCTTCCTCGTATCATGCTTGAAAGAAAATCAAGAAATGCAGGAATAATATATCAAATTTTCGGGTAGCACCCCTACGCTTAGTCAGGACACAACTATAGATATTTATAGTCATGTCATCAATTATTACCAAAAAATGTAGGTCACATTTGTACTTCAGGGTGATGCAATTTTCAAGTTTTCTGATATGATGTTACATGGTATGGTGACCAGTAAACTAGAGTAATTCAGTGTCATAAACTGATTACTGAAGTTCTTTAATGGAAAAGATCAACCATCTAGATTATTAATTTCAAACCTGTTGACAAGAAGATACTTCCCAAATGCAATCTGATGAAGAAATGTTCCTAAAAAGTCAAATATTTTATATGTTGCACAGAGATCTATAAAGTTTGGAAGAATCTAGATGTTGTGTTAATGGCTGGGTCTTAAGAGTATTCAGTGATCAATTAGGGGCTTGATTTGCACTTCAGGGTGATGAAAATTTTCAAGTTTTCTGATATGATGTAATATGGTGAACAGTAAACTTGAGTAATTCAGTGTCATAATCTGATCACTATGAATAATCTTAAGACCACATTCTTTTTTTTAAGCATTTAATAACAGCCATTAACACAACATCCATCCATCTATCTGTCTGTCTGTCTGTCTATACAGTGGTGTGCAAAAGTATTACATTACCTGCAAAAACTGAATTTTTAAGTTTAACCCTTTTTTTAACTAATTTTCATAGTTCATTGTTTTTATGTCATTAGATGCAAAATTTAATGGATATTTCAAAACTGTCTTAGTTTTTCCTGTAGCTACTTCTATTCTTAAGATATGACATAAAATATGGGATTTGACAAACACATTGAAAATTCACGTTAGCTGTGTATCAGTTGTTACAACCAATCATAGACATTCTTTTACCTGATTGGCTGCTTCCTAATGCAATTCTAATCCTACTGCAGCCTTTATACGGGTTGATGCAAAGCTACTAGGGCATTCTAGTGGTTGCTTCTTGTTGTTATTCAGGTATAATTTGCACACATTCTCAATAATGGTTAAAACTGTGGAATTGTCCACAGCGGACAGAGTAAAAATAGTTGTTTTACATGAAAAGGGATATTCAAGGCAATCGCTGAAAGAGTTGGCTGTAATCAATCTACAGTTATCAGGCTACTCAAGAAAGTAAAAGACACTGGTGATATTAAAAGCATGCATAGCAGTGGAAAACCCAGATCTACTACAACCAGGCAGGACAGAGTGTTCAGAAAGCTAAGCTTGGCACATAGGAGGCTCAATTCACTTGAATTGCATCAAAAATGGTCTGAAGTGACTGATGTTACTGTTAATACATTTACTGTTAGGAGGAGGCTGCTTCACTATGACTTACATGGCTGCAAAGGCAGGCGTAAACCACTGTTAACTGCAAATTCAAGACAGCGTAGACTTCAGTGGGCAAAACAGCATGTCTCATGAACAACCAAGCAATGGAAACATGTTCTTTCAGTGATGAATCAGAATTTTGCCTTAATCGTAATCAGAGTAGTGCCTATGTAAGGAGATTCAAGCATGAAGAATTTCATCGAAGTTGCTTCATGACTACATTAAGCATCCGGTGAAAGTCATGGTTTGGAGCTGCATGTTTGCACATGGTGTTGGGAACCTCCATATTGTTGATGGTGCATTAAATGGCCAGAAATACATCTGGATATTAGTAAACAAGATGCTGCTATCATCTAGAAGACTTTATGACGGTAATTTTATTTTTCAAGATGACAATTGCTCTTTGTCATTACGCTAAAGTAGTGAAACAGTGGTTTCAGAAAAACAAAAAAGCTCAGCATCTTGATTGGCCACCACAGTCATTAGTTCATTTGTGATTCAAAAGTGTCATATGAACTACCAAAAAAAGAAGCCAACAACCAAAATTCAGTTCATCTGTGGTGAATCCCCGGCATTGTGCAGGACTCCAAAGAAGCAACCCTACCATGTGGTTTGGCAGTTTGTCGTTTGTGAATCTCGAGAATTTCGAGGCCGCTGTGGTGCAGTGGAAGCATATCCAGCGCATAACTGGAAGACCCTGGGTTCAATTCCAAGTGGCGGCCGATGAGATTTTTTCCGTGACTCACTTATAAAACATGGAAAGAGCAATGACTTCTATTTAATGTTCCTGGTCCACGTCAACTGAGTATTTAAAAATTCATGGTTTTTGCAGGTGATGCAATATTTTTGCACACACATACACGGTCGTATCAGAATAATATGACCACCCCCAGAATTACAGTGTACCCGCCCAGCTGAGTCACAGAGCGCATGTGACAAGGTCGACCACACGGAGGTACGGCCGGCCAGGACACATGAGCCATACTGTGTGATGTGAACACAATGGGCAGAGGTAGTGATCTGACACACGTTCAAAAAATAACGATCATCGACTACCGCACCAAGGGTGGAAGTATCTCTGAACTAGCAGATTTCGTGGGCTATCCATGAGGTGTCGCAGTAAGAGTGTACCAAGAATGGACCGCTGGCACACCGAGTACATTCGAACATCGTAACTGTGAAGCCCCAAAAGCTATCGACCCCAGAGGAAAACACCTCCGTCGACTGGTAAAGTGTAATCGACGCGCAACAGTGCAGCAATTGAGCATGCAAATTAATGCTGAGGCACCCAGGTATGTGTCCCCGGTAACAGTAGAGTGAACCCTGTTACGCATGGGTCTACGGAGTTGATGCTGCATCAAGGCGCCCATGTTAACCCAGGTCCATCAGCAACGACGCCTGCAGTTCGCATGGGACAACCATCATTGGACAGTGGAAGAGGGGGGAAAGGTTGCCTTCTCTGGTGAATCAAGGTTTCTACTCGTCAGAAGTTATGGCCGGTGGCAGATACGGCATCAAACACACAAGAACCAACACCAAGACACACTTGTCGGTCATGTACAGGCTGGCAGTGGCAGTGTGCATGTCTGGGGGATGTTTTCCTGGTATGACATGAGACTGCTGGTACCACTGGATGGGTCCCCTGAATGCCAATGACCACCTCTCCATCCTTGCTGACCCCATGCACCCCTTCATGTTGGACATTTACCCTGGTGGTGATGGTGTCTACCAACAGGAAATGTACTGTGCCACATCCCTAAGGGGGTGCACAACTGGTTCCAAGAACAAGACAGCAGTGCCTCTGTTCTCCCTTGGTCGCCCGGGTACTGGCCCCCGGTAATAAATAAGGGCGTCTTCCTCTCCCTTTCTACTTCGCTTCCGTGTCACTTTCCTATCGGGCACTCTAGCCCAAATCTCCTAGCTTTCTATTTCTAAGGGTTGCTTAAGACCTAGGATCAGACACTTCCTTCCTAAAATCCTTTACATATGATCATGATTATCTCCCTTGGCCAGAAAAATCACCCAACCTCAATCCCATGGATCACTTGTGGGACTATTTGGATCGACAGGTTTGATGTGCTGACCCACAACCATGTCACCTACGGGACCTCTGTGCTCTGCTGCAGTCCGGGCAACCTTCTAGGGCCTCATTGTGTCCATGCCAGGCCATCTTGCTGCTGTCATCCGGGCCAAGGGTGCTTATTCCCATTATTAGGTAGGTGGTCATATTATTTTGATGCAACTGTGTATGTGTCATCATCATCATCATTGTCAACCATTATCAATCCACTGCTGGACGAAGGTCTCCCCAAGTTTCCTCCACAACGGTCTGTCTTGTGCCAGTCTCCTCCATGTCACTCCCGCATACTTTCGAATTTCATCCACCCATCTTCCATGTGGTCTTCTTTTGGGTCTTTTCCTGTCCCTTGGAATCCAATCTAAAATTTCGGCTGTCCATCGATGGTCTGTCCTTCTGGCAGTATGTCCAGCCCATTGCCATTTCAGGGATTTAACTCTGATCATGATGTCTTCCACTCTTGTCATTTTTCGGATCCATGTGTTCCTCTTCTTATCTCTCCTGGTTACACCAAGCATGCACCTCTCCATGCTTCTTTGAGTTGTCTGCAGCCTTTGTATGTCTCTTTTAGCTAAGGTCCACGTCTCTGCACCATACGTAAGCACTGGAAGGATGCATTGATCAAACACTTTTCTTTTAAGACATAATGGCATATTGCTCTTGAAAATTATGCTGTTTCTTCCAAAAGCTCTCCAGGCAAGTTTTGTACGCCGATTAATTTCTTCATCAATGTGACCCTCACCTGATATCTGCTGTCCAAGATAAACGTACGTGTCTGTTATCTCCAGCTTTTCTCCATCAATCGATAAATCTTCATTTCTTGTAAAAGCATTGTACATCACTTTTGTCTTCTGAAAGTTCATTTTTAATCCCACTTCTTTACTCTTGTCAGCAAGTTCCTGGATCATACTCTGTAGCTCTGATGGGGTAGTTGCAAAAATGACTATGTCATCAGCAAAACGAAGGTGGGTTAGATAATCTCCATTAATCTTTATCCCTTTGTTTTCCCAGTTCAGGGATTGAAAGACATTTTCCAATGTGGCATTAAAGAGCTTCGGAGATATGGTGTCACCTTGTCTCACTCCTTTTCCAATTTTTATGTGTGTTGTATTTTCAAACAGCCGAATCTTTGCACTTGCATTTTCATAGATGTTATTAATAATATTAATGTATGCATCTTCAATACCGCAGGATTTCAGAGCCATTGTAACTGCTGATGGTTTCACCGAATCAAAGGCTTTTTCACAATCGATAAAAGCCATGCACAATGGAAGTTCATATTCCCTCGCTCTTTTAATTAGTTCTCTCAATACGTGGATATGATCGATTGTGCTGTAGCCACTCCTGAATCCAGCTTGTTCTCTCGGTTGAGCCATGTCCAGTGTCACCTTCAAGCGGTGTGAAAGAACTTTAGTGAAGATTTTATAAACCACTGATAGGAGGCTGATAGGTCTGTAGTTCCCGAGATCCTCAATGTCACCTTTTTTATGTAGCAAGATCATTGTAGCGTTGTTCCAATCCTCAGGAATTTATATATATATATATATATATATGTGTGTGTGTATATATATATATATTCTTCCAAACTTTCTAGATCCCTGTGCAACATAAAATATTTATGATTCCTTATGAACATTTCTTCATCAGATTGCATTTGACAAGTATCTTGTTAATAGGTTTGAAATTAATAAGTTAGATGGTTGATCTTTTCCATTAAAGAACTTCAATGAAAACCAGTCAAACATTAGAAGTCACTCACTCCTTCTTTTGGGTTATACTTAGTTTGAGGAGTGGAGAAGAACCAAAACTGAATGAATAACAAAAATGATATCCAGACCTTACTTTGGACTTCAACCTAGTCCCTTAATGTGAAAAGCAAGAATTGTAACTACTGGGCCAGCAATTAAATAAATATTATGAAAGCACTTCCATTCAAGTGCTTCTAATTATTGTGGAATTGCCTTAGCAATAAGAATTGCTCAAATTACCCACTACAAACAGGGAAACATATATCAGCAGTCTAATTTCTTAACTTGGCATTTTATTTAGCTTGCTGGAAAATAAAAATTAAGAACTGCCATAATGAAAATATTTTAAAGTAGTAATTGCAGTAATATAATAATAAGTAATTGCAGTAATACAAAAGCTTTCATCCAAATTTAAAATTCTCTAAACATTATTTTCCATGCCAATTCTGCTGTGTCACATCTTTAATAACAGAAGGCATTTATCACAGGACATCATCTCAGAATTTACAAGAGGTGCACAGCTCTTTAAATATTATAAGTGTCTAATCAGAAACAACACACACACTATGTGCAAAATCATAACAATTTGCGACACATAACATAAATCAAACAAACTGATACTGAGTAAACTTCATTATTCATGACAGGTTAGAGTAAGAGTCAAAAGGAATAATCTTGGCAAACAAGAAATAATTATTATTCTCATATGTGGAAATAAGTCAGAATTATTAACACAGAAATCAGACACTTCTGAATTGCTCGTATTTACTGTTCATCACATAGCATTAATCACATCAGAAAACTTGAAAATTATAGTCGTGGAGCAGGAATTGAACCTGCATCTTCTGATTTCCACTTGAGCATGCTATCCATTACACCACCCAGGATGATGAAGTCCCAAGTACCTGAGTGTTAAGAATCAGAACATTCTCTTACTTTCTGTTGAAAATCAGAGAATGTTTGAAAATCTGGCAAAAATCAGAGAATGTTCGAAAATCTGGGAAAATCAGTGAATGTTCCAATCCTTAACACTCAGATACTTGGGACTTTGTCATCCTGGGTAGTGTAATGGATAGCATGCTCAAATGGAAATTCAGAGATGCAGGTTTGATTTCTGCTCCAGGGAGATGTAATTTTCAAGTTTTCTCATGTGATTAATATTATGTGTTGAACAGTAAATACGAGCAATTCAGAAATATCTGACTGCTGTGTTAATAATTCTTTACAGGTGTTTAAAACCAAAATACACTTATGATTCCCAGTTCAAGGTATCTCTCTTCCTTGCACTTGTTCACCAGTGATAACACCAAAAAAATGAAAAACAATCTTTCATTGTAATCAATGGACAAAATCCTATGAACCATGACTTACTTTGCAAGCAGGATGAAAAGCTAAATGTGGAGCAGCATTTTCTTTCATTCTTACTTCAATCTCTTGCCATTCCCAAAGGTTACTGGCATTATCTTTCATTTTTAACAACCAGATATCACTTAGAAGCTGAAAGCATGAAAACCATACATATTAAGCATAAAATTAAAACAAAAATAAATTTGCATCTACAACATCACATGAAATGAAGTTTCTTGAAGTACACGAGTGACATACAATTTGCTTTCTCATAGTGGTTCAGGTATTTCTTTTTAAGCAACATACTTTTAAACAGTTTCCTGATTTTTCATCCCCCACAAGAAAAAGAAAGAATATCTTTAAAACTTTACAAACTTTATGAACTACGGAGGGTGAATCATGAAAGATGAAATAAAATGAGAGAGTGAAAGAGGGGGAAGGGATGCAAGGTTTCTCAATCCTTAAAACATAAAAGAATTAGAAATTATAATTGCCCCCCCCCTTTCAGGGCTTAACAATCACCATGATCAACTCTCAGGGATATAAACAGTCTCCCATATGCAATTTGGGGCCACTAGCTCCAGGGAGAGGTCCAGCACTGTAAGACAAAAATATACTACCCATGACTTACCTGGAACTCTAACCCCCGGGCCCAGCTCAGGTGACGAGAAAACCTATACTTCTCATCTCTCAGCCACCAGAGCACCCTAAATGCATTCCTAAAGCAAATAAAAATTTCTCTTTTAAGATCAAACAAGCTCTCTCTATCACAGTATATATACATAATATCTAAGGTATTGTTTACCTGATATTGACAAAGTATTTCGCATGTTGTTGCTCTGTGAGGCACATGCTCCCAGCTTGAGAGAGGTCAATTATGTTACAGGATTTTGGTTAGTTAATTTTTTTTTTAGGAATAAAACAATTAGGTTATGAACATTCATTCATTTGCACAATCAAACGTTTTAAATTTACTATTAATTAAAAGATTGTAGTAGAAAAAGTTATACTCATCGGGTCGGGAGACATCTCACATGGGTTCATCGTCACGTTGTTACGGCGAGCGCTTTCGGTATTGTCTTAATACCATCGTCGGGCCATCTGCTACCTACACAAGGATTTCTCGTGTGTGTGTGTAGTCGCAGGAGTTGCATGTCAGGAATCAAAGGAAAGGTTTGCGGCCTGTATGTGTTAGGTGACAGTTTCTCATGTGTTGCCATCTATTGGATGAGTTGGTAGGTATATCAGTCGTAAGTATAATTCTTTTTCATTTTTAGTGTAGATATTTTTGAGCTATTATTATTTATTTGTAGAAACAGGTGTATTATTTTTAGTCCTTTATTAAATGGTGCGACTTTTGTAATGTTCTTTTTTTGTTCAATTATAACGCTTTCAGAAATCCTTGATTTTTTTTTCGTTTGTGAGGGTGGTTTGTAATTTAATATTTTCAAAATCACGATATTGTTTGTGATTAACGCAGTGTTGGATAAGTGCAGTTTTTTCTTCTTTTTGTTCCAGTTTTTTATATGTTGATGTAATATTTTTATTAATCTATTTTTGTGCTACTTATGTAAGAAATGTGATCTCCAGAACTCTGTGGAAAAATAGGAATTTCATACACGCCTGCTGATTGTAGTATATTATTGTTATATTTTTTCTTTATAACTACATGACCCCACCACCCTAGATATAGCCTGGAAGTCACTTATAAAATGCGAAAAAATCCATAAAAAAAGACAAAAAAAAAAAAAAAAAAGAACATTACAAAAAGTTACACCATTTAATAAAGGACTAAAAATAATACACCTGTTTCTACAAATAAATAATAGCTCAAAAATATCTACACTAAAAATAAAAAAAGAATTATACTTACGACTGATATACCTACCAACACATCCAATAGATGGCGACACATAAGAAACTATCACCCTAACACATACAGGCCACAAACCTTCCCTTCGATTCCCGACATGCAACTCCTGTGACTACACACACACGAGAAACTCTCGTGTAGGTAGCAGATGGCCCGATGATGGTATTAAGACAATAGCGAAAGTGCTCACCGTAACAACATGACGATGAACCCCATGTGAGAAGTCTCCCGACCCGATGAGTATAACTTTTTCTACTAAAGTCTTTTAATTAATAGTAAATTTTAAATGTTTGATTGTGCGAATGAATGAATGTTGAACTGATTATATAACCTAATTGTTTTATTTCTAAAAAAATTCAACTAACCAAAAACCCGTAACATAATCGACCTCTCTCAGGCTGGGAGCACGTGCCTCACAGAACAACAACTTGCGAAATATTTTGTCAATATCAGGTAAACAATACCTTAGATATTATGTATACTTAATCTAAAGCACGTTTATAACATAAGACAACCCTTAAGGTTGCCTCATGAATTGTATATTTCATAAATCACAGTATATTTCAACTAGTGGCTCAGTGGGACAAAAGCCCCAATCTAGTAAGAAGTATTTTTCACAGTTTTCAAGAAAGTGGTAATAAAATTGCACCATTTTTTCATGCTTTATCCATTTTGTGCAGTGCATTTAGAAAATGCGCAAATATATTATCAACAAAACACAGTTCCAAATGCTGTCCCACTACTTCATGTTCAATCGCCTCAGCTGCAGTCTTGTATGCCTGGGCGTAAGGATTGTTAGCCAGAATATCTGCCAGGGCTGTCAATATTGATCACTTTAATTCTTTATTTTCATTACGACAAATATGTATATCAGTAGCTGCCCAGGAATCTATACAGTACAATCAGCAACTGCTAATGAATCCAAGATGTACCAGTGAATCTGAAAAAAACTTTATGATTCAAGTGTGGGATATGGTGGACCTACCACACTTGAGAAGGATGGTTCACCACAGAATCGAACTGAAACTTCTAAGCGGCATATGAGAAAGAGATCTCGGCTGAGTGAGTGTAAGATTGGTGTATGGAATACTAAAGGTATAAACGGCAAGCTGAATGAGGTGATTGAAGAGATGAATAAGTATAGATTGGATGTGCTGTGGGTAAGTGAAACCAAAAAGTAGGAAATTGGGATAGAAGAAGTGAATGGAATGGTGAGTGTGTGGTCTGGAGTATTGGATAATGTGAGAGGACAGGCTGCTGTAGGTGTGATTTTAAGTGAAAAGATGAAGAACAACTTGATTCATTAAAGCTGCATAAGTGAGAGAATTCTCTGGATTTGTTTGAAACTGAAACTTCACATAATAGTAATTGTTGTAGTGTATGCTCCTGGTGATTCAGATCCCTCTGATAAGAAGGAAAAATTTTGGAATGAGCTAAAAGCTGTTTTGAGTCAGTTTGGTGCTAAAGAGAAAGTTATTATAGCAGGGGATTTCAGTGCTAAAGTAGGTGTTCAGAATGGAATTTCTGATAATGTTTTAGGTAAGTTTAATGATCCTGGTGTAAATGATAATGGTGAAAGATTAATTGAACTCTGCATTGAAAATGGATTGTGGGTATCTAATATGTCTTTCAACCACAAGTACATCCACACATCATCATCATCATCATTGTCAACCATTATCAATCCACTGCTGGACGAAGGTCTCCCCAAGTTTCCTCCACAACGGTCTGTCTTGTGCCAGTCTCCTCCATGTCACTCCCGCATATTTACGAATTTCATCCACCCATCTCCCATGTGGTCTTTTTCTGGGTCTTTTCATGTCCCTTGGAATCCAATCTAAAATTTCGGCTGTCCATCTATGGTCTGTCCTTCTGGCAGTATGTCCAGCCCATTGCCATTTCAGGGATTTAACTCTGATCATGATGTCTTCCACTCTTGTCATTTTTCGGATCCACAAGTTCCTCTTCTTATCTCTCCTGGTTATACCAAGCATGCACCTCTCCATGCTTCTTTGAGTTGTCTGCAGCCTTTGTATGTCTCTTTTAGTTAAGGTCCACGTCTCTGCACCATACGTAAGCACTGGAAGGATGCATTGATCAAACACTTTTCTTTTAAGACATAATGGCATATTGCTCTTGAAAATTATGCTGTTTCTTCCAAAAGCTCTCCAGGCAAGTTTTGTACGCCGATTAATTTCTTCATCAATGTGACCCTCTACTTGATATCTGCTGTCCAAGATAAACATACGTATCTGTTATCTCCAGTTTTTCTCCATCAATCGACAAATCTTCATTTCTTGTAAAAGCATTGAACATCACTTTTGTCTTCTGAAAGTTCATTTTTAATCCCACTTCTTTACTCTTGTCAGCAAGTTCCTGGATCATACTCTGCAGCTCTGATGGGGTAGTTGCAAAAATGACTACGTCATCAGCAAAACGAAGGTGGGTTAGATAATCTCCATTAATCTTTATCCCTTTGTTTTCCCAGTTCAGTGATTGAAAGACATTTTCCAATGTGGCATTAAAGAGCTTCGGAGATATGGTGTCACCTTGTCTCACTCCCTTTCCAATTTTTATGTGTGTTGTATTTTCAAACAGCCGAATCTTTGCACTTGCATTTTCATAGATGTTATTAATAATATTAATGTATGCATCTTCAATACCGCAGGATTTCAGAGCCGTGGTAACTGCTGATGGTTTCACCGAATCAAAGGCTTTTTCATAATCGATAAAAGCCATGCACAATGGAAGTTCATATTCCCTCGCTCTTTCAATTAGTTCTCTCAGTACGTGGATATGATCTATTGTGCTGTAGCCACTCCTGAATCCAGCTTGTTCTCTCGGTTGAGCCATGTCCAGTGTTACCTTCAAGCGGTGTGAAAGAACTTTAGTGAAGATTTTATAAACCACTGATAGGAGGCTGATAGGTCTGTAGTTCCTGAGATCCTCAATGTCACCTTTTTTATGTAGCAGGATCATTGTAGCATTGTTCCAATCCTCAGGAATCTTCCCTTCATTAAGGCATCGAGTGAAAATTTGGGCGAGTACTGTTTCAATTTCTCCACTTGCTTCTTGTATGATGTCTATAGTAATTCCATCTTCTCCTGGAGCTTTCCCCCGCTTCATGTTCTTGATTGCATGTGCAACTTCTGCTGGGAGGACTGGAAGAACTCTGGTACCTTTCATGATGTCTGGAGTACATGTATCATCCCTTTCATATAATTTGGAGTAGAAATCTTTCACTCTTGTCAAAATTTCACCTCTATTTCTTGTTATAGAACCATCTTCTTTTCTCAGAGCCATAATCTGTTTTCTTCCCTTACTGAGATGTCCCTTTGCTATCTTTAGGCTTTGGTTGTTTTCAATTGCTTTCCTCACTAGCTCACAGTTGAATTTCCTTACGTCTTCAGTGATACTTTTTCGTGCTGTCTTGCATAGCTCTATATATTCCACTTTGGAAGTCACATCTTCTTTAGTTGTCCTCATCTCTCTTCTTTTTTGCATCAACATTTTGGTTTTTCCTGATAATTTGTTTACATGCAACTTGTTCTTAGACCCAGCTAATTTTGTTGCTGTTTCCATAAGAGCTTTGGTTACTTTTCTGTTAACTTCCGAAATATCCACTTCTTCCGATGTTAGGCCTTCTAAAGCAGAGAATCTGTTCTTCAGTTCCAACTTGAAAGTATTATGGTGTTTTTTAAGGTTGGTTATGTCAATACATTTTGTTTGTCTTATGAGCTTGCCACGTTCCAGTTTAGTGTTGAGGTGCATCTTACATCTCACCAATCTATGGTCACTACCTGTGTTGAACTTGTTTAGCACACTGCAGTCTTCGATGACGAATTTTTTGTTACACATAATAAAATCAATTTCACTTGTCGTCCCAATTGGATGTCTCCATGTCCATTTCCTGTGTGGCTTTTTCTTGAAAAAGGAATTCAAGATGAACACATATACTTGGGGGGGGGGGCACATATACTTGGGAAAATCGTACTCTGGGATTAACGAGTGTGATTGATTTTGTTGTTTATGATCAGCATTTGAAACACTTAGTTGTTGATACCCATGTGATGAGAGGTGCAGATGTTGGCTCTGATCATCACCTGTAAGTGTCATGTGTGAAACTGAATGTTAGTTGGAGAAGGAGGTATAAGAAGATGCCTGTGGTGAAAAGAATAAAGGTTGAAAGGTTGTCTGAAGAACATCAACGTTACTCTGATATACTTAGTGAATGTCTGATTGAGTTGAAGGTGTGAAAGAGGGATGTAGAAAAGAAGGACATGTTTTAAGAACTGTGTTGTCACTGCCGCTGAAAAAGTCTGTGGTACTGCACCAGTGAGTAACTTTAAACATGATGCTTGGTGGAACAGTGAAGTTAAAGAAGCAGTAAAGAGAAAGAAGGAAGCATAAACAAAGACATCGCTCTTTCCACATTTAGCAACACACAAGAACCAAAAAATTGTTATTAGGCCGCCGCCGGGGAATTGAATCCCGGATCTCTGGATATCTAGCCGAGCGCGTTAGCCTTACACCACGGTGGCCAACAATCCATGGTGCTATGTGCGTTTTTCTGTCAGCATCTGACATATATATATATAAATCCATAAGACGGGCTCAGCTACTGAGATGTCTCCATCTGTTGGGCATTAATGGCACTGGCTATATATTAATTATAGCAGTTAAATCCAAAGGGTGAGATCCAATGTGAAAATCCTCCAAATACGTGGCATCAGTGAATAAACAAAGACATCGCTCTTTCTACGTTTAGCAACGCACAGCAACCGAAAAATTGTTATTAGGCCGCCACCGGGAATTGAATCCCGGATCTCTCGTTATATAGCCGAGACTGTTAGCCTTACATCCGTCCAAATATGTGGCGTCAGTGAATAAACAAAGACATCACTCTTTCCACGTTTAGCAACGCACAGCAACCGTAAAATTTTTATTAGGCCGCTACCGGGGAATTGAATCCCAGATCTCTCGGGTGTAAGGCTAACACACTCGGCTATATAACGAGAGATCCGGGATTCAATTCCCCGGTAGCAGCCTAATAAAAAATTTCGGTTGCTGTGTGTTGCTAAGCGTGGAAAGAGAGATGTCTTTGTTTATTCACTAATGCCACGTATTTGGAGGATTCTCACTTTGAAGGAAGCATACTTGGGGATGCTGCAAGGTAGAGTTTCTGAGGTTGCATATTAGAGATGAGTTTGGGCTCAGTTTTTGAAGCCCGAATCCGTCTGAGCCCGAAATGTTTTGGCCTGAGCCCGACTCAGCTCCATGAGGTCTGTGTGCTGTGGGGCCAGAGCCTGGCTGAGCCTGACTTACCCAAGTTCTGATCCTTTTCTCCCTTTCATCTGATTTTTACATGAAACAGGAAGGAGCATGGAATATGATGCTAATTATTTATGTGTCACATTAGGAAGAATATAACCTTGAAAGAAAATTTATATAATTTACAGATTCACAGAAAATTTTGCAGTAGCTGATATTTTTTTATCTAAGCAAAAGAAACTGTCTACCTTTTTTTGTGAATGGAGAGGAGATGGTCTTCACGCATGTTTTGGCATGACACAAAAGTCTGTTAGATATTGAAGAACTTTTATATTTCAGAATGCATTCATATTTCTCACACTGAACATAATCCAATTTTGCATTGATCGTGCAATCAGTAATTTGGAGAAAAGGGTTTCCACACATATATTCATACAGCATTGCAAATGTCATCTAGCTGCTTAATTATTCACATGCCATTTAGACAATCTATATTTTGAGGTTACTCACCTTTATTCTCTAAATCTTTTAGGAGGTTTTCGTCTCTACACATTTCCAATACATATTTTTCTTACTTACATCGTGGTTGAAGGCCACAAAAAAACATCCTTTTCAACTCGCGCAAACTTCATTCCCTTCCCTTCTTTTCCCTATGACCAAATTCGGATTCAAAATAATCTTCCACAAATATACATAATTGAACTCCCTAAAACACTTTAATCAATCAATAAAAACCTATATTACACATTTCCTAAAACGTCAAAGTTAAAAAACTGTAACCCATAATTATTTACAATTGCACATCAGTGCCCAATTAAAACAAACCTAAATACCTGACACAACCACTATACTCTACAATCACGGACCTCTCTCTCCACTATGAAATAAGCATACCATCCAAGCACTTTCAGCCTCTGCCCAGGCCATTCTCAAGAAGCGGATGCAACAGATGTATCACCCATCACCACCCACAAAACGTAACAAATGTTCCAGTGCTCGCGCGCCATCGTCTCATTCCCGTTCTCCGTCGTTCAGGTGCAGTGGCAGTATCTATCAGATGACCCAATAGCCTTCTTTTCCTTTCGTACTTATAAATATCTGTTCGATAGCTGACCGTATTTGATTCTTGAAACTAATCATCTTATATCCACACGGTAGATTTTCTCACTTCATTTTTAACTGTTTTACAATCACCAGTTGTGAAAGCGTGCGCATTATTTATGCCTATAATATTAGTAAATCATATATTAACGGACTAATGAGAAGAAACATTATGTTTCTGTAGTATCACGTTAATATGTATTCAGACGGACTTAGGATGAAAGCATCCATATATATATATATATATATATATATATATATATATATATATATATATATATATATATATATATATATACATATAAAAATTGGAAAAGGAGTGAGACAAGGTGACACCATATCTCCGAAGCTCTTTAATGCCACATTGGAAAATGTCTTTCAATCACTGAACTGGGAAAACAAAGGGATAAAGATTAATGGAGATTTATCTAACCCACCTTCGATTTGCTGATGACATAGTCATTTTTGCAACTACCCCATCAGAGCTGCAGAGTATGATCCAGGAACTTGCTGACAAGAGTAAAGAAGTGTGATAAAAAACGAACTTTCAGAAGACAAAAGTGATGTTCAATGCTTTTACAAGAAATGAAGATTTATCGATTGATGGAGAAAAACTGGAGATAACAGACACGTACGTTTATCCTGGACAGCAGATATCAAGTGAGGGTCACATTGATGAAGAAATTAATCGGCGTACAAAACTTGCCTGGAGAGCTTTTGGAAGAAACAGCATAATTTTCAAGAGCAATATGCCATTATGTCTTTAAAAAAAAGTGTTTGATCAATGCATCCTTCCAGTGCTTACGTATGGTGCAGAGACGTGGACCTTAACTAAAAGAGACATACAAAGGCTGCAGACAACTCAAAGTAGCATGGAGAGGTGCATGCTTGGTGTAACCAGGAGAGATAAGAAGAGGAACTCGTGGATCCAAAAAATGACAAGAGTGGAAGACATCATGATCAGAGTTAAATCCCTGAAATGGCAATGGGCTGGACATACTGCCAGAAGGACAGACCATCGGTGGACAGCTGAAATTTTAGATTGGTGTACTTTGCGGAAAATTAAGTCTGTCAAAGAGAAAACCGCTAATGGAACATCAGATGCGCCGGCCATCTAGTGCAGAAGCGAAGAATTCGTAAAAAGAAAGGGCGAGGTCAGCTAACGGAGAAAAGAGACATGCTGTTTATCATGACGTACGACGCCAGCAGAGAGAGCAACTTTCATGATTCAACCTTTGAAAACTGGGGAGTTACAGGCGATTGTAAGTTACTTATTGACCGACATTTGTATAAACAAGAAGTGAACTTAATTAAAAGCTTTCAGTCATAAAGATGCCCATTTTATATGGTAAAAAGCTTTGTCTCCCCCAATCCTGCATTCTGTTAGAAACAAAGAAATTTCAGCCTAGCATTGGACATAGCAGAGGTTAGGCATGATGCGCAATTTCTGCTGCCATTTTGCTGCAAATAAGCGAAAAGCTTTGAGCCCTACAAGCTGATAAACAAGACAGATGGACAGACACAGACTCTCACTCACTGCTAACCAATTTGACAGAACTGAAGAGATGACCTGCAAATTTCTTCAAATCCCCTATGATTAAAAAAAATACCCAAGAAATAAGTACTTTGCATACTTCTGCATCAAAGAGGAAATGTTTGCACATATGTGACAGCAGCATCTGAAAGGTGCCTTTGCCCTGCATTTATTCCTAATTGCATAAACCAGCAGTTGATGCCAAGAGAGAGAGAGAGAGAGAGAGAGAGAGAGAGAGAGAGAGAGAGAGAGAGAGAGAGAGAGAGAGAGAGAGAGAGAGAGAGGACCCCTCTCTGCCTCCCCCACCCTTGCTCTGCTCTTTGGACATCAGGGAGCAGAAAGATGATTGGCAAGGGTGTTTGTGTGTGCTTCATTTCACTTGTAAGAAATTTAATTGAATCTCACTTTTTTCTATTCTTACATTTTCTTTTTAAAAATTTTCAAAAATTATATTTATTTTTTCAAATATTCTTTAAAAACTGCCACAAAACATATTTGGCTTAATATATAATAAATCTCAATATACCAATTTCAAAATCGAAAAGTTAAAATATGAAAAATGACAATTATTAGATATTAAAAATATGTGAAGCAGATAAAAATAATCAACTGGTCATCATAGATTATAAAGAGCACAGTGACAAAATAGATAAAGCAATTCAAGAACTGAATTGTGAAAGTACCAAAAATGATCCTACAGATAAACAAATTGCATATTTGGCAAACATTAGAAATTAACAGCACATTGCGTCATAGTATAAAAATGGCCAAACTGCCCATGGGAGGTACTATTCCAGTTATAACAATAAAGATGAACACACACACACACACGCATGCTAAGAAGAAAACTTTTAGGCTGATTATTACTATGTCTAAGGTTCCATTAATTAACCTAGAAAAGAATATGTTTCCAGTTCATTTTCATGAGAAGTACGTCTACAATTAAGGATAAGCTTAGCTTTCTTCGAAAAGCTAAAGGACTTTCTCATCAAGAGCTGTAAGAATATCATATAGCTAGTTTAGATGTTACTTCATTGCACTCTAACACTTCTGTACCAGAAGTTATTGAGATTATTAATAGAAAGTTAATGCAAAGAAATTAATTAAATTTACAACAAATTGCTCTCCATTGTCTACTTTAATTGTGGAGGTCATTTTAAATGGCACCGAAGAAATCACTGAAAAATTAACTGAAAAACCATTAAAGTACTGTTGCTGATGACATATTTATATTATCTAAAATTCCTGAAGAAGGCTAGAGAGAACTGACAAACAGATATACTGAAAAGCACTCAACAATGAAATTAAGCCTTGAAAATGAAGAAAATAAGTTTTTTTTTCAGATGTTCAGATAATAAAAATGGAAAAAATGTTAAAGTATAAGGTGTATAAAGAAACAAACTTATGTTCTCTGTTTTGATTCCCAATAACTCTAATCATCCATGAAGTCAAAAAATTAAAAGCATTTTCACACTTGTTAAAAGAGCTTTTACCCATTCATGAAATAGAAAATACAAATAACAATAATTAAAATAGATAAAGAGTGTTTCAAAAAATTATGAATATTTGACCAAGTTGATAAATAAAATAATTAAAAAATATAAATTATCAAAGAATCAGAATGACAAGAAAAATAAAGATATTAAATATATAGGATTATTCCATACATTGGATCATTAAACCAAAAAATAAATAACATTTGTGGAAAATTTTAAACTGGCCTAGGCCAATCAGTTACTTCAATAGCTGATATGATGATTAATAATAAAAATTAAAAATATATTTTAGAATGGCAGCTATATATCAAATTCCAATTTGACATGTGAAAACTGGCAATAAAAAGATGATGCATATTGAGAGTACATAAAACAGACTTAAAAAAAAGACTAAATCAACATACAAGAAATGGGGGAGGGGAGAAGAATGGATATCACTTATTCAATAATGTATAGAGAATGAAAAATACCCAGAGTTTGAAAATATTAAAATTATTAACACACCAAGAAGTGAATTTGAATTACAATATGCAGAGGCAGTTCCTATCGAGAAGCGTAGGTTAACAACTTGTAATAATCATAACCCATGTGAAATTCCAGGACTGTGAAAAATGTTAATCAAAAGGAATCCCAAGTAATAAAAAAAGTTACAACTGGAATAAAAATACATAGGAACAGTGACTTATGTTTGTTTTGTGACAACCATAGATGGCTAATTCTCAATGCCATATACTGATTAGTCAGTGTGTCATAGCTACGCTTCAGGGAAGAGAACCCAGTTTGTTGAACTCTATCTATACCACACGTGCTTCGCCTGGTAAAGGGTGGAAAAGTTTTTATTGATGGCCCTGAGAATGCAATATGATGTGAAAGCCCTAAGCAATATGAATGTGTATTTCGGGCAGAGTTGTTCTCCGATTGTATAAGATCTTTTGATTTTAGTCTACTGAAAATAGTTAAAAAAATTTAAGATGTGGATTAAGAAATTTAACTGTATGAACTCATAATTATGGGAATTGCGCTTGGGCCCACGTGTGATGCACCACGTGACTTACAGGTAGTATTTAATAGTATTAATACTACCTTTAAGTCAGATGTAGTATTTAATTGTAACTTTTAAGTTACAATTTAATACAAACCTTTTTGTCAGTACATCCACACCACAAAGACATTCAGAAGAAACCTTTACTGTACATTATGCAAACATAATCATGTTAAAAAATGGCATCAGACACCTCATTAAGAATGGGAATAGTGATGAGTTCCAGAATCAGGATGATGGAGCTGTGATCAATGAAATACAGTAGATGAACACACAACAACATAATGAACAATTATCATAACTAATATTTTCCCACATCATAACACCATTAACACATGCAGTATGGTGTTCCACAATGGCTCAAGTTTCATTGTGTTAACCATAGCATCACCATAAGTGTATGTGTCAAGCATTGGGCCTCAAGCAGAAGCTGGATTCATCACTGAAGACCACATGATGCCACTCTATATCCCATGTGACCCATGCATGGCACCATTCCAAGAGCTGTAAAATGCATGGAGGCCCCCTTCTGCCAGTCAATGTGCAATGGTTTGACAGAAGATGGGGTGATGACAAGTGGAAGTCATAGCTTATATTGGTAGCTAATGTGGCTGTACAAGGTGTGGAGTGAACCTATCAATGGATAGGATGATTCTCCTGTTCTGAAGTTGTCAGTCATGCTCCACTACTGATTTGACAAGTACTCTGATCTTCCTGCAGCTACTCTTGCCAACATTGGTGCAATGTGTTATTGTCACAAAACAGTACATTCTATTTTATGATAAAGTGACCATCCTGCCTCTTGAACGCATGCTAAAATTTGGTTCAGTAATCTACACTCTGTTGATGGTGCTGATATTGATGTCAAACATAACATCTTATGATTCTTGCATAACAGAAACCTGTTAAGTGTCCCACCAGTGGCATACCAAGGATTTCTTTATGGGGGTGGCCCAAAATATATTGAAGATGCAAAGAAAAATACACCACAGAAAACATCTTCCAAAATATTGGGAAGCAGTAAAAATATCTCTACCATATTAAAGTTCGTTTCCAATGATTCGTAAAATATATATTTAAAAACATATACAAATACTGTGAAAGCCTGTTACAACTTTGGCATACAGGGACAAGATGATATCCACATTATAGGGATATCGACTGGGTATCTGAATCTGAGTATGTATTTTGTTTGGGGAACATGATTGGATCCACGTTATATCAGATCCCGGTGGTATAACAGACAGCATTATATCTGGGTTCCACTGTACATTTAAAAATAAGCAACCAAGAACAAAGGACCTAGTGATGCCTCATGTGGAGTGTCCGGGCCCCTGGGCCACCCCCACTGGGTGTGACACTGTTCCTCACACATGCATTCTTTTGCTTTGCACTCATTACATCTTTGTTTATATAAGTCAAAACTTTAGCCTGATTGGACCAGTCAGGAGGAAAACTTTGACTTTAATCATTTGCATTTTGCAGTGCTTCTCATCCACCTGCCAAGTTACATGCACTTCTGATCACTCCTTCTGGGTGCTGCAATTTCAATGTCACAGTGTATATATTAATCAGTGCTAGATTTTCTGCTTCAAACTTCTGAAGCAGAAAATATTTTACTGAACAAAAAGTGATAGAGATTTTTTTAGTGAGTTGTGCAAGTGACATGTTTGACCACTATGCTGACATGTACAAGTGAGGCTTATGGTGATGATTTTTACTCAATGGTTCATGAAAATTAAAAAATAATTATTTTCACATTTCAAAAGAGCATGTTTTTTTCTCTCTCTTTCCATTACACAAAAGGAGAAAATTTAAAAGGTCATTTAAATAACTTACCATATTAGGCCCACCACAGCCTCCCATAATTAACAAATGATGGTCATCAATGGCAACCTGAAATTTCACAATTTGATTATATGACTAATCCTTGAACTGATAAAAAGTTTCAAAAAATCACCACCACCACAACAACAAAAGTATTCCATAGAATTTTGCTTCAGAACTATTACATAAAATTTATGTGCAATAGTTCAACTACATTTAACACAAGGAAAACAAGGATATTTTTTTCACAAAAAGATCTCTTACCATTCCAAGTGTTACAATAAATTTAACAAGGATATTTTTTTCACAAAAAAAATCTCTTACCATTCCAAGTGTTACAATAAATTTAAAAAAAATATGCAATAAATATAATAAAGAAATACAAAAAATGCAATAAATAAAGATTTTCATACAAAGCAATTTTAAGTATGAAACACAACTTGTACATGGTGAAGGACTTGATCCCAGAACTACTCATACAATATGGTAATATAAATTTTTAAAAAGTATAGAAACAGTAACAAGCAGATCTAAATTACCCTAAAACATATTTAATTGTTTATCATACATAACCCAGAAAAAAACTACCAAAATAATACAAGTCTTGTATAATTGGAACCACTCACTTAATGCACCACAAACATATATTACTGGGATATCTGTTTCACCAATTTATTGGGGAGTGGTGTCTCAAGGACTGAGCTAAACTTGTAACTGATCACCACGAATTCATGTTTAAGTCCGGGGAATTAGGCTACCAGGGCAGTACTTTGATGTCTTCATCGTGCTCTTCCAACCACTCTCGGACAATTTCTAGCTGTGTGACAAGTCACATTGTCGTGCTGGAAGATCCCATCCATCCCAGGGAAGACAATCAGCATGTATGGGTTTACATGGTCTGCAAGGATGGATTCATAATGAATTCGGTCCATAGTGCCTTCCACAGGTGTGAGTGGACCCTGGGAATGCCACTAAAACATTCCCCAGACCATAATGCTGCCCCCACCAGCTTTTCTTCTTCCAGAAATTGTTGAACAGTGTTTGTTCTCCGATGTTTCTCGCATTATACGCCAACGTCCATTCGTTCGATGAAGCAGAAAACATGACTCATCGGAGAAGGCAATCCTTTGCCAATCAGTGGAGGTCCAATTCCAATACTGCCATGCAAATGTAAGCTTTTTCTGCCGATGCACCTTCGTTAGCCTAGGTGCAGTGACCATCCGTCTGCATCAGAGCCACATATGCAGCAGGGTTCGCTGAACTGTCATTTTAGACACACTTTCGGTGGCCCCCTGGTTCAGTCGGCCAGTGAGCTGCTTCACTGTAGCATGTCGATCGGCCCTGATGCACCTTCGCAGCTGACGTTCACCTCTCACATCAATGGCACGTGGTGATCCGCAGTTTCCACATCACTTATTCGCAATGCTGCAATTTCTCCAATCGCGATACACTTTAACCACAACAGCATGTGAGCTGATCACAGACTGCACTGTTTCAAAAATGCTGCCACCCTTGGCCCAAAAGCCGATAATCATCCCTTTTTGCAAATCTGATAAATCACGTCTTTTATCCACAACAGCAATGAGCGATCTGTTTTCAGGATGCTTACAGCACACCTTACATACTCTCCAAGCCAGCTCATGACACATGCCTTCTTTCATTGGCTATACGCTCTTGATGTCAAAAGTAGGAGGTGGTCACAATAATGTGACTCGACTGTGTAGTTGTTCCCTCAGACTTTCGGAAACCGTGACCCTACAACTCCCAGATGACACTGGAACTGACATCCACATATCTTACATTAAGGTGACTATTCATTAGATATCCAGCTGTTGGGAAGTAGAAATTTTGAAACCCAAGCTGATATGTTATTTTGCTAATAAATTTTGTCAATGTTTTCCAGATCTAGGGGTTTCAATATTTTTCATGCAGTATTTTGCTTTTTGAATTGTTCAGTGGGTCTGAATTATTTTGTAATTGATAAAGGAACTGATCAGTATTTAGGTTCAATAAGGTACAGCTTTTCATCAGTTGCAGCCACCATTGAGTGATGGCATGTTGTTTCCTTAACATGTATTGTTCACATTGGTTCTCTTGTTTCTGGCAAAGGTCTAAATTATTAATTAGTCTCCTTCCACTTCACAACTTTTTTGAGTCAGGAGGAAACAGACTAAAATTAGGATAATGAAAAATCACATCAGTTGGAAGCACCAAGTTCATCATGGATGAGCTAGGTGAAAGGCTACAACCTCTTAAAGATACCTGTTTTCAAAAATCAACATTTAAAAGACAGTAATAAATTAGACGTGCTACAATATGCTTGGGTACTTAGTGAAAATTTTAGTTTTTCTTTCAGAGAATACAATGGAAGTAAAAAAAAAGAGTTTCAACATGCCTGGTTAAAAAAGTATATCTGTGTGGTTAGCCTATTCAGCTTCAGAAGTGTTTATTGCAAATACTGCTTCCTATTTTACTAACAAGAAGTGGAAAAGTCTAGGGTCATACAAACAGCAGGTAAACACTAAAAACACAAGGTAGCTAAACTTGATGCACGATTATAAAACTTCCAACCACTAATGACTATTTTAAAACTTGTCAGTTGCTAAAAGCATTTATAGATGGTAAAAGTAAAACATTAAAATCATTAGATCTTTCGGGCTTCCTATAAGCCCATCACCAGATGACATAAAACCTAGCCCTGATGAGGTGACATATGTAGTCACATTGTCAGTAATAATGACGTCACATATGAGTGGGCAGAGACAGTGCCACCGTGGACATAACAATTTTACAAAGTAAAAGAGGTGCCTTACATACAATTAAATAGAAAGACATTTTAAGAAATACAAATGATAAAAAAAAAAAAGAGAAACAATTACAAATGAAGTCCGTCATAATTATCCATAATATACACTGGCTATTGTTGAAATGTCCTGAATGCAAAAAGAATACAAAGAATTGGTGATAACAGTCAAAATAAAACATATACAATATTCCTGTTGAGTAGATGGTCAGTAAGTCACAACAGTACATGATATGGAATTTTATGTACATACCTAGTGAAGCCATTTATTTTCAGTATGAAGGCATAGAAGTATGGGTCACTTTTAACAGTTTACCTGTAACAATCATGTCCTTTACAATTCCCAATAAAAAAAACCTTATGGTTGGTTTGGTAAAAGTAGTTGTTTCCACGGTAGTGAGACGTAGGTTGGTGTGTTGTCACTGCAACAAAGATTTCTTTTGTCAAGAATAACCAAACTTTCAGTAATCAATAAAGAAGATTTGGTAGCTGGGGTTATCAACACACTTGCTTCATTACATATGGGCGAATGCACATCCTTGCTTACTAAACGTGCTTGTGAAGTCCTAAGTAACCCATTTTTAACGACATATTGGTGCTCCTTCAATCATGAAAGTAAATTACACTGAGTAGAACCAATATAAACACTGTTATGTACCTTATCAAAAATCCCTCTGAGGGGGATACTATACACTCCTGCCCTAAGTGAATTTTGCACAACGTCGCAATCATTCCTAAGCAATGTTGCTAGATTAGTTGTCCATATGCCAAAGTTGATTCTAAATCGTCAACATAAATTTTAAAAGAGATGAAATGGTTTGATGATAAGCCCACAAATTTTCATTGAGGTATTTCCCTTTTAAGGGTCGTTGAAGAATTCCTTTGAATTTTTCTAAGAAATTCAATTAACAGTAAATCTAGAAAAAACCATGATCCATAGCAATGCTAAAAATACAATCCTTGAAAGCTCACTATTACATCTTTGGGTGTTTGACGAATGGGTGTAAGCTCGTCGTTTCATAAAGTTAATCGAAGCAAGTTTGTAGTTGGTAGGGTGTGCAGATGACTCTGGTATAATAGCTGGAAGGGCTGTAGGTTTTTAATACACACAGTAGTGTACTTTGCCAGAGTTGATCTCTCTTTCAATCTTGAAGTCCAAATAAGGGAGGGTGCACTTCTGTTCAAGTTCAACAGTAAATGTTATAGAAGAGGCCTGCAATGATAGGTGTTTAGCAAATAAATAGAAGGGAACTTTTACACAAGGGAACTGTTATAGAAGGGAACTGCGATGACAGGTGTAAAAGTACTTAATTCTGCTGGGTCGTGATCCCAGAACAGCAGGACATCGTCTACATATCTAATATAAAAACATGGACGTGGTTCAAAGTCACAAAGCACCTTATCCTCAGTATGTTGAAGTAGGATCTCAGCAAGAATGACAGATAGGGAGGACCCATAGGGCCCCCATCCATTTGCACATAAATTGTGTTATTGAACTTAAAGGAAGAATGTTTTTAAACCAATTTTAATGCAGCAATTATAGGTTGAACTTTTTGAGGATTATGTCCTAAAAAGAACAATTTATCTTGAACAATATCATGTACAGCCGCCACAGGAACATTGGGAAATAATGAAATGACATCTAGCGACGCTAGAATATATGGTCGGCCACTTTCATTTATGAATGATCTAATTTTATTGATTGCTTGTACAGTCCCCTTAACTGAATTGCGAGACTCGTTAGTCAGAGGAGTAAGAAATGACCCAGAAACTAATGGGCGCATAGGATGTCCAGTTTTGTGAATCTCAGCCTTCCCAAATAGTTCTGGCACTAAGAGGCCAAAGACAGGTCGCAAACTCCTCTTGATAACGTCCGGTAAGGCGGAATGGTTTTTCAGTTGGCTGATGGCCGTGACGGTTGCATTCGTGGGATCATTTGCTATGGAAATGTGCGGAATGTTTTCGATAGCCTCCATTTTTGTGGTATACCTGTTCAGAATAATGACTTGCAAGGTTTTGTCCACTAACACAATAGTTAACGGTTGTTATGTAGCAACTTCATTTGACTTTCTTCGGCCTCAAATTTGCGATAGTCTGGATGATGGTAATAAGTCTTGGACTTGTCTGACAGCATCTTGATCGTCGGATGGTAGAGCAGAAATTATGCCATCTAGCTGAGGAATTAGGTGCAGAAAATCAGTCCTACAGTTCGGATAGGCGAACTTTGGGCCTCTGTTTAATGCAGTAATTTGGGTGTGATTTAAATGGCAACTGCTATAATTAATAAAGCAATTAGTAGGCTGATTGGTTTGGTGTTGTTCTTGCCTGTGGGTCATAAATTCATAGTTGTGAGAAACAAGCTTGCGATCTATAAGTATCTGCAGTTTATGAATATGTCTCGTGCGATACTGTTCAACCTCCGTGTCAATGGTAGACATTGTTATTAGAAGAAACCGGATAAGCACAATTGTGTGGGCATTCCTGGCAAGTTGTATATATAAGGAATATGCCCTTCTTTGTAGAAAATCAATGTAGATTCGTTTTAATCTTATTTCAGCCATTAATCTCCTGTTTTCTGCACTTCTTAAAATTTGGTGATCTCTCCATGATTTTGGGGAGGTTCGCAATGTTAAGTAATTAAGAATCATTTTGAGACTTCAGCAATTGAGAAAAAAGGTTAAATGGGTTTCCTCAATCGCTAATTTTCGTCAGAAATTTCGAAAGGTCTTAAACGTCCACTCCATCATGCTAGAATGAAAAACTAAGGAAACACATACCTAAATAAGCTGAGTTAGATGAACATAACTGTGATTTGTGCCATAGGTTACACTAAAAACACAAGGCAGCTTAACTTGAAGCATGATTATAAAACTTCCAACCACAAATGACTAGTTTAAAACAGTCATCAGTTGCTAAAAGCATTTATTCATGGTAAGAGTAGAACATTAAAATCATTAGATCTTTTGGGCTTCCTAGAAGCCCATCATCAGATGACATAAAAACCTAGCCCTTGCAGTATTTCTTACTCCTATGACTAACGAGTCTCGCTGTTCAGTTAAGGAGACTGTACAAGCAATCGATAAGATAAGATTAGATCATTCAAAAATGAAAGTGCCCGACCATATATTCTAGCATTGCTAGATGTCATTTCATTATTTTCGAATGTTCCTGTGGCGGTTGTGCATGATATTATTCAAGATAAATTGCTCTTTTTTTGACATAATCCTCAAGAAATTCAATCCATAATTGCTGCATTAAAATTGGTTCAAAGATGTTCTTTCTTCAAGTTCAATAACACAATTTATAGGCAAATGCAGGGGGGCTATAGGGTCCCCCCATCTGCTATTATTGCTGAGATCCTACTTCAGCATATTGAGGATAAGGTACTTTGTGACTTTGAACCATGTCCATGTTTTTATATTAGATACAACGACGATGTCCTGCTATTCTGGGACCACGACACAGCAGAATTTAGTACTTTTGCTGAGCACTTGTCATCGCAGTTCCCTTCTATAACATTTACTGTTGAACTTGAACAGAAGGGTGCCCTCCCTTATTTGGACTTCAAGACTGAAAGAGATATCAACACTGGCAAAATACACTGCTCTGTGTATCAAAAACCTACAGCCCTTCTAGCTATTATACCACAGTCGTCCACACACCATATCAACTACAAACTTGTTTTGATTAACTTTATGATACGACAAGCATTTACACTCATTCGTCAAACACACAAAGATGTAATAGGGAGCTTTCAAGGATTTTTAGCATTGCTATGGATCATGGTTTTTCTAGGTTTACTGTTAATAAAATTTCTTAGAAAAATCCAAAGGAATTCTTCAACGACCCATCAAGAGAAATACCTCAACAAAAATTCGTGGGCTCAATGATTTATCATCCAACCATTTCACCTTTTAAAAAATTTATGTTGGCAATTTGGAATTAACTTTGGCAAACGGACAACTAATTTAGCAATACTGCTTAGGAACGATCGTGACCTTGTGCAATATTCACTTACGGCAGGAGTGTATAGTATCCCCCTCAGAAGGATTAACGATGAGGTACATAACAGTGTTTATATTGGCTCCACTCAGCATAATTTACTTTCACGATTGAAGGAGCACCAATATGACGTTAAAAATTGATTACTCAGGACTTCCCTAGCACGCTTAGAAAGCAAGGGTATGTATTCTCCCATATGGGACGAAGCAAGTATATTGATAACCCCAACTACCAAATCTTCTTTATTGATTACTGAAAGTTTGGTTATCCGTTCGTTAGGTCAAATGTATTGCCAAAGAAAAAGTTACAAAACAATGTCCCAAATGCATTTTTAATTTCACAAAACTTGCGGCTTTTGTTTAATTTCGTCATGTTGGGTATCGATTTGGGCTCAAAAATTCCGCAGATTTAAAATTCATTTGAATTTTTTTTTCAATGATAACTACATTCACAGATGGCATTTTGAACTGGGAGTAATAAAGACAGGTGCTCCACTATTGATACCCCACACTGGCCAACTGAAAAGTTGCAACTTCCAGGACGAACAACACATTATCTGAAAAGGGGGAGGGGTAAACATAGTGAGAGGTAGACAGGCCCAGCTGGGGCAGTTCAGTTTACATGCAGCGCAAATTTCATTGTTTGAAATAATGCAAAATGATAAACAAAAACATGTGGTAAAACTTACATCAGCACTTTATTTTAAATGGATTAAGTTTAATAAAATAGTTCTAATGGTGGGTGCAAAATCATCAGAAAAAAAAATCTGGGAGATTCACTAAATCCCTAAAATTAACATTTTGCTCATAAAACAAGTCACATTTCCATAAGTTTCACAGGTAAATCATAAAACCTGACATGTCTGCACAAGTATTACAAAAATGGTGAAACAGGAAAACAAACAAAACACACGATTAATACTGCCAAAGGTAAAAAAGAATCATGTAAAAAATATGAATCTAAAACAAAATGAGATAAATTTTCATTTGAAACAATGTTAAATAACATTAAAATGGTGCATCTGATTTTAGAGCAACAACTCACATGACAAAAAACCCAAATATTTGGTACTTATGGTGAAGGTTCCATTTATCAGATACCAGAGATGAAAAACAAAACTCGGGTTATCTGAAGCGGTAAACTTAAAAGAGATCTGTGGTTTGGGCAACACTGACAAATCAGAACATTCAATTTATAATACTAAATTTCCATTAGCACTTTTTTTTTTTTATTTCCTAAGTAATAAAATGTGCAAGAGCATTTTGCTGTTAAACAAGATTAAGCAACAAATGAATAAAACTGTAAAATTTACTTGTGAGTGTCCATATCTTGGCAAAGGCATAGTGGATGTTGTTTTTTGCCTTTTCCAGTTTAGTGTCTTCATATCCAAAACCCACACACTGTTGCAACTACTAAAGATGCTGTGCCTGTAAAAACCAATTTCAAACACTTTCTATGAAAACATGAATACTTTAGAAAACAAAAATGCACTGAGAAACAAAAGCATAAAAAAGCAGAGCAAGTTTTACACCAAAACATGCTAAACAAATACCCAAATAAAAATTCAGATTAAAGTAAGGTTATTTTCTATTAACAGAAGACAACCTGAGAATACATACCTATTCTCAAAAATTGTTCTTATATTTTATGTGCAAATTGTAATTAACATTGTTAATAGAAACTCACCCAAAGGTTGTTGCTTCTTGGCACATTTACCACACGTATCTTTTCGGCTGACTTGTCATACTGTGTGATAGGCCTTTCGTGGTCTTCATATCTCTTCCCTGTGTCTTTACATATAATCTTGCTGGGTCATTCCACATCAATTCATCCAATTTTTGGGGGGAAATGTAACCCACCATCTCAGATTTTGATAAAATTTGGCATGGAGGTATACTTCACCGAGATATAGAAAATGACCCGATTTTAACTTCCTATACCACATAGTTTCTGAGATACAGGGTGCCAAAGTTTCACTGAACACCAATCGCACATGTAGAGTGAGGAAGTACCACTTTTTACAAAATGCTGCATAACTGTAGTGCTATTTAGTTTAGAAGAAAGAAATTTTGTACCCTTATGCAAAAGAGCTTCCAGAATAAGAAATCATTTTAAATTTCATTGAAAACACTGAATAAATAAACTAAATATGGTGGTAAAGTGAAAATTTAAGAAAAAAAAACTTGCTATTCTATATTAGGCTCTACAACAAATAGCAGAGGTATGAGGGAGCTCTTTTTTTAATGTATATTGGTCTTTGACATATACTGTCACATAACAAGAAAAAAAAATAGTGGCTTTCAGCTTGCTTTTGAAGATATGTGCAAATATCTGAAATGCGTGTGGAGTTCCACTTCGTCAATTCAACTACTTTTTTTTTATTAATTATAATTCATCTCTGACATTCAAGAAATTTCATGAGGAGATAAAACTAATAAGGACACAAAAATATAAAAAAATATGTTTTCTTATACCATATGGTTTCAGAGATACCATATTAACAAATTTGATGATATGGCTAGTTCAGCTGCACCCCACAACAAGTATGGTGAGGTTTTAAAGTTTTTCAGTCATTTCAAAATATCTGTTATTCTCTTATACTGCAGATTGCAAAAATTCCTGAAAAAAATTACTCTGACAAATCTCCCTAAAACAGAATTTTTGGAAATTTTAATAAATAAACATTTCCCCTAAAGATGTAAACAGTTTTTATATGTGCACGACTGGATAATACACTAAAGTAAGCTTGCAATGAATGGGCACTAGGAAACAATTGCAACTTGTCAGAGAGCACTTTTTAAAAGAAAATGTGGCATGGGGCAAAAGGATAAGCACAATTCCTAAGGTAAGGAGAATTTGTTTTGATTTCATCCCAGATCCTGTGCTCAACTGACCACCAGTTCAAATGGGGTAAGTTTTATGACATTGTAAAACTCCCCAAGTGCTGAGATAAGGGTGGGGGTCAAAAAGATTTCTCTTTTCTCACCTCACCCTTCTAGGGATGCCCTCCAGCTAAAGAGAAGTAAGCAGGGATCATAGCATACTTCTGGAAAATTTTAGGTAGGAATTTTAGGAATTTTAGGAATTTTTAGAAAATTTTAGGAAAATTTTAGGAGTGTATTTCAATAAAAACTAGATGTATATTTGTATACATCTAGTAAAACAACTTTGCATACATTGTAAAGAGTTTGCTTCACACCCTTCAACCATATATATACTGATAGACTGCGCATGACATCAAAATTTCTGGCTCCAACATAAAATCACATGACAACAGTCAAAAAGATGGGTTACACCTGCTGTGCTTATGGTTGCTCTGAGCGATATAGTAAAGAAAGTTCTATGATTTTTCATGGGTAAGAAACGAATTAAATACCTAAGTCAATAAAGTTCAATTACTTAACCAGAAACTTGCAGCTATTGATATAAAAATATAGTAACTTAAGAAAAAATGGAATGCATGTTCCAAATTCTTCGCAAATGTTCATCACATTATAAATCACAAAATGTAAACAACCCGATCATGCATGTATATAGCTCATAAGTAAACTTACCTGAAGAGTTTTCATTATATATGAGGCGCATTCACATAATACACCGAAAACACTGAAGTTCTGCAGCGTAAATTAGTAATCATAACAGCATTTTACACGAAATTTGGAGTCTGATGATGACGTGCCCAATGTTTGAGCCATGGCGGCTTTGATGCAGCTATTGCCAATGTGCAGTCCATTAGTATATATGGTCAGTTAACACCCAATTTTTTTGCATAACGTCTAATGTCTAAAGTTTAAGTATGATTTACTTCTAATGTTCCGTTCTTATCTTTTCACGTGTTATTATCATATTCAAGTATATTTACCACATTCAAGTTTCACTTTGAACATTAATATGCTGTTGAACCAGAAGCAATTCACGATTTTCACAGTAAAGTTTTCAGGTTTCACATTAAATTATAATATCCTAAAAAGGTAATTGAAAACCAAGAACTATGTACAATTGTTCACTGAATTACTTTTTTCATATTATTGTTTTAACCTTTTCCTGATTAGCCTATCTTTTTCTGCTTCTACCACAACTAATTTACTTTCAGTTTTCTTTATTTCAGCTGAACCTTGTATGATCAAGTTAGAGGCAACTGCTATTTCAACAGTATTTTGTTTTTCTACAGCTTTTCTCATTCTTTCTGTTCCCTCTTGAATTATTGCTAGGGAGGCTTCTTTTATCGTTTTTAAGTCTATTTATTTCTGCATCATTTTCTTTTATTTTGTCATCAAACTCAGCTTTTCTTTTTCTCTAGCTGCTTTTCCTTATTTTCCCTCTCTTTCTGCTTCCTTTCTTTTACCTTTTTTATTCTTCTTCCTTCAGCTTATCAACATACTCTTTATAAAATTTATGTGAATCACAAACACTATTTAACAAATTTCTTGTTATGGGAACTTTACTTACACATCCATAGTGTTTAATGGCCCCTTTAACTATTCTTAATGATGTTATAGTTGAGTCTTTTAAGTTAGCCTTGTCCTTCCTTAACAGAGCAGTGTTAACCGAAAATCCCCTTTCTGCATCAGCATTACCATGAGGTAAAACTAAAATTGACTTTATGAGTTTAGCAAGATTTGAGTATTTTTCTTTTCCGCTAGAGTCTTTAATACTAAATATATTACGCCAGTAATGATCAATCCGCACTGGAATATGCCCTTCCTCTGAAAATTTCACTAGTTCATCTAGAGTTGGCTTATCGCAATTTAAAAGTTTCCACTCTTCTCTTACTCTATCAATTTGTTCCTCAGAAAGATGCAAAACACTTGAAATTCTGGTTATTTCCGAAAGTCCTTCAGTGACTGAAAGTTGAGTTGACTCTTTCTTTGGTTCTTTTACCTTTAAAACTTCTATGTCTCTTAGCTTTTGATTGCAGAATGGCAAATTTGACTTTAAATATTTTGTGGTTGCAATTAGTGATGATCTTACATCTAAGAGAAATAATTTCTGCCTGGTCTCCTGAACATTCCTGAGGAGATTTTTTGTCTTCATACCAACTTCTAACTCCCCTAGTTTTTTCCATGAATTTTGTTTTCAAAATCTACATTCTTTAGGTCTTCTCCAAATTTCCTGCTATAACATCATCTTGGATAAACTGAGCCATAACATTCCTCATTAAAGTATTTAAATCAGAATATAACTGGTGTATTTTTGGTTCTTCACTCTGATAACATAATGAAAACTTTTCAAAATTTTGGTGTGAAAATGAAATTAATGCTAAATAGCAAGGAGTAAGCTCATTTTTCAGGAAACAGTGAATTCTTTTATACCTTGCCGAATTGCGCAGTTGCTTTTCAAATATTTTTTGAGATGGCAAGAAGTTTAAAAAATATTCTGTAATATTTAGCCATTGATCCAAGAGCCTCTGGGCTACAGAACCAACGGTTAACCATCTGTTGCTGACATGACACAAAAGAAATTTGGCTGTGACTAATGTTATATCCTCGACAGATTTATAATCCTCTCGTCTTGCAGCACTACTCTTTAAAAAGTAATGCATATCAGTAGCAAATTCGTCAAAATCTATATTTAAGCTTGTCAAAAAAATTTTAAATGCATTACTAACAACATGCAGGTTGCAAAAACCTAGTTCCAAAGATTTCTGGCCTGTTTCTTGTTTTACAACTTCATTGAATTTGCGTAAAAAGCACTTATTTACATTTGGGCTGTCCATGGATACACAAATAATTCTGTTCAACGAAATATTGAAGGATGATAACAAATCAAGAATTTCTTTTAGCAAAATATCTGCTGTTGCATGACCCAGAAAAACGCTTGTTAGGTATCGGCAAGAAACTGAATTTATTTCTGAAGACCAGTACCTGAGATACACATCCAACTGCCGTTTCACTTGTGTATTTGTAGTTTCATCAAATGCTATAGTAACCTTTCCTGGGCTACTAGATGCAATGTCTTTTTTCAAATCCTCTTCAAAATATTTTGACAATCCATGTGATATCACATAAGCAACTTTTTTTCTTTAAGTTGCATTTTTGGCTGCAATAGCAGAATCAGGAAACATTTCTTTGAAAAGTTCAACTGTTTCAGTGCATGAAACAAAAGACATATTGTCCTTAGCAACTTTCATGGCCCATAATGCTTCGGCTTTAGCCAACTGTAAATCATGACTCAGTACTTCACTAATATTTGTTTTGGGCTGAAGATCCCGTCCTCCAAAGGCTTTCATCAGGATGGACTTATTTTGAAATTTACTTTGAAATTTCTGCAAATGTTTTTTTCCTTTATGATGCGCTTTTACTTGTGAAAAGCCACTATTAGAAATGTTGAAAATTTCTGAACACAATATACACTTAGCAGAAAATATTGTTTCAGTTGCAGAACACCATTCTTTCAACTTCACTCCGTCCAATTCTTTGGCGAGCCATGCATCTTGAAATTTCGTTTTGGATTTAGGCATCTTAAACACTTGTATTACTAACCAGAAAATGAAAGGGAAGTACAAAAACACGTTCCAATATTGCAAAACCAGATAACTTCCCGAAATTTGGCTGCGAGGATGTCAGAAGATATGAAAAAAAAGCAGGTCACCACTAGAGAACTGAACCTGCACAGCACAGAGAACACCGTAAAAGACGTAAAACCAGAAACTATCATACGCATCTCACGCAAGTTCAGTCAAAGCGAGTCGGAGCCGAGATATATTGCGCATCGAAGGTCGCTGTCGCCGACGCATGATCGAAGGTCAATGATCACGTGCTCTACTGCCTGCCAAGATAATACTCAGCTACCATCCCATCGTCATCACCGGAGGTTACGGAAGGAGACCACATGTTTCCTCTTTGCTTCCACCCACCTGCGGTTTACAATAACAAAACATCAGCAGAAAGAGGAGGTTCCACAAGGCATGTACAAAAATAAAGTACGATCTTCTGCGTGCCACGGAGTTCGTCTGCAAAGCGCAAACCAGGGGTGAAAATGACCCCTCCCCTTTTCCCTTAGATCTCTTGTTACTCTCGAAAACTGTTCGAAGGCAAAAAAATGGAACGCCCGCCCCGAAGCAAGTGCATCTCGATGGCGTCATTTTTCCCTCCCTTCAGCAGCACAGCATATAGGCTGTGTTTCTACAATAACAGGTCTTTTTACCTTACCGTAATGGTAAATTTATTGGCGTTAATAACGGTTGTGTTTTTAATAAAAATAAGCTTACGAAAATTTTAGGATGAATAGCAAATTTTAGGTCTAATTTTAGGAATTTAAGGAGGGTCACAAAATATTAGGAATTTTAGGAGGAATGCGATCCCTGAGTAAGGTTTCAATCTCTCATTTCCAGTTAAGGAAACAACGGCTTAAATGCTCAGGCTGATTTCACTGTGGGCAGGCTATCCAGAAGTCACTTAAACTTTGCTGTGAAATATATTGCTTCCAATATTTTTTTTTTTTTATTTTTTTTGTGCATTGGCTGCTCTGTGTTAACCTTACTTTGGGACATGTTTGTCAACCTCAATCATGGAAAAGATAATGGACCAGTGTAGTGTTGGATCACTTGCTAATACAGAATGCAATAAATCAAGTTATGTGAAGACAAAAGGGTTTCTCAGTAGAGAAGAACTTCCTGTTGCTAACAAGGAACTTATTTCTTTAAGACCTAATACTCCACATAAAAAGCTACCAAGTAACTTGTTGCAACCCTTTTGGTGACCATGATGTGAAAAAACCTGTTAAGAGGTCCCTGCATCAAGTCAGTATACAAATAGTCCAACAGCTGCAATCTAAAAATATCTGATCAGTGTATGCCCAGGTCAAAAATTATGTCCTCAGTGTTGTGGAAAAACATCTAAATTAGGACAACCTGTAGAAAATGAAGTTTTAAGTGAGACTGATGATAGTGAAATGGTCCCTGATGATTTTATTATTAAAGAATGTGCTGCTAAAGAAGTTTTGAAAGTTAATCTGATTTAGGATTGTCCCTGTTAAAATTACATTCCTTGCCATCCCATAGTAAACCAGCATATGGGAAAAGAAAATTTCAAGCAAAGTTAGCTATGCAGAGTAAAATATCTTGTGTTCTGCAGTATGGCTTTACAGCTCAGTCTTCTACTAGGGACAATGATGATGAACACTCCATAGATGAATTAAAACTAAAAGCTCATTATTTGGATAAACTTGTTGCTTTAATGAAAGAAAAGTTACTTACTGTTAATTGAAAAAAAAATCAGATATTGACAATGGCTGCTCCCCATCATGGTCTTGAAAAAATGTAGCACAACAGTTTGCAGTTTCAGAATACACAGTACATCAGGCAAGAAAATAAGCAAAAGATAAAGGCATTATATCAGTTCCCGAACCCAGCCATGGTAAGAAACTTTCACAAGATACCATAAAACAGATTATAGGATTTTATGAAGATAACAATTCTAGGCAAATGTCAGGAATGAAGGACAAAGTAAGTGTCGCTAGAAACATCCATGCTCAGAAAAGGCTTATTCTGTTCAATCTGAAAGAGTTATCAACAATTTAAGCAAAGATATACTAATGAAAAAGTAGGATTTTCTAAATTTTGTGCTCTTCGTCCAAAATGGTGCATTCTTGCGGGCTTCTCTGGAACCCAATCTGTATGTGTGTGCACTATACATCAAAATGTCTAACTTTTGATTAGTGCAGCACACTTTGAAGAATCACATCAGGACTTTATCAATAGTCTTGTCTGCAGCAGTAAGGATCCAAAATGCATGCTTTGGTGTTGTTTAGTGTCCAAAAAGTGCAAGTCTGAATCAGTTATAGTTGCATAAATTTAGATTGTGATCCCACTGGTGAAATCAAATATCACCAGTGGGTATCTACAGACAGAATGGAGCTTCAAAAGTTATCTTCTTCAGTTGAGGAATTCATTAAATTATTTGTGTCAAAAATTGAGAAGCTCATTCTGCACTCATACATTACAAAAACACAGTCTTCATTTTTCAGTAAGTTGAAAGGAACAATTGGTCTAGAGTCTGCCATTATACCGATGGACTTCAGTAAAAATTATGCATTTGTAGTTCAGGAAGAAGCACAAGGGTATTATTGGACTCCATGTGCATGCACAGTTCACTCTGTTGTTATTTACTGTAAAAGAAATTCTGAATCTTTGAATTCTGCGTCAAGTCACTGTTTCATTTCTGATGATTTTCATCATGATGTTGCAATGGTGTATTCAGAGTGAAATAATAACTTTCTTAAAAGAACTACCAACAAGTAAAAGAAGTACATTATTTTACTGATGGTTATGCTGCTCAGTACAAAAACTATAAAAACTTCATAAATCTATGTCATCCATTAATGATTTTGCAGTGACAGCTTCATGGTCTTTCTTTGCCACCAGCAACGGGAAGTCTCCTTGTGATAGCATTGGTTGGACTGTCAAACAAATCACTGCAAGAACAAGTCTCCAACATCTACTGAAAGAGCAAATAACCACTCCACAGGAGATGTTCAACTTCTGTCATAAGAATATGATGAAAATAAAAGTTCCATTTCATTTTGAAAAGTGATATGAATGCTGTGCGCAATGAGTGTCAAGTAAGAATTTCTCATGCTCAAACAATACCTGGTACATGGAGTTTCCACAGCTTGGATGAAAATTACTCTTTGATTTTGGCTGTGCAAATCTAGGAATACAAAGGCAGTTATATACACATTGTTGTATAGCACGTGTATATGATTCTAACTGGTTTCTAGGAATAATAGAGAAAATCAATTATGAAGAAAGTGAAGCATCTGTAAAATTTATGCACCCAAATGGCCCTGCAGTTTCTTTTTACTGGCCTTCATTTAAAGATGAGTGCAATATTCCATTTGGACACATTTTATGTTTAATTAAAGCTCCCATGACAACAAAGTTCTGGAAGAACATATGTTTTTTTCAAGTTGGACATGAAAACCTGTCAAACTAAGTGACTGAATTATAAGGACTCCATCCTCAGGAGTTGATCATGGCATGTTAAAAACATCAATGTAAATATTTGTGAACAGTGCAAAACTACCTGCTTATGTTTCTTTTTTTCAAGTCAAAACTAATTATGAAAAAATAGATCTATGTACTGTAGGTGAGTATGACTAAGCAGTTTGTTGCATATGCTCACCTAACTTGTTGTCCGGTACAACTAAGCTAGCCATTTTGTCAAACTTGTTAATATGGTATTTCTGAAACTATATGGTGTACGAAAACATAATTTTTTATATTTTGGTGTCCTTGTTAGTTTTATCTCCTTGTGAAATTTCTTGAATGTCAGAGATGAATTATAATTAATAAAAAAAAATAGTTGAATTGACGAAGTGGAACTCCACACGCATTTCAGATATTTGCACATATCTTCAAAAGCAAGCTGAAAGCCACTATTTATTTTTCTTGTTATGTGACAGTATATGTCAAAGATCAATATACATTAAAAAAGAGCTCCCTCATACCTCTGCTATTTGCTGTAGAGCCTAATATAGAATAGCAAGTTTTTTTCTTAAATTTTCACTTTACCACTATATTTAATTTATTTATTCGACGTTTTCAATGAAATTTAAAATGATTTCTTATTCTGGAAGCTCTTTTGCATGCATAAGGGTACAAAATTTCTTTCTTCTAAACTAAATAGCACTACAGTTATGCAGCATTTTGAGAAAAGTGGTACTCTGTCGCCTTAAGTGTGCAATTTGTGTTCAATGAAACTTTGGAGCACTGTATCTCAGGAACTATGAGGTGTAGGAAGTTAAAATTTAGTCATTTTCTATATCTTGGTGAAGTATGCCTCCATGCCAAATTTCATCAAAATCTGAGATGGTGGGTTACATGGCCTGGATGAAGTGACGTGGAATGACTATTTTTGTTTTTGAGCCAACATCTTACAACTACATTCACATATTTCTTATATATGGACATCTTTCATTATCTTCAGCGTATATTAAAAACTCTAAAACTCTATACAGAACTCTCTCGTCCTTCATTATACAGAACCCTTTCATCATTCATCAAACACGCTTTAACCCTAGCTCTCTTGGTTGTTAAATAACGTCCACGTCTTATTATTCACAACATCCATATATACATTCATATTAAAAACTGCCTTTTATATACACTATTTACAACACCTTTATTTCATCCACTCAATTCATTTACTCACTGGCTCATCACTCTTTCTCTTACCCTACTTAGTTTTCGATGGGAAACACGGTACGCCTAACCCACTGACACAGCAAGCCCAACACCCATGACTATGTCTGCCTCTAGTACTTTCTGCCAGTCTCTGGCTGTCTTCAGGAGGCCTGTTGAATCACCACCGTTCCTCTCTGCAGCCGCAGAGCAAGTGATACAATCCTCTCCGGGCTTCTGCTCTGTCATTGTGTTTTACAATGTTTGCCTATGACGCCATCTGTCCTTTCTTTTGGTCAATTTCTGTTCCATTTTTATCAAGGCCTTCCAATTATGATTTAGTATATTTGGGTCGTTAGAATTACATATTATACCTCTATTTTTCACAATAAGAACCGATTCAGCCATTCTCAAATGTCTTTCTGTTTTATATTTTTTAATTATTCTAATGTCTTTGAATTTAGGAGAATGGCTGAATTGACTCTTATTGAGAAAAATAGAGGTATAATATGCAATTCTAATGACCCAAATATACTAAATGATAATTGGAAGGCCTTGATAAAAATGGAACAGAAATTGACCAAAAGAAAGGACAGATGGCGTCATAGGCAAACATTGTAAAACACAATGACAGAGCAGAAGCCCGGAGAGGATTGTATCACTTGCTCTGCGGCTGCAGAGAGGAACGGTGGTGATTCAACAGGCCTCCTGAAGACAGCCAGAGACTGGCAGAAAGTACTAGAGGCAGACATAGTCCATGGGTGTGGGGCTTGCTGTGTCAGTGGTTAGGCCCATCGAAAACTAAGTAGGGTAAGAGGAAGAGTGATGAGCCAGAGAGTAAATGAATTGAGTGGATGAAGTAAGGGTGTTGTAAATAGTGTATATAAAAGGCAGTTTTTAATATGAATGTATGTATATGTATATATGGATGTTGTGAATAATAAAACGTGGATGGTATTTAACGACCAAGAGAGTTAGGGTTAAAGCGTGTTTGATGAATGACGAAAGAGTTCTGTATAATGAACGACGAGAGAGTTCTGTATAGAGTTTTTAATATATGCTGAAGATAATGAAAGATGTCCATATATAAGAAATATGTGAATGTAGTTGTAAGATGTTGGCTCAAAAACAAAAATAGCAAGATTATATGTAAAGACATGGGGAAGAGATAAGAAGACCACGAAAGGCCTATCACGCAGTATTGCAAGTCAGCCGAAAAGATATGTGCGGTAAATGTGCCAAGAAGCAACAACCTTTGGGTGAGTTTCTATTAACGAAGGTTCTTTTCGTTAGTTTCAGCATCTTTCTTAATCCAATTTATCTTACTATTTAGATTAAAAATCATTACAAAAATGTAGCTCTGGAAAACACAGGTGGTAAACTTTATAATGATGCTTCCTAATATAATAAATAGGTTTTTTTAGCAGTTTGAAGTAGTTAAATTTCTTACAGAAGTAATTTTGTTGAAACTTTATTTTCAACACAATTTGAATAAGTGCTCCTTTTTCCTCTCTTTTTTGTGCTCTTTGCCTATTCTTTGTATGTTGATTTAAACTCCTTTTCATAAATTATATTTTGTACTACCTAAATATGAAACTTTTAGTGGAATTTTATACCTCTTTTTATATCTAGTATTGATGAGAATGCAGTGACAGCCTGACCAAAACTACAGTTGAACTTATGTGTTTTAGATAATTGTTATATTTTTCATTTATTTTCTAAGGCTACTAATTTGGGGCTACTGGTTCTCGGATAAAGAAAGCCAGTGCCATAAAGCAAACACACCACCCATGCCTCAGGCAGAACTCGATCCTGTGCTCATATAAGCCCTACTGCCATGAATTTAATAATATGGAAGTTTATTAACAAAAAGAGATGGTAATTTAACAAAAAGAGATCAGAAGCCATGACCACTTGGCCACTGAGGTGGTGCCAGAAGTTCAATATCGTATGAATGAAGAAAATATGAACTGTCTAAAGATGGGCCATAGTTGGCCTGCAACATGTAACATTTATTGAATTATCATCATTCATGTTTTTCATTGATCTCTCATTGTAATGTAATTTAAGTAATTTCCAGTTCTTCAAAACTGGCTTTGCCATGATTCAAGCTTTTGTTGAGCAATAGTTAAAGTAACAGATAGGTCTAATTTGATATCTATACGGAATGGCCACCCACTTCAGGTACTTTAATAGTTTTACAGGTTATAAATATAAATTTTAGTAAATATGGTTTTTAAAATAAGAGGATTTTTTTTTTCAGTAACAAATTTTAGGTGTGATAATTTAAATTATTGAGAGTACTATAACAAGTCAACATTTAGCCCTTATGAATGTATATGGAATAAGAAGCCAAGAAGAAAGCATAAAAGAAATAAGTGTAAAGTACAAAAAGTTTTAGGTACCGTTAATCCTTTTTAGATCACATACTATACTATTTTGCTAAAATGACACATTTCTGTTGCATAAAAGAATAGAAATATAGATATTTTACTTCAAATTTTTTAATGAAAGCATCACTTTTCTTCAAGAGACACTTCAAAAGTGTTGGTGACAAAGTTGGGTGGATTTTGCAAGCCTGTGTGGTCAATGATGTTGCCACTTTTAATTTGAAAAACTTCCAATGATTTTTACATTTTACTGATACATGAGCTAGAGATAGAGCTTGACACTAAATCACCTTTAGAGAGTCCCAGTCCAATTTGCATCCTATTTGCTGTATGTTTTAATCTAGTGCTGTTTAATTAGATTTTAAATAGCAGCTTTATGTTTTGTTCAACCTAGTCAATAATCTGTGCCCTGTTTCTCCTATATAAGTTAATCCTTAGGAGCATTTATACTAAAAATAATTCCTTCTTGGAGTAAAATGTTCTTTTCTGACTGTTTCAATAGTAAGTTTTTTTTGTTTTTGTTTTTTTTTAAACCTGGAATAATTCTAATATTGCATTTTACATTTTTCCTTTATTTTTCAAAAAGCATCTATGGAGTGAAACTTGATTTAGTAAATAAGCTGAACAATGAAAACACCAAAACTGGAGTGACATTTTTTTCACAATGAAAAAAATGGAAGCACTTTTAATGTAGACTGTGTCTACAGAGTGTCTCAACAATAGCTGCATTGAGTACAGGAAAGAATGTGATACAGTCATCAATGAACTTCAACTGAATGGTGATTGAGGCATTTATTCTTCATAAGAAGAGGATAGTGAAATTCGTATGAGAGACGATTTTATTCTTCACAAGGAGAGGATAGTGATAATATTAGGTGAGGATAGTCTTACAAACAGATGTATAGGGGTTTTTTTTCCTGTTGTAAGTTTACTTCATCTTTATTTACTTACATTCCCTAAAATATTCTGAATTTCCACCTTATGCACAGTATTGTCACAACCTGAACTACTGACTAGCATCATAAATTCTCATTAGGTACATGTACTGAGAATTATTAATATAACATAATTATTACTTGGCCCTGTACCACCCTGCCCTTTTAATTTCATCTACCCCATAATTTCTTCTGGGTTTTAGATCTTGAAACCCAGTAAAGTACTTCACTTTTCCAATGCTTATCCTATTTAAAAGGAAGCCTGGTGTATTATCACTAGGCTACTTAAAGGGATAGTACTTAAAAGCAATGAATGGCAACATACTAAATAAATGTGTGATGAATAACCACCATAATATAACTCACATGATAGTGGAAACATTATTATACCAGTGATAATGAAGCTTAACAAAAGGTTCACAAATTGAACAACTTAGTGGCCATAGCTATTATTGTAAAGAAATTACTGTATTTACTTTTATCCGCTAAGTGACGCTGATGTGAATCTCTGCGATTTTATTGCAATGTTTGTTAATCTATGTCTGGCAACAAGTTTCTGTTGACTTTCTGACTTTACTTTTGGTTTCAGAAGATGTTGCGAGCTGCAGCAAGTTGAAGTGCTCTGTGTGTGTGAGTCGATCGAATCAATGTAAGCAGTTTTCGTGTAGATGTTTAAAATGTGTCATTAGTGCACCAACAGTCTGTTCTTGATTTGTATTTTGTGTGCCGGTATTTCAAGAAACCTTTCTGTCAAGCACAAATGGATACAACAATATGTGATTTCATTCCTCTCCACATTAGCCTTTTAGGTTCTCGTCAAGATGTGATCAGCAGTAGGATTGTCAACAGTGTTCTTAAGTTTTAGGTATTCCCCTTATATATTTGAGTTTTATTGCAGAATCCAACATCTAGCGTCCTTCGACAGGACATTCCACTGCAAGTAAGTTGATGATTTTTTTCTTAATATGGATAAATTAAAGTCATTGCGCAAGCAATATAGACGACTGTTCACAATCACTTGTAACTACTTTTATGGAACTGAAAATGAGTTATCTATCGAAGAAAAAATTATGAAATTAAAAGTCATAGGTGAAAAAGCTAAACTGATGTTAGAAACAGAACATGAATTTAGAGAGGCTTTATTTGAATCCGAACAGACAGATGAAGTAGTCGAAAGAGAAATCAATGAGTCAGAGGCTTACATTGACAAATGGAAAGTGTTAGAAATTAAATTAAGTGATCTCCTAAATGAAAAAAGGGATATTTCTGTCACCAGTGATGTTAGCAACTCACTTTTGGGGACAGTTCCAAAAGATTGATAAAGACCCAAAACTAGACAATCATGATAAATTTGCGTATTTATCACAAGCCATGGAAAAGCGCACATCGGCTGATGAATTAATCAAAAGTTTTCCCCCGGGTGGAGAAAGTTATAGCAAAGCTGTGAAACAACTTCAGGCTTGCTATGGCAGGGATGAATTGCTTATAGAAGTCTACGTACGAGATCTGCTATCTATAGTGTTGTTAAAACAAAAATCAGTTAAAACTTCTTAACGCAAGTTATATGATCAGTTAGAAACGAAATTAAGAGCTTTAGAAACTTTAAGTGTAATAAGAGATAAGTACGCTGCAATGCTTTATCCTCTCATTGAATCATCTCTCCCGGATGAAACGCTACGGGCGTGGGAAAGATTTAGATCCGCACACCGTAGATCTAGGGAGGAGCTACCAGATGGTGCGCATTTCGACAGTCAGGTAGCATCTACTACTGATTTAGATCGACTTCTCGGCTTCCTTCAAGATGAGGTTGAAGGGGAAGAGAGAATCTTTCTTGCAACTCGGAGTTTTGATGGAGGGATAAAAGCAAGCCATGTAAATAATCGACAAGACACAAATGCAAAAACGTCACAATTGTGAATATCTACAGCAACTGAACTTTTATATTCTGCTCAGAACAATAAGAGATTGTGTATATTTTGCTCTGGAGATCATAAATCATGGAAATGTAGAAAAGCTCAAAAGCTGACTTTACAAGAGAAAATGACTGCTGTAGAAAATGCACATTGTTGTTTTCTTTGCCTTAAAGTGGGACATGGAGTAAAACTATACAGATCAAAATTAAACTGTTAATTAAGTGGAAAGAAGCATAATTTGCTCTTATGCAAAAGTATTTCACAAGAGTGCATCCCTCCTTCGAAGGAGGAAGAACCAGAACCAAAAGTGCTGCAAGATGAAGCTCTCACTAGCTTGTAGAGAGCTCCCAATGTTATTTTACAGACCCTGGTTGTGACCCTGAAGGGAAACGGTGCAAAACGTAAAATTGGAGCAATTATAGATTCTGGCTCCCAACGATCATATATTTTAAAGGCTAATGCGGAGAAAATGAATTATAAATCCAAAAAGAAAGAGTTTCTTCAACACTCTTTATTTGGAGGGTCTAATACTTCCGTTTGCCAACATGACGTTTTTACTGTACATCTATCGAATTTATCGGAAACCTATAATTGCCATTTTGATGCTCTAGGGCAAGCAGTGATTTGTGAAACAATAGCAGCTACAAAATGAGGACCATACTTGCAAGAGCTTTCTGACTATAACATTCATCTGACTGATGATATTGATGGTCTCACTGAACTTCTTATAGGAGGGGATATTTGCAAGAAAATTGATTACAGGAAACTGCAAACAATTAAAGTCGGGACTTACTGCTATACAAACAAAATTAGGTTGGAAAGTTATTGGACATACAAATAATAATGATAGTGCAGTTTTATTGACAATTTCTATGCTTATGACAACTGCGTGCATTTCTGATGTATGGACTCTGGATTCATTGGGCATTACCGGCCCGTCAGAAAAGAAAACAACACTTGAATTACAGGAAGCAGCAAAACAGCATTTTTTAAGCACAGTTAAGGTAGAAAATGATCGGTTTTTAGTGCATCTGCCTTGGGTTGAAGGTCACCCTACACTTGCTGATAATTCTGAACTTTCTTTAAAAAGACTAAATGCTGTTGTCAAATGTCTTAAAACAGAAGGACTTTATGAGTCATATTAGAATGTCTTTAATGACTGGCTGAAAGACAACATAATAGAGGAGGTGCTGGAAGATGAGCTCCAATTACCAGCGCATTATCTACCTCATCATCCAGTTGTTAAGGATAATAGCACTACGAGAATGAGGCCAGTTTTTGATGCTTCAGCAAAACAGAAAGGCCTCACCCAGTCTCAATGATTGTTTAGAGAAAAGAGTTAACCTCACTGAGTTGATACCAAATATTTTATTTCGTTTTCGTATGCACAAAATTGGTGTGATTGCAGACATAATTAAGGCTTTTCTGCAGATTAGTCTTTCGTCCTCTGATAAGAACTATGTACGATTTTTGTGGATTGAAAAGGAAGGTGAGTTGAAGCACTTTAGGCATAGTCATGTAGTGTTGGGTATCGTGTAGCCCTTTTCTTCTTGGAGTTGTTATTCAACATCATCATCTTCAAACTGTTTTAAAGTGTAATCATAAAAAATACCCAGAGAATATGATCAAATTACTTATGAATAGTTTTTACGTAGACAATTGTGGTACAAGTGTACCTAATGAAAGAGAATTAGAACTATTCATAAAAGTAGCCCCAAGTGTTATGGCTAAAAGAAATTTTTAATTAAGGGGCTGGGAATATACAAACTTCACATCTGAAGCTACATCTGACACTAATGTGTTAGGAATGCTATGGGACAGAGATGCAGATATGCTATGTATTAATACAGCCAGTTTAAAAGAACTTTGTGCTGAGAAAGTTACCAAGAAAATCATACTTTCTGCTGCCCATAGAATCTTTGACCCCATTGGAGTGACTTGTCCCATTGCCTTATTTCCAAAACTGTTATTACAGAAAACCTGGGAAATGAAGTTGAACTGGGAGGAAGAGGTTGATTCTGTAACCAAAGCTGCATTTTTTAAGTGGTTGGCAAATATATATCATCTAGAGAGTGTTCGCGTTCCGCGATGTTTAAAAGTCAGTGACATCAGTGAGAAATGCTCCTTGCATTTCTTCTGTGATGCTAGTAAATATGCTTATGTCCTGGTGTTTTTTTTTTTTTTTTTTTTTTTTTTTTGAGAGTAGAGATAGGCGAATCTGTCAAAGTCCATTTGTTACAGGCACAGTCTAGAGTCTCACCTACTGGCAAGGAGGCAACTACAATTTCCAGATTGGAATTGCTTGCGACCACAATTGCATTTCACCTGGCCTCTACAATATTGTGTGAAATCCCACATGAAGAAGTTTATTTTTGGACAGATTCCACTACTGTTATTGCGTGGATTAAAAGAGAAGAATCCTAGGAATTTTCGTTCACAACAGTCTCTCAGAAATTAGAGCTTTAACTTCAAAGGAAAAATGGAGACATGTTCTTGGGTCCATGAATCCTGCTGACCTTCCTAGCAGAGGTTGCTCCACACAGCGATTGTTAAGTCAAAATGGTGGGAGGGACCCACATGGTTGTACCTGCCTCATGATAAATGGCCCTCTACTAAATTCGTTGTTGATGAGGATGAAGTTCTTAAGGAACGGAAGAAAAGTGTAATTTCATCCTTGGCTACTTGTTTGGTTTCAAAAAACGAAAATGCGGAAAATGATTGGTATTATCACTTTTTTTCTAAGTACAAAAACATTGTCTGCTTGATTGGATGGATTTTAAGATTTACGAGAAATTGTCGTGTGTCAAGGGAGTTAAGAAAACTAGGGAGTCTTGAACTGGAACAGTTTAAGGAAGCAGAGAAAAGAATAATAAAGATGATTCAAAAGGAAACCTTTATAAATGAAAAACTAAAAACATTAGAAGTCTATAAAGATCAGGAAGATATTATTAGATTCAAAACAAGAATTGTTTATAGGAAAGATAACGAGGATTTTAGAAGACCCACTGTCCTCCCTTCACAGCATGAAGTGGTAAGACTGATATTTTCTTATGTAAAAAATAATCATGCTGAGACTTTAATTTTGCTCAATATCCTAAGAGAATATCTTTGGATACTGAATGGGAGAAGAACTGTGAGAGCAGTTGTGTCAAAATGCACTATTTGCAAGAGACATACTGAACAAAATCTAGATACCACAACAGCTCCGCTTCCTGAAGATCGTACTTGTGATGCGGCAGTGTTTGAAATAACAGGAGTAGACTTAGCTGGCCCATTGTATTTAAAAGGACAACAAAAGGTTTGGGTTTGTCTCTTTACCTGTGCTGTCTACAGAGCAGTTCACCTTGAACTTGTTTCTGCAATTTCAACTGATGTTTTTTTGTCGGCTCTACACAGATTCATGGTGAGACGAAGGAAGATGTTCAGTCATCTACTGTGATGACGGAATCAACTTTGTTGGAGCTGCCAATTTCCTCCAAGGCCTGGAATGGAATCACATAATCGAACATGGAACAGTTAATCGCATTCAATGAAAATTGAACCCTCCTACCGCCTCCTGGTGGGGTGGTTGGTGGGAGAGGTTAATAAGAGTAATGAACGATTTACTAAAGAGAGTTTTAGGTAGGGCATGTTTGTCGTATGAGGAGATGATAACTGTGTTATGTGATTGTGAATCGATCATAAATTCTCTACCTCTCACTTATATTTCAGAAAGAAACTCTGATCTTACTCCTCTAACACCATCAATGTTCATGCAAGACATCAAGGAGTCTGGTGTTCCGGACTGTGATGCCGTAGATCATAACAGCCTTAACAAAAGGATAAAATACAGGCAAACTCTACAAAGAGATTTGAGGAAGAGATTCAGGTTGGAATATTTGGGTGCACTAATTCAAAGACCCAAGTTAAAAAAGGAGGTTAACTGTAAATGTAGGGGACATCATTCTCATTGGAAGTGACAACAATAAACGCATCAATCGGCCGCTTGGACGAGTGATTGAAACTTTCCCCAGGAAAGAAGGAATCGTCAGACTGGTGAAATTCCGGACTGCAAATAGAGAATTGGTCAGACCTATTAAACATCTCTATCCCTTGGAAATTGCAGTTACTACAGCTGACCAAGTCCAGCATCAGGTACTAAGAGGTCATCCATCTGGTTATAAAGTGCGAAGGTCACGGGAGGTAAATTCTTTTGAATCTGAGAACAAAACTCAAAAAACAAATTTGGATGAACTGTCAAGGTGCCTGAAAAACTGAACTTGTTATGTGGTTTATTGAGTTGTGCATTCCCCTAACTCAAGGTGGGAGGATGTAAAGAAATGACTGTATTTACATTTATCCGCTAAGTGGCACTGATGTGAATTTCTGTAATTTTATTGCAATGTTTGTTAATCTATGTCTGGCAACAAGTTTCTGTTGACTTTCCGACTTTTTACTTTTGGTTTCGAAAGCTGTTGTGAGCTGCAGCGAGTTGAAGTGCTCTGTGTGTGCGAGTCGATCGAATCGTTGTAAGCAGTTTTCGTGTAGATGTTTAAACTATGTCATTAGTGCACCAACTGTCTGTTCTTGATTTGTATTTTGTGTGCCGGTATTTCGAGAAATCTTTCTGTCAAGCACAAATGGATACAACAATATGTGATTTCATTCCTCACCACATTAGCCTTTTAGGTTCTCGTCAAGATATGATCAGCAGTAGGATTGTCAATGGTGTTCTTGAGTTTTAGGTATTCCCGTTATATATTTTAGTTTTATTGCGGAATCCAACAATTATAGATACAAAATGCTATTATGTGGGAAAAGAGCATCTGTCTAAAAGGTTGATGTCCCAAAATACATGAAACAGAATAAAAATTTATTCACTCTTTCACTAGAATTTTTGTAAGTTCTTTCAGTTTGTATAACTTCATTTCGATAAAAATTTTCATTTTATAGTAGTAAAAGTACCCTCATCACACACACACACACACACACACACACACACACACACACACACAAATTATGCATACACTCCTACCCACATTAAATGACCAAAGTTATAACTAGTGGCATTAACTATCAACTTCAGATAAAATAAAATAATGCATTTTTTTGCAGTATTTACAAACTGCAACAACAAAAAAATAGATAGATAAATAAATAAAAATAAGGGAATAACAAAACAAAAAGGAATGTTCAACATTTGTCTTCTACAAGACCTTCTCCTACACCAAGCTCTTTAAGTGTTTCGGTGCATCCTCATTTACCTACTCTTTGCCAAGAAAGATTTCTTTGTATAAAATTTTTGGAGTACATCAGCACTTAGATTTAGAACATTCCACCAGAATAAGAAAAAAAAATACCCATGGGTGTAAGAGAATATTCCAGAACCAGAAACATATCCAACCTCTCAAGAGAGATACATCATTCCTAAAACTCTCTTCTTTCTTATACATGAAACTTCTGACAAAAATTTACAAAATAAAAAAATTATCCACAAAATATGCAAAATATGCAGAAAACTAAAACTGCCAATTAAAATAATAATAATAATAATAATAACAATAATAATAATAATAATACCACAAAGTCTTTTTAAGCTATTTTTATGAGATTTCATAAAGGTGAAATTTACTTATTAAAACCTTACTTTTTTATCACAACTGAACATAGTTAAACATCAAAATAGACTAGGATTTATTCTAAAAACCTGGTCACTAGTTTAACTACATCTCCACAAAATCCAGTAAAAAAATGGTTATAAATTCAGATTTAAGAATTACATGCTGTCATGCATCATCCCCTTATTCTTTATAAACAACAATATAAAATATACTTTTACCAAAAGATTACATTACCTTTAATATTTTCATACAATTTTAGTAATTTTATATGTTGTTAGGGTGTAATGACACTGCTCAGCATCTAAGGCTATAAAGAGTTACTCCATCCCTAATTGAGAGATACTGGTTGCCTGGAAGGGAGAGAACCAATGCTGGAAGGACAAACCACTATCCAAATTATAGTTAGTTGAATGCAAACACCAAAACATTATTAAGCAATGTTGTTCACATTAGTTATAAACGTGTTTAATGATGATAAATTCCAAAGAATTAGTCAAATATGAATACCTCCCTAACAGTCATCTGCTATGGACTTAATTTAAAACATTAATCACATAAAAAATCTTTTGGAGTCCCCCTTGATAATATTCCATTATAGATGTACCAAAAATATGTAAGTGTGTTATAGAATATAAGAAATTAAATCAAACTCTGAACTTCTTTAAACATTTAAAAACTGTATGTTAGCAAAAATACGTTTAAAAACATTAAAAATAAACTTACGTGTAGGTTGTTCAAAAAGTAACACAACTGATGTCATAGCGCCAAAACAAACCCATGCAAAAATGCAGCTGCCTGTATCGGAACACCTGCAAGGTCAGTCAGATGATGATGTTTCATTACAGAGCTGCATTAGTTCATTCTTGTAGTAGATGGCGTAGAGTTCAGATGTGTTTCTGTAACCCAGTATGGATTTAAAACTGGAGCAAAGAGAAGCTATAAGATTTTGCGTGTGTTTGAATAAAACCACTACAGAAACGCACTAAATGATTAAAACAGCCCATAAGGAAGGTGCTTTGCCCCGTGCAAGTGTTTTCGAGTGGCACATGAAATTTGTGAAGGGTGAAGAGTGTGTGGCAGATGTGCCATGCTCCGGTAGGCCTTCGACATTGACTACAGAGGTTAATGTCGATACCATCAAAGCACTCCTGCATGAAGGCTGCCAAATGACCACTGAGGAGGTTGCTAATGTGATGCAGATGTCCACTGGTTCCGTTGACGACACTGTGAGAAAACGGTTGGTACCGAAAAGTTGCTGCAAAGTGGATTCCCCACTTGCTCAGAAATGAACACAAGGCAAATCATGTTAGCACTGGTTGCCAATGGAAGTGCTGGTAATGATGCGAGCTACACTTTTCGGTTTGAGTCATCACATGTGATGGAACAGTTTTCACCATTTTGATCCAGAAACAAAACAGAGCATCCAATGGAAACACCTACAGAGTCTCCGATCCAAGAAAGCAAAGGTTCAAGCAAGTGCAGGGAAGGTCATGCACCTGGTTTTCTTTGATAAAAAAGGAATTTTGTATGTCCATGTTGTTCCACAAGGGAAAACTGTTACCAGTGCCCATTATTCTGAAGTTCTCAAAGGTCCTCTAAAGAAAAAAATGTTCCCAAAATGCCCAGCATATGCACAAACTGGTTGGATTTTGCATCAAGATCATGCCCCTACACATCGTGCTTTGCTTACCCAGCAAGTTATCCAAGATCTAGGCATTGAAATGATGGCGTCCCTCCATATTCACCAGATCTGGCACCATGTGACTTCCACCTATTTCCTGAAGTGAAAAAACAACTATGTGAGTATTGGTTTTCATCAAATACTAAACTGAACAATGCTGTGATGGGTATCCTGAACCACATGTCAAGAAAGAGCTTCAATCACACCTTCCAGAAGTGGACAGAAAGGTGGGACTAGTGCATTCAGAGGTACATTTCGCCAGCCAGCCAGCCCCCCCCCCCTGGCAAATTCAAAATTCAACAGTGCCATTCGTTTGTGATGCTGGTTTGTGCCGCAAACCGTGTCGTTTGTGCTGGCATAGTTTTTGAGATATTCAAAATATAAATTGGGGGGCTGGGGAAATGGTCAGCCCCCCACCCCGGCAAATTCAAAATTCAACAATGCCATTCGTTTGTGCTAAGTTTGTGCTGGTTTGTGCCGCAAACCGTGTCGTTTGTGCTGGCATAGTTTTTGAGATATTCAAAATATAAATTGGGGGGCTGGGGAAATGGTCAGCCCCCCACCCCGGCAAATTCAAAATTCAACAATGCCATTCCTTTGTGCTACGTTTGTGCTGCAAACCGTGTCGTTTGTGCTAGCATAGTTTTTGAGATATTCAAAATATAAATTGGGGGGCTGGGGAAATGGTCAGCCCCCACCCCGGCAAATTCAAAATTCAACAATGCCATTCCTTTGTGCTACGTTTGTGCTGGTTTGTGCCGCAAACCGTGTCGTTTGTGCTAGCATAGTTTTTGAGGTATTCAAAATATAAGTTGGGGCGTGGGGGTGGGGAAATGGTCAGCCCCCCACCCCGGCAAATTCAAAATCCAACAATGTCATTCGTTTGTGCTACATTTGTGCTGGTTTGTGCCGCCAACCGTGTCGTTTGTGCTAGCATAATTTTTGAGATATTCAAAATATAAATGGGGGGGGCTGGGGAAATGGTCAGCCCCACCCCGGCAAACTCAAAATTCAACAATGCCATTCGTTTGCGCTACGTTTGTGTATAGTTTTTGAGATATTCAAAACATAAATTGGGGGGGGGTGTCAGGCCCCCACCCCGGTAAATTCAAAATTCAACAATGCCATTCGTTTGTGCTACGTTTGTGCTGGTTTGTGCAAGCTTAGTTTTTGAGATATTAAAAATATAAATTTGGGGGGGGATGCTCAGTCCCCCACGCCGGCAAATTCAAAATTCAACAGTGCCATTCGTTTGAGCTTCGTTTATGCTGGTTTGTGTCGCAAACCGTGTTGTTTGTGCTAGCTTATTTTTCGAGATATTAAATATCTAAATTTCAGGGTGGACCATTTGCCCAGCCCCCACCCCTGCACACTCAAAACTCAACAGTGCCATTCACATGTGCCAGGTTTGTGCTAGCATAGCTTTGGAGATACTTAAAATTTAATTTTGTAGGGATGGGGAGATGCTCAGCCCCCCACTCCCGCAAATTCAAAATTCAACAGTGTCATTCGTTTGTGCCACAAACCATGACGTTTATGCTAGCTTAGTTTTCGAGATATTAAACACCCAAATTTGGGGGTGAACCATTTATTTGCCTAGCCCCCCCCCCCCCCCGAAATTCAAAATTCAACAGTGCCGTTCGTTTGTGCTACGTTTGTGCTACGTTTGTGCTGTTTTGTGCCGCAAACCGTGTCATTTGTGCTAGCATAGTTTTTGAGATATTCAAAATATAATTTTGGGAAATTGGGGAAACGCCCAGCCCTCCACCCTGTAAATTTAAAATCAATAGTGCCATTCGTTTTTGCTACGTTTGTGTTGTTTTGTGAGGCAAACTGTGTCGTTTGTGATGGCTTAGTTTTTGAGATATTGAAAATATAATTTGAAGGGCTAGGGATTATTTTGCGAATTGGGTAAAATGGAACACAAAATTGTATAGATGTTCATGGAGATTATTTTGAAAAGTTGTAAGTATGTTTTCGTAAATATGTAAATGTACAGATACTTCTTTAAGCAGCTAAACTTTCGTCCTGCCCCTGGAAAAACCTTCAACTACTGCTGAATGGCCGTTTTAAATCTTTTAATTTGGGTAAGCTCAGAAATGTTAATTTAATCCTTTTTCAGTGGTGTGAAAAGTATTGCATCACCTGCAAAGGCAGTGAATTTTTAAGTTTGACTTTTTTTAACTATCTAATTTTTATTGCAATTTCATCATTTATATGTCATTAGGTGGAAAATTTAGCGGAGATTTCCAAAAAAATGTTTTTGCTTTTCCTGTAGCTACTTCTGTTTTTAAGATACATTTCAAAAAACATGACCGAGTCGAAATTATTTAAAAAATTGAATCGTTTATCCAATACTTAGGTACACAGCAAAATAATGTTTTTGTAATTCATAAGGAAGGAAATGACATTTAAATACAGAAATACACATAATGCAGCAAAATGATAAAGTGTACCTAATATTTTGTTGACCAAACTTTAGCTTTAATCACAGGTTTGCATCTTAATTGCATACTGTGAACAAGGTTTTGTAAAAGATTGGGTTGAACAATACGATTCCATATTTGAATTACATATTCAATGAATTTTGGTTGTTGACTTCTTTTTTGATAGTTCATACGGCACTTTGAACCAAACATTTTCGATCGGGTTTAAGTCCGGTTAGTGTGGTGGCCAATCAAGATGCTGAGCATTTTTTTCCTGAAACCAGTTTTTCACTAGTTTTGCATGATGACAGGGTGCATTGTCCTCTTGAAAAATAAAATTACTATCATAAAGTCTTCTAGGTGATGACAGTATCTTCTTTTCTAATATCCAGATGTATTTCTGTGCATTTGGTGTACCATCGACAATATGGAGGTTCGCATCGCAATGTTCTCACATGCAGCTCCAAACCATGACCTTCACCGGATGCTTAACACTGGCCTCACTAAGCAACTTGGATGGAATTCTTCCTGCTTGAATCTCCTTACACATGCACTACTCGGATTCCCATTAAGGCAAAATTCTGATTCATCATTGAAAAGGACATTTTCATATGGCTTAGTTGTTCATGATACATGCTATTTTGCACACTGAAGTCTATGTTGTCTTTAATCTGCAGTTAACAGTGGTTTACGCTTGCCTTCACAGCCATGTAAGCGATAATGAAGCAGACTCCACCTACCAGTAGATGTACTAACAGTAACATCAGTCCCTTCATACCATCTTTTTTCTTTTGATTGGAGGTTTAACGACCACCGTGAGCAACTCAATGGGCTATAAGAAGTCGCCCGTCCCTAATTTAAGGCCACTGTTTCCAGGGAAGGGAGAGAGCCAGTGCCGTAAGACAAACACAACATCCATTCCCGACGGGATTCAAACCCTGACCCCTTTCGGACGAATGATTAGAAGCCATCGCTTAGACCACTGCGCCACCGACGGCTGTACATCATTTTAAAAATAATTTCGTAAGGAATTCAAAACGTTTTACAGATCTAACATATCTGCATTGTTGTACATGAAGTGGATGAGAAGACAGAAAGAAATTGTAAAGCTAACATAAACTTCTTTTTTTCTGGTTAAGTACAAACTGTTTAAGTTACGAGAAATAAAAAAATAGAACTCGTTAAACTTGTTCATTTAGTCAATGAATGTCAACTATGTTTCAAGACATACTTCTCTGTATGTACACATACATAATGTATCCATAATTTTTATGCATAATTATTGTAAGTCAATTGTTTGTATGTACACATACAAAAAATTGTCTAATAATTATTGGGGTTGCCTTTGTTTTTAATTGCTAAGACACATCTCCTGGGCATACTACTCAAAAGGTGTTCAAGTTCATCCTTTGATGTTAGATGATACCAAATTGAAATCATAGCTTCAAGTAACTTTACTTAATTTGTAGGATTTCTCGCACTCACCTGTTTCAGTTTCATCCAAAGTATTCGATCGGATTAAGATTCGGCTATTGTGTAGGACATTGCAACCTCCCGACAGTTTTAGAAACCAACCACCTGTCCACTACTAGTGTCCGATGGCAGGGCACGTTGTTGTCCTGAAAGATGATATCACTATTTGGAAACGTGTTAACAGATGAAGGAAGCATTGTCCCTCTCCAGTACTTGTATATAATGGGCAGCATTCATGTTACCTTCAATGTTGCGCAGTCTACCTACCCACTCCATGAGCTGAGATGCAACCCCACATCATAACGGCAGTAGCATGCTTTACTGTTTGAATGTAGGTACAGTAGCGTTCGGATCATGTTGTCAGCGTCATACGTACAAATGTCCTCCTTTTGCTGGTAGTGTCACGAGTGAAACTAAATGTTAATTGGAGAAAAAGGAATAGGAAGAGGCCTAAGATGGAAAGAATAAAGGTTGAAATGCTCCTTGAAGATCATCAGCACTACTCTAAACTTACTCAGAGAAGGAGCTGAAGTCATGTACGAGGGATGTACAAAAGAAGTGGGAATGTTTTAAGAACTGTGTTGTCACTGCTGCTGAAGAGGTCTGTGGCACGACAATAATGGGTAACAATGGAGGTGATGCAAGGGTGCCCATGAGGGGGGGGGATCTAGCCGCCCTCCCCTGTTGTTGGTATAGCCAAATTTTTGATGAATTTTAAACACTAAAATAGACCTTTTTTAAAGCATTTTTAAATGATTGATTGTATCAATTATTTTTGAAGTATTTTAGTATCTTGTACATTTACTAAAATGTTTGACAGCCTTGAAGGAGGTAAGGATTTTTCTTAGCCCACCCCACCCTAAAAGTACTCATACAGGTGCCACTGAGGTGATGCATGGTGGAACATGAGAGAAATCATGTGAGAAGGATGTAGAAAAGAAGTGGGAATGTTTTAAGAACCGTGTTGTCACTGCTGCTGAAGAGGTCTGTGTCACCACAATAGTGGGTGGTGGGAATGTTTTAAGAACCGTGTTGTCACTGCTGCTGAAGAGGTCTGTGTTACCACAATAGTGGGTAACAATGGAGGTGATGTGTGGTGGAATAGTGAGATTGAAGAGGCTGTAAAGAGAAAGAAGGAAACATATTTGAGGATTTTGCAAGGGAGAGTTTCTGAGGATGAATATCACTGTAAGAAGCGTGAGGCAACTAAGCTGGTTCACCAGAAGGTCATTCCATGTCAAATCACCAAGCATTTTCATAAGATGTCACCCACTCATCTCAGATTTTTCTGAAAATTGGTACAAAGTATTGTACTGGTGAGATATGAAACCTGTTAAAATTTTAGGTCAGTCGGTCTAGTTGATCTTGAGTAATGCAACTTTTAAAATTGTGCAGCTCTGCCTTTAAAGTTTTTGCACTGTGAGTTTTCACAACTACACTGTAGGACAAAAAAAAAAAAAAAAATGCATAACTTCACAACTAATTGTTGCAGGCACATATTTTTTTCTTAAATGATCTGCATGATCCATATATTTTTGAACAGCTTGTTTCTAAACATTTATAGAATTAAAAGGACACTTTTTAATATTTAGAGACAAATGACAAGGAAAAATGAGGCCACATTTTTATTAAACTAAAAAATTGTTTTCAAAATGAGCCCCCACTTCAAATTTGCTAAGAATAGTTTCATGTGTGTATTATAATGTAACCTTTCAACAGGGAAAAAGAATACATTGGACAATTTGCAATTTCGGCGAGGAAAAAAAATCATCCAAATTGGTGTGTTTTATATACGGGACATTCCAACATTAATATCACCCAATTCAATTTTTTTATTAAGAGATTGCTTCACCATTTTATACATACCCCCCCCCCCCCCCCCCATAGTTTAACCATATTGGTGAGTAGCTCAAAACAATTTTTATTTTATTTTGATCTGCCACCATTTTGGATATAGGTTCATTTTTCTTTTCTGCAGAAGGTCAAAATAGGGTCTCACAATGGTTTTGAAGAAAGGCAATTGTTTTCCTCTTATTGTAGATCGAAAGTTTTGGTTTTCACCAGAGGACATTTTCAGCTTACAGAAAATGTATAGAAATGATAGAATTTTTTTTTTTTTTTTTAACCTTGCTTAAAATGAAATTGAAATCTGCAATACTCGCAAGCATAATCACCATTTTTGATGGACTGTTAAAGTGACTGGGAGTTGGAACCCAAGTTGGGAATTTTTGGGGAGTAGCTATGGCTAGTAGAGTTTTCAGCTATGGAGAACTTAAGTCTGGGAGAACATGCATGCACGTTTCAGATCATCAGCAAATAAAATAATTTATTTCGTATCTTCAGATTTTTTTTTCTTAAGTACTTAGTACATAAACTCAACAAGGAGAAATATTCTACTTTCATATTAAATGTGCAATCAAATAAAAGTAATTTAACCTGTTGAATGTAAAGTTGTAATAAAGTACAGGAATTTTCTTTAGTTTTTCATTCAGTGCATGTAAATACTTTTAAGAAAACGAAAAAAAAAGTTCAACCTAATTTTTTTTTTGTGTCAATAATAAAATGCTTGCCATTGTTATACTAATGAAAATGTTGAGCCCCCCCCCCCCCATCACATTCATCCTTAAAGGACTTCAAAATAAAGTTATATCCTGACTTGCTATCTCCATTTTTTGCCTGCCACTAAAATTTCTAGTCATTGTGGATGTTTCAACATCCTTCAGTTTAGAAAAATATGTCATGCATTACCACAGACTATGAGAAATATTGAGTATTTCACTGATGGCTGTTCTGCACAATACAAAAACTGCAAGAATTTTGTCAACATGTGCTATCATGAACAGGACTTTTTTAAATTGGTAGGGAAGTGGTCATTTTTTGCAACAAGCCATGGCAAGTCACCATGTGATGGTATTGGTGCAGTTGTAAAAAAGGCTAACAACAAAACCCAGTTTGCAGCGACCTTTAGCTCAACACATAACCTCTGCTGCGACAATGTATAACTTCTGCAAAGATTTATGAAATATTCAATTCATGAGGCAACCTTAAGGGCTGTCTTATGCTATAAACGTGCTTTTGATTACATGTATTTTTTTTTGCAAAGATATTATAAAAGATATTACATTTTTCTTTGTATGTGCAGAAGTGTGTAATCAGCTTAGTCCCTGTTTTGAGAAAGCAAAAACTCTTCCTAGTACATGCACAATGCATCACTTTTCACCACTTCCCAATTTCAGAATTGGTGCTAAGAGATTAAGTTCTGATAAATATCACAGCATTATTTCCAAAATCAGTGTAACTAATTTTCAAGATGAGTTACAGTTACACGCTAACTGCTATGTAGCATGTGTATGCGATTCCTGTTGGTATGTAGGATTTGTTGAAAAGATTAACTGTTTGATTCATGCACCCCCCCCCCCCCCCACCACCACCACCATGGGCCTTCTCCATCTTTTTATTGGCTTAATAATGATTGCTGTGAAGTACCTCTGGCACACATATTATGTTTGGCTGAGGTAAACACTGCAACAGGAAAACATACAGCCTATCCAAACAGGCTGAAGACCTGGCTCCATCAAAGTTTTTTTCATATGAAAATCAGTAATTGTGTTTAGTTTTAATTCAAACTGACAGAGAAAAGGATTCATTTATCTCTTATGTAACCAAGGAAAAGTTCATTTATAAATCATACATAAATGTATCATTCAATGTCAAAATAATTCATAAAATGGTTTGTTCCATTAGTTTATATTTTTATTAAAATCAGTAAGAAATTTAGTCACCTAATCTTTGAAGTTGCTTGTATTCTTAAAAAAAAAAAAAAAAAAAACGAAAGAAAGAAAGAAAAGAAACACCTTGGGATAGCATATGTTGCCCTGTCAGTTGCATTTTTCACAATTGGTGATTATCTTTAAGTATGGCAACTGGGTCAATCCATATCAAGTTGTCCAGCACTGGTGGCTTGACCATTTTTAAAAATTCTTATTTTTTGTAGATGATGACCCCTATATGTTGGTAGTTTGAAACAAAAGATTATTTTGATTTTATATTAACTTGTTTAAAAATGGCTGCCATTTTTGTTTCACGCAGTGTGCCATTTTTTGCGTTTCTAGAGGTTTACGGAAAACTGCACTTTTCAGTTATGGTTTGTCGCAGAGCTCTGGAACACAAACTGTTATTCTTAGTACATTCTAGAACTACATTTTTGTTCAGTACATCATTTGGCTATCTTGTTTTCTTATGCCTCAAATTTCATGCTGAACTTGACCCTTACGGTTATAAAAAATTCAAATTTCAGAAGGGCAATTTTTGGGGAAGGGTTAAAATATTCAGCTTCATTTTTTTTTTTTTTTTTTTTTTTTGCAAGTACCTATGGTAGGGTAGTTTATGTAAAAAAACAATTGAGTCCTGATACTTGTCTCCATTTCTTTACAGAGCCCCACAAATATGCAATTTTTAAACATTTTTGTGAAATTTAGGGGCGAATATCTCTGGTGGGGGGACCTAATAAAATTTTTAATTTTGCACACAGTCAAGTACTGTATGGTAGTAAACTTCAGTAAAAATTTTGAGCTTGATATTGCACTGGGAGCAGAGTTATGCCAGACACAAAACTTAAAAAACATAGGGCAAACATTTGACGCACCTGATCATAGTATGATATACACTGGCGTGCAAAAATTAAAGACGAGGCAGTTTTTCGAATGTAACTTCATGCAGAAGTGCTCCACATAGACTCAAATCATACCATAAGATCCCCAAAATGTAAGAATATGAGACAAGTGAGCAAAACCGTCCAAACAAGGAATCCAAAGGATACAAAGGCACTTTATTGAAAAGGTAGCTTCGAGTACAACTGGACAGAAGACCGAAACTTCAATGTGACAGGCGGCTGCCAAGAAAATTCCAGTCTTTAGTAGGGGATATGATCACCCCCGACTGCGTTGCAGGATTTACAATGTCTGTCCATGCTGAGGACGAGGTTGTCAAGGAGCTGTTGAGGCATCGCGGCCCATTGCTCTTGAAGCGCCAATCGTAGCTGCGGAATAGTTGTTGGCGGCTGGTGACGTGCTGCCAAGCGTCTCCCAAGAAGGTCCTACACATGTTCGATTGGATTTAGGTCCGGGGACCTTGTGGACCAATCCATGCGTTGAATATCTTCACTCTCCAACAGCTCTGCGACATCCACTGTACGATGAGGTGTAGCGTTGTCGTCCAAGAAGAGGAACTCAGGACCCACAGCACCTCTAAACAGACGCACGTGAGACAGGAGCACCTCGGTACAATAGCGGACACCAGTGACAAACTCCTTGGAAGATGTGGAGGTCAGTACGGCTACCAAGCATGATACCGCCCCAAACAAGAACTCCGCCACCTCTAAACCGGTCCCTTTCGATGATGTTGGAGGTGTGATTGCGTGTTCCCTGTTCTCTCCAGATGTGTATACGTCCAGAATCGCTCGTCAGACTAAATCGGCTCTCATCCGTAAAGAGAACTTGACCCCATTGCTGATGTGTCCAGTTCTTGTGTTCCTGGCACCACAGAAACCACAGTCTCTAATGAGCAGGCATTAATGGCACACACTGTACTGGTCGTCATGCAAATAGACCACCTTTGGGCAGCCTCTTGGCCACGGTAAAACACGATAACGGATGTCCAGTTGTCTGTTGCATGTGCCTTGCGATTTCTCCCGCTGTCTGCAGTCTGTCTTTTCTTGCCTGTAGGACAATATACCAGTCGTCCGTCACTGTGGTTGCTTATGGACGACCACTGCTAAACTCTCAGGCAGCTGTTCTTGTCGTTTGAAATGCTCTCCAAGCTCGTGAAAAGATACTGTGAGCGATCCCGAACTCCTCGGCCACACTAGTCACACTTCGACCTTCTTCCAACTTCCCAATGACGCAACCTTAAGTAAAGTCATCCAAATGTTGTCTACTGGATCGCCTGTTGGCCATATCACACGGTGACAGCAACTCGACGTTGTTCAAACCGACGTACACCGTGCAATAGCTTTCACCGAATTGCTGAGCATACACCGCCTGACCTTTCCGACCCCCGACCCCCCTGCTGCATATATGCGCATGCCCTTCTGTACTGGACCCTAGTCTAGTCTATCTCCTGAGTGGGCTTTCGGTCCGTTCTACCTGCTCGTTCCGCTGTTATGCTAATTTCTCCTCTCCGTCCTTAATTTTTGCACACCAGTGTATTTAGTGCATTTTTTAAAGATAAATTATTTGTTGGAAAAACAATCAAAACTATAGCCTAAACTATTGAGGATAGAACTAGTAACATTAAGGGTCTGTGGGTGTGGGTAGCCCATGAAGGTAGGAATAAGGGGAGAAAGCACTCTCCGTTGTTGACTCAATACAATCCAAGTGAAGCCAGCGAAACATCACGCCTGTGGTTTCACGACTGCCATCTTAAGCCTGACATGAGCAGACTATGCAATAGCTATTAACACTGTGTGAGGCATGAAGTTGGAAATTTGCTTTTAATATTAATAAATTTGCTGTTCTTTATTATATTAATCGTTAATATACTGTTCTTAAGGATATTATCAGTTGATTTATGGCTACTTCCAGGTATTTAGAATTTAGGCAACATTTCGGCTGGCTTCTGGGGATCAGCGCAGGTACAAGAGTTTTTCCCATTTTGTAGGTAAAACCACCGTGCAATTTCATAGTTTTTAAAGTTGTGTGTATGATAATATAGCTTTAGTGACGGGTTATACAGAGATCTGTTTTGTTAAAATGAAGAGAATATGATATTGTACGCAAATTAATGTTAAGCTGTAATACCCCAATATTATGGTAAATGTGTAGATTAGAGTCCTAAATTATTTCGTCGGAAAAATGTTAGTACCTGGAAAAAGTGCGATGTGGGTTTTGTTCCAAAATCCTTAGGTTGAATGACCAACTGGAACCCTCAGCTGTGGGCTAATCCCCCACACTGATGTACTTACCTGATTAAAAAGACAAAAAGAAATATTAAGAATGACTCAAGTGTAGGATATGGTGGACCTACCACACTTGAGAAGGACATTCCACCACGGAATCAACCTGGACTTTCTAAACGGCGTATGAGAAAGCGATGTCGGCTGAGTGAATGTAAGATTGGTGTATGGAATACTAGAGGTATAAATGGCAAGATGACTGAGGTGATTGAGGAGATGAATAAGTATAGACTGGATGTGCTGTGTGTAAGTGAAACCAAAAAGAAGGAAATTGGGGTAGAAGAAGTGAGTGGCACGGTGAGTGTGTGGTCTGGAGTATTGGATAATATGAGAGGACAGGCTGGTGTAGGTGTGATTTTAAGTGAAAAGATGAAGAACAACTTGATTCACTATAGTTGCATAAGTGAGAGAATTCTCTGGATTCGTTTGAAAGTGAAACTTCAGAGAATTGTAATTGTTGTAGTGTATGCTCCTTGTGACTCGGAACCTTCTGATAAGAAAGAAGATTTCTGGAATGAGCTAAAAGCTGTTTTGAGCCAGTTTGGTGCTAAAGAAAAAGTTATAATAGCAGGGGATTTCAATGCTAGAGTAGGTGTGCGGAATGCAATTTCTGACAATGTTCTGGGTAAGTTTAATGATCCTTGTGTGAATGATAATGGTGAAAGATTAATTGAACTCTGCATTGAGAATGATTTGTGTGTATCTAATACATTTTTCAACCACAAGTATATACACACATACACTTGGGAAAATTGTACTCTTGGTCAAAAGAGTGTGATAGATTTTGTTGTCTACGATCAACGTCTGAAACACTTAATTGTTGACACTAGTGTGATGAGAGGTGTAGATGTTGGTTCTGATCATTACTTGGGAGTGTCACGAGTGAAACTTAATGTTGGTTGGAGGAAAAGGAATAGGAAGATACCCAGGATAGAAAGAATAAAGGTTGATAGGCTCCTTGAAGATCATCAGCGGTATTCTGACTTACTCAGAGAACGACTGAAGGATCTGAAATCTTGTGAGAGGGATGTAGAAAAGAAGTGGGAATGTTTTAAGAACTGTGTTGTTACTGCTGCTAAAGAGGTCTGTGGCACCACAATAGTGGGTAACAATAGAGGTGATGCTTGGTGGAATAGTGAGATTGATGAGGCAGTAAAGAAAAAGAAGGAAGCCTATTTGGGGATGTTGCAAGGTAGAGTCTCTGTGGATGAATATCGCTGTAAGAAGCGTGAAGCTGCTAAGCTGGTTGGCCGCAGTAAGGCAAAAGATAGGAAAGAGAAAGTGGAAAGGCATGAACTGGCTTTTTGGAAAGATAGAAAGTCCTTCTGGAAGTACATGAGACTCGGGAAAAATAGGGGAAACAAAGTGGTAAGTTGTGTGAAGAATGAGATTGGGGAAATGATATGAGAGCCCAATGAGTTAAGTGACAGATGGGGCGAATGCTTCTGTGAGTTATTAGATCAGGAGAGCAAAAATGATTCTGAGACAGATGCAGATGATGTCACAATGAGGGATGAAAGCACAGGAGGGATCTCAAGAGAAGAAGTGTGTAAAGCTCTAAAATCTCTTTAGAATGGTAAGGCTCCGGGAGTTGATGGCATAACTGCAGAGATGTTGAAGTATGGTGGTGACTCTATAATTGACTGGTTAACTGAAATTTGCCAGTTGTGCTGGGAGTTAGGAATGGTCCCTCGGGATTGGAAGGATGCTATCATTGTTCCCTTGTATAAGGGAAAAGGTGATCACACTGAATGCAAGCGCTATCGTGGTATTAGCCTACTGAGTGTGCCAGGGAAAGTGTTTGGTAAGGTTGTTATTGAAAAAGTACAGAGTCTTGCATCAGAGAAAGTGCGGGATGTTCAGAGTGGTTTTATGCCTGGTAAAGGCTGCACTAACCAGATTTTTGCATTACGCATGATGATTGAAAAGTATCTGGCTGTTGGGAAGAAAGTTTTTACTGCCTTCATAGATTTAGAGAAAGCTTACGACCGAGTCAATAGGACACTTTTGTGGAAGGTATTGAATGAATATGGTGTTACTGCGAATCTACTTAATAGTGTAAAAGCCATGTATGCTGGTAGTACAGCTTGTGTACGAGTGAATGGTGTTTTATCAAAATGGTTTTCCATTGGTGCAGGAGTTAGACAAGGTTGTGTAATGTCACCATGGCTGTTTAATATATTTATGGATGTGTGCATGTGTTATGCTAAGATAGACAATACTGGTTTATGTCTTGGTGATATCCGTGTGTGCAGATTGTTGTATGCTGATGACAGTCCTGTTGGCAGAGAGCAAAAGTGAGTTGCAGAGTATGTTGACTCGGATGCACGAAGTTTGCATGAAATTCAAACTGAGTATAAATAAGGGAAAAACCAAAGTTATGGTGTTTGAGAGAGGAATGGGCAGCACTGAATGTAATGTAAGTATAAATGGCACTGTGATTGACCAGGTGAGTGAGTTTGTGTATTTAGGAAGCATGTTTGACAGAGAGAACAAGTTGGATGGTGAAATCAGTAGGCGAGTGAATTCTTCTTTGAAAGTCATAGCTGCTCTGGGAGGTTTTCACAGGAATGATGGGTTCTCTAGAGAGTCCCGCATGGCTGTGTATAAAACTATAATTGTTCCTACTCTGATGTATGGCAGTGAAACCTGGGTACTGCAGAAGAAACATAGGAATCGTTTGTGTGCTGGAGAAATGCGTTACTTACGTGGGGTTTGTGACAAGACAGGATCTGATTGTGTGAGGAATGAAGATGTATTGCAGTTGTGTGATGTAAAGCAAAATGTTGTTAGCAAGGTGGAGACCAATATGCTTCGGTGGTTTGGCCATGTTGAAAGAATGAGCGATGAAATGCTTACTAAGAAAATATTTTCAGCCCAAGTGGCAGGAAGGAAAGGCAGAGGAAGGCCAAGGAAGACATGGGTGGATCAGATTCAGGAGTGTCTGCATGAGAAAAAGATTATGAGTATGAAATATAAAAGATCTTGTGTACGGCGTGTAATGGATATCAGTGAAGCACGAGTTGTATGTCAAGATTGCTGTAAATGGCAAAGTTTGATACGACAACAATAGGTAAAAATATCTGGAAGTTTGTATTTCTTTTTGGAGCTAACCTCTGAATCTCAGAGAACAGCTTAGTGATATGTATGTATGTATAGGTCCGACGCTGTGAAGAGAAGCTGTGGTAGGCCTAATGCATCGCTTCGGCGAAGATGTGAAGCTTTGGTCATTTAAAAGGAAGTTTCATTGCTGTGCCGAAATGACGTGCGGAAGAGTACAAGAGAAAGAGGTTATGTTGTTGGCAGGAGAGCAATAAATGTTGTATTGATATGCTACAGAAAATAGATCCACAGCATCCCCCCTTTATTTTGTTGTATCCTGTACGTTGTTGGCAGGAAAAACTGAATAAAACCTCTTTGATTTGCAAAAGATACGTATGAGTAAGATAGAAACTGACCTGCAAACAAACTACATCAATATTACAATAAAAATCTTTAAAACACATTTAAAATATGAAATTTCTGCACCATTTGCCATTAATTTCCATACTGTAAAATCTGCATGTCGCACTTTTTCCAGGTACTGACATTTTTCCGACGAAATAATTTAGGACGCTAATCTACACATTTACCAATATTACATATATTGTGATGAAAATATATCTTTCACCAAGGAAGGGCACAATTTCTAAAGCAATACAAAATCCTTACATTTCTACAGTATTTGGAAAAGCAATACAAAATCCTTACATTTCAACACCACTAAATAAAACTTAAAAAGTGCATGCAAGGTTCATTTACATATTCCCCAACTTTATAATACACCTTGACTATACAATCTGAATGGGAAAATGCCTTTTCACCTGTGAACAAGCATGTGCCTTGAAATATGACTTTTCCGAGGAAATTGTTTGGAACACACATCACATCAGTAAGACTTTTCACCTGAATGAACAAGCATATGCCTTGAAAGATGACTTTTCTGAGTAAATTGCTTAGAGCATACATCACACTGATGAGACTTCTCACCTGTGTGAAGGAGGATAGGCTGTGAAACAGGACTTTTCCAAGCAAATTGTTTGGAGCATACATCAGATTGGGGAGGATTTTTCCCCGTGTGAATGAGTAAATGCTTTGAAAGAACACTTTTTCAAGCAAATCATTTGGAGCATACATCACATTGGTGAGGCTTTCCCCCTGTCCAAATGAGTAAATGCTTTGAAAGATCACTTTTTCATGCAAATAGTTTGGAGCATACATCACATTGGTCAGGTCCTATACTTCTTAAAAACAGACTGATATTTTCTACCAGCCATCGCTTGATTAAACGCGTGCACAAAAAAATCTCAGAAATTCCTGTTAAGACAGACGAAGTACATGAAACAAACCAAAACACTACTGCGCGCTTACGATAGAAATCTGCGTCAGTACGTACGGTGCGAACCAAGGCCAAGCCCGCTCCTACTCCGTGTGTGCAGCGCCAGAGATCATTACCGGACAGAAGAGAAAACATTGCTGCCAACGGCAGAGCAAAACTGCTGGCTGCTGACTCAGAAGGGAAAGGTCGCTTCTCCGCTAATGAACCAATGCCTCGGAGAACTTCGAACTTTTCCCCTCGTTACTTTTTACGCTACAGTAATCAACAAAGTTCTCCGATGCCTTGGAAAACTTCGAACTTTTCTCATTACTTTTTAATTTATGCTACGGTAATCATCGAATTTATCTGATGCCTTGGAGAACTTTGAGCTTTTCTCATTACTTTTTAATTTACGCAACGGAAATTATGATGGAATCCGGCAATATTATTTTCTAATCCGGAATTCCGGAAAGTGTCATAAAATCCGGCATTACCGGCCTAAACCCGGAGAGTTGGCACGTCTGCATTACATTGGTGAGGCTTTTCCTTCATCTGAATGAGTCATTCCTTTGAAAGATCACTTTTAGGAGCAAATCATTTGGAGCATACACCACACTGGTGAGGCTTTTCCTCCGTGTCTATGAGTAAATGCTTGAAAGAACATTTTTTTGAGGAAATCGTTTGCAGCATAAATCACATTGGTGAGGCTTTTCCCTCCGTCTGAATGAGGAAATGCTTTGAAAGATCACCTTTTTGAGCAAATCGTTCAGAGCATACATCACATTGGTGTGGCTTTTCCCCAGTGTGAATGAGAAAATGCTTCGAAAATCATGAGTAAACGGCTTGGAACATACATCACATTGGTAAGGTTTTTCACCTGTGTGCATAAGCATATGCTCCGATGACTTTTTTGAATTTCTATTAGAATTTTTTCCTCTGTTAGCACAACAAAATGCCATACTGTTCAGTGCCATTCTGTCAATCAAAATGGGAAATTAAGCTGGTCATATCTAAATTGACTTCATATACGCATTTTATTACTAAATGCTCTTTGGAAATTAAACGATTTCATATTAAATGTTTATCCGTTGCTTACCTGTGAAAAGTAACTCCAGGAGGTGGTCGCCTGGAATTGTTGTGTCATCCGTAAGCGCAACAACACACCATTTCTAAAAAAAAAATAATTCAAATTTCAAAAATCAAACTTGTCATGTACGTAACCCAATGGCTCAAAACCACTATCAGAGGCTTAAGATGGCAGTCACACTGTCAGCGTCATCTACTAAGAAAGTTCCACGTTTGTTACATCATACTTTCTCTCCCCTTGTTCCTACCTCCACGGGGTGGCCTCAGATCCACAGATGCTGCATGCCTGGGCTTGTTCATACACACCCAGACATGCAGCATCTGTGGAGTGAACTGCCTCCTCTCTAGTTAGTCAGTTTTCTGGCTGCTGCTGCACAGGAAGGTGGTTCTCAGGTGACATTGTTAAGCACTGCATAAGCAACTTTCAGTGTTGTATAGGTTCCTATACTGAAGAACAGTGCAATAAGAGTGTTTATGGTGTTGTAGCCAAGGAAATACAGGCTGTTAGTGATTATGGAGAAGATGATCAAAGATTGTTTTCTTTAAGAGTGTGTTCTGAGGTTTCAACTGTCTGTAGGTACCATGAATCAAAATATTTGAATAAATATAACCATCTTTTTGATCAGACATGCAGTGACCCTTTCCAAAGACACAAGAAACCCATTTCAAAAGAGTTGAGAGAAATTAAGCTGGATTAACTTTTCAAGGAGAAACGCCTACCTGTTAACCTTGTATCAGGTAAATCATTATGTCCTAATTGTTACTCTAAAATATTTGTGTTAGAAAGTAAAGATAGTGAAAACTTTACTAAGGATGATATTACATTTCACTCACCTGCTGAAAACTTAGGCAAAGTAGATGCTGCTTGTAGCATGTTAAGTTTATCACCTGCTTCAAAGATAAGAAAACTTATGTATAGTTAAGACAAAAGACAAAATGCTTTAAAAGCCAAAGTAGGCACAGTGTGTGAAACACTGAGAAAAACTCTGGAAACATCTTTTGATGTGATTATAGAAAATATAAATGAAAATCCTCAGACATTGTCTAATGAGTACAATGAACTAATTGATAAACTGAAAAAAAAATGTGCTGTTGCTCTCAAAGAAGATAAAGTAAAAATTCTCAGCTTACTTCCCAGTTCATGATCTCGCAAATAAATAACATCAGAATTCAATGTTTCTGATCATCTCATTAAACTGATGAGACAACTTGTCAAAGAACAAGATATTATCCCAAAATTAGAAAAAGGAGAGGCCATGGAATTTTAGAGGATACTGTGAAAACGGCAATTGAATTTTATGAAGATGATGAGTATTGTAGAATATGTCCTGGCAGAAAAGATTGTGTATCAGTTAAAATAGGTCTTTCAAAAGTTCAGAAACAGGAGCGTTTAATGTTGATTAATTTAAATGAGTTGTATGTTACATTCAAAGAGAAATATCCCAGTTGTAAAATAGGGAGATCAAAATTTTGTGATTTAAAGCCCAAATGGTGTATCTCAGTAGAAGTTGCTGGGGCTCACAAAGTTTGTATGTATCATCAAAACATAAAGCTTATGATCACAGGGACTAAAGTAAGTGTGGATTACAAGGACCTCATTGACAAATGTGTATGTGATTCAAGTAGCTACAACTGCATAATGAGCAGGCATGATGAATGCCCAGGAAAAGAAGCCATGTTAGACATGATTGAGGATTCCAAGGAATGTGAGACATTGCCAGACATAACATTCAAACAATGAATTACAACAGATAGAGCTGAGATAATTACTGATTTTTTTTTTTTTTACTGGAGGTTTAACGACCACCATGAGCAACTCCTCCGTGGGCTATAAGTAGTTGCTCATCCCTAATTTAGGGCCACTGGTTCCAGGGAAGGAAGAGAGCCAGTGCTGTAAGACAAACACAACATCCATGCCTCACCAGAATCCAAACCTGGAACCATCTCGGATGAATGATCAGAAGCCAGCGCTTAGACCACTGCGCCAGTGGAGGCGGCAATTACATTGATAAAACCCAGGGACAAATATATTTAAATCCCTGGCAGAGAAACTAGAATCACTGAAGGTGCATCATTATATTTCAAAAGTCCAGAGTCAGTTTTTGAAAGAAAGGAAAGAAAGTCTCAGCAATTCAAAATATATTGTCTTGGCAGACTTTGTTGAGAACTTTTCATTCATCACTAGGTAAACCAGCAGGCTACAGAACATCCATTTGTGCATTATTACATAAAAGGTAATGAAGTAAATAGCCACTGCTTTCTTAGTGATTACTTGGAGCACAACACAGTTTGCTGTCCATGCCTTTCAAACCCACCTCATTGGACATCTTTAGGAAGTTCTTCCCCAAATACAAAAAATTATCTATTTTTCCAATGGCACATCTAGCCAGTACAAAAATCCGAACTTTGTAAACATCTGTCATCATTATTGGGATTTTGAGTTTGATGCAGAGGGGAATTTTTTTTTGCCTCTTCACACAGAAAAAGTGTGTGCGATGGAGTGGGATGAACCACCAAGCAGGAGACGACCAAGGCAATCTTGCAGAGAACAGTAGATAGCCATATTCTAACCACTGAGGAAATGTACCAGTTTTGTTGTTATAAGATAAAGGGAATAACTTATATTCATGTAAAAAGCGAAGAAGTTGTTTGTCGTGAAATGGAGTTGCATGATAGATTTGCTAGCTGTGAACCGATTGTAGGAACTAGGGGATTTCATCTAAACATCCCAGTTTCTGAAAGTGTCACGAGATGCTTTTTGACATCAAAATCTTCAGGTGTCTAAAGTAGTGCCACTAACCCTGAGAAAAAAGGACACTGTTGCACGTGTCTATGATGGACAGTGGTGGATCGGTGAAGTAGAAGACATCAGCTAACAAAGCAAGGATGTGTTTATTAACTTTTACCATCCCTGAGGGACCAAGAATATCATTTAAGAAGTCATCAGGAGATAAGGTAAGGGTGAAAATAGAAAACATTCTTAGAAAACTGATGCCACTGAAATTAACAACGACTACTGGACAATCTCATAACATTTCTCAAAAACTATGTGAGGAGATATCCCAACTTTTGAATAAGTGCAAAACTTTTAAGACCTCTGTAAGCAATGAATTCACTATGTTCACATATATATATATATTATCTTCATAGTCTGTTAAAATTTACTTTAAAACTTTATATTTACTGCATAATATAATAACATTGTTACCTGATCTCGAAGGGTTTTTTTAAGTTTTGTACCTGGTATAACTCTGCTCCCAGTGAAATATCAAACTCAAAACTTTTACTGGAGTTTACAGTATACAGTACTTTACTGTGTGCAAAATTTTAATTAGGTCCCTAACCACAGATATTTACCCCTGAATTTCACAAAAAAAAAAGTTTAAAATAGTATACTTGTGTGGCCCTGTAAAAAAATGGAGGCAAGTATCAGGGCTCAATTGTTTTTGACATAAACTACCCTACTATAAGTGCTTGCAAAAAAAAAAAAAAAATTAAAGCCGAATATTTTAACCCTTCCCAAAAAATTGCCCTTCTGAAATTTGAATTTTTTTGTAACTGCAAATGTCAAGTTCGATATGAAATTTGAGGCATAAGGAAACAAGATAGCCAAATGATGTACAGAACAAAAACTTAGTCAGGAATATGCCAAGAATAATAGTTTTTGTTCCAGAGCTCTGCGACATACCATAACTGAAATATGCAGTTTTCCGCAAACCTCTAGAAACACAAAAAATGGCACATGGCGTGAAACAAAAATGGCTGCCATTTTTAAATGAGTAAATATAAAATTAATATAATTTCGGTTTCAAACTACCAACATATAGGGGCCATCACCAAAAAAAATTCAATTTTTGAAAAATGGTCAGCAACCAATTAATTTTTTCTGGACCACTTGAGATGGATTGACCCAACTATAAAAAATCTTTGGCAATTTGACTGGTGACTGTGAGCACAGCTTTGCAGGCTAGCGTTTTTGACCTTGTTGCGGCGGATATCTCAGCCACGTTATAGTAAGGTGATTATAATAGACAGCCAAAAGTAAACCCAAAGTTAAATTTTAGTCTAAATTCAAAATTTTCCTTCAAGTTTACTTTTGGCTGTCTATTATAATCACCTTACTATAACGTGGCTGAGATATCCACCGCAACAACCTGTTACAAATTGAAATTAGTCAAAATATTAAATTCAACAATAACATATACAATGTGTTGCAAATGCACTCACAGAAATAAGGCTATACATCTGGACAAGTGTTGCTGCTAAAGTCTGTAAATCGCAAATTGTACAATATTCTCCGGTAAGGTTTTCTTTTAGTTTTTCTTATTTACCTTGTGTATAAATTGTACATATAGTATTTGGTAGTTAAAGGTATTGAAATGTAATTACATCAGACTTAAAAAATATTTTGAAAACAGAAACAAACAGAAATATTCATCAATTTCTGTACATTTCTGAGTGCTTAAATAATACCATTTTTTACAAATATTTCACAGCCTGTAACTTTTAAACCAATTTGAACCACGACATGAAACTCACAGGTTTTGTTGAGTACCAGTAGGGGTATAGCTTGGTGGGGGAAAAAAATTATCTGGTCTCTCTTATGAGATATGTAACCTTGACATCTGCAAAAGTTGAAAATACATACATACATACATACATACATACATACATACATACATACATACATACATACATACATACATACATACATACATACATACATACATACATACATACATACATACATACATACATACATACATACATACATACATACATACATACATACATACATACATACATACATACATACATACATACATACATACATACATACATACATACATACATACATACATACATACATACATACATACATACATACATACATACATACATACATACATACATACATACATACATACATACATACATACATACATACATACATACATACATACATACATACATACATACATACATACATACATACATACATACATACATACATACATACATACATACATACATACATACATACATACATACATACATACATACATACATACATACATACATACATACATACATACATACATACATACATACATACATACATACATACATACATACATACATACATACATACATACATACATACATACATACATACATACATACATACATACATACATACATACATACATACATACATACATACATACATACATACATACATACATACATACATACATACATACATACATACATACATACATACATACATACATACATACATACATACATACATACATACATACATACATACATACATACATACACATCACTAAGCTGTTCTCTGAGATTCAGAGGTTAGCTCCAAAAAGAAATACAAACTACCAGATAATTTTTACTTACTGTTGCTGTATCAAACTTCTCCATTTACAGTGATCTTGACATACAGCTCGGGCATCACTGACATCCATCACACACCGCACACAAGATTTTCTATACTTCATACTCAATCTTTTTCTCATGCAGACACTCCTGAATCTGATCCTTCCATGACTTCCTTGGCTTCCTCTGCCTTCCCTTCCTGCCACTTGGGCTAAAAAGATTTTCTTAGTAAGCATCTCATCACTCATTCTTTCAACATGGCCAAACCACTGAAGCATATTACTCTCCACTTTGCTAACAACATTTTGCTTCACATCACACAACTGCACAACACATCTTCATTCCTCACACAATCAGAAAGTGTCTTGCCACCCCCCCACCCCCGTAAATAATGCATTTTCCAGAACACAAACAACTTGTATGTTTCTTCTGTAGTACCCAGGTTTCACTGCCATACATCAGAATAGGAACAATTACACTCTCTTACACAGTCATGTGGGACTGTCTTGAGGACCCATCATTCCTTTGAAAACCTCCCAGAGCTGCCATGACTTTCAATGAAGAATTCACTCACCAACTAATTTCACCATCCAATTTGTTCTCTCTGTCAAACATATGCTTCCTAAATACACAAACTCATTCACCTGGTCAATCACTGTGCCATTTACACTTACATTACATTCAGTGCTACCAGTTCCTTTCTCAAAAACCATAACTTTAGTTTTTCCCTTATTTATACTCAGTTTGAATTACATGCAAACTTCATACATAAAGGACAACATATGCTGCAACTCACTTTTGCTCTCTGCCAACAGGACAGTGACATCAGCAATCTGCACACACGGATATCACCAAGCCATAAACCAGCATTATCATCACCAAGCCATAAACCAGCATTATCATCACCAAGCCATAAACCAGCATTATCATCACCAAGCCATAAACCAACATTATCTATTTTGGCATCACGCATGCACGCATCCATAAATATATTAAACAGCCATGGTGACATTACACAACCTTGTCTGACTCCTGCACCAATAGAGAACCATTCTGATAAAACATCCTTCACTCATACACAAGCTCTATTGCTAGCATACATGGCTTTTACACTATTAAGTAGATTCCCAGTAACACCATATTCATTCAATACCTTCCACAGAAGTGTCCTATTTACTTGGTCATAAACTTTCTCTAAATCTATGAAGGCAGCAGTAACTTTATTACTAGCAGCCAGATACTTTTCAATCATCATGAGTAATGCAAAAATTTGGTTAGTGCAACCTTTACCAGGCATAAAACTATTCTGAACATCCCACACTTCCTCTGATGTAAGATCCCGTACTTTTTTAATAACAACCTTACCAAACACTTTCCCTGGCACACTTAGTAGGCAAATACCATGATAGTTCTTGCAGTCAGTCTGATCACCTTTTCCCTTATACAAGGGAACAATGATAGCATCCTTCCAATCCCAAGAGACTATTCCCAACTCCCAGCACAACTGACAAATTTCAGTCAACTAGTCAATTACAGAGTGACCACCATATTTCAACATCTCAGCAGGTATGCCATCAACTCCCGGAGCTTTACCATTTTTAAGAGATTTTAGAGCTTTACACACTTCTTGTCTTGAGATCCCACCTGTGCTTCCATCCTTCACACTGTGACATCAACTGCATCTGCCTCAGAATCACCTTTGCTTTCTTGATCTAATAACTCACAGAAGTATTCACCCCATCTTTCACTTAACTCATTGGGCTCCCATATCATTCCCCCAACCCTTCACACAACTTACAACTTTGTTTCTCCTATTTTTCCTGAGTTTCATGTACTTCCAGGAAGTCGTCCTATCTTTCCAAAAAGTCAATTCATGTTTTTTCACCTTATTCTTGCTATCTTTTGCCTTACTCTGGCGAACCAGCTTAGCGGCTTCACACTTCTTACAGCAATATTCATCCACAGAAACTCTGCCTTGCAACATCCCCAAATAAGATTCCTTCTTTCTCTTTACTGCCACTTCAATCTCACTATTCCACCAAGCATCACCTCTATTGTAACCCACTATTGTGGTGCCACAGACCTCTTCAGCAGTAGCGACAACACAGTTCTTAAAACATTCCCACTTCTTTTCTACATCCTTCTCACAACAAGACTTCAGCTCCTTCAGTCATACTCTGAGTATATCAGAATGATGCTGATGATTTTCAGAGAGCCTTTCAACCTTTATTCTTTCTATCCTGGACCTCTTCCTATTCCTTTTCCACCAACCAACATTCAGTTTCACTCGTGACACTACCAAGTAATGATCAGAACCAACATCTGCACCTCTCATCACACGAGTGTCAACAACTAAGTGTTTCACACGCTGATCATAGACAACAAAATCTATCACACCCTTTTGACCAAAAGTATGATTTTCCCAAGTATATGTGTGGATATACTTGTGGTTGAAAAATGTATTAGATATGCACAAACCATTCTCAATGCAGAGTTCAATTAATCTTTCACCATTTTCATTTACACAAGGATCATTAAACTTACCCAGAACATTGTCAGAAATTCCATTCTGCACGCCTAGTCTAGCATTGAAATCCCTTGCTATTATAATTTTCTCTTTAGCACCAAATTGGCTCAAAACAGCTTTCGGCTCATTCCAAAAATCTTCCTTCCTATCAGAAGATTGCGAGTCACAAAGAGCATACACTACAACAATTACAATTCTCTGAAGTTTCACTTTCAAACGAATCCAGAGAATTCTCTCACTTATGCAACTATAATGAATAAAGTTGTTCTTCATCTTTTCACTTAAAATCACACCTACACCAGCCTGTCCTCTCATATTATCCAATACTCCAGACCACACACTCACCGTGCCATTCACTTCTTCTACCCCAATTTCCTTCTTTTTGGTTTCACTCACACAAAGCACATCCAATCTATACTTATTTATCTCCTCAATCACCTCAGTCATCTTGCCATTTATACCTCTAGTATTCCATACACCAATCTTACACTCACTCACTCAGCCGAGATCTCTTTCCGATTTTCCTTCTTCCAGTTCCAGGTCGATACCGTGGTGGACCATCCTTCTCAAGTGTGGTAGAGGTCCACCATATCCCAACACTTGAATCCATTTTTGCATTTCTTTTTGTCTTTTTAATCAGATAAGTACATCAGTATAGGGGATTAGCCCACAGCTGACGGTTCCAGTTGGTCATTCAACCTAAGGATTCTGGAACAAAACCCAGTAAGTTGGAGTCTTTTTGGCAATGTCACACAGAAGTAGCCGGCACCTCTCCAAGATTCACAGAGGCCCTAGTTGCTGTTGTGTGCATCATTTTTACTACAGAGTGCCCCGAGGAGGCAAACCCATCTCTAACTTTGATCTCCCAATTGGAACTTTTAGGGGGGGGAATCAGAAGGGGACCAAACCCAGACTTAAATTCTTTATAGTTGAGAACTCTACTAGCCATAGTTATTACACAAAAATTCCCAACTTGGAGTTCCAACTCCCAGTCACCTTAACAGTCCAACAAAAATGGTGATTATGCCTGCAAATATTGCAGATTTCAATGCCATTTTAAGCAAGGTCAAAAAAAAATGTTTTCTATCATTTCTATACATTTTCTGTAAGCCGAATGCGTCTTCTTTAAGGTAGTGAAAAACAAAACTTTTGATGTACAATAAGAGGAAAACAATTGGTACTTTTTTTCAAAACTATTGTGAGGCCCTATTTTGGCCTGTGGCAGAAAAAAAATTTACCTATATCAAAGATAGTGGCAGATAAAAATAAAATAAAAATTGTTTTGAGCTACTCACCAATAGGGTTAAACTATAGGGGGGGAGGTGCATAAATTGGTGAAGCAACCACTTAATAAAAAAATTGAATTGGGTAATATTAATGTCAGAATGTCCCTATATAAAACTGCCATTTTAGATTTTTTTCCTTGCCAAAATTGTGAATTGCCCAAAGTATTCTTTTTCCCTGCTGAAAAGTTACATTATAAATACACACATGAAAATATTTTTTAGCAAATTTGAAGTGGGGGCTCATTTTGAAAAAAATTGTTTTGTTTAATAAAAATGTGGCCTCATATTTCCATGTCTTTTGTCACTAAATTTTTAAAAAGTGCTCTTTTAATTCTGAAAATGTGCAGAAACAAGTTGTTCCAAAATATATGGACCATGCAGATCATTCAAGAAAACAAATTATGTGGCTGCAACAGGTAGTTCTGAAGTTATGAATTTTTTTTGTCCTACAGTTTAGTTGTGAAAACTCATAGTGCGAAAACTTTATACTTTATAAAGGCAGAGCTACCCAATTTTTAAAGTGGCATTACTCAAGATCTACTGGACCGACTGACCTAAAATTTTAACAGGTTTCATATCTCACCAGTACAATACTTTGCACCAATTTTCACAAAAATCTGAGATGGGTGGGTGACTTGCCCTGAGTGATCTGACATGAAATGACCCCAGAGTAAGGCAAAAGATTGGAAGGAGAAGGTGGAAAGGAAATGAATTGGTTTTGAAAAGATAGAAAAACTTTCTGGAAGTACACGAGACATAGGAAAAATAGAAGAAATAAAGTTGTAAGTTGTGTGAAGAATAGAATCGGGGAAATGACATGGGAGCCCAATAAGTTAAGTGAAACATGGGAGGGAGTCGAAATTGGCCTGAGATTGAGGAAGATGAGGAACCACCTTGGAGAGCGACAGCCAGGATAAGTCTGGTGCGACCAGTTGCCCAACCGTCAAAACCCCTCCTGCAATCCACTCGGGAAACACAAACGGGTCCCCTGAGAACGGCAAATGAGGGAGGAATAGAATAAGGGTTCCAATAATAGTTCCTGTAGACTAGCAGGCTGTAGATGCGCCGATGCAAGATCTCTCCAGAAGCGAAGGGCTTCCTTCGCCACTGAAGGAAGACGAGATGGAACGAGAGATAAGGCATCCATACGCAAGAGGGTTGCAAACGTGAGGCATGGATTAAAAGGTGCGAGAATGGCATCAAGAGTTCGAACGGCCAGGCTAACAGGAAAAGAGAGTTGATGGAAAAGAAAGAGAAGGGGCGTTGTCCTGAACCTCACAGCATCATCCGGAAGGTTCACACTGCTAAATGAAACCGGGAGGGACAGCACTCTGAGGGAGACCCAATGCTGCCGGTGCCACATGAAGTTATGAAGGGTAGATGCCACAGCTGAAAGAAAGGAAGATGGAGCCACCTGGGACGTCCAGTAATATTCAAGAAGAGGTAACAGACAAGAAGAAAGCACTTGCGTTGAACCCCACACTGAGAGGTGCGACCAAGCGCGATGCTGTGGAGTAAGAGACTGTCGGAATCTGGAGAGAATGTGAGACCAAGAAGTGTTCGTGAGCTGTGGATGACATCCAAGGGAGACTCCGAGAAAGCGCTGAACCGTCGCAGACCATTTCGCACCCCAGGGGCGATCAGAGCATGACCTCCACGCCCCACACCACAACCCCAAGCAGTTGGCCCAGTTCAGCGCCGCCCTGGAGGCCTGCGCATATTCAGAGTAGACAAGATCAACCTGAGTAAAATGGGATTTGGAATGAAGAAAGAGAGCAAGATCATCAGCGTATGCAGAAACCACGTAAGCGTGATGTCAAGAAGTTGGGGACAGTGCGGTCAAAGACGGTGAGAGGGTGGACCTGAGACGGATAAGGAGAGGTTCAAAAATCAATCTAAAACGTTGCCCCGAGAGGGAGAACGGAATGGCACTGGTCAGCAAAGTGAAAGTGCGAAAGTGCGGACGTGAAAAACAGAACCGTGATACAGGTTGAGTAGTGACACAACAAAAGTATGAAGAAAACCAAATGCCGTGAGGACACGAGACAAAAATGAATGCGAAATAATATCGAATGCCTAACGACACATATACACACAAGTAGCAGCAAAACTGATTTTATTTACCACAGAAATATAAATTAAATTGAAGGAACTACCACTTATCTTTAGAGAGATGACTGTCTTCTAAACCACATGGATACTTTTGTATACTTTTTGTTCAGTAGGTAAAATAATGTTTATGACACACATAAAAGAAAAAGGCAATAACAACAAATGCGGCTTGAGCATTATTTGTTCAGTTGATTGGGGAAACCAGATGTTTATTTATTTAGCAGAGAGGTGAACATTTCCTTCTCTACTCAATCACTGCACAGAGTTTTTTCTTTTCTTCTGCTAAAAGTTACACCAAGAAAGTTTACCAAAACGCACAATTCATTATGTCTGATGGAGGCCCACTGTGGTCACACAGACAGCTATATACTGTGAAAACTTCATTAACAGATACATCTGAATAGCAGTAACCTCAAAACAACAGCGAGGTTTGGTTAGCACAGAACAGTGGCAGTAAGATTAGCATCAGTGATAACCTCCAAACTATGAAATCTCTTAACAGGGGTCAACAGACACCCCACTAAATCCTGAAAAAGACTGAATGGACACCTTGGACACAAACTTAGTACAGCACGATTCATAATTATTGTTGAGGTTTCTGTGGCCTGGCATAGTCAACATAACCGACCAAATAAAACTGCCTACAGCATAAACAAGTTCACCACGGAAAGTTTTATGTGGCAATGCGGTACCCGCTGAATTGGTGTCATACTTCAAAATGGCGACTGTTCAAGAAAAAGCAATGTGTGTACTCTGGTTCTTCAAAACAAAGTCAGTTATCACAATGCAACTTCGTTACAGAACACAGTACGGCAGAGCTCCACCTTCTGATAATGCTATCCAACGTTGGTTAAAGAAGTTTCAAAAGACTAGTAGCGTGCAGCATCAAAAAGGAGCGGTAAGACTGAGCACTTTGCAAGACAATGTTGATCGTGCCTAGGAAGCCTTTTCTCGAAGCCCTCAGAAGTCAACGAGACGAGCTGTGTCGCAGTTAGGTATGCCACAAACGACTGCTTGGAGGGTTCTGCATAACCGCCTACAACTCCATGCATACAAACTGCAGATTGTGCAGGCTTTATAGCAGGATGAGAAACCCGGCCATTTCCAATTTGCCCAAGACATTTTGTCCAAAGTCGAAGTTGATCAACATTACATGTGGACATGGATATTTAGTGATGAAGCAACGCTTTATGTCTCACGGAATGCACAACTGCACAATATGAGGCTCCAAAAATCCTTACTCCATTCAAGAGGTCAAACGAGATAGTCAAAAAGTGAACGTCTGGTGCGGTTTGTTATGTTCGGAAGTGTTGGGGCCCTTTTCCTTTGTGGAGAAAACAGTGACAGCGGTGACCTTTCTGGACATGCTACAGCTGTATCTGTTGCCTCAGTTGGAAGATCGGCAGCCTAATGTGGTGTTCCAGCATGATGGCGCACCACTGTATTGGGCTCCTATTGTCTGAGAATTTCTCCTGCATTTTCCTGGGCGCTGGGTTGGGCGTGGTGGACCCATTCCGTGACCTCCGTGTTGACCCGATATTTCGCTACTGGATTTCTTCCTGTGGGGATACATGAAAAACATTGTTTACCAGTACCCTGTGATCTCACTCAATGACCTGAATACCAGAATTGTTCCTGCTATAGCAACAGTAACACCGTAAATGCTCATCACCTGGATATCTTACACAACACGAAAGGTGGCCATGTCGAGGTGGTTTAGCTATCTGATGTATTGATTCTACAGGTAATAAAACTTTTAGTTGTCATCTGTCATATTCTGTTTGCGGTTTGGGTTTGTTGTTTCCCATTTTTCGATTATATGTCACTGAAACCATGACACTAATTATGAATCACTCTGTACTTTACAGAATTCACCCACTAAGGGAATGAAACCATCAACTTTTACACAATACTTTGTTGGAAGGAGAAAGTCAGGGACAAACTATGTTGTGAGAGCAAGGCTACTCTAGCAGGTTGGGTTCAAGTACAAACAGGATACAATAGCAGGCTTACGTACGTGAAGAGAAGGGTATTGGAGCTCAGCTTGGAGGTGTCAACTCAGTAAGAAGTATGGTGCAATAATGAGGAAGATCTCTACATTCAAATTACTGAAATCTTGATTGTTATTCATTCCCTAAGATTCAGCAGCAAAAACTGATATTCATTCCTCCTTATTTTAGCATTCTAATCTCAAAATTTTAGATCTTGAATTTCAAGTTCAATTATCTGTAAATTAACATTATGTGGTCTACATTCTGATCTCTGCACTACTAGCATGCAATGACAAAATTTTTAAACTATTCTTCACTGCCTTCCACTTTTACTCAACTCAGCTCTGATTTCTGCCAGATGAATATGGTATGCAACAGATATCTTTATTTTTCCATGGGTGGAGTTCCTCTTTGCCAGTTTCACTGCAAGCTTGACTTATTCCTATGTAAGACAAAAATATCCGGTAATCCACAAGACAACTTTTCAACTATTCCAGAAAGCACATTTCTTTTTTTGCAGTTTAAATCTGTGATGGAAATTTTTAGAGTTCTTTAAAATGAAGGAGATACAAAGCAAAGTCTAATATAATCAGTAATGGTGAAAGCTATCATACAAAATTAAAAAGGAGTAAGTGTTAACTCTTAGTGGGAATTCATAATTACAGAAGGATCCACATAACGTTTTATTAAAAAAATTGCAATAATCAAGGATGAGTGGTTTAATACAAAAATCTCAAGGGCAGAACTAAACAGTGACAAACTGGAAATGAAAGCAATGATGAAATGCTTTTAGAATGGTTTGCTACTTGTTGGTAAAGACATGTTATGTCTGAGCCATTATTTCAAGAATAAGTTTTAAATATCGCACAAAAGATGAGCATCACCAATTTAAAAGCTTTCATAGATGGACAGAAGTTCAGAACTTTCAGAATTCTTTTCCACATGATGTGAGGAGAAATTCACTGATACACCACTGAAGGTAGCAGAAGCACGAAAGTGCACTCTGAAGCTATTTCTTCTGAATATGGGTATTCATGTAGTGGTAATGAAACTGATGTTTTTTTGCACTGAATAAATTAACCAGCTGCAGCAATTTGAAATAGAATACGCTCATTGTTTTAACTGCATTTTACTCAGCATTTTGAAAGCATACTATGGCAGATATCTATGTGCATATAAGTTTTTATGTCTTAAGTTTTCTCTTTTACATAAATAAATCTGACAAAATATATTAAATAAATATGGTTACTTCTTCGTGGTCCCAGTGGTGACATGACCATTATTTGAAAGTCTCACTATACCTCCAAAGAGACACACAATGAGAAGAATCATGCTTGCAGCACATGACAGACAGCTGATTCCTAGGATTGAGACCCAGGGAATGAAACAAAAGGAGTGAAACAGAAAGCTTCAACTTTTGCCTCCTGGTAAAATGAACATTTTATGTATTTTCTCCAGTATAGTGAGTGATAGCAAAAGTACAAAAAAACCCTGAAGAACAGGGTTTCTGAATATGAAGGTTGGGTTATTTTTAATGGTGATGAAATTGGTCTGCCTTTCTACACTCTCTGTGGCTGATGAAATGTCATCTTTAAAAAGGCTGCTGCCCATAAAAGAGTCAAACAGTTAAAGAATTATATGTGTAATAAAAAATTAATGCATTAACTAGCTGAAGTATAATATGTACATAGCACAGTATTTTGCAATAGAATATGCTCATTGAATATGTTCAACTGAATTTTATTTAGTATTTAAAAAAAGGTACTGCTGCAGTTTTGTGTGTGTACTATTTTCATACAATTTTGCTTTTTCATAAACAGAAATAACAAACAATATTTACCTTAGACTCAACCTCTGAACAATGGCCACTGCAAAACAGTGGTCACCTTTCTGCAGTCCCAGTGGCGCCCACTGCTTGGAGGCTTCACTGAATTTCAAATATCACAATGTTTATTTTTGATGTATATATTAATACTCAGGAAAGCCTTTTTGTTTCCTTCAAGGTACTACTCCAAAACAGATATTTTTAGGCCCCATGATGCATTCTTATTGAAAAATAACAGCTTGAAGTTCAAACATTTATCATGTTACACACATGAACATGGGATCTGGTAAATACAAAGATACAAAAGAAAAACCATTTGAGGTCTTCAGACCAATATATTGCTAAAAACATTTTAAACAATTTACATTTGCCATAAGAATGAAAAGACTGAAAAGTAAACCCACTTACCTAGGATGAGGTCCATCCCTCGAATGTTTCTGTATTCCACCAAAAACTACCATTGAATCTCCATGCATAGTAGCAGAATGACCAGCCATGGCAGGTGAACTTGTGGGAGTTGAAACTTGTGTCCACCTATTTGTGTTTGTGTTATATATATGGAGATGGTTAAAGATACGCCAAACCTAAAAAAAAAAAAAAAAAAAAAAGTAAAAATGGGGCACAGATGCTATACATGCTATAGCAAAATATATGCGCAATGAAAGTTTAACATATTTTTCAGCACTAAGATTATTAAATGCATCCCAGTGCAAATGGAAAACAAGAGTAATAATATTTCAATAAAAAAACATTCTTCACATGAAATATACAATTACACTCAGAATAATGAATGAATTAATAGCTAAAAATTTTGTGAGTAATGCCACAGTATGTTCAAACAGTTACATAATTGTAAGATATTACTATCTTCTCCTTATACTCTCAGTTGAGAAATTTTTCTTTCAAATGTTTCAGTTCTCTAGATGTCTTCTAAGATTTGTTGTCAATGGTAAACTATCTTTATAAATTACTTTTTTTTAAATCTTGTGTAAGATGTCAACACAATTGAGTGAGAAACTACTACTCACAGCATAAATGTATGAGGCAGAACAATACTAGGCACATCTCAGAACACATAGGTACACACAAGGCCCCATGTTAATTAGGGGTGATCAAAACTTTTTTTTTTTATTTCCAAATTTTTTTCAAACTTGCTAGTGAAAAAAGTTGTTAGGGGATCCTTAACCCTTTAAGCGGCTCGAACGAAATAACTCCGGGTACGTTTCAGTGGCCCATAGCGGCTGGCACGAAATAACTCGGGGTACGCAATCTGTCCACTGCCCAGCTCACCCGAGTGACCTCGAACTCCGGATAACAGTGAACATTGCATTCCCCCTTTGCTTTGTTATTCAAACTGCTCGTTTACGGGGACGGTTGACACTAATCCTTTCTGACTGATTACCGGCAAAAAGGGTTGGGACAATGGCACTGAATCTAAAAGGAGAGACGTTTGGATGTCATTGCAGTTTCTACATTTGTCTTGAACTATATTTATGCGACAATTAAAACTGAAGGAAATCTTTAGAGTATTTCAGTAATTATCTGTAATCAACTTGGCAAGAAAAAATATTACTTTCGGGAACACAATCTTTTAATTTTAAAATATTTAATTAACGCGATTTTATTTAAAGAAATAAGATATCCACTGTGAAACCGATTTTTCGGTTTACAACAGCAACCTAAAAATAATTTAAATAATATGACATCAATTTTTTTTACATGAAATTTCTCATTAGGTGGTACTAAAATTGTGGAAAAACAAAATTTAAATTTCAAAAATTACTTTATTTTAAGATTTTTCAAAAGTGCTTTGCTATTTTAAATGAAAACAGCAACGATTTGAACTATTAGTGAGAACAGATAGTTACATATAAGTGTGAGCAATAAAAAGTAGATAAAACACACAAGACACAAAGACGATTTTCTTTGATTTAACAGGAGGAAATAGTAGGTCGGTTGTCAATCAGCATGCTTTGTACGAAGACAGTTGATCTAATTCTTTTGAACACATATGATTTCGGATTCGAGATGGAAAACGGTTAGCTAGAAAAAAATCGCGCTATCCTTGCAGAAGTCCAGTCAGACTCTCATTCATTATATGTTATTTAGAATTCAATAATATTACAAGCCATGCTTATCGGAAAGCTTAATATCGAGTTGCCCATAGTTGGATTTTTTGAACCTATATATTTTGAGGAGCGAGATCAGACTGGATTAGTTTATCATAAATACAGTCATGTAAACACTTGCATTTATTTTAAAAACAGCCAACGTCTCCTAATGCACAATCTCGTGACTTGTATGTTTAATCCGATGTGAATAACGAATGCGCACAGAAATATTGCTCACAGAAAAATCGCACTTCTCAAAAATAAGAAAAAACGCCCACGTCTTGAAAATAAGATAATACTCAGATGTGTGTTGTTTTCTTACGTCTGTTAGAAACAAGAGGTCATTTTTAATTTCACGAAGAAATATCTTGATCTTAACTAAGCAATCGACAAAACTAGTTAGATCATTTTCTCTGCTGAGTGGCAGAACTTTACCTAGCATTACAAGGAAATTGAACAGTTCTGAAAATTTCACAACAGTCTTGTCGAAGAAACTCGGCAATTTTAATATCTCGTAAGTGTGAACTTGCAATCAAATGTTATTAAGAAGCAAGAACGCACTGAACCTAAAACGCTTACAAAATTCCTATGCCTTGGACTTTTCAACAAAATTTAGCTTTTACATTGGAGTTTTAAGGTGAGGTGTATTCAAATATACATTCTAAAATTGGGATAGGAGAAGTAGTACATCAATCCTTAGATGTCTGCATGAACAAAAAGACCTAAGCTCTTTTTACGACATTTTCCGTTAAATGCTTGATATTTCATTTTTGTATACGAATAACAATTACCAATAAAAAAATTGTGCTACACATGAAACTCGCGCAAAGCCTCCTAGGCTTTTTCAGCAGAATTTCTGTTACAATCATAATGTTTGATATGTTTAAATAAATAAGAAAAAGTGGTAAATGGATATCAACATATCAGTCATCGGATGTTTGAAACAATATATCAGTCATCAGGTGTTTGTATCTCCCAAACTCTTTAATGCCACATTGCAAATGTCATGCAGCCACTGAACTGGGAAAACAAAGAGATAAAGATTAATGAAGATTATTTAATTCACCTTCGTTTTGCTGAAGACGTAGTCATTTTTGGAACTGGCACTTCAAAACTGCAGAGTATGTTCCAAGGACTTGTTGACAAGAGTGAAGAAGTGGAATTAAAAATGAACTTGCAGAAGAAAAAACTGATGTACAAAGCAAATTTTGAAGATATGAATCTTTTTTTTTTTTTTTTGGTGTAAATACGACGTGGATGGTAAGTCAGATAATATCCGAAAACTTGAAAACTTGGTCGTCCTGCTGAGGGAATCGAACCCACGTCTCCTGATGAATCGAACCCGCGTCACCCGGATAGCGCCCGAGTCTATCCGGGAGACGCGGATTTGATTCCTGCTCCAGGGCGACGACATTTTCAAGTTTTCGGATATTATCTGACTTACCATCCATGCCATATTTACACCAAAAAACGGATTCACATTTTCCAGATTTGTATTGTATGGTGTAATTCTGTATTCCATTCATGATGTACAATGCTTTTACAAGAAATAAAGAATTACTGATTGATAGGGAGAAGCTGGAGATAAGGGATAATAAGTACATTCACCTTCGATAGTAGATATCAAGCGATGGTCCCTTTGATGAATAAATTAATCTGCGTATAAAACTTGATCGGCGTGCTTTTGGAAGAAACAGTGAATTTTTAAAGAGCAATATGCTATTATGTTTTAAAAGAAAAGTGTTTAATTAATGCATCCTTCCAGTGCTTACATATGGAGTGGAGACGTGAACCTTAACGAAAAAAGGCTTACAAAAATACGGACAACTGAAAAGAAGCTTGATATACCCATTAAAGAAAAGAAGAAGATCTCATGAATAAGGAAAATGACATGAGTGGAAGACAGCTTGATCAGGGCAAAATCCCTGAAATGGCAATGGGCTGGATATATTGTCAGAGGAACGAACCACCGACGCAGAACTGAAATTTTAGACTGGACTCCACAGGACTAGAAAAGACCCAGAAGGAGACCGCATGGGAGATGGATAGATGAAATTCGAAAGCATGCAGGAGGGACATGGAGGAGACTGGCTCGAGGCAGATCGTTATGGAGGAAAGTTAGGGAGACCTTCATCCAACAGTGGATGATAACGGTTGACAATGATGATATATGTTTGTTGGTGTAGGTTTTCTTTAGTAATTTATTCAATTGAGTCTCATGAGCCACTTTCTCTGACCATGTTTCCAGTTCAATCAAGCCCTCAGAGCTAAGTCTTTTATGTGTGAGGCTAACAATTCTTTCACATCATCAGTTTCCAAATCAAGCTTTTCAGGTAGCTGGAGAATTCCTTGAACAATATTATTAATCTAACAGTTGGTTCAAATCCTTCCAAATCAATCACAAAGTGTGGACAAAAAGTTTGTCAAAGTCCAACTATGCATTACTGTGTCATCATTTTCCATGCACTATCGAAGTTCCTGTGATACTGCATATAAAATATAATCACGACTAAACTGTTGAACAGTTGCCTTGTCCTTACTAACGGTTACTAAAATAAGCTGTCTTCAGATCATGATGCGATAAATAACACAATTCAAAAGTGGCAATAGCTCCTTGTTCCATAGGTTGAACTTAAGGTGTGTTTGTTACGTAACAAAAAGAAAAAAAAAAAAGTTACATAAGAGTATGGTCTGTTGAACATGTGGGGTGGCTAGGACCATTTCATAGAGTTTGAAAGTTTAGTTATTAACTCACCAGCCTCATATTTATTATGTCCACTTTTTCGTGTAATTTTATTTATTTCTGTGACATTTTACCAATATTTCACTTTCAGCACCACTTTTTCTTTTATTGGAAGACATTTTTACAAGAATGTCCTTAGCAAATCAATAAAAAAGCAATACCAATGAGAATTCCTCCTCCTCCGATCAGAGAAGCCAGAAACAAGTGCACCGTAAACAAAGATTTCTAGACTTCAAAGTATGCGGCTTCCAATTGGGGGAAATCTTCAGCGTGATGTTAATAAGTTATGCCGGGAACAAGTAAAAACAATGTTGTACATATGTTATAGTGAACATGCATTAAGTAGACATGTAAGGTTCAGTATTACTGTGCATACATAAAACTAAAAAAGTTATCTAAATCAAACACTTCCTGATTGGATAATGTTTAGCCCCAGGGCACTAATGAAGAGCTTTAACAATCCAAATGCAGTGTATGATATAGCTTTAAATCTGCAGTTTGTTTGTATGTGTATGCTGCTTTAATTTGTGTTTCATTAGCTTCTTCAGCCTGTTCCAATAACATTTTCTTTCATTCTTTTTTTAATTCTTCTAACAGCACATCTGATTTTTTTTTTTTCTTTCTCTGCTTTGCTGACTTTTCTGTTTTCTTAGTGCTTCTTTACATTTTGCTGCAGCATTAGTTTTATTATTTTGAATATATGGTGAATATGTGGCCTGATTATTATTTTTTTTAATATAATGTTATTCTGTCCCTCTACTTTACGCTTGATACGTTTGTACCGATTTTTCGGGTGACGTTCCATCAGGAAGTACCCAAACCTACGATTAGGACTTTATTTTTATTTTTGTGCCTAGCCTAGGCCTATTAAAATTTTTGAAAGTGTGATATTTTTTAGTCTGTCTACTCAACATGCAGTGCATTTAGAACTATTTTCATGGTGAAATTCCATCAGAAAGTATCTAAATCTGCAGTCAGGCCTTTTCTTTTTTTGTGCCTAGCCTAGCCTAGGCCTGACTAAAAATTTTGAAAGTGTAATATTTTTGTGTCTGCCTACTCAGCATGCAGTGATTTATACAAATTTTTATGGTGCAATCCCATTGGGAAGTACCGAAATCTGCTGTTAGGCTTTTTTTTTTTCTGAAAATATTGAAAAAATGAAAATTATCTGAAAGAGTTGGAAGTGCATTGACTGACATTCAGAAAATTATACAGATGTAATTTTAAATGCCCATACATCTCTTTATACTGTTTTGCTAAAACGTGAACAAAAAAGAAAAGAAATATGACACTGAATTTTGGGTTGTAATGAGCACGTCTTGAACCTTTTATGATGCGAATTAAGTTTATCAAAGTTATTCAAAGCCAATGCAACTGGTAAGAAAAATATCAACCAGATTTCTTCAACTGATAAAACATCCAGAAATAAAAACATATACTTACTTCCAACAGCAGCTAAAAAGTATGTAATGAAAATTAACAAACTGTGCATAAAAAGTTTCTCACAGCAGAAGGAAGGTATCAGAGACAGATTTTCAAATTGAGCAGTTAAAAGGGAGAAATAAAGAAAGAAACATGATATAACTCTACACCTAATGGGAAAGTAAAAAAATATTCATGGGAAAAACTATGCTAACAAAAAAGAACTTTTCAAATATGTCTCCCGGAAGAAGAGACAGTGAGAAAAAGTACTGACCTTTATGCACCCTAGCGGGAATTCTGTGCATTGTTTAAAGAGGATAATGCACCACATCTCTATTGTGGAGAATGGCATACAGTAAAAATAAGAAATTTTTCAATAAGATATTTTAGAAACAGAGATACAGCTTGCAAGCAGAAGTACACCAGCACCACCTAGTGGCAGAACTGTGAACTATAAAACTCTTCAAATACTAACCTAAAGTGTTCCACAAGGTAAATAGCATCTGGTGCTGAAAGAATTTCTTAAATCGTACATTTAGAAGCAAAGATATTAAGAAAAACAGATTAAACATCGGCGCCCCTTGCGACGAAATTGGGCATTATTTTGGGAAGAAAATACACACAGCGTTTTCATAGTTAGTAGTATCTGACCGAAAAAGATTCTTATATTGGGTTTTTAGTCCCACAGATATTACTGTAAATGGAAATGTCAGTTTACACTTTCTAGTGGCAGACTTGTGCATTAAGAAAAATTTGAAATTATATGAGAAACATTTCGCAGCAGAAACACTCCAGGAAAAAGGAAGAATTTTTAAATCTCATGCTTAGAAGCAGGGATATTGACAAAAATAAGATATACGCTTCCTGGCAGGAAAACTATGCCCTATTTTAAGCAGGTGTTCCCAAAACGCTTTCCGAGGTGAGCTGGATCGGTCTACGAAAGAACTTTGTCAGTCAACGTTTTCAGAAGCTTGGATTTTGCTGCAAATACATCAGAAGCAGAATAAATGCTTACGCCCCTGGTGGCCAAACCATACTTTATTAAAATTTAGAAATTATATGCAGAACATTTCTCATCAGAAGCAGCATCCAATGCGGAAAGAACTTTTTTAAATCAGAGTCTTAGAAGCAGAGATATCGGGGAAACTCAAGTTACCTTTGAGCCCCTAGTGGAAAATCTATGCATTACTTGAAAAACTTGAAGCTACAATAATGAGAAACATTTCGCACAAAAAGAATTTTTCAAATTGTTTCAAAGCAGAGATATCAACAAAAATAAGATATACATCTATGCCCCTTTAAGCAGGTGTTTTCAAAAGGTTTTCCGAGGTGAGCGGTATTGGTGGTCTAAGAAAGAATTTTTTCAGTTGACTTTTTCAGAAGCTCTGATTTTGCTGCGAATACACATAAGAAAGCAGAAATAAACACTTACATCCCCCTGGTGGCCAAATCATACTTTATCAAAATTTTTGAAATTACATGAAAAACATTTCTCATCAGGAGCAGTATGCGACGCAGAAAGAATTTTTCAAATCGTAGTTTTAGAAGCAGGGATATCGAGGGAAACGCAAGGTACCTTTACTCCCCCTAGTGGAAAATCTATGCATTACTTGAAAAAGAAACTGCGCCTAAAATAGCCTTCGTCATAAATGGCATTGAAAGGAAGAAAGAATTTTTTTAATTGAATATTTAGAAGCAAATATATGCAATAAAATGCATTTTAAATTCGATATCATCTGCATTTACGCCCTCTAGCGGCAAAGTTGTGCATCCGAAAAACTCGAAATGCAGGATCACCATTCTCACATTTTAAGCTTCCCAATGCAAAAGAATTTTTCAAATCGGACTAATAGTTGCAGAGATATGGTGTCCACAGACGGACAAATCGATTTGTATGCACGATCTTTTTACAAAAGACGTTCTAATTACCCGCCAACTACTTCGTAGACTGCTGTAAATTCCCGAGATTCCGGAGATTGTAGTCACGGGCATACAAATATGCAGCGTTTATTATGACTAGGAACGATTTACAGTTTTGGAATTTTATTGATCAAAAACCTGTTCGAACATCGTTTCTGCTGGCAGTACATGCGAATTCGCCGATTTGCGACATCATAGACACGCGGCGGCAAGATAATAACCAGTTTAAACTTCGCGACGGATTCCCATCATTCACGAAGAAGCTCTGATGTCTGATGTCAGAGACGCCATCGTGGGGTTTCATCAACATCGTACTTCACGATACATCGCACCGCGATATCGTGAAGGACGACACATCGTAGTACCGCTAGCTAAAAAATCAGAGCCTAGTTGTAAAACTTAAACCGTTTTTTCATGATATGCCGATACATCGCCAAGCCCAAACACTCGCGATGAATTTTTCTGCGAAGCAAATGAGCAAGTTATTGATTGTGTTCGACAAAAAGACTTTACTTTCAGCCCATAGCTGAGAGAACTGTGGTTGGCAAAGTGCCAAGCAGAGTCAATGAACGCTGAAGGGGAGAACGGTAATACAGTGCGTCCCTTTAGAACTTGTCTGAAGGAAGGAAATGACGTAATTCGTCAAAGACTTCTTTTTAGCTCAAAGCTGTAATTTGGTTTTTACAGGCACGAAGGGAAAAAAATTTTAAAATAAAAACGAAAAAAATTGACCGTGACCTTTCCTTGACTTTCGTGACCGTTTCCTCATTTTGTGACCTTTCAGTGACTTCCGTGACCTGGTAGACACCTTGTATAAGGAGGAAGAGACCGAAAAAGAATCTGAAAAGGATCCACGTTCAGCATGACAATGCGAGTCCACACACATCTTTGGCAACAAATCGGGCGATCAGCAAATTAAGCTGGTCGGTGATACCCCGTCCACCATACAGACCAGATTTGGTGCCCTCTGACTTCCAATTGTTCAGTCCAATGAAAGACAGTCTCCAGGGACAATTATTTGATGACACAGAAGAGGTGAAAGTGGCTGTGCAAAAGTGGTTACAACAGTCCACACCTGAATTTTTTCAAAGAGGATTCGAGAGTTGGGTTCAACGATAGTGCAAATGCATCGCTCGTGATGGAGATTATGTTGAGTAGTATCTTTGTACACAGAAAGAGTTATTCCACCAACATGTGCAATTTGAATGACCTCTGTCAGTTAATAAAAAAGTCATGGCCACTTTTGCATTACTTTTGGCACAACCCTCGTATTTCAACTACCACCATCTTGAAAGTGCTAAATGATGAATGAAACTATTGGTTTGTCTTTTCTATTGGCTGTGGGTTGTGATGGCACCATGGTCAATACAGAGCTAAAGAGGGCATAATATGTCTTTCAGAACTAAAACTGAAGAAACCCTTACAATGATTCATCTGTCAGCTTCATGCAAATGAGCTTCCCTTGTGGCATTTATTAACTCACTCAGATGGTAAAACAACAGGTCCCCAAGGGTTTTCAGACCACATAGGGAAACAATTGCAGTGCTGCAAAAAACTCCTTGTTGTTGATTTTGAGAAAACAGAAACAACATTGCTTGCAGTAGAAGATAAAGCTTGACCTTTGTACAGTCCAAAAATACCTGCGTGATGTAATGACAACTATTGAGACTGGAACATGTTCCCAGAATTTAGTATCCAGGTCACATGTCAAACTCAAAATGGCATACAACCGTCAACAGGATTTTGCACCTATACAGTGCCACGGAAACCCCTAAAGACACCCTAAGAACTTCATCCACTTTCGTTATTCAAGTACATGGGCTTATGTGGTTTGCCATCAAAACAAAACCTTTGTGAACAAATGAAGTTAAATATGTATTACCAACGATTGAATGAAGTTGTTCCCTTAATGACGATTTGAAAAAGTAATCGATCCTGTCATACAACAGAATGGCTATTTCGGTCACACTGAAAATATTTTATTATCCATGCTAGCTGATGAAAGAACGGCGATTCGAGAACTAGGTTACCGTCACATTCTGAAAGCATGAAGTTCACAGAAGCATTCAATAATTTGTTCGTTCTTTATTCCAGTTTTCAATTTTAAGGCTATAGACTGCATAGATCTGATAAATTGGCAAACAATGAAAATTACTGATCCACCACTGACAAATTTGTCTACATATCAACTGCAGGAAAATAGTTGAAAATGGTTGTGAACCAGGAGAAAAGTTCCACGCTTCTTCATTCATGCCCCATCCAAGCAGTGGAACATTTCATCAAGCTGGTAATACAGGCTTCTGAAGCTGTCTGCAGGGAGGAAGCATAGGGTGGTTTCTTCAGAGGGAGACTTATTTCACAAGAAAATGCCTTCATTTGAGACAAAGAAAGAATATGCTACCTAGGTATCCGATATGTTTGTAATATGTTCCTATTTTTCTAATGTTTCTATCAAACTGAAATAGGTTTTATAAATAGTATTTAAGTAATTTGTACCTACCTCATTTGACTCTTGATCTTAAAATAACAACCAAAGAAAGCCACACAATGATTATTTTATAAAAAATAATATTCATTTAATAATCTAAAGCAACTTATGGGAATTTACTAGGAAAATTTTTTTTTCATTTATAGCAAATTTTCGGAGAAAACTCTTCTCCTTCTTCAGGCTCTCTTTGTTGTTGTCACTTTTTGCTTGTCACTATCATGGTTACGGTTTACCTTGACGGTTACGGTTAACCTTGACGGTTTAGGTTATTTATCAACACATCCTGCCAGATGTTAGGCAGGGAAAATCCTTTGCAGTCATTGATGATGGAATTTTGATTTTCTCAATCTCTATTCCTTCTTTCAGTTTTCTTTTGGAAATTGCTTTGGAAACTGATTACTTTAAGGGAATTCCAATCCATGCTGTGCCCAGTTTCTCTAACATGCCTATCTAATCCAGTCTTGTTGGAGCAATTTTTTATAGCTGCTTTATGCTCAGCTATACGAGTTTCTAGTCTGCGACCTGTTTCACCTATGTAAGATAGTCCACAACTACAATTTACTTCATAAACTACTCCTTGCATTTTTTAAAATATCTTCTTCTCTTTGAACTATTTTAGGAAAAAATTTTTTACTTTGTTCTCTAAACTTGGAGCTAGCCTAATATTGTATTTTTACTAATTCTCTTTAAAGCCTCAAATAAACCTTTGTGATAAGAAATTTTTCTAGTGAATTTTAAAAAAATTTCTTATCACAAAGGTTTATTTGAGGCTTTAAAGAGAATTAGTAAAAAATACAATATTAGGCTAGCTCCAAGTTTAGAGAACAAAGTAAAAAATTTTTTTCCCTAAAATAGTTCAAAGAGAAGAAGATATTTTAAAAATGCAAGGAGTAGTTTATGAAGTAAATTGTAGTTGTGGACTATCTTACATAGGTGAAACAGGTCGCAGACTAGAAACTCGTATAGCTGAGCATAAAGCAGCTATAAAAAATTGCTCCAACAAGACTGGATTAGATAGGCATGTTAGAGAAACTGGGCACAGCATGGATTGGAATTCCCTTAAAGTAATCAGTTTCCAAAGCAATTTCCAAAAAGAAAACTGAAAGAAGGAATAGAGATTGAGAAAAATCAAAATTCCATCATCAATGACTGCAAAGGATTTTCCCTGCCTAACATCTGGCAGGATGTGTTGAAAAATAACCTAAACCGTCAAGGTTAACCGTAACCGTCAAGGTAAACCGTAACCATGATAGTGACAAGCAAAAAGTGACAACAACAAGAGAGCCTGAAGAAGGAGAAGAGTTTTCTCCGAAAATTTGCTATAAATGAAAAAAAAAAAAAATTTTCCTAGTAAATTCCCATAAGTTGCTTTAGATTATTAATTCAATTAAACTAGGAAGCCATTTCTCAATATGAGCTTTATTCAAATAATATTCATTATTAGAAAACCTTATTTTTTTTAAATTTAAATGAAATTTTTGACAACTTCAGAGAACCTCAAACCTTTATTGTAAGGTAACTATACTAATTCTGTTAAAATCACTCCTCATAAGTAAGTTAGTTACCATTCCATTAAAAATATTGCACAAATTTAACATAAAAAAATCAATGAAATACTTAAAAATGAGCTCACAAATTTCAAATTCAATGCTTCTGGGGACACTTCAAAACTTTAATCTAGTCACTTCGTACATGAGACATACAGGAGTGAAATGATATAATTCCCGTACAAATCAGATGCTCCAAGATGGAGATAGATGCTTTTCAGGTAATTTGGACGGATGGACAGACAACGAGTAGAACATTATTCTTTATAGTATCTCAGAACTAAGGTATCCAAGAACAAAATGAGACTATTCCTGCGCAAATGGGTAGTTTCTCGGAGGAGATAGATGTTTTTATGTTCTTAGGGATGGATGGACAGATGATCAGATGGATGGAAAGTAGCTCTTTATCGTATCTCATATGTGAAGTGTTCCGGAGGAAAATGAAATCATTCCGGTGCAAATCCATTGTTCCCTGGTGGAGATCAATGCTTTTGAGATATTTTGGATGGTTAGACAATGGATGGAATGGAATTCTCTGTTGTATCTCATAGGTTTACTGTACCTGAGGAGAAAGATACCAATTCTATGCATATCAGTTACTTAGCAGCTAAAAAAACAGATGCCTTTGTGTGAACGTACACTGAAGAGCAATTTAATTAGAGACCGCTAGCGTTAAGCAAATGTGGCACTGTGGGCAGCCCTGTAAACGGAAACATGACGTATGCAGCGATCCGATAATATAAGGACTGATGCGACAGGAATCAGTAAGAATCGGATGCAGTATGGGTAAGACAAAGGATCTAAGTGCATTTCGTTGTGAGTAAATTGTCAGGGCCTGACGAATGGGTCACTCCATCTCGGAAGTCGTGCAGGCACTGGGGTTTTCACGAGCCACTGTGTCACGGGTGCACTGTGAGTACATTGAATCTGGTAAAACCATCCCTGCAAGGGCCAACTGCCGTGAACAACAGTGTGTGGATGAGTGGGATGGTCAGCGTCAGCTAGCTCGCATCGCAACAGTGGATAGACGGGCCACAGTGCAAGAAATCACTCGGCAATTAAACGCTGGTGCACAAAAACATGTAGGCAGCCACACCATCTCCTCGCTATAGGGTACAGAAGCCATCATCCCACAAGGGTACCACTGCTGACCGCACGTCACAGGATGCAAAGATTAGCATGGGCGTGGGAACATCGCCACTGGACCCTAGACATGTGGAAAATCGTTGCCTGGATTGATGAGTCGAGATTCACGTGGGTACATGTGTATGGCAAGATATGAGTACGACACAAACCACATGAAGCGATGGATTCTTCTTGCCAGCAGGGTACCCTTCAAGCTGGTAGGGGTGGCATTCTTGTCTGGGGACTGTTTGCGTGGACTGAAATGGGACCCCTAGTACGTGTGACATCGTCCCTCACAGGTCAACCTTACAGGGATATCCTGGACGACCATTTGCTCCTGTTTGTGCGTCTTCAACATCCCACTGGGGACCTCACCCTGCAGCAAGACAATGCACCGTGCCATCGCTCCCGAATTGTATCCAAATGGTTGGATGAACACTCCACCAACGTGACCTCGCTTCCTTGGCCAGCTAGGTCACCTGACTTCAATTCCATCGAGCACATCTGGGATGCCATCGAGAGAGAGATGTTCAAAGCTCTGACCCCCCCTCCATCAAATCTTCATGAACTGTGGGAGCTTGTTCAGGGGTTGTGGATCTGTATGGCTTCCCAACGCTTTCGGTGTATTGTCGAGTCCATGCAGAGACCAATCGCCGCCGTCATCAGGGCAAAAGGTGGTGCTACACGTTACTAGGCAAGTATCTCTAATTCCATTGCTCTTCAGTGTAGTAAGGCAGATTTAAATTTGCAGATCACCCCTTAACAAAAACCCTTCTTCATTTCCTAGGTGAGTGTTATATTGGCAATTTGTTTATGGTCTCCTTACGGCTCCCAGAGTCGATGGTCATCAACAAAGAAAGTAGCTGGTTCATTCTATGATCTATGCTGGGAGACTTGGCTTCTTCTCTTGGTAGATTTCAAAGTTGTTTGTATTAGGACATTACCTATTAGACACAAGCCTTTTTGCAAAGAAGGGGAATCTTCTGGAACGATTTCAAAACCTGATGTCCACACAAAGAAGGTCATGCTCTGAATTTAGTGAGACTGCAAAGGAATTATTCATCATGGCTTGTTGGTAACCAGAGGTGCTAACCTTCCCTGACATGCCTATTATTAATAACCACGTGAAGTCAAGAGTTTAAGCTCAACACGGCAAGAGCATTACCATAAGGAATTAATACACAAAAATTGTAATATCCTTAAAAGATGAATTTATGCATATTATACAAAAACTACAAACCTAAATTAGAAGTATTATACACTTAGTAGACAAAACATTAGAGACGGCGGTGAGTTTCCCACAGCATGTGATTGTTTGTGAAAACAATTAATACTGTCTTTCTTGCATTGTAACTTTCTGTCAAAATGCTTGTGATTAAAAAAATAATAATTGTCCTTCCAACTGTTTGCGGACCTCCATCTTTATATAGCCTTACTTTTTCTGTTATTAATGCATTTCTGTTAATTTTCCAAATATACGACCTCTCCTAACAATTGCAATGCAGATTTCTTAAAAATCAATGTACCACAAAAAAGTTGTATTATTTTTTTAAAGCAGTGTATTATCCACACTGGCATACAATCCACATAACCTAATTTTATAGGTGTTTCAGCAGATGATTCTCAGATTACACGACAAAAAATACGGTACTGATGGTGTAAAAAGAGTTGTTAGTGATGGAGACAGTAAATGTCGAGAAGCACAGGAAGAGATCACACAAATTGGTATGCAATCAGCATTAACTTTTTTTTGCTTTTATAGTTGCTTTCTATTTTTATTCTTTTTGTTTATGTTTACACTTTTTGTGCTTTACTTACCTGAACACCTTTGGGAACACAAGGGAGAAGGAAATGCACATACAGACCTCAGCACAGACTTCATTGTAAAAAGCAGTGAGAAAAGTGACTTTCGGAGAAAAAAGTGAGAAAAGTGACCAATTTTTTTTTAGTGACTGAACAGTGACGCTCAAATAATTGAAAACCAGACTAAACCATTTAAAACGATAGAAACACACACACACACACACACACACACACACACACACACACACACACACACACACACACACACACACACACACACACACACACAGAACATATAATTTGCACTTTGAACGGATTTACTTTATCCTTTGCTCAACAGTGAACAATTCACTTTATATTTTGTGATAGAACATATGCTAATCAATGTGATTATCTGCTGTAAATATATATATATATACTAAAGAGCAAAGCCGAAAACATAAGAAAAAATTTTTAATTTAAAACGAAATTAGTTAAAAGAACTTTAAGAAAAATTATTCTGAATAATAGAGTAAGGTTGGCAGATCTGCATTAATTTTCTACACGTTAATAATATGATTCTGACCAATGAAAGCCTTTTGGAAGTTGGCTAGAGGATGATATTAACTACAAAAAGGAACCTTAGCGCTATGGATAAGAAGGTCCTATTAAAAATAAAAATTAAATAATATAGATAAAATCACAAAAAAAACTTAAAAATCTGTTTATAAAAGAAAATAAAAATAAATATAAAAGAAAACTAGTTATTCACTCACTAGAATAGCTATACTAAAAATAGTAAAACTAACATTAAAATTAATACGATTTTGATTAGTCTACAGAAGCTCACTAAGGTGATTAAATACATGCAAAGATTATTAAATACACTACTTGTGTATTTCATAATATTTCTCATGTATTCTGAAGAGTTTATTCTGCTCTTTCTGATCATACAGGTCCACAATCTTAATTATATTTTTTTCTCCAGTTAAAATCTCTGCGAGTAGGATTTTTCAGTGTGTGGAGGCCTTCAAGCCCCACCCACTCTGCCCCCCAGCGACTAGGGAGTGGCAGGGGTGTTTGGAAGTTTGGGTTGAAAAGTCGGCCATGTTTCCTCAAGCATCAAAGAAGTTAAGTTGCATAAGAGGTAAGCTCTCTTCTTCGTCCTTGGGTTTTAGGTTTTTCAGGTTCAATTTTTGAACTTCTTGAACATTTTTTCTTTTTTTGCTTTAAGCTTTTAGGCACTAGCAAGTCTATTAACTTTTTTGCGTATTTTAACTCTTTCTTTTCTTGGCATTTTTGCACGTTTTTTAGGGAACTAAGGCCAAGCAGCCGGCTGTTTCATTGGTCTTAATAACTACTTAATTTTGCACTTAAAGCACTTCTGAAATACTTTGTACATATTGCAACTAATTGTTTATGTCAGATAACCTTCACAAAGCATTTGTTTAGTTTATTATTGTCTCTATTTTATTTTCGTTTTAGTGTTGTCAGAAGTAGTGGAGTAGGGGGTTTTTATAATCCAGTTTTCTTTCAAGAATCTGTGCTTTAGAAAAAAATTAATATTTCATTTTTTATTGCAATGTTAAGAACTTGAAATACTTTTGTATTGCTATTCAGGTTTAAATTCTCTCTCAGGCGAACTTGGCAATTGGTTATTACTGAACATTATTGCTGGTTCATTACGTCACTCTTACAACTTGAGTTTCTATAATCATCTTCTTTCTCTTTAATAGTAACAGATGAAGAGCATGGGTCGGGCCAGGAAGGTTATGGAAACAAGCTAAATTGTTAACTAAAGCTTGGTCATACAACTCTGCGGAGGTCATGACATATATATATTTATTTTTTTTAATTTTTGGCGGGCTTATTACTTGCATCCATGACTTTGCAGAAACCCATTTCCAAATGGGTCTTTGTGGAAGTGAGAAAATGCAGAGTTTTTGCTGGTCCTTGATAAAGCCAGGGCTCAGTATTCTCGACACTTTCTGCATTCAGTTGTTCTTTTTTTCTCTTTTTACTCACACCGGTCAATACGTAACTTTTTCTATGTTGTACCTGGTATGAGTCAAAAAAATTTTTTTTCAGTCTCTTCAGTCTCTCTCTCTCTCTCTCTCTCTCTCTCTCTATATATATATATATATATATATATATATATCTAACCCACCTTCGTTTTGCTGATGACGTAGTCATTTTTGCAACTACCCCATCAGAGCTGCAGAGTATGATCCAGGAACTTGCTGACAAGAGTAAAGAAGTGGGATTAAAAATGAACTTTCAGAAGACAAAAGTGATGTTCAATGCTTTTACAAGAAATGAAGATTTATCGATTGATGGAGAAAAGCTGGAGATAACAGATACGTACGTTTATCTTGGACAGCAGATATCAAGTGAGGGTCACATTGATGAAGAAATTAATCGGCGTACAAAACTTGCCTGGAGAGCTTTTGGAAGAAACAGCATAATTTTCAAGAGCAATATGCCATTATGTCTTAAAAGAAAAGTGTTTGATCAATGCATCCTTCCAGTGCTTACGTATGGTGCAGAGACGTGGACCTTAACTAAAAGAGACATACAAAGGCTGCAGACAACTCAAAGAAGCATGGAGAGGTGCATGCTTGGTGTAACCAGGAGAGATAAGAAGAGGAACTCGTGGATCAGAAAAATGACAAGAGTGGAAGACATCATGATCAGAGTTAAATCCCTGAAATGGCAATGGGCTGGACATACTGCCAGAAGGACAGATCATCGATGGACAGCCGAAATTTTAGATTGGATTCCAAGGGACAGGAAAAGACCCAGAAGAAGACCACATGGGAGATGGGTGGATGAAATTCGAAAGTATGCAGGGGTGACATGGAGGAGACTGGCACAAGACAGACCGTTGTGGAGGAAACTTGGGGAGACCTTCGTCCAGCAGTGGATTGATAATGGTTGACGATGATGATGATGATGATATATATATATATATATATATATATTTATATATATAGAGAGAGAGAGTAAAGAAGTGGGATTAAAAATGTACTTTCAGAAGACAAAAGTGATGTACAATGCTTTTACAAGAAATGAAGATTTATCGATTGATGGAGAAAAGCTGGAGATAACAGACACGTACGTTTATCTTGGACAGCAGATATCAAGTGAGGGTCACATTGATGAAGAAATTAATCGGCGTACAAAACTTGCCTGGAGAGCTTTTGGAAGAAACAGCATAATTTTCAAGAGCAATATGCCATTATGTCTTAAAAGAAAAGTGTTTGATCAATGCATCCTTCCAGTGCTTATGTATGGTGCAGAGACGTGGACCTTAGCTAAAAGAGACATACAAAGGCTGCAGACAACTCAAAGTAGCATGGAGAGGTGCATGCTTGGTGTAACCAGGAGAGATAAGAAGAGGAACACGTGGATCCGAAAAATGACAAGAGTGGAAGACATCATGATCAGAGTTAAATCCCTGAAATGGCAATGGGCTGGACATACTGCCAGAAGAACAGACCATCGATGGACAGCCGAAATTTTAGATTGGATTCCAAGGGACAGGAAAAGACCCAGAAGAAGACCACATGGAAGATGGGTGGATGAAATTCGAAAGTATGCGGGAGTGACATGGAGGAGACTGGCACAAGACAGACCGTTGTGGAGGAAACTTGGGGAGACCTTCGTCCAGCAGTGGATTGATAATGGTTGACAATCATCTTCCCGACATCACCTAGATGATTTTACGCGGGGCCGTATTATAGGCAAAATTGAAGAAGGGCGAAAAATAACAGATGTTGCCAGGGAGTTCGACGTCAGCCACAGTGTTGTTTCAAGGCTTTGGAAATCATTTCAAACAAATGGAGAGTGTAGCAAACGTCACGGGGGAGGTCGTGTTCGCAGTACGACACCTGCAGAAGATCGGTACATAGTGCTGTCAACAAAAAGACACCGGCGCAGCACAGCTAGTGAGGTAGCAAATCAGTTTATGGCTGCTACTGGCAAGCGGATCTCCCGAAAAACTGTCGCCAGACGTTTGCATGAAGGAGGACTATACGCCCGCCGTCCTGTTGTGTGCATCCCATTGTCCAGACGTCACCGTACCGCCCGTTTGCAATGGTGCCTTCAACATCGCAATTGGACTGATAACGACTGGTCTGCTGTCCTCTTCTCAGATGAGAGTAGATACAGTCTATCGTCTGATTGTCAACGACAACTGATCTGGCGTGATAGTGGTAATGCATATTGTCCAGCAAACATACAGGAAAGGTACCGATATCCGACATGTAGTGTCATGGTATGGGCTGGCATCATGATCAATGGCCGTACGTCCCTCTATGTGCTTCCAACTGGGACTATGGCTGGCCAACGATACATTAATGATGTTCTGCTACCTCATGTTCGCATGTTCTGTGGTGCTGTCGGCGATAGATTCATTTTCATGGACGACAACGCAACATGTTATCGAACAGTCGCTGTCCAGGAGTGTCTTGAGAGCGAGGATATTCAACGCCTCGTATGGCCAGCACGTTCTCCAGATCTGAATCCCATTGAAAATGTGTGGGTTGCTTTGCGGAGCAGTCTTGCTGGTCGCCAATGCCCTCCAATAAACAAGGACACCCTCATCCGTGCACTGACAAAGGAATGGGATAACTTACCCCAACAGCTGCTTGATAATGTTGTGCAAAGCATGACACGACGTGTGGAATCTTGCATCGCCCTCCATGGTGGCCATATCCCATATTGACATCTTACGCCGGAACGCCTGCGGACGGTAATTGCATTTTTTTCACGCTTACGTATTCTGCACAAAATGGACTGTTTGTCCCTTGAACACGTTCCAAAGCCTTCTGGATTTCACAGCACAATAAATTGTCTTTCTTGTAATGTCCTGGCATTCTGACATTATTTTATTTCACTTGGCATCCAACCAAACTTACTTTTTTAAGCGCTATATAGCCGTTTATGATCCGTCCTTAGCAATTGTCCAGCAGTGTATAACAGCAGATACAAAGATGAAACGATTGAGTTTACAGGCCCGTGCGACTTGCGGAACACGCAGACATCAATAGTTCATGTCGTCCCCATGGCTAGCAATAACAGCCGCTACATGCCGCAGCATCGAACGAAAGAGTCTTTGGATGTGGGGCTTAGGGTATGTCGGTCCAGGCTGCTTTCACACGTGGCCACTCGGTTGCCGATCAGCGACCAGACGTGTTCGATGGGCGATATATCGGGAGAACAGGCGGGCCACAGCAGCAGTGACACCTGGTGGACCGTGAAGAATTGTTGCACGATGCGGGCCACGTGCGGGCGCGCATTGTCCTGTTGTAACATGGCCGCTGGCAGGTCCTGCAGGTAGGAGAGGACTACAGGCTCCGAAACGTCGTAGATATAGCGATGGCTGTTGATTGTACCGGCGACGCGTACCAGAGGGGTGCGGGAGTCATATCCAATTGCACCCCAAACCATAACGCCAGACGATGGACCGGTATGGTGATGCATAATGCAGGCGTCATACAGTCTCTTGCCGCGGTGCCGCCACACGTGGATCCGACCATCATGGTGTTGCAGGCAGAAGCGGGATTCGTCGGAAAAGACAATCTCGTGCCATTCCGTAGTCCAGGTGCGGCGTTCAATGGCCCACTGCCGCCGCACTCGCCGGTAGTGTAACATCAATGGTAATCGGAGCAATGGCCGCCGTGCGACAAGTCCCCGCTTCTGCAGATGACGTCGAACGGTACGTGCTGACACAGGTTGTTGCGCAACAGACCCTAATTCTTGCGCTAACGTTCGTGATGTGGCAGTGCGAGCCATCAATGCCCGCTGCACAACATGCCTGTGCTCTCGTTCGATGCTGTGCCACGGCAATCACTCACGTCGGTCCGTCCGTCCCTCCTGCACCCACCAAATCCATACTCGCCTCACTGTGGCTGGATGTTGTCCCACACGGGCGCCGATGTCTCGGTATGATAAACCGCTGTCGCGATAAGCCACTATTCGTCCTCTGTCGAACTCCGAAACGTGCTGGAATGACTGCCGTATTCTGCGACAAGGCATCAGGAAGCTTCCCACGCACAGGTCTGGCAGCACAACACACTTCCACTACTTACACCCCACCTTCCTTGCACCCTTCTTATAGTGCTTCTCGGTGACGTGCCAGGCGCACATGATTTGCATATGCCCCGCAATGCTAATCGTTTGCATGTCCTCTCGCTGGCGACGCATGCTGCGAATTTCAGGCCAGTCGGATGCTTCCTTCTTGGTGTTGCATTTTGGGTGGTCAGAAGTGTATTTCTCTTTCATGAATTCCTGAACCTGATCCTCTTAAAATCTCCTTGGACTTTTTCTTTCCTGCCACTTGGGCCACAAAATTCTCTATGTTAGTAACGCATCATTTACTCTTTTCAACATGGCCAAACCACCTCAGAATCTCTTCACTCAACTAACACTTTACTTTACATTACACACATGATTAGAACAAGTCTTGCCACAATCTCTCGGTAAGTAATGCATCTCTTCAGCATGCAAATCACTCCTTTATTTCTTTTTGCACTACCCAAGTTTCAGTACCATACATCAGAGTAAAAACAATTACACTTTCATACATAGATTTTCAGGACATTTTTACACCTGTGCAATCCTCATAAATGAGCTATGACTTTCAAATCTGAGTTTACTTGCCTACTGATTTTACCATCTAATCTGCTTTCCCTGTCAAACATACATCCTGAGTACACAAACTCATTCACCTGGTTCTACATAACATAACAGTATAAACTGGTTTGAACTCCACACTAGCAGTTCCTCACTCAGTGGCAACACCAGCCACTCAGAACTGAGTGAGCTATTAGGGGGGCTAAGCATGATGGGAGGGGGCACAAATTTTGAAGTGTTTGGCAGAAATTTTGGCAAAAAAAAAAATTGTTCCTGTGCATTTTACCCAATGCTGATAATATTATCCCTAGTAAGAAAACATTTTTAAATGAATACTGTACGTAGTATTTATTCAATGTATGTAGTATGGGAACCATGATATAAAACTCTATATGGCAAGTTGCTATTTCTTTACAATTTTAGCTTACTTATGTCTCTTTTTCTGTTTTTTTTTCTCTCTTTTATAAGGCTGTTTATGAGTTTTAGTTTGTAACCTGACAAGGGAAAATCTATCTCCATCTCTCTCTCTCTCCCTTTCATCATTTTAAACTATGATTACAAACATGGTGTGTTTCCAGTATTATCTTAGAAATTTGCCCAGAGGACTATTTCCCTGAAGTACAAACACCAAATTAAGCAAAAAAAAAAATCATTTTATAAAACAAAATTCCAGTGACATCAAACAGAAGTCATTGCTCTTTCCACATTTACAAGTGAGTCACAGACAAATTTTCTGTTTGATGTTCCTAGTCCACGTCAAATGTCTGTATTAATTAAATTTCAGTGAATTAGAGAAAATAACACATTTATCCAAGTTCCCTAGAATCTTGAATGGTTACATATTTGGGGGGCTAAAGGGTGGGCTCAAAGAAAAGTTGGGTGGGCTAAAGCCCACCCCAGCCCACCAGTAGCGTCGTGCATGTCCTCACAAGCCATTACATTTTCAGTGAACAAATTTAACTCTTCTGTTTCAGTTACTTTCCTATGATATACCACAGTTACAAGATATTATTTGTTTTCACCTGAAGCCCTGCTGGTATTAAGATTATGAACAATTGATTCTACTGAAACAGCTTTCAGTTTGTGACTGTTTGCTCTGCAGTTGTTGCCATCAACAATTTTGTAGTTTGGATATTCTGATGTTTAGAATTTCAGAAAAATGATCTACTAATATACATATATTGAGATGAAAATAAATGTTTTCATGTCCTCAGCTAAACCTATCACATTCAAAACTTCTCATGCACGTTTTTAACTCCTGACAAAATGAATAAACAAACAACCAGCCAGACACATGCATACACACTGCATCACTTTGAGTTAGTTTTCTTTGACAAACTTCTGTACCCTTGATTTTTGAATTACTTGATTTTTTTTAAATAGTATGACTGCATTTATAGTGATATCATACATACACATTGTTAATTCTAGTTTTTAATAGTTAACTTCTGTTTCATTACCACACAGATAATATAAAAATGCTGTTTCATTTACTGAATATAAACTTCTGTATTTAGTGAAAATATTGTATTACCTGATGTAGAGGATAAGGTGACGTATGTGTCCAGCCACCAAATAAAACAAGGTTTTCTTCATAGCATACCAATGATGCACATGCTTTAGGAGGAGGATAAGTACCTACAAGCAAATTAAAACATTTTGCATAGATGCCTAGAACTACTAGTGTTTTAGACAACTGTAAATTAATGCAAATATACAACAAAAGACAAATGGCTAATAAGAAACATGGTCTATGTAATTCCACTAAATTACAATAAATTTTACATTGGTCAAACCTCTCATAGATTACAGGAAAGAATTAAAGACAATTTGGCAATCTAAAACAAAGATCACATTAGTGCAACTAGTGCACTGCAGCAACATATTGGAAATTGCAATCCCAACTGTAAGCAAGGGCAAGCATTAGACCATGAAATAAAACAACAAAAATTATAACAGGGTCATACACCTTACAACAAATATCAAGGGTTCTTCTATGACTTTTAGCACCTGTGATTTTTTCCAGGACTTCGTATAATATCTAAGTTTCATTGGTAATGGAACATCTTTTTGTCAATGTGATTTCGTATCAATGTTAATAACATTTTAGCTTAATTCATAAAAATTTATATGAATGTGCCAAAAAGGTTTGAAAACTCTTTCCACATTGTTTTCCCCAGCTCGGTACACCTCACAGATGCAATATTCATTATTGTTATTTCTACATATTTGAATTGTTAAAAGATAAAGCGCTTAATAAAATATTTACTTACTTTTGGTTTGTTGTTCCCTTCAAAGCATTTTTCAGTGAGACATATCGTTCCCACACATATACCATCGTCCTTAATATTCAACATCATTAGCTCTAGAATATGGTGGTCTTCTAGTGCCAGGTTGCTGTAGGATATCATTTGGATTCCTGACTCTAAGCTGAAGTTTTCTTTCTTATGTATGCTTTAACATTAGGTTTAAACTTGTATGATTAGACCAATAAACTTAGTTCTCACCATAATATGATGCAAACACTCTTGTTGTAAGCTGTTGAGTGTGGCAATTAAGTGTAAGAGGAATATATAAAAGAGATTTATAGAACAAGAATGAAATGGTGGTTTGAAAATGAATGAAGGGTTAAAAACAAGCACTTTTGAAGTATGCATTGCAGGTTTAAAATCAAATGAATATCAAAATACAAAATATGATAAACCTACTTACTAAAATGTGGTAGCTGATCTTTCAAAATATTTTCGGCACGTATAGTTTTGAAAGATGAGCTGCCATGATTTGGTAAGTAGGCTTATTGTATTTTGTGTTTTGATATTGAGTTGCACATTCTTAGCAAAATGTCTGTTGGAGATTTTAAGCCCTTGCAGCATTTGTCAGTTTGGAAATCAAATGAATGATTAAAAATGAACAGGTTTAAAAAAATTGAATGACGAAGAAGATTCTACATCTCCGAACTGCTATCGGTCCAAGCGATCACTCAGTTGTGCCGATGCATTTTGGATAACTTCTTGTGTACCCATTCACAAAGCATAACAAGCACCATGTTGATGGTTTGGCTGATCTGTTTGAAAAATTTTCTCCAGTAGATGCACTGTGTCTTTGGCCATCATTGAAAGGATATCATTCAAATTGCCACCATCCAAATGATATCCAATCAATGACAGCTGACAGCAGTGCAACTACTGAAGAAAATATTTAAGGCAACAGAACATTTATGATCAGCGTCTGAAACAGTTGTTGATGCCCGTGTGATGAGAGGTGTAGATGTAGGTTCTGATTGATCATCACCTGTTAGTGTCACAGGTGTAACTGAATGTTGGTTGGAGAAGGAGGTATAAGAAGATGCCTGTGGTGAAAAGAATAAAGGTTGAAAGGCTGTCTGAAGAACATCAGCATTACTCTGATTTACTCAGTGAATGTCTGAATGAGTAGAAGGCCTGTGAGAGGGATGTAGAAAAGAAGTGGACATGTTTTAAGAACTGTGTTGTCAATGCTGCTGAAAAGGTCTGTGATACTGCAACAGTGAGTAACTTTAAAGGTGATGCTTGGTGGAATAGTGAAATTAAAGAGGCTGTAAAGAGAAAGAAGGAAGCATACTTGGGGATGTTGTAAGGTAGAGTGTCGAAGGATGAATATCACTGTAAGACGCATGATGCAGCAAAGCTAGTTTGCCAGCGTAAAACAAAAGATAGGATGGAAAGGAGGAAAGGCATGATTTGGCTTTTTGGAAAGACAGAAAAACATTCTCAAAGTACATGAGACATAAGAAAAAGAGGGGAAATAAAATTCTACATTGTGTAAAGAATAGGATTGGAGAAATGATATGAGAGCCCAATGAGCTAAGTGAAAGATGGGGCGAGTACTTCTGTGATTTATTAGATCATGAAAACAAAGGTGATAACAAATAAAGGTAACTCAATCACGCTAGTTATGTTAAAAGAATAAAACTTTTACAAGAAAGTTCGTAAGTTGGGAGCTTTCGACCTTGTCTTAGGTCTTCATCACGCCAATGGAGGACTAAGATTGTTTCCAGATTCTACATTTGAATTTTTGCTATTTTTGTTGCCAGATCTTAGAATCGATCTCCACATCATCGGGATGCAGAGAGGAGATTCAGAATTGCAAGTCACTGGGTTGAAAAGAGTTTCCGGGCTTTCACGGTAACAGAGGGCAAAACGATTGTCAAAAGAAGCAATACGTTTCGCTACATTCCAGCGGAGAATTGCAGAAGTGTCTTCCATTGTCAAAATAGACAAGGCTGTATTTGGGTTAGCTTTCAAAACATCTTTCTTATGTTCTAAAATTATGTGGTTAATGCTCCTGTATGTACTTCTAATGTTTAAGTTTTCACCTGTTGAAGAAGAGATATTGCAGTAAACTCCTGGGAGGTCCAGATTTTAAACTTTGTCCCTATCACTTTGTAGAAGTTTCAAGATGGTTTTTTTTTTTTTTTTGGGGGGGGGGGTTAATGACAAGATGGTAACCAAAACTTCTGAAAAGAATTTGTAACTTATAAACTTATAAGCACAGGAAGGATGGTAAGAAACAGAACCGGAGAATTTCAGGTTTTCTTTCTTTTGAGGATGGAGGCATTCAATTTTCAATATGTTTTCAAATTTCTTTAAGAGGGAGTTGACTGTAAGAGCAGGGAAACCATGAGAGGGCTATTGTAGAAATTCTGGAGAATTCTTCTTGAAGAAAAAATTGGTTGTTGCAAATGATATGAGCCCTGGGGATGTAAGACTTCAATGCTGCAAGCTTGTAGAGGTGCAAATTGAATGATTCGAAGGGAATGGTGTTGCTGGCAGCAGGAGGTTTACGATAGACAGGACGAGTGATGGAGAGATCAGAGTTTCTGCAGATGGAGACATCCAGGAAATCAATTTTATTGTTTACTTCCTTAGGTTTAGCAAGTTTAATAGATGGAAATTTTTCCATAATGGAGTTGATCAGGATCTCTGATTTAGACTTGGTATGTGGCCAGCTAATGAATTCTCCCTCAAGCTTTTCAGATCAGCAAACCCATTTTCAAAGGACATTGCCATGCATTACTACAGCAGACCAGCCATAACCTCCTATCTGCCGCTATTCGTGACCTCCGCTACTCCATTGCTAAAATTGATCTTTCTTGCTACATAAGCTACCAATCACTTGCTGCTATGACTCATCCTGCTTTGCTTGATATTTTTATGATTCGTATCAACCAAATCCTTTCAACAATAGAAGTTAATGAATCTGCTCGCCTCTCAAAGATATTAAATTTTCTTCTTTCCAAGCAAAAAAGTCAAGCTACATCTACTCCGTCTTCAGCCTCTACTGCCAAGCCAAAGTATGTAAATCTTTCTTCTGTTACTCTTCCTCCTAGCTTGGATAAATTCTTATCATTAGGCCCAAAATTTTCACCAGCTCTTCCTATCAATCTTCCACAAGCTGTTTCTCTTATAGAATCAGCCATCCATAGAACTGAGACTGTTCACCAACCTATCCTCCGTGCCAATGCTGTTGTTAACTTATCCAAGGAAAATTCTGTGCCAATTAAGTACTCTTTTTCTTGTCTGAAAGAATTCAGGTCATTTATTCAAGAAAATGACCTTGCCATATGCAAAGCAGATAAAAGTTGGTTGCCCAGTCATAATAGGTAAAGAAATGCTAAACCAAAAAGTGCATTAATTTCTTACTTCTGCTAACTGCATCCCTGTGCAGTCAGACACCACCAACTCACTTAAAAACTCAGTTGACAGATTATCAAAGAAAGAAACTCTTTGATCCTTCCTTGGAGATATCCCCCCCCTCCCTACTTTAGGACTCCCAGGCTTTTCCTGCAAGTTAAACTGCATAAAGCTGGTAACCCCATCAGACCTTTGGTTAAATATAAACGGATATTGGACTGATTGTTGGTCTACTTACAGGACACTGTCGTCTTAACAGGCACCTTAATCTGATTGGGGTGAAAGAGGATCCACTTTGTAGAGGATGCCATCTGGAAGAGGAGACTTCTTTGCATTTTCTTTGTGACTGACTTTTGCAGCACTCAGGCTTGAACACTTTGGTACTCACAACTTGAGACCAAGTGATCCGTCAAGAGCATTCTTGCTTTTGCTCGTGCATCTGGTCTCTTTTGAGATTAGGGCTGGGGATGCACAATAGACCTTAGGTTGCGGTGCTGGGTCAAGTAACCCCCTCCCTATCCCCCCACCCCATTGGTACAAGTAACAAGTAAACCTTGCCTATGCCGCGTCAAAATAGAAATTTACCTCCTTCATTAGATGAAGAGATTGAAAGTAAACGCTGCAAAGCCTATTTGCCACCCCGGTGGCGCAGTGGTCTAAGAGATAGCTTCTGCCCATTTGTCCAAGCTGGGTCCGGGTTCGAATCCCGGTGAGGCATGGATGTTGTGTTTGTCTTATGACACCGGGTTTCTCCCTTCTCTGGAACCAGTGGCTTTAAATTAGGAACGGACGACTGTTTATAGTTCATTGAGTTGCTCATGGTAGTCGTTAAATCCCCAATAAGAAAAAGAAAGCCTATTACGATCAAGCAAGGCACAAACAAAGCACTGCAGTCGAAAGAGATGATGTTAACTTCCAGACAACATGCCAAAAAGAAAAAATGCAGTGCAGTTGAAAGAAATTCTGAAATTTGGCATTGGCATGAACGTCGTACTAATAACATGACACCATAACATATTGAAGCTGAATCTCAGCACATGACAAATGTACATATTGCAGAGGCACAAAATACGACCCCCAAACAAAGGAATGAACGCTGCGCTCGAGAGGTTCAGAACACATTAATGAACTGACAAAAACAAACAAATGCTACACGTCATGTGGCTTTAAACCATATAGACGATGAAAAGACTAGCGAGACACTCATGTGGCACTCTTGAGCAAATTTGTGAATTTTGTAAAGTCAAAAAATTTGCAGGAGAAAGACCTTCAGATGGTAAATTTTCTAAACGTTGCTCAAAAGAAGCAGTAAAATTAGATCCTATTCGCACTTCCCCATTAATTGAACAACTTATAAAATCAGCATGAGGATTCAAAAAACTTTATAGTTAACATACGGTCGATTAATAGTTCCCTTGCACTTGCATTGATGGGAGCACAAATGGCTCCTAGACCAGGTTATTGTTTTAGAATAAATGGATCCATCTATCATCGTGCAGGAGCATTGCCTCTTGATAATGGTGAACAGCGGAAATACGTGCTATTGTACATATTGTATCCTGACAAGGCTGCTGCCCAAAGAGTGCAAATGCGAGAAAATAGTGGGGCCAATAAAGATCTGTTACAAACACTGAATACATTCAAGACAGAAAATAATCCATTTGTGGAAGCAAGTAAAATGCTTTATGAAGTCGAGCAACAGAGTATTCACTATGCTGAAATGATCAAAAGCGTTATAATGCTCCAAGACCTAATGAGGTTGCTATTATATTATAAACCATACACTTAAGCTCTGATTCAATTGATGCCGACAGCGAAGAAAATACTGAATGGTATTGTCCTATAGAGTTTTTAAATGAGCAAACTCCATCAGGAATGCCACTTCACAGACTGAAGTTGAAGATTGGAGCTATTATCATGCTCCTGAGAAACCTCAATACACAACAAGGTTTATGCAATGGAACACGACTGATAATTGAAGAACTAAAACCCAATTTGGTCATTGCAGAAGTACTCACAGGCTCGGCATGTGGTAAAACTGTTTTTATTCTGCAAATTAGCCTCGCACCTACTGTTATAGACCTCCCACATTAAGACGACAATTTCGTGTAAAACTCGCCTTTGCTATGACCATTAATAAGTCTCAAGGTCAAACACTGGAGAAAGTAGCTGTCTACCTTCCTGAACCAGTGCTTAGCCATGGACAACTTTTTGTTGCATTGTCAAGAGTTCGACGGTTTGATGATGTCACAGTTAAAGTAGTCCATGGGCCAGAACAAGGAAAACTACTCCCAGATTCCGAAAAAATATTTACAAAAAATATTGTGTACAAAGATATTTTCCAACATCGTTAATAAACGCTTGAATAGCAATAAGTGATTTCTAGAAGCCGTTGTATTCTTATCTCAATGGGCTTTACAGCTAGTACTACTATAAAAACAATAGAAATGCTAAAACAAATTTGTTCACCAATAGGTCAAAAACCATACTACAAGACAATTTATTGCAATTCCCTATCATAAGACACTAGGAATTTCATGTAATACTAAGAAATTCATGTAATAGAAGTTCAAACTGAATACGAATAAATTTCATAGTCAGCACATATAAATACGAATTATACCTAAAGCTAAAATCCATTAAAATCCTACCCATGTCATACCCCAAAAACCCGACTTTGAACAGTTCATGAAACACCATTTAGAAACAAGGCTCGAATGAACCAACAGTCATTCTCGTCGTAAGTAAGTCCATAACCTTCGCATATCCAGTGATGACAATCTCTCGTTCACACCAATTCACTAGCCCAAGGCCTTTCGCCACCTCCTGGGTCATCGTCAGGAGCGATTACTACTCCCTTCTGTAGACACGGACACTGTGTTGTAAAATCATTCGTGCGTTTAGGGCCATGCCCATATCGACGTGTATTCGCTACTACAGAGGCTCCATCTGGTATCATCAATTGAAAATCCTCCATCTTTGTCCTCTCCTGTATTTTTGTTTTTATAAATTTCTTCACTTTTCTTTCTTCTATGTTGAATTAATTGTTCTTTTTTTATTAATTGCTTCCATTGTAAGTCCAATTGAAAAGGCTCATTGTGGTTAAAGACAACACCTTGGTTTTTTTCAATTATCATAGTTTCTCCTATTCGAAGAAGCCTTTCAGTTTTTGCAGTCGTTATTAGTTCTGTATCTTCAAATTTGGGGTATACTTTTTTTCTAAGCAATACTGGATCAACGCTGCTTTATCCTCTCTTTTGTTCCAATTTTTGTCATGTTGCAGAAGTCTATGTTTCAATATATGCCATTGGCTTTGAGTCTTCAATTGGGTTTCGATATACACCTCACCTTTCCAATTTCCACACTTTTTTTTTTTTTACCACTGTTAATAACAGCATTACTGATAGTATCCACTGAGCTACCTATTTTAAGGCCATATGGTTTTAGGATATTGTTGAGCTGTGCTGTTATGTTGGTTAAGTATGGGAATGATGTAACATAGTGAAGATCTTTATTATTCTTTTTATTATTGCTGTTGGTATTTTTCACCTTCACTTCAATTTTTTTTGTTACTTCCGTCTCCCGATGTTTTTCCTTTACTTCCAATATCTTATTTTCTTTCTACTGATTTTTTGGCAGAACCATATGCTTTAGCAATTGATTTGATATAATACAGTTCTTTCTTTAAATATATTACATTGGATGAATGTGTGTAAGCTCTTTTTATTAATGTTTTTATGCTATTAATCTTATGAGATTGAGGATGAGATGAGCAACAGGTATTATTAACACAGGTATGTATGATGGTGTCCTATACACTGTAAAATTTATTTTTGTCTCTTTTCTCATCAGCACAACATCAAGAAACGGAAGTGCAGCGTCTACCTCATTTTCTATTGTAAGTTCAATAGTTGGACATATCTCACTCAGTGAACTGATCTGTTATGTGCTTTAATTCTAGCTCTGTATTATGTGAGAGAATAAAAATATCATCAAAGTATCTTGTATACAATAAAGGTTGTGGATCCAATGCATCAATTACAATTTCTTCAATACAGTTAAAAACAATCTCTGCATGTAATGTAGATAATGGTGAGCCCATAGGGCCTCTAAAATTTTGTTTATCTTATGTTAACTCCATCAGAACAAATATTATTACTTATGCATTGCAAAATTTCGATAAGTTCCTGTTGTGTCTCATCCAGGTGTGACATAATTTGCTGATTATTCTTTATCAAACCAATGGCCACTTCTACTGAAGTGTTGGGAAATAAGGCCTTTACATCCAAGCTAGCCATCTGATAACCACAAATATCTTTGTTCATTTATTTCATTCTATCAACAAAATCATAGCTATTTCTTAAGGAATATTTATTTTTCATGCAAAATGGTGTGAGGAAACTACAATTTTTTTCTTCAGATTTATCAATAGCTTTGTTACTATAACTCTGAAGGGCACTTCGGGTTTATGCGTTTTTATTTTTGCCACCACTCCAGGGATCCTAGCACCCATTGGTGGGTATGTATTTTTTATTTTTGATGGTAAAGTTCTGTGGTTTCTAATATTGGCTAAAAAATGTATTTGTTTTTCTGTAGGGTCCTTTTCAATAATTTCACATTTCAAATCTCTCAAAGCATCACTCATTTTTCTATTATATTCTTCGGTATCCATAATGATTTGACCTGATTTATCTGCCTGACAGAATTTTATAGTAGGATCGTTTAATTTTATCAATTGGTCTCTGTCATACTTTAATTTTTCGATGTAATAGCCTTTCTTCTTCCCTTTTTTTTGTCTCATTCTGTTTATTATATTCTTTTAATATGACATGATATAATTTAAAACACAAATCCTCTTTATCTTAATTAGGTACTTTATTTGTTCGGTCCTCCAAATCGGGGATAAGTTGTTCGGTCCTTGGTATTTTGGGGAAATGCAAATTTTTATATCCCCTTTGAAGTATTGCCATCTGATTTTATGTCCTGACTGAATAAGTTTTGGTAAACAAGATATCGAACCTCAGTTCTAAATTTTCGTCTATTTGTTGATATCTTTTCAAATAGGTCATTTACTTTCTTATTATTTCTATATGTAATCTTTTGTTTTTCTCTTGCCACTATTTCGTAGATTTTGATTAACGTAAAATCTAACACGTCATTGCATTTTATGTTTTTTTGTTGTCAAAAATTGTTCATTCCAAATGTTATACCATAAATTAATTAATTTATTTATTTATTTATTGCAAACTGTATGTATACTTTCTTTTTTGGATGATTTCATTATGAAGCCATTTTTTTTTTTTTTGGGGGGGCATTCTTTTATAATTTGTTCATCTTTTTTGTTGGGTGGGTATTTTACTAAGTTTGTACACAATTATGATATATTTGTTTACTACAGCACATTCATATACTGACCACTGGTGCGGGAGATAATCCTGAAGTAGTCGTCGACAAACTTACATTTTTGCTACATTACAGCAAAAATGTTGAAGGCTATGCCCAAAATAATTCACGTGAATGAGATGCTATACAGGAGTTTATCAGGCTTGCCAGGTTCTCAGCTCATGTACCCGCCAAAAAATTAGATGGTAACCAGCCCAAAACTACCCAAAATATTTTTTTAGGAGGGGAGCGTGTCGGCATGTTTTTGCTCACATTTCTATTATTGGCCAAAGCTGATAGAAAGATTTTGTATAACTGGAAAAATTTCTCAGCTGGCACTACATACACAGCCAACAAGAAAAGACATGGACACCAACATATCAGTGTCAAGTGGAGATGTGTCGTTCGCGAACAATTTGTTCAAAAAGAATGAATCAGCAAACTGAGTTGTTGGCGAACGAATCTTTCCTGAAAAGAATGGATTTCGCAAAAAGCCGATTACCTGAATGAATCAGTCAGAACTACTCAAAGCCAATGTGTTTCGTACTATGTTTTACTAGACATCAAAATTTTACCAGATGTCTGGGTGAAGTTCATATTTTAGTCATAAAATCTTACCTTATTTAGAAGTGAACAATGCAACAAATTACTTGAACGTTTCAAAACGAACTTACAAGAAACACGTGGAGAACAAGATTTCCATAAGAATTAAAAACAAATTTAAACTTAAAAATTGTCCACTAAACTGGAAACTGTCAGCGACCGAAAGGATCTGACTCAGAATCATTCTGTTAGATAAAAATCATTCTCTCAACCGGCAGAATCAGTGACTGAACGAACCAAAGGATCAGACTCAGAATCAATTCCAAGACACAAATCATTCTCTAAAGCGGAAGCATCAAATGACAGAAATGAACGAATCTTTTTAGGGTCAAATCAAAAGAATAGATTCTTTCAAAAGAATCGGTTTACCAATCTCTAATGTCAAGCAGAAATGGGAGATAGTTTCAAAAGTATCGATATTGAAATTATTTGATATTTCTGAGACCGATATGTTTAATCTAAAATATCATTATTGAAAAATCAATGTAATATCGATCTTATATATTTTTTCTTGATTGGAGGTTTATAACGACCACCATGAGCAACTCAATGGGCTATAAGCAGTCGCCCATCCATACTTTAGGGCCACTGGTTCCAGGGAAGGGAGAGAGCCAGCACCGTAAGACAAACACAACATCCATGCCTCACCGGGATTCAAACCTGGTCCCATCTTAGATGAATGAGCAGAAGCCATTGCTTAGACCAATGCACCACCGGGGTATATTAAAAGGAATTGCAAGGTTTTATATCCACCTCAAAAAATTATAAAACTTATGTCAAAAGAAATTTTCATTGTAATTTTTTCTTTTTAAAAACACAAAATTTACACTATAGTTACAGGATTCTTAAAATGATCTAAGAGTATAGAAATATCCTGTAGGGGCCGGTTCATTCCATGTCAAATCAACAAAATTTTAATATGAATTTTAACTCACCATCGCAGATTTTGGTGAAACTTGACACAGAGGTAGCCTACATATAGATGAAGAAAAATACCCAATTTTATTAAAATATGGCGATGTGAAGTTGTCAAAAATCGCCAAAAAACACCCCACTGCCATAATTTAAAATTGCTGTAGCAACTCTCCTAATTAAGCTAAAATGATGGGAGAGGTGTCATTTTGCAGCATTTTCTAAGAGCTTTCCTATGATATACAACACAATATGGGTTTGAGATGAAAATTGTTTTTCAAATTTAAATTAAAATTTAAATTTTTAATTTATCAAAAAGCGCATCTTCAAAAATTTTCAAAAAATTATATACAACACTTCACATTATTGTTAACTAATTCCCGAAGCATGAAAGTGGGACTGTCATGGGTTCACACCTTTATAAAATTTCAAAAATACACATTTCACTAAAAAAATGACATTTTTGTAAAATTTATAGATTTAAGTGGAAATATACATAACTTACCCATAAATAAATCTTCACTTTTTCATAAATGTATTTGTAATATGTTTAAAATGTAACTAGTGACTATGACAGGGTGATTATTCTATTAGAACTACTAAAAATATAAGTTTTTTATGAATACAATTGTAATCTGATAGCCATAATTATTAAAAGTTTTGAGTATATATAAAAAGTACCAATTGGGATAAAAAAATTAATTGTTTATTCCAACTATCATAAATAGCAAATTTCAATTTTATTGGATCTGCTCAGACCCAGCTATGCCAGTTCAGGGTCAAGCCACATGTCTGGAACTACGCTAGTCTGGAGCTGTTATGACTCAACTGGTTTAAACCTGTACCAACTAGTTTAAACCACTTTAAACCTGTTGCAACTGGTTTGAACCACAGGCAGACTGATCAGTCTTCATACTGATTTAGTGGCAGTTGGATGTGTATGTTGTTGGTAATTAATGTGGTGGAATAAGTTTCTTTTTTAAATGTTAATATTTTGTGAGGTGTTGGTATTAGTGAAAAAAATTTTTTTTTAAGTTGTTACTCATTATTTCAGTATATTTTCTTAGTGTTCTCTTCAGAAACATTTCTAAATTTTAACTGAGATCTGTGTATTATGCAATGGAGAAAGAAAGATATCGGACACTACAATGTTGCAATCCTTTAAAAAAAACAATCATTCTGTAAAAAACATAAAGAGACTAAGAAATGTGCCTGAATGGATGTGTGATATGTTTCCTGATATGATGCCAAAGATATCAAAAATTTGTGATAATTGTAGGAAGCAGATTGGTTCATTGAAAAATATGCAAGAAAATAATGATTGCAGTTTGGATGATGATGATGATGATGATGAAACAAGCTATGATCCTCCACCTTCAGCTGTTCTGGAGACACTAAATATGTCGCTTCAGGAATTAGGAGAGTCCCCTGTACATAGTAAAAATCTACAGATGCAGTATTCAACCAAAAAATTAAAAAACATTGGGTTAGCACTTAAAAAACAACTATTTGCTAATGCAGAGGATTCCTCAGAAAATGAATGTGAGTCACTGGAACAATCTGTCATAGGTAATCCGAAAACTAGCTTTTCTTCAAGTAGTAGGAAAAAGAAAGTAATGCTACTAACTTGTTTGCCTGAATCTTGGAGTATAAGAAAGATATGCATGAATTCAATGCTCCTAACTACATGGTACGCCAAGCAAAATGGCTTTTGAAGAAAAGAGGTATATTAGAAAGTCCTGACCAAAAACCGGGAAAGAATCTGTCACAAGAAGTTGTGCAAACAGTACGTTCTTTTTATGAAAATGATGAAACAAGTAGAGTAATGCCAGGGAAGAGAGACTGTGTAACTGTGAAGTGGGAGAATGGAGATAAAACAGTAATATCTAAAAGACTTATTTTGTGCAATTTAAAAAAGCATATAAAATTTTCAGATAAATTTCAAGAAATTAAGATTGGGTTTTCTAAATTTGCAGAACTGCACTCAAAACACTGCATTTTAGCAGGACATAGTGGAACACACTCCGTATGTGTTTGCACTACACATCAAAATGTCAAACTTATGATAGAAAATGCTAAGTTCTGTGTGTTAACCAATGGAGAATTGGCCTCTTATAAACACTGTTTGGCAAAAGTGCTGTGCAACCCAGCATTAATTCACTGCATTATGGGAAACTGTAGTTCTTGCCCAGGAAGCAAGAACTACCCAATACAAAGTACACTACAAAATGCATTTGATAATAATATGGTTGAAAATATCACTTTTCAACAGTGGGTTTCAGTAGACAGATGTAACTTAGAAACAATGCAGAAGACCTCATCGGAGTTTATTGAATTATTTTCTGAAAAATTGACCACATTGATACTCCATGATTTTCTAGCTAAGCAACAAAGCTCTTTTATAGTCAAGGAAAACTTGAATGAGGGTGAATATGTTGTTACACGTGACTTCTCTGAGAATTACACTTTCGTGATCCAAGATGAGGCCCAGAGTTATCATTGGTCAAGTGATCATGCAACAGTGCACCCCTTTGTAGTGTATTACAAGGAGAGAAGAAAACTGCCCTGCATTTTTCTTAATTTATTTGCCATTATGGTGTAACGCTTTCTGTTCACCACAGATGTAGAACTGTTTATTTTTCTTTTTATCCATGCTATGGCAGACACACGCTTGCTTCTAGTTTTTTTTTTTTTTTAAAGACAGGATGGGCCCAGACCTCGCAACCCTCAAATCCTAATTTACGACCTCTGTTTAGCTCACCGCAAGTAGAAAAGCTCTGTAGTGTATTTTCTCAGATCTCTTAATTCTCTTGCGATTTGAAAGTTGCTGCCTAGTTTTTCAGCTTCTTCTTTATGCATTGTGATTGTGGCGTAATGTGTTAAACAAAAACAAAAAACAAAACATTCTTAATTCAAGAGACAGCTAAAGTAACTTGTCAATATGAGGATGATAACTGCGTTGCTACTGATAAAGAAAAACAGAAGCACATAAAACAACAGAGCGGACAAATTATGATCGCTAAATAGTAACACGAGTTCCATAGTTGTTTTACATAAATTGGTAATCAATAATTGTGATACATTGGGTATTACATTAACGAAAGCGTACTCACATGTTTGAGGTCTGTTAATGTTTTCCATTATTTCTAAATTTATTGGCATGGTTATAATAAAAAATAATAATAATAATAACGGAAATAAATCCAATTGACACCGGGATGTGATTAGGAGGCATAAAAATTTTCGTTCAGTGTACCCGTCAAAATGTATTTTCCTATTTTTGGGGGGCACCACGAACAGTTAAACTGTGTTTTCCTTATTTTAGGGTGCTGTGGTGCGTTTTGTTTCATATGAGCTCTTGAGGGTTTCGTGAGCTCCCACCTGAAGCGCAATCTTTAAATAAGCAACTGAAATAAAAAAAAATTTAAAAAGGCAAGATGACAACTGCGATATATACTTGTTCATTTAAATACCAGATCTACAAGAAAATAATCGATAACATTTTTTCTAACCCAACGCTGAACCTTGCTAACGTCATCATCTGTTATCGTCAAGTATCTAACGTTAACTAAAACACAGTATATATCTCCTCTACCTAGCAAGAAAAGTCACAGAGATATATATCCCCAATTACTTTATTTCTCAAGCTGTCATTCCTTGATCATTTTCTTTTACGGCAGGCGTGGACAACCAGACAAATTATTAATTCCTGAAATAGAACTATTTCATGTCTAAAAATTCTGTCTGATATTGCATGAGCTGTAGATATCAATATCATTAATCAATATTTCCAAAAACTGTATTCAACGTCAATTGCACAATTTATAAGCTTTCAGTACTGTATATAGGTAAGCTATACGGGGAGAAAAAGTATATATTCATTAGTTCTTCTCGTCATTGAATGGCTAAGAATATCAATATATTTTCGACTTCTGTTGCATAATTTATATGCGTTATTTGTGTGTAACCTTTTTCACTATATAGCTTGTATTGGTACGCTATACGAAGAAAATGGTTTATATTAGTTTTCCTCGTCATCGAATAGCTAAGAATATGTGGTGAATAGCATCTGACGATTTGGGGTGAAATGACCCTTTAGTAATATTTTACAGTTATATTATTTGAAATGCCTTTAAACATAACATTAACTCACTATACTTCCTCCAAGTATCACATCAAATTGATCGTGCAATCTGACTAACGCGTGCAATGGTATCTTGATCTGCCGCCCGTCCGAAGGCCAACATCCACTCCCACTGCCGTTCGGCTGGCTGCAGACGCTATTCGCCGTGCGCGGTTTCACAGTGGCAAAATACGAGCCATGCACCATATTTAAAAAGTATTTTCTCAGAGTGCACGCAAAAACCAAGGGTTTTTTTCATTCATTTGTTAGACTAAATTTTATCTTTAAAAACGAAAAACAACTGATCTTTAAAGTGCTGTACTACACTGCTTTTTTACGTTTTGAAGAAATACTCTCCCATTGCTCGTAACTCAAAAACTAATGAAGATAGAAATTTGTGCATTGCACCAATCGATTCCTTGCAGGAAATTACGCAAGAGTGGTGATTTTGGTACTTTTTTTAATCCAAACAACGGAGATATTTGCGTTTTTATACAATAAAGGCCCGCCATGCACCAGAATTCGAAAATTTATATCTTCTAATCTATGGGAAATAAAAAAAATAAAACTTTCAGGATTTTCATACATTAGGGTGATCTATTCATGAAAAAAAAATAAAAAATCTTAAGAATCGGAGATGGTGTGGTGGATAGCATCTGACGATTTGGCGTGGAATGACCCATATATATATATATATATATCATCATCATCATTGTCAACCATTATCAATCCACTGCTGCACGAAGGTCTCCCCAAGTTTCCTCCACAACGGTCTGTTTTGTGCCAGTCTCCTCCATGTCACTCCCGCATACTTTCGAATTTCATCCACCCATCTTCCATGTGGTCTTCTTCTGGGTCTTTTCCTGTCCCTTGGAATCCAATCTAAAATTTCGGCTGTCCATCGATGGTCTGTCCTTCTGGCAGTATGTCCAGCCCATTGCCATTTCAGGGATTTAACTCTGATCATGATGTCTTCCACTCTTGTCATTTTTCGGATCCACGTGTTCCTCTTCTTATCTCTCCTGGTTACACCAAGCATGCACCTCTCCATGCTTCTTTGAGTTGTCTGCAGCCTTTATATGTCTCTTTTAGCTAAGGTCCACGTCTCTGCACCATACGTAAGCACTGGAAGGATGCATTGATCAAACACTTTTCTTTTAAGACATAATGGCATATTGCTCTTGAAAATTATGCTGTTTCTTCCAAAAGCTCTCCAGGCAAGTTTTGTACGCCGATTAATTTCTTCATCAATGTGACCCTCACTTGATATCTGCTGTCCAAGATAAACGTACGTGTCTGTTATCTCCAGCTTTTCTCCATCAATCGATAAATCTTCATTTCGTGTAAAAGCATTGTACATCACTTTTGTCTTCTGAAAGTTCATTTTTAATCCCACTTCTTTACTCTTATCAGCAAGTTCCTGGATCATACTCTGTAGCTCTGATGGGGTAGTTGCAAAAATGACTGTCATCAGCAAAACGAAGGTGGGTTAGATAATCTCCATTAATCTTTATCCCTTTGTTTTCCCAGTTCAGTGATTGAAAGACATTTTGCAATGTGGCATTAAAGAGCTTTGGAGATATGGTGTCACCTTGTCTCACTCCTTTTCCAATTTTTACGTGTGTTGTATTTTCAAACAGCAGAATCTTTGCACTTGCATTTTCATAGATGTTATTAATAATATTAATGTATGCATCTTCAATACTGCAGGATTTCAGAGCCATTGCAACTGCTGATGGTTTCACCGAATCAAAGGCTTTTTCATAATCGATAAAAGCCATGCACAATGGAAGTTCATATTCCCTCGCTCTTTCAATTAGTTCTCTCAGTACGTGGATATGATCTATTGTGCTGTAGCCACTCCTGAATCCAGCTTGTTCTCTCGGTTGAGCCATGTCCAGTGTCACCTTCAAGCGGTGTGAAAGAACTTTAGTGAAGATTTTATAAACCACTGATAGGAGGCTGATAGGTCTGTAGTTCCTGAGATCCTCAATGTCACCTTTTTTATGTAGCAAGATCATTGTAGCGTTGTTCCAATCCTCAGGAATTTTCCCTTCATTAAGGCATCGAGTGAAAATTTGGGCGAGTACTGTTTCGATTTCTCCACTTGCTTCTTGTATGATGTCTACAGTAATTCCATCTTCTCCTGGAGCTTTTCCCCGCTTCATGTTCTTGATTGCATGTGCAACTTCTGCTGGAAGGACTGGAAGAACTCTGGTACTGGTACCTTTCATGATGTCTGGAGTACATGTATCATCCCTTTCATATAATTTGGAGTAGAAATCTTTCACTCTTGTCAAAATTTCGCCTCTATTTCTTGTTACAGAACCATCTTCTTTTCTCAGTGCCATAATCTGTTTTTTTCCTTTACTGAGATGTCCCTTTGCTATCTTTAGGCTTTGGTTGTTTTCAATTGCTTTCCTTACTAGTTCACAGTTGAATTTCCTTACGTCTTCAGTGATACTTTTTCGTATTGTCTTGCATAGCTCTATATATTCCACTTTGGAAGTCACATCTTCTTTAGTTGTCCTCATCACTCTTCGTTTTTGCATCAACATTTTGGTTTTTCCTGATAATTTGTTCACATGCAATTTGTTCTTAGACCCAGCTAATTTTGTTGCTGTTTCCATAAGAGCTTTGGTTACTTTTCTGTTAACTTCAGAAATATCCACTTCTTCCGATGTTAGGCCTTCTAAAGCAGAGAACCTGTTCTTCAGTTCCAATTTGAAGGTATTATGGTGTTTTTTAAGGTTGGTTATGTCAATACATTTTGTTTGTCTTATGAGCTTGCTACGTTCGAGTTTAGTGTTGAGGTGCATCTTACATCTCACCAATCTATGGTCACTGCCTGTGTTGAACTTGTTTAGCACACTGCAGTCTTCTATGACGAATTTTTTGTTACACATAATAAAATCAATTTCACTTGTCGTCCCATTTGGATGTCTCCATGTCCATTTCCTGTGTGGCTTTTTCTTGAAAAAGGAGTTCAAGATGAAAAACCCTTCTGCCTCTGCAAACTCTACGAGAGTATTTCCACGCTGGTTTCTGTTGCCGTGACCGAATTTACCTACTGAAGTTTCATTCTGTTGCCGTTGCCCTATTTTTGCATTGAAATCTCCCATAATTATCTTCAAGTGCTGCTTACCTTTATTATTTAGATCACGAATTTCCTCATAAAATTCTTCAATTTCTTCTTCAGCATGACTTGTGGTGGGTGCATAAGTTTGAATAATCTGAGCCTGGTATCTTCTCGAGAGTTGGATAACGAGTCGTGCAGCTCTGTCAGAGGAACTTTCAACTTCTACAACTTTATCCTTCAGTTTCTTGTTTATTATAAATCCAACACCACTAGTTCTGCCAGTATCTGTCCCATGATAGTAGAAGAGATGTCCACTTTTCAGTTCTATATATATATCATCATCATCATCATTGTCAACCATTATCAATCCACTGCTGGACGAAGGTCTCCCCAAGTTTCCTCCACAACGGTCTGTCTTGTGCCAGTCTCCTCCATGTCACTCCCGCATATTTACGAATTTCATCCACCCATCTCCCATGTGGTCTTTTTCTGGGTCTTTTCCTGTCCCTTGGAATCCAATCTAAAATTTCGGCTGTCCATCTATGGTCTGTCCTTCTGGCAGTATGTCCAGCCCATTGCCATTTCAGGGATTTAACTCTGATCATGATGTCTTCCCACTCTCGTCATTTTTCGGATCCACGAGTTCCTCTTCTTATCTCTCCTGGTTATACCAAGCATGCACCTCTCCATGCTTCTTTGAGTTGTCTGCAGTCTTTGTATGTCTCTTTTAGTTAAGGTCCACGTCTCTGCACCATACGTAAGCACTGGAAGGATGCATTGATCAAACACTTTTCTTTTAAGACATAACGGCATATTGCTCTTGAAAATTATGCTGTTTCTTCCAAAAGCTCTCCAGGCAAGTTTTGTACGCCGATTAATTTCTTCATCAATGTGACCCTCACTTGATATCTGCTGTCCAAGATAAACATACGTATCTGTTATCTCCAGTTTTTCTCCATCAATCGATAAATCTTCATTTCTTGTAAAAGCATTGAACATCACTTTTGTCTTCTGAAAGTTCATTTTTAATCCCACTTCTTTACTCTTGTCAGCAAGTTCCTGGATCATACTCTGCAGCTCTGATGGGGTAGTTGCAAAAATGACTACGTCATCAGCAAAACGAAGGTGGGTTAGATAATCTCCATTAATCTTTATCCCTTTGTTTTCCCAGTTCAGTGATTGAAAGACATTTTCCAATGTGGCATTAAAGAGCTTCGGAGATATGGTGTCACCTTGTCTCACTCCTTTCCAATTTTTATGTGTGTTGTATTTTCAAACAGCCGAATCTTTGCACTTGCATTTTCATAGATGTTATTAATAATATTAATGTATGCATCTTCAATACCGCAGGATTTCAGAGCCGTGGTAACTGCTGATGGTTTCACCGAATCAAAGGCTTTTTCATAATCGATAAAAGCCATGCACAATGGAAGTTCATATTCCCTCGCTCTTTCAATTAGTTCTCTCAGTACGTGGATATGATCTATTGTGCTGTAGCCACTCCTGAATCCAGCTTGTTCTCTCGGTTGAGCCATGTCCAGTGTTACCTTCAAGCGGTGTGAAAGAACTTTAGTGAAGATTTTATAAACCACTGATAGGAGGCTGATAGGTCTGTAGTTCCTGAGATCCTCAATGTCACCTTTTTTATGTAGCAGGATCATTGTAGCATTGTTCCAATCCTCAGGAATCTTCCCTTCATTAAGGCATCGAGTGAAAATTTGGGCGAGTACTGTTTCAATTTCTCCACTTGCTTCTTGTATGATGTCTATAGTAATTCCATCTTCTCCTGGAGCTTTCCCCGCTTCATGTTCTTGATTGCATGAGCAACTTCTGCTGGGAGGACTGGAAGAACTCCGGTACCTTTCATGATGTCTGGAGTACATGTATCATCCCTTTCATATAGTTTGGAGTAGAAATCTTTCACTTTTGTCAAAATTTCGCCTCTATTTCTTGTTATAGAACCATCTTCTTTTCTCAGAGCCATAATCTGTTTTCTTCCCTTACTGAGATGTCCCTTTGCTATCTTTAGGCTTTGGTTGTTTTCAATTGCTTTCCTTACTAGTTCACAGTTGAATTTTCTTACGTCTTCAGTGATACTTTTTCTTACTGTCTTGCATAGCTCTATATATTCCACTTTGGAAGTCACATCTTCTTTAGTTGTCCTCATCTCTCTTCTTTTTTGCATCAACATTTTGGTTTTTCCTGATAATTTGTTTACATGCAACTTGTTCTTAGACCCAGCTAATTTTGTTGCTGTTTCCATAAGAGCTTTGGTTACTTTTCTGTTAACTTCAGAAATATCCACTTCTTCCGATGTTAGGCCTTCTAAAGCAGAGAATCTGTTCTTCAGTTCCAACTTGAAAGTATTATGGTGTTTTTTAAGGTTGGTTATGTCAATACATTTTGTTTGTCTTATGAGCTTGCCACGTTCCAGTTTAGTGTTGAGGTGCATCTTACATCTCACCAATCTATGGTCACTACCTGTGTTGAACTTGTTTAGCACACTGCAGTCTTCGATGACGAATTTTTTGTTACACATAATAAAATCAATTTCACTTGTCGTCCCAATTGGATGTCTCCATGTCCATTTCCTGTGTGGCTTTTTCTTGAAAAAGGAATTCAAGATGAAAAATCCTTCTGCCTCTGCAAACTCAACGAGAGTATTTCCACGCTGGTTTCTGTTGCCGTGACCGAATTTACCTACTGAAGTTTCATTCTGTTGCCGGTGCCCTATTTTTGCATTGAAATCTCCCATAATTATCTTCAAGTGCTGCTTACCTTTATTATTTAGATGACGAATTTCCTCATAAAATTCTTCAATTTCTTCTTCAGGATGACTTGTGGTGGGTGCATAAGTTTGAATAATCTGAACCTGGTATCTTCTCGATAGTTGGATAACGAGTCGTGCAGCTCTGTCAGAGGAACTTTCAACTTCTACCACTTTATCCTTCAGTTTCTTGTTTATTATAAATCCAACACCACTAGTTCTGCCAGTATCTGTCCCACGATAATAGAAGAGATGTCCACTTTTCAGTTCAATGAGATCTCCTTTTCTCCTTACCTCACTCAGCCCGACGATGTCCCACTTGATCCTTTGTAGTTCCTCTTCCAATTCAAGAAGCCTTGAATCAGAAGATAGGGAGCGTCCGTTGTAGGTAGCCAAGGTCAGCATCAAATGGCAGCCTAGTCCGGTCCTCCGGGGATTCTTAGCACCCTCTGCCTTCATGTCGCACTGGCCGCTGCCTTGGCCAGGTACATTCCAGCTGCCGGAGACTGAGGGCCAAGATTTAAGTTGTAGAGTCATTTTGGAGGTGTTTGGCCATAACTCACCACGCTGGCCAAGCGGGTTGGTGAGTGTGGGATAGCACTTCCTCTGATCCCGATGGTATAGTTATACCGCTATTTGCGGTCGTCAGAGCCCCTTTAGTGGGAACAGGATGCACCACGAGAAGGCGGGGTTGACATTTGTCAAGGAGAGGCTGTGATGTTACGCATCACCTGACCTTACATCCCTATATATATATATATATATATATATATATATATATATATGCAGTTGTGCTGATACTTTTGCAAAGGTGATATATATATATATATACATACAATGATTAGAAAACTTTTTAAAAGTAGCTTGTTACTGCTACAACTACATTCTCGAAAAAGTAGTTTGCTACAGCTCCAAATACTTTTTCTGAAAAGCAGCTAGCTACACTATTTTTTTTAAACGTAGCTATTTCCACTACTTTTCAGCTACTTTTTTTATCTTTAGGTTTAAATTAAAGATACAAATTCTAACGGTGTACATTTTTACATATGGCACTAAGAGCAAATTATAAAGGTAAATCACACGAATCATTTATCTTTGATATTCTATAAAAACAACCATTCACTTACCCGAAAGATCCCGGTCATTTTTCATCTTGTAACACTTCCAGCACGTCAATTATATTGCTGTTGGCTTTCTGAGGTTGAACTGACTCTTTGCCTATGATTTTTCTTCTTCCGGGGATGAGATGTCGTACTATCTTTTTTTTTTTATTATTATTATTTACTGAACAACACACGCAGGTTTCTTTCTGCCATATGAAACGTAACTATAGCTCGTCATCACGATAAAAAACCTCACACATACACACACTATATTAATATTGATTCTGCAATTCGCAACTGCCTTTCGTTTTTACAGCTCTTAATAATTTTAATATCTTCAAACCTTGGATAATGATGATTTTCCAGACACTATTGGGTTAATGAGGTCTTAGCTTCTATTTTATTCCAATTATTTATATGCTGGTTCAATCTGTATTTTAATTTGTTCTTGGTGCTGCCTATATATGACACAGGTGGTTGTTGGTTTACAGGAATTTCATAAACTCTTGCTCTATCCAATTGGCTGATTTTTTCCATTTTTTATTACTAAATTTTTTATAGTCTGTACCTTATTTCCTACTTGTATATCATATCTGCCACAGATTTTATTAATTTCAGCTGACACGCCTTCAACATATGGTATTGCACCAACATATTTTAATAGTTTTTATCAGTCTTGCCTTTATTATTAGCCTGAGTTACTTCATAAATCCATTTCTTTAATACTTGTTTAGGGTAACCAAATCATGTGCAATTTTCTCAATATATTCAATTTCTTCTTTTTTATATTGTTCCATTGATGAGTGTGTTAAACTTCTTTTGATTAGTGCTTTAACACTATTTCTTTTATGTGTTAACGGGTGCGATGACTGAAATGGTATTAACACAGGAATATATGATGATTTTCTATGCACTCTGTATTGCATATTATCTTTTGTTTTGATTATCATAATATCCAAAAATGCCAATGTATTGTTATGTTCTTGTTCAACTGTCAATTCAATCGATGGATAAATATCACTATATCCCCCCCTCTACTTCTTCAGTAGTAGAATCAGTGCATGACTTTTTTGTTGTTGCTGTCTGAAAGAGTCACTGTTCTTGCATACATGGGATCCTGCATGTATGGACATGGACATTAAGCAGACGATTGTGAGTTAGTAAGTGGTTCAAACGCACCTTCCATCTGGAAAAAGAAAAGTGTGAGGGTGAAGATGTTCCCCAAGGTAGATCAAAATGAGAAAAAGAAAACCTCCTAAAAATTCTGATCCCTGAATGTACGGGGCAAAATTCAGACTTTAAGTAAGAACCTAAAGATCAGTATTCCTGATAATTGATTACAAGTTATGCGATATAAACAATCTTTTCATTTATCCATAGTGCTCGTGAGCGATTTTAATTAACATACACGAGACTGACGAAGAAAAAAAAAACAAAGCTGTACTTTTTAATTTGGTGAAAAATCAGACTGCACGGTGAGAAAGTGTGAATATTACAAAGCATGAACAAAACTGAATCGTTTACTGTAATTTATTTATGAAAATATTTAACTAGATCACACCACTGTATTCACAATTATAAAATTAGTGAATTCCAAACAAAATAGGGTGATTTTGAAAGAGAGCTTCAAACAGTTTTTTTTTTTTTTCCTGGTTTTGTTCTTGTACTTGCTAAAACATTAGCTCTGGTTTCCTCTTGCGAGCAAACCCTACTTTCTTCTCAGCAAGTTCCACGGCCATATTTGTCTTTTGTTGACTCTGCCACTGCACAGCATCCACTGTTTATTTTATTTTTATTTTTTCTGCTCATAGTTTTCCCTTTACTATTTTTCTTTGTTACTTTTCCTTCTTTTTTTCATTTTTTTTCTTTTTTTGTATTCCCTCAGATGACAATTTTATCCATCATGCTTAAAGAACTTTCAGACTGAGAACCATGAATTCTGATATCAGAGCTTTAACTATTTTAGATAAATGGTGTAATTTTCAGAGAATGAATACTTTTTTTTTTTTAACAATGCATCAATTCTTACAAATTTCCAAACTTCGTCACTTCTGTTTTTGGAAATTTTCCCCCACCCTTATCAAGCTAAAATGCACACACCCATTTATGAGAGTGATGACATTTAACAACTACATAGGAGTGGAAACATCACGGGGAAGGGGGGGCGATACAATTACGGAAGAAATCTTCGCTCCGTCTGACTTCAGTTCTCGGAAATTTATCCAACATTTTCAAGCTGAAATACAAATATTTATAGAATAAAATGATATCTAACTATACTGGGTAGAGGAAATATCGCGAGAAAAAAAAAATTACGACTACCAGAGAAATCTTACCTCCGTCTACTTTCAGTTTTCGAGGGATGAAATTCCGTCCTCCGACGGAGAAAACGACCCCCACCACCACCAATCCTCCCAAAATTTCGGTTTAGTTATGAGGTGATTTCGTACATGGTCCAAATGATAACAAAAAAGACGGAATTCCTTGAATCAGCGTGAGAATCTCGTCGCCGAAGATTACGGGGAAATTTTTGGGCGGCCGTAACTACCGTTTTCGGAAATTGTTGCCTACAATTTCAAGATGAAATTATGCAATGAAATTATATTTAACAATACTGAACAGAAGCAACATCACGAGAGAAAAAAATATGATTACGGGAAAAATCTGCACTCCGTTTAACTTCCGTTTCCGAACGTTTAAAAGACAAAACAACGTCCCCAGACGGAATACGACCCCACCCCCAACTAATATCCCGAAAATTTCTTCACTACTGCATCAATCTTGAAAACGACAACAACAACAACAACAAAAAAACTGCGGGGACTCCGCGAATCCGCGGAAGAATCTCACGTACGAATTAACTGCTGAATCGATTTCGAATGTCGTAAGATAACGCTATAATATCGATGACCGGTAAATTTTAACTTTTGGCGCAGATTTCGCCGAAATGGGGATTTTTAGCAGAATGGTGGAAGAACAACGTTCTGGCGCAATTGGCGCAGGTCTGGCAGCCCTGCAATAGTGTATAGATGTAAAAGCTAAAACAAACTGCAGTAACAACAAGACACCTATGAAATTTCCTTCAGAATTTTTACTTCTATTATACATCTTTTTTTGCTCTTAAACTTAAAAAACAGTAATGCAATTTAACAATGACTGCAAGGAAATTATATTATGTACATATTCACTTTTTTGAGGTCAAACAAAGGACGTAGGCCTACAATGAAATAAATTTTTCAGCTCCTTTTTTGCAACTACTGACATGGTAATTTCTGCCAATTCTTCATTTTTTTACTTTATTAATTTTCGTAAACTATTTGATTTAAGGAAGCAGTTCATATCTCTCATCAATTCCCCTTGGGCGGCAAGGTCATCTGCACGTTTCTCTAATTCGGCAATATTTTTTCTACTTTCAGTTTTTTCGTACTAAGCATTTGCAATTCCTCCTCAATCAATTTACGTTTCCTCCCAGATGTTGCTTGGCACATTTTTTTTTTTTTTCGGCATCTAAATATTGAACATATTTCTGTCTAGCTGAAAAGACAGAAGCTCTAAGCCCTTTACTTAGTACTACATTCTCTAATAAATAACAGCAGATAACGATCTGAGCTGCACTGACCCCGTGCAAAGAAAACAAGAAGCCAGCAATAAATCTAATCTAAACCAAAGGGATTTGAAGGTAGCTGGTTGGCAAACTGCCAAAAGCAATACAGAACATGGGTAAACTTTTGCGACATGCGATCTAGTGGATCAAGTGACGTAAAACCATCATCAGTACGCTAATGAAACAAGCTGGCCTGTGTAACACGTGCATTTCTTTGGTTAAAAAAAATAATTACAACCTTTTTAACAACTGAATATAATATAATTACGGTGTTTTCAAGGACTTTTTAAGAGCCCTTAAAAACAGAACAGAAATTAAGGAGTTCTTAACGGCCCTTAAAAAAGGTAAATGGAAATTAAGTAGTTCTTAAGGACTTTTTAAGGGCCCTTAAAAAGGCAAATGGAAATTAAGGAGTTCTTAAGGACTTTTAAGGACCGTACGAACCCTGATCTAACGTTCTCGCGGGAGGTTCTCTGCCAGAAATGCTGGATACTGTTCCTTGTCTCTGCGTCGCCACGTGTGGTTTCAGCACGATGGAGCTCCCCCACATTTCAGCAGAGCTGTCAAACAACATCTGCAGGCCACCTTTCTCGGGTGCTGGATTGGTCGTGGTGAACCGATCGCATGGCCACCTTGATCACCCGATTTTTCACCCATAGACTTTTTCTTATAGGGTTATCTTAAAGGGCTCGTATATGAAACTCCTGTTGGCTCTGACGAAGACTTAGTAGGAAGAGACGTTGCGGCAGCTGGATGCCTCCGGGATACGCCAGGTATTTTTGGGAATGTGCGGCAATCGATGCAGCATCATTGTCATGCGTGTGTCAGTGAGTCTGGAAGAAACTTTGAACACCTCCTGTAAAACTGTCTGTACCACCGTTGTCCTGCCATGTGCAAGTACAGTGTAAGTAAAATGTTGTCTACTCTTTCTGGCTTGTCATCCCTGTATTATGTACTATATATCTTAGGGGAAGTGTAGCACCTCCGGATGGCATTTGCTTTGATATGTTCCTATGTGAACTTTGTTTGTTTCCGTATGCCTGAATTTCCCTTCCATTTTGTCAGAAGAATTTTGAATCACCTTAGAGGGAGGGGGGGGGTAAACGGACTTTCCTAAGAACCCTGTATATATATATATATATACACACACACACTGAAGAGCAATTGAATTAGAGACAGCTGGCGTTAAGCAAATGTGGCGCTGTGGGCTGCCCTGTAAACAGAAACGACATGATCTATACAGCAATCCGACAATATAAGGAGTGATGCGACGGGAATCAGCAAGAGTCGGACGCAGTATGGGTAAGACAAAGGATCTAAGCACATTTGATCGTGAGCAAATTGTCGGGGCCCAACGAATGGGTCACTCCATCTCGGAAGTCGTGCAGGCACTGGGATTTTTATGAGCCACTGTGTCACAGGTGCACCATGAGTACATCGAATCCGGTAAAATCATCCCTGCAAAGGCCAACTGCCGTGGACAACAGCGTGTGGATGAGCGGGGTCATCGTCGGCTAGCTCGCATTGTAACAGCGGATAGACGGGCCACAGTGCAAGAAATCACTCTGCAATTTAACGCTGGTGCACAATAACGCGTGAGCAGCCACACCATCCAGAACCATCTCCTTGCTATGGGGTACAGAAGCCATCGTCCCATGAGGGTACCGCTGCTCGCAGCACATCACGGGGTGCAAAGATTAGCATGGGCACGGGAACATCGCCACTGGACCTTAGACATGTGGGAAAATGTTGCCTAGACTGATGAGTCGAGATTCATGTTGGTACATGCGGATGGCAGGATACGAGTACGGTGCAAACCATATGAGGCGATGGATCCTTCTTGCCAGCGAGGTACTCTTCAAGCTGATGGGGGTGGCATTCTCATCTGGGGACTGTTTACGTGGACTGAAATGGGACCCCTGGTACGTGTGACATCGTCCCTCAGAGGTCAATGTTTTTTGTTGTTTTTTTTATTGGAGGTTTAACGACCACCGTGAGAAACTCAATGGGCTATAAAGCAGTCGCCCGTCCCTAATTTAGGGTCACTGGTTCCAGGGAAGGGAGAGAGCGAGTGCCGTAAGACAAACACAACATCCATGCCTGACCGGGATTCGAACCTGGACCCCTTACGGACGAATGATCAGAGGCCAGCGCCTTAGACCACTGCGCCACCGAGGTCAATGTTACCGGGACATCCTGAACGACCATTTGCTCCTGTTTGTGCGTCTTCAACATCCCACTGGGGATCTCACCCTACAGCAAGACAATGCACTGTGCCATCGCTCCCGAATTGTATCCGAATGGTTGGATGAACACTCCACCGACGTGACCTCACTTCCTTGGCCAGCTAGGTCACCTGACTTCAATTCCATTGAGCACATCTGGGATGCCATCGAGAGAGATGTTCGAAGCTCTGACCCCCATCCATCAAATCTTCATGAACTGTGGGAGCTTGTTCAGGGGTCGTGGATCTGTATGGCTTCCCAACGGTTCCAGTGTCTTGTCGAGTCCATGCCGAGATGAATCGCCGCCGTCATCAGGGCGAAAGGTGGTGCTACACGTTACTAGACCGGTACCTCTAATTCAATTGCTCTTCAGTGTATACACTCAAAGAACATTTTATGTAGCTCTCTGTCTCACATGCTTGCTTGCTCTCACACACAATCTCTCTCTCTCTCTCTCTCTCTCTCTCTCTCTCTCTCTCTGGCAACTTATTTCACTTAACTCCACATTAAAAAAGCATGAACTTCAAATTAGACTGGACATCATTCATAAACTAAATAATTGTCATTACCTGTTGCTAAAGGTCTAATCCAGCATCTTGTTGATAAATCAAGGCGCCATAGATCGTTGAATGTAGTATTTGCAGTAGTGCAGCCCCCAAATACATACATAGAATCACCACAACAGCAGGCACTATGTGAGTATCTCTTAGAAACAGTAGGTCCTGGTTCCAAAGAGAGATGATGCCAACGCACAGACATAGAAGCAATGGCAATGTTCAAATCTCGGCGAGTTTTACGAATAACTTCTACAATACAAATATATACATACATATAACAAAGAAAGTACAACACAATAAAAAAATTAGTCATGCTAAAAACACTTTCCTGGAAAAAGAATTATCTTAGGAGAACAGAATATTGTTCTTCAGCTGATTTTTGTGGGACGGAAATTTAGAAAGAGCACTGCGCTGTAACATAATTATGTTCATAATAGAAAACCAGATTGAACCACATTTAGTCATTACTCACCTCCACAGCAGTTTTAAAATGTTTTTAAATCACAAACCCATTTTGTTTCTTTATATAGCTCAAGGACCAGGCAACTTTCTCCTCAACTTACAACGATGAGCCATTACATTATGACCACACCCAGCCTACAGAAATGAGCGCCGCTGGAGACCGAAAGGTGGCGCAGGTAAAGTTTACAGAAAGTTTAAAGGACAGAATGAACTAAAATATGTCATCTATGATTTTCTATCAGTGTCGACAGGTGGACGGCCCATGTAAGCTTTCGAATTTATTGATGTGGCCTTCGGTCATGAAAGGTTGAAGACCCCTAATTTATATTGTCTAGTGACACACAGATAGCCGCAATCTCAAATATAAACAAACCCACCAGCAGCTGCAGTAGACGGATACACCTAACACTGCAGAAATACTTCCAATTATTTTCTGCAGGAAAGCACTCAGACTCGTTTTTGTTATGTTTCCATGTTTTTCTACAGTGGCAGTGCAAATGTCTTTGTGCTCTGATAGTGGGTGCCCTCAGGTGTCATGCAAACAAAGCAGAGTGACGCATAGAACTACTTGAAGAGCTGATAATCAGAAGGTTAGCAGCAGCTTCTTTTATACAAAGAAAATGTAGAATAATAATAGAACAGTTTGGTGGGGTTTTTTTTTGTTTTTGTTTTTTAATTGTTTAGTTTGCTCAAATGGTTTTGATGAGAAGTGATTGGGCAGAATTATGTAATTTATAAATATTTAATACATCAAATAGATGTCAATAGCAATTATTCATCCCTTTAAAATACATAATCTGGTAATTTTATAGCTTCAGATTACCATTAAAGGAAGCAGAATGAAAAGCTGAGAATCCATACTTTGTTGGAACATTTGACTAAAATTTTTGTTTCGGAGGTACCAAATATAGCAGGGCTGGAAAATTACTAGGTGGCGCCTTGAAATTTGGTCGTGGCGCCCAAGTTTTTTTCTTCAAATTTCATAATTTGCAGTCATTACTTTGAGTTCATAGATGCAAAATGCAACTTCAACAAATTGAAATTTAATAAAAGCAAACTCTGAAAATTTCTGCTTTGATCGCATTTATAAGTTCTGTCAGCTTTTATCCTGATCAGTGCGTTTCAAGCAGAGAAACGCGATGAAACCCTCCGAGTCACATGACTAGCCTGTCAGATTGCAGAAACATTGAAGATCACACACTTCGGCTTAGCTGCCAGCAGGGGAGCAGAAACAGTGTGACGCAGCGACGCCGTCACAGATTCTTGGAAAGGTGTGCAAACTGTTTTTCTATTTTCTTAACATTAATTGTTTTTAAGATTCCTTTAAATTTTAAAACAAAGGAAGGGAAATGTTCACGCATTTTTAACGTTGGCTCCCGTTTAAGATGTGAAGCCTGTAATCGACAGATCACATAGACAACTGTAATCGATAGATCTCCCACCCATTTTATTTTAGCTTTCGTTCTTCTATATTTTTCAAACAGATAACTTCAACTTGATGAGATATAATTGCTTTCTTTGAGCTTTGAATCTCGGAAGCGATATTTTTATGCGCTTTTAACGCACCACGCAAGTTTGATGTGTGTAGTGGTTTAAAGTGCATAAAAACATTTCGGAAGCCAATGGTTGCAACTTTTTTTTTTTTTGCTTTACAAGAACCCTTGTCATTTTTCTCACTTTAATTTCATGGGGTTTAATTATATCAATGAAAATGCTCTAATCACATTTTCATAAATTCACTAAATTTTTCTTTAAACTGCGGTCAATTCACAAATTGGGTTTCAAACAAAAATCTTACATATGGATTCCTGTTTTACATACCAAGTTAAATGAGGCAAAATTACTGTTGTTTTCAGAGTTCACATGATCTCTCCCTTCACCCCCATCAACTCGGTCACATAAATAACCACCTGGCCGCCCATAGTACAACATAACTGCTGCAGGAAATAGTAAGAGCAGAGCATAATGTATATCAGGCAAAACATCCTTCAAAGCAGGGAGTTAAAATTTAATCAGTTACCTAAATGCAAAATATAAAAAGTATGGATTTCAAATTATTCCTTATACCTTCTGGACCATTATTTTTAAAAATCCAAAAGCATTTAAACTAAAGAATGTTGTTCTAGTTCTGAATGAAATTAGATAGTTCAAGTTTGTTTTACATTTCTTGTCAGAGAAAAGCTAGTTTGACTATTACAACTAAATACTAATTTGCACTATTATCAAAATCTCAAATTGACTCATTTTTTAAAGCATCGCTTTGGTGCAGTGCAGAACAATAAATTTTATGGCAAAATTAACATTTAGACACCCTTTACATTGCAGAGTTTTTAGGTTTTCCTTTCGGCATTGCAGACTTATGAAAAAGATTTTGCTCTTGGGGCTGCTAGGAAACAAAATTTTAGCCTGACAATTTGGCAATACTCTGTTCTTACTGTTTCTTACAGTGTTGCCAATTTGGGGGAAAGTCACTAAATTTGGGGAATTTGAATTGGAGTTAGTGATAAAAATATTGTTTTGAGATTATCAATTTTTTTAGTGGATTTTATTATGTTCTTAACAACCTGTAGAGTTTGGGATTGGTGGAAAAATGTGACTTGCTCTTGAAAAAAGTATGCAGCTGTATCAGTTTCTTTCTCTGCCACCATCGCTATTGTTTCAGAGTTTGAGCCAGGAATAATTTTGGGCTGTTCGCAAACTTTAATTTTGTGTGTAGTGCTAACTGTGAACATACACTGAAGAGCAATTGAATTAGAGACAGCTGGCGCTATGTAAATGTGGCGCTGTGGACGGCCCTGTAAACAGAAAAGACATGACATGCAGCGGTCTGACAATATAAGGAGTGATGCGACGGGAATCAGTAAGAGTCGGACGCAGTATGGGTAAGATGAAGGATCTAAGCGCATTTGATCGTGGGCAAATTGTCGGGGCCGACGAATGGGTCACTCCATCTCGGAAGCCGTGCAGGCACTGGGATTTTCACGAGCCACTGTGTCACGGGTGCACAGTGAGTACATCGAATTCGGTAAAACCATCCCTGCAAGGGCCAACTACTGCTGTGGACAACAGCGTGTGAATGAGCGGGGTCATCGTCGGCTAGCTCGCGTTGTAACAGCGGATAGATGGGCCACAGTGCAAGAAATCACTCAGCAATTTAACGCTGGTGCACAAAAACGTGTAAGCAGCCACACCATCCAGAACCATCTCCTCGCTATGGGGTACAGAAGCCATCATCCCACGAGGGTACCGCTGCTGACCGCACATCACGGGGTGCAAAGATTAGCCTGGACCCTAGACATGTGGGAAGATGTTGCCTGGACTGATGAGTCGAGATTCACGTTGGTACATGAGGATGGCAGGATACGAGTACGGCACAAACCACATTAAGTGATGGATCCTTCTTGCCAGCAGGGTACTCTTTAAGCTGGTGGGGGTGGCATTTTCGTCTGGGGACTGTTTACATGGACTGAAATGTGACCCCTGGTACGTGTGACATCGTCCCTCACAGGTCAACGTTACCGGGATATCCTGGATGACCATTTGCTCCCATTTGTGCATCTTCAACATCCCACTGGGGACCTCATCCTGCAACAAGACAATGCATCGTGCCATCGCTCCCAAATTGTATCCGAATGGTTGGATGAACAGTCCACCGACGTGACCTCGCTTCCTTGGCCAGCTAGGTCACCAGACTTCAATCCCCATCGAGCACATCTGGGATGCCATCGAGAGAGATGTTCAAGGCTCTGACCCCTTCCATCAAATCTTCATGAACTGTGAGAGCTTGTTCAGGGGCCGTGTATCCATATGGCTTCCCAATGCCTCCGGTGTCTTGTCGAGTCCATGCCGAGACAAATCGCCGCCGTCATCAGGGCGTAAGGTGGTGCTACACGTTACTAGACAGGTATCTCTAATTAAATTGCTCTTCAGTGTATATAGAATCATGAAGCATGCTGCTGTTACTAGTGAGAAAAGGAAAACACAAAACAAGCAAGGCTGGACAATTATTTCATTATCCCCATGTCTTCTGCATGAACAGAGAAAGAAGTGCTCCAAACAGAAAACTCAAGTTCACCATGCTTATTGAGCAGCCATGTAAGCGATGTAAAGGTGAAGTTTCAAGAAGCTTGGCTGAAAGAACTGAGGTGGCTGCACTATGATAAAACAACTGGCATAGGAAAATGTGATGTTTGTGCCATGTTTCCAGGAATATCGGACAAAAATTCCAAAATAGTGACAGGTTTTACTGGTCCATTCAAACCAGAAACTTTCAAGAAACATGGTAAATTGTTTCAACATGAAAAATGCATAGCAGCATACAATGCGCAAATGTGCCCAAAAGCAACACTGCTTTCTGTATGTGCAAAAAAAAAAAAAATTGATGAAAAACTGTTTGAGCTTCTGAAGATGTTTTAATGTACCATATTACATTTGAAGATGTTTTAATGTACCATATTACATTGCTAAAAACAACAAACCTTTCAGTGACATGAAAAAACTTTTAATACTGGCTGATAAATTAGAAGTTGAAGTTAGAAACGAATATAGTAATCACAAGACTTGTAAAGAGTTTATTTTACATATGGCAGCTGCGATACAAAAAGAACAGGTATGTGAACTTCAAGGCCAGAATTGTGTGAGCTTATTGCTAGATGGCTCAACTGATAAAGGAGATGTGGATGAATTGAACTTGTGTATGCTATGCTATGTATATTAAAGAGAAAAAGGTAAAACAGAGATTTTTATTTATTCTTCCTCTTGAAAATGTCACTGCAGATGGATATTTGAAATTCATAGAAGATGAACTAGAAAAACTAGGACTTTCACAATGGTTGTCTTCTGACCATTTAGCTGGAATTGGAACCGATGGAGCTGCAAGTATGACTGGTGCAGAAAATGGACTGGTGCAAAAACTGTATCGGAAACTAAAGCATTTAATAGGCATTCACTGCATTGCTTATTTAAGTGTGTCAGGGGCAAAAAAAATTTTTAATTCATTGATTAGGATGATTCAGTACTGCAAAAACTCTACAAATTCTATCAGCATTCTCCAAATAGAATGCATCAATTACAGAAGATATCACATATTCTTCAGAGTCAACCTCTAAAAATTCAATACCTTCATAATGTAAGCTGGTTGCAAGTAAAGTTGGTGCTCTTGCTGCACTTGTGAAAGACTGGAAATGTGTATTATACATCTTGAAAATACAGTACCTGCCGGTAATAAAATCACTGGTTAATAAAAAAAAAAAAAAAAAAATCAAGGTATAACTCAAATTCCCAGGAACAGATTCAAAGCAATGCAATATCATTGTAAAATCGCCGGTTAATAAAATCAACACCCCTGCTTATAAAAATCAAACATTTTCAGTGATAACATCAAGCAACATAGCAACTGAGCAAAAAAAAATAAAGGTCAAAGGTGAAGGAAGGTCGTTGTGAAGAATGTGGAGGGGGAGAAAACCGGTTCCAAAACTAGTTCTGGGCAGCCTGCGAAAGCTTTCTTTCTGTGTGTGGCCATTTGACATTCAGTTGTGGAGATTACGTCAGCATGTCTAAGCGAAAGGATTTGAGCGTTAGGGAAAAGCAAGAAATGATAATATGATGACTTGCCTAAATGCTGTCAAAGAGAGGCTGCTTCAAAATTAGGGATTTCTCAATCAGCTTTATGTAACTTATTGAAACAAAGAGAAAAAATTTCTGATGAGGTGGTGACAAATGGGAATTTACCTCGCAAGCGGAAACGCGAAAGAAAGTCAGATGAAATTGAATCTGCACTTGTAAAGTGGTTTAAGAATGCCAGACTGATGAAGGTTCCCATCTCAGTCTCTATTTTGTGTGAAAAAGCGCAACATATTGCTAACCTCCTTGGAGTCAAAAACTTTATGCCTACAGATGTATGGCTGACACACTGGAAGGAACGCAACAACGTCATCTACAGGAAGCTTCACCGTGAAAAGAAAGACTCAGACTGTGAATCAGCAAACACTTGGAAACAAGAAGTTTTGCCTAAAGTGTTGAAAGACTACAAACCACATCAAATTGTTAATGCGGATGAGACTGGCTTGTTGTACCGTGCTCTGCCTGAACATACCCTAATGTTCAAAAACGAATCGAATGGAGGAGGGGGAAAAATGAGACAAGGAGTAACTGTGCTCCTAACATGCAACATGAGCGGATCAGTGAAGAAAACTCCATTGGTCATCGGATCCAGCCAAAAGCCCCGTTGTTTCAAAGAGGTTAAAAATTTTCCAGTGAATTACGCATGCAACAGAAAATCTTGGATGACAGCAAGCTGTTTACGGACTTTCTCCTTCAGTGGGACAAAGATCTGAAGAGTGTCAAAATTCTTCTCTTGTTGGACAACTGTTTGGCACATCCTGCTGACCTTGAATTAAGGAACATTAAATTTGTGTTTCTTCCCCTTAACACCAACAGCATTAAACAACTACTAGACCAGGGCATCATCAGATCCTATAGAAAAACAAGTGGTTCGAAAGTAATCAAAGAGACCGATTCCTCCTGTTCTTTTGAGTCATGTTCCGCTAACGCCATTTCAAATCAAAGTCCTTCACGCTCTTAGATGCAATGCATGCAATCAAAAATGCTTGGTACTCTTGTACGGCAAAAACGATCACCAATTGCTCCAAAGAATGCGATTTGAATATGCCCGAAGAAACCATCACATCAAAAGATGCAATCGACTCTACTGTTGCTGAAGAAGAATTCGATGAAGAATTTTTGAAGTATGTTTCAATTGATAATAATCTGCAAACGTCAGCAGGAAAAAACCACTCTGAAATTGCGGAAGAAATTCTGGATTCAAAAAAGCTGCCATGCCAGAAAAGTGATGAGGAGTCCCAGGATGAAGAGGAAGAGATTGCCGACCCATCGCCTACCACAGCCAATGCCCGATGAGCTTTGCTAGTTCTAAGAACGCTGGAACAAAGAGGAGGTAACGCAGATAGTTACAGTCAATTGTACTCTTTTATAAACACAACTGAAAGATTAGTTACAGACTCTACCACACAAACTACAATAGGACAATTTTTTAAGAAAGCTTGATTGAGGTATGTAAATGTATTGTACGTGTAATTTTTACTGTTTTAATTAATGTACATGTACATACTTATAAATCATTTTGAAAGTTAAACACCTTTAATCACTTTACTTATACGTAAATAGTGTCATTCCAAGTTGCATACATACGTACTTGATTTCATAAAAAGACTAAATTTCGAATCGCCGGTTATAGAAATCAGCCGCTTTATAAACTCAAATATTGTTGGAACAGATGTGATCATGGTGTTTCAAGTCAGTTGTCTCTTGAGAAGCATGACTGTTCTACTTGTAATCAGTGGTTTTCTAATATTAATACAGCACTTCATACTTGTAACTACACTGAAAAAGTGCAATTACTGACATTGCTAACACAGACTGTTAGTAAAACTGATTTGAAGGGACAGTTACCTACAGTATCAAAGTACCTCATAGATAAATCACCCAAGGTTAGAAGAGAAAAGGGAATCTATGCTCAACCTGATCCCTACAGTGGGCATCCATTGTCTACAGAAGCTGCAACTCTGGCATTGTCATACTACCTAGATGATATAGTACAGACTGTACTAGGGATCAGTGCTTCCACAGCATAAAAATTCAGTACCCTAGATTTTGTCCCAGATTACTCTAGATGTAGTCAAATTACTCTGTTCTAAACCTGTTTTCAAATTTAAAATATAACTAAGTTTTCTACCATTTTTTTAGCCGCAGGCACACAGTTAGTTCACAGACTTTACGATAAGCCAGATTTTTTGGTAAATTCTCAGACTTTTACTAGATTTCTGTAACCACAATTTCAATTCAGGTTCTTGCAACCAGCTTCTCCTATAATAAATTGTTACGAGTACTAGTTATTAGCAATACCTAGACATTTCTTTCTTAATGGAGTTCCATGGATTTTCACACCTCTTCCACATTCATATTCAGAAATAGCCACTGTTTCTCTTTCAACATTTACTCATCAAAATGTTGCAGTGCACTTCACTCATGCTAAAAATTGTCAGCTTTAATCAACTTTAGTTACAAATGCTATAATACTGAATAATAACTGTCTGAAATTCGTCTTTGGAAAAAAAGGAAAAAGTTGACACGTTTTACTACGCTCACCACAGTCTTAGCCTTAATCATTTCTGGTGCCAAACCGTATGTCACAGTCATGGAGATGTACTACTGGTTGATGCAGTAGTTTTCAGATACCATATCAGATACAAACACAAATTTTCACTTTGTCCAAGTGTTCGGTTAAGGGTACTTGCAAAAACCACATTCTGAAAAAGATTCATATTACCCTAAAAAGATTATTTTTACCCTAAGAGGACTACAAATTACCCCAAAAGTGGAAGCACTGCTAGGGATAGTCCAAACAAAAATGATGTTGTCTGTGTTAGAGATGATAATGGTGAGAAAATTAAAAAGGTACAAAGATTTATGACAAGATCAATCAAAGAGGCATATAGGCTAATGAAAAAAGACAACCCAAATATAAAAATTAGTCTTTCAAAGTTTTACACTCTACGTTCAAAGTGGGTCAAAATCAGTCAATACAAGCAGTATGCACTTGTATTTATTGCAGTAATCTGAAACTTATATGTACAGCTCTCCAAAATATAACACACACACGAATTGAGGAAGAAGTTCTTTTACAGAAGTGTTTATGTGATAGAATAAGCAACAAAGATTGTTGGCTCCAAGAGTGTTGTGACTGGCCCAACACAGAAGCACTGACAGTTGAAACTCTGCTTGAATGAAGAAGTTACATTTGCTATTTAGGAAGGTGGTGACCTCATAAGAAAATCTGTATCTGTCCAAAAGTTTCTGCAAGATGTAAAACATTGGGTGAAGAAAGCAATTTCTCATAGGAAAATCCAAAGAGAAGGAATAGCTGAAGCAAAAACCTGTGTGAAAGAAAGTTCTGACATTCTAGTTTTACATTTTGATTTTGCTGAAAATTGGACAGTGATACTGCTCGATGAAATACAAAGTCACCACTGGCAAAATGTTCAGATTTCACTATTCACGTGTGTTGCATATCTTGGAAAAGAGATAAAAAAATTTTGTTGTAGTGTCTGATGATACAGCTCATGACACAGCTCATGCTCTCCGTGCTATAGAGATTATAAGAAAAGAAATTTCTAAGTTGTGCCAATTAGAAAATATTAGATCACTTGTTTACATTTCCAATGGGGCTGCTGGACATTTCAAAAATAAATACCAAATTTATGAACTTTCTAAAAATAATCAAATTCAGGAAAAAAAGTGGATTTTTTCAGTTACTGGGCATGGTAAAAATTCATGTGATGCTATAGGTGGGCTATGTAAGCATTATGCAACAAAGTTTAATCTCCAAAGAGGGTCTTGTGCAAGCCATAAGAGATGCAGCTTTATTTGTTGCTGAACTTTCTCATCTTTTACAAAATATAACACTACTGATTCTTGAAGGTAAAACTGTTCAAGCCTACAAGTCTTGTAAGGAAGAAGAATGGGGGCTAATGTAAAACCTGTTGTAGGAATACAATCAAAACATTACTGGTTGGTTTAAAATAACGAGTCTTGTATGGGACGTACAATTAAACATCAAGTTGAAAAAGTTGAAACATCCAGCCAGGTGAAAAAAACATTACTCAATAAGTGATTTTCAGGTAGGTGAGTTTGTTGGGTGTGTTTATGACAATAATTGGTGGATGGGGCAGATTACAGGTATATCTCGAGAGCTCAATGACATTACTGTGTCATTTATGCATCCCCACGGTCCAGCTAAAAGGTTCCAGTGGCCAGAAAAATCTGGAAAGATGAATGTCCAATGCCATTAGAAAATGTGCTGCTTAAAGTAAAGAATCCTACTCCACTTGGACTATCTGCACAACTCCATACTTCTGACCAACAGGAACTGAGAAAAATCAACCACATCTACTGTGCCTAATCGTTCTATATAAACCATTTACAGGTAACTTTATTAATATACTGCTAAGAAATTGTTTATCATCTAAAAGGCTATTTGTGAAAATTATTTTTTTATGAAAGCAAAATTAATAAAAAAATTGCAATAATACCAAGTGTCAAAAAAAATGTTATTGAATTACAGTGATGCTATAGTATAATAATGTTATGTTCTGCACATTTTTTAGTGTATGTTTTTGTGATGAACTTCAAAATATAATGTAATTGTACTAATCAAACACCAGTAACCTAACTGTTTTAACTTTGAAACCTGATTAAACGATGATTTCAATGGAATACGGACAAATCTATTGCATTTTGTGCTGTATTACGCAACACTGAAAGGCTGAAAACGTGCAATCTTTAAAAAAAAATGCAAAATTAACCAGGCAAAAATACCCTATTTTGCAATGAGCAATTTATTAACAACTAAGAGGACATCAAATGGACAGATTTTCAGATTTTTAAAAAATGGGGTTTTTAAGTTAATGTCATTTAAAAATTGAGCTTTTTTGAAGTTCTGCATAACTTAAAATTAAATTTTATGAACTGCATGCATCCCAGGTTTAAAATAAAATTTGCTGTTAAACTACCATTGAGAGACTTCAGATTGCCATCCTTACTTACCTGAAAAATAATTACTTAGTGGGAAAAAATAATTTCCAAAAATGCAAAAAGAATTCTTTTTTTGGCAATAATGTTTTTTTTCCTTATTAATAATGTCAGTCAGGCTTATTCAAATTATGCCAAGTTAAAATTTAATTCAATAGCTACAAAATAAATAAAAAATTAAGTGAATAGATTAAATAGTTTTGAAGCAGCTCCTCTTAAAATACAGCATTTTCCCCATTTTTTAAAGATCGCTAGATTTTAGCCAAACTTCAAAACGCTGTAGCTGGAGAAATTTTTTTTTTTTTTTTTTAGGAAAATCCTTTCAGGATATTTTATGTCTCCAATAGTTGTAACTACTGTAATTTTTTGGAACAAATCTAAAATGGTCACCTGACATGCCCCGCCTGAGTTGAGATGGAATGACTGCGTATAAACATCTGCTATATGCTCTTTAAACGTGAGGAAAACAATCCTTTCATGAAGCGACTGATAGCTGGTGATGAAAAGTGGATTGTGTACAACTATGTGCTGCGCAAACGGTCTTGGTCCCGACATGCTGCTTCGCCTCAAATGACATCCAAAGCAGACATTCATCAGCGGAAAGTTCTGGTCTCAGTGTGGCAGGATTTTAAAGGTGTCTTGTTTTTCAAGATCCTCCTACCACGGAACCAAACAATCAATTCAAATGTGTACTGTCGGCAACTGGACAGTTTGAACGAATCCATCATCCAGAAACGTCCAGAGCTCATTCGTCGTAAAGGTGTGTTCCATCATGACAACGCGAGACCACACCCAAGTTTGATCACCCGCCAAAAATTATTGGAGCTTGGGTGGGATGTGTTGCCACACCCAGCATACTCGCCTGACCTTGCGCTATCAAACTTCCACTTGTGTCGCTCTCTTCAACAGTCTTTGCGTGGTATAACGTCCAATTCAGATGAGGCTGTAAATCAGCACCTTGTACAGTTTTTCGCCATGAAAGACAGGTCCTTCTATGAGCCAATTCTTCGTTTCTGCAACTCACTGAAAGATGGCAAAAGGTTATTGAACAAAACGGGCATTATATCATTGATTGATCTTTGTTCTTTCTATCAATAAATGACCTTTGCAAAAGATGGCTAAAATACGTCATGACTATTCCGACAACCCAATAAAAATCAGAAGTCCACCCACTACAGAATTGTTTATTGGTCACTATGCAGCTCACATAAGATATACATATACAGGGCTTAAAATTGAGAGGGGATAGCGGGATTCCTGCCGAAATAAAGTTCTTAGGAAAGAGTCACCTGCCTTACAAAATTTTAAGAAAAATGCATATATATAATCTTTGGTCTGTTTTTGGACCACTCACAAAATTCAAGCGCTGAAAATGCATCCTTTGTAAAATTACATGCGTTAGAAACGGACCCTTCAGAGTTCCAAAAATTGTAATCACATACATAGTTCGTGTAGAGAACATAATCAGTTTATGGACACATGAATCAGCTTTTATACGTAATAGTAAAAAATATTTACTGCTTATACAGTTAGATATGAAGATAATGTATGGAACAGTAATGAGATTAAAGTGTTTCAAATCCCAGTCAGTGCCCATCAAAACATACTGTCAAAAATTAGATATTTTTTTAATGAGTAACAACAATTTTGACATAATACCCAGGTCAAGATCAAAGTGGGTTACACAATATCAGGAACAATTAGTAAGATAACAGAATTCACATAACTCAATTTTTTGCACATTTAATATTTCCGATTCATTTATCTTCAATGTTATCCTACAACAGATCGTAGTATTTGAAGGTGAAAGAATTGGAGGAAAGTATTTGGAATTAGCTTACTGTTACCACCTCAGCCAGAATTTCTTACAAAAATATGTTCCCTGCTGTCTCACCATTAATTTAGCTCTTAAGTGGAGTTGTGTGGACCCACGGACCACATTAGTTGTTAATGTTTGTTTCATTCACATATATGCAATAGACCTAATGACTTGTACCTTTTAGTACCTTCCAATATCTTATTATTTAAGCCATCTGCATGCATTCTTTGTTGGGATCATCCTTGGTAGTATCATATTATAGGGAATGAGAGAAATAGTTATCAGAGAAAGGCATTCATGATACATTGATGGGCCCTTAAAAGGCCTTAAAAGCACTTCTTCAGTCCTTTTTCTTATCGTATTGATGTTGCATTTGTATAACACTGAATGCATTATTTTTGGCAATTGTTCGAAGTGAGATAAAAGAGCATGTAACTAGGATGTTATCACTCTTTTGTGGCTGCTAGCTTTTCTTTCTTCATTGTGAGGAAACAGCTGTTAACTTTTGAAGCTGAGAGTCGGCCGTCTTGCTGGCGTTGTGCTGTCTGAGGAAAGCTGAACAGGTGAAGCGGGACTGTGTGTGGAGAGCTATGCTGTAAGTTGAACTGTTATTTTCCTGCCACTGGTTGTGTCTATCGAGGAGAGGCACATAGGCCAAGTTTGACTGTTCTTCCTGCCACTGATTGTGTCTATCAAGGAGAGGCACATAGGCCAAGTTTGACTACAACTTGTCAAACTCTGGTTTTCATTTCCCTGCCGATAACTGTGTCTACCAAGGGAAGGAGCATGGGACGAGCTGACTACTTGCTGAACAGTGATTCTCATATTTTCCTGCCGATAATTGTCTACTGAAGTGCATAGGCCAAGCATGACTACTAATTGCTGAACTGTCAATTTCATCTGTCCCTGCTGATGTAGTGTCTGCAGAGGAGTGCTTCGTGGAATTACTTATCAGCTGGGTGTCGACAATTGTGTCTACTGAGGAGAAGTACATAAGCCAAGTATGACTACTACTTGCCGAACTGTCATTTTCATTCTTTTTTTGCTGACGTGGTGTTTGCCAAGAAGTGCTTCGTGGGATTACTTATCAGCTGAGTGTAATAAGGTAATAGCTCCTTTCCTACAGTATTAATGGCTGTTTCAAATTGATGGAGAATTATAATTTTGAAACTCTTCTGTTTGGTGCAAGGCTTTGTGCTGTAAAGAGAGCTTTAAAGGAAAATGTCATTCATGGATTTAATGTTGGAAATTAAACAGCTCAGTTCAAAATCTGTGTTTGTTAAAATATTTTGTGCACTGTCAGTGACTTAAATGTACATGTCAACTTAACTTTAGACAGTCCTCCCTGAAGGGCTGAGCTAGTTGGGCAGGGTTGAAGAGTTAGGCAGAGTTGGACCATCGCAGTAGTATATTTTTTATTGATGTAGCAGTCCCATGGACCATGCGACTCTACTTACGTATCATGAAACGTTGCGTTCAAAGCTGTGCCATAAGTAACGTCTTGCGATCCAATGTAAAGTACAATGTCACTGATCAGTGAAGAAAAACTTGGCTTTCTTCCAAGTTTTAGTTAATGGTTTGGTTTCAAGAGAAATCATTTGACCACATAGATCGCTTGTTACATTACTCTGTGAATTTGATATTGTTATTTGCTGTGCAATCATCTTTCTCATTGCTTTCGTGAAAGCTGAATCATTGTGATTTCACATTGCATTTGGAATACATTTCACTGGTTTTTGGTCTCCAAAATGTTTTATGGTCAGTAATTAGGCATTATGACTAGCCCAGATTGTTTATGAATATCGGTCTGTCACGTCCTAGCTTTGAGGATGATGATGTTACCATTTTATACAAACTGAAAAGTGATTTGACAAACATAGACAATTCTGAGGAAGAAGTTGATGAAATCATTGAGAATACTCATAGCAACACTTCAGAGCAGTCAGATGGAGAAAGCAGAAAAACACATCACGAACAAGAGAGTTCACTTAATACCACAAATTTCTATGGCAAAAATAGATACAAATAGATTCAAGAAAAATATGAATTTCTTTTACACAGTGTATGCATAACGGAAATAATTATTTTTTATAACTGCACAAAAAGAGGTGTGGGTGTTTCTGATGAAAAATGCAGAATTTATAGCTCTAGACATCGCACCAGACGTTGACCAATGGCTGCATTTTTTTTTTATTTTTTTTTTTTTTAATATTAGATATGAGTACAGTGGGAACACATATTCTGTATCAGTCTCATAGTAACCCAGGTCCTCTACCACGGCTGGAATTTGTGAAATCCCTAGCTAAGCCTTTTATAGATCCAAATCTAAAAGAGAGACTGAATAACAAAGAGATTGGGAATTACAGAACATTTGTCTGTGAAATGCATTCTTGGAATTAGGAAAGAGGGGCAGGTTAGGAAAGAGAAAAAAGGGTGAAAAGTTAGCAAGAAAACCATGCTTTCTATTTCCAACAGCAGAGAAGTGCAAAACTGCCTCTTTTTGTTCTTTTTAAAACATACCAATATATGTAGTGTGTTCAAAATCTGATTCCAAAAGCTGAACAAGATGTCAGTTGAATGCCTGCAGTTTCCTAGAAATTCTAACTGCAGGAACCTAATACTTAGATTTTATGAAGAATATTTCATCAACAACAGATATGCACAGCTTTAGAAGTATGCACATTTTTTTTATTATTTAAAACATAATATATGATACAGATTAAAACTTCGGTTTTCCAAAAAAAAATTCGTGATTTTCAGTAACAATTTTTTAAAATATTATATTTTTTGTCATATCTGGATACCAGAGTATTATTAAAATGCAAAACAGTAGTTAATATTCTTTCTGCAACAGGTCATCTAGGGTACAGTAAATACAGCAGTGTACTGCACAGTGCTCTTTACGTTGCTAAATATACATGATCCACTTACAGGTTATAATGCACTGTTTTTTAAAATGATTAAATTTTCTTAATTTCTGTAAGACAAGATCTTGAAGTAGGGTTTAGTTTGTCATTATTTTGAATAATATGTAATTTTTTACTTTCAGTTCCTGAAAACTGTGAAAGAAATTCTTCTGTAAATGAATTGTTTATACTGGAAGTTTAAAAATTTCTACTTTTGTAATAAATTAAATGTTTAGTACAGGGCTAGAAAAATAAGCTCTAAATCTAAGAGACAGCTCCAAAATTTAGGAGCCAGGTGAAACGAAAGCAAATTTCAAAGTATCATGCACAAACATAATGCATGGTGATGTTGGAACAAAGAGCAATAATAGAAGTGTATTAAGCACTGCCTATTACCCAAACTACTTATTTTTTTTTTTTTTTTTTGATTGGAGGTTTAACGACCACCGTGAGCAACTCAATGGGCTATAAGCAGTCGCCCGTCCCTAATTTAGGGTCACTGGTTCCAGGGAAGGGAGAGAGCCAGTGCCGTAAGACAAACACAACATCCATGCCTCACCGGGATTCGAACCCGGACCCCTACGGACGGATGATCAGAGGCCAACGCCTTAGACCACTGCGCCACCGGGGCGGCCCCAAACTACTTATTGCTAAATGAAATTTGAATTTGGTGTATAAATCACAAGATTTTATAGTTTTGATAAAATCTAAACATAAAAAGGAATGTGTATTCCAGAATGAATTAATTACAGGTTTTTGTTATTGTGCAACACAAATTAGAAACTTATGAAAACGACAGGTTAAGGAAGTTACCTTTTAAAATTTCCTGAATTTTAAATATATGGAACCTCAAGTTAAGTTGAATTTTTCTTTTATCTAAAATCAAAAGTTGTTTTACAGAACTAAAATACTAACAAAAAATATGGAACAAACAATCTGTCACACATTTTCATAATTGATGACTTAGAATTATAAGATAATAAATGCCTTCCTCAAAGAATAAAATAAATCCCCCCCAATCTTCAGAGTGCTAAAACCATTACAAATTCAATGAACTTGGAAAGATCTTCCAATTCTTTATTCTGCTCAGAACTGACATGAGTTCTTGGAAATATTAATTATTCAGAATTTAATAGAATACCTGCTATTTTCATAATTATGTCAACACACAAGGGAATTATGTCAGTTATTCTGAGTGGCGCGCAGTTTTTTCAAACTCTTCGCTCAGTCCGATTTTCATTTTCAGAAATTTTTCCTTTATTTTGAAGCTGAAACACAGTCATTTACTGAACGAAATCATATTTTACATTAATACTGAACAGAAGGAATCGCGAGGGGAAAAAAACGATTGCGGGAGAAATCGTCACTCCGTCTAGCTCACGTTTTTGAATGTTTTGAAAAACGGAATTTCGTTTTCAGCCGGGGATCCACCCCCCATTGCTCACGAGAACAACGCTAATGATGACAACTAAGGGGGCAAAATTCCCCAAATCCGCACGAGAAACTCATGGCTAAAGTTTATGGGGAAATTTCACTCCGTCGAATATATGTTTTCGGAAATTGTTGCCTACAGTTTCAAACTGAGATACAAACATTTATGCAACAGACTCATATTTAACAACAGTACTTACTGGGAAGAGGGGCAACTGCGGAATAAGAAATAACAATTACGAGAATTTTTTAAGTTTTGAAAAACAGAATACTGTTCCCACGATTACGGGAATGCCCACACACACACATTAATTCCCTACCCCCAAATTCTCTTCAGTTTTGTATCGATCCCAAATAATGAAAAAGGCGGAATTCCGCAAAAGAATCTCGCGCCCGATTTGTAACAGTCAGCGATATGCAAAATGAATTGTCCAGGACGCTACGCATGGAAGCTGATTCACGTGTCTACAAATTTATTATATTTCCGACATGAACGATATATTAGACTGCAATTTTTGGAGCTCTGTGAAGGATTAATTTTTAACGCACGTAATTTTATGACGGATACGTTTTTAAAGCTTGAATTTTGTGAGTGGTCAAAATACGGACTCAGGTTATATTTTCCCAAAAATTTTCTTAAGACTCCTTCCTAGCAACTTTACTTTGGTGGGAGCACGGCTTCAGCTCTGGCGGGAGTTTAAAACTTTGGGCGAGAATCCCGCGCGTTGTTGACTCTACTGTTGTTAACTTGAGGTGATTTTTTCCAAGATGGACATCTAACAAACACTTTCCCCAGCAATATGTGGTTTAACATGGCTTGGTGCCTCCCACTTTTACAACATGCTTGCGGGGAGGGGAAAAGTGTGTTTCAAAAAGCGCAGGAAGAAACAATCTCCAACTATCCCAATGGTAGAGGTGGATCTGAGAATATTCTGAAGCTCTAAACACTCAGATACTTGGGACTTTGCTGTCCTGGATGGTGTAACGGATAGCATGTTCGACCAGTAATTGGGAGATGTGGGTTCATTTCCTGCTCCAGGCCGATGAAATTTTCAAGTTTTCTGATGTGACTGATGTTATGTGACGTGAGAAACAGTAATTACAGTCAATGCATTGATGTCTAATTGCTGTGTTGATTATTTCATGCCTTAAACTTGTTTTCTATCAAACCAGTCATTTTTGCTTGATCTTCATTACTAGTAGAGAAACATAACTGCTAAATTTTAATTTGGATGAGAATTTTGTCAAGTTAAACGATAGCCATGTGAAATGAGTTGAAGTATTTTGAATGGTACTCCTGGAAGCAGTACAAATTCACTTCTTTTTTTTTTTTAATTGGCACTTTAATTTTTACATACAAGTTCATTTACCTGTATGTACAAATTAAAGAGCCAATGAGAGAGAGTTCTATCAATGCCTAAATACCTCAAATTTTACAAAAGAGGCTTTTTTTTTTTTTTTTCTAATGTTTTCTAGTTTTTTTTTTTTTGTTTTTTTTTTTACATCAGCACTCTGAATAATGGTGGAAAGTTTTATTTATTGTTTGGAGGTTAATGACCACCATGAGCAACTCAATGGGCTATAAACTGTCACCTGACCCTAATTTAGGATCACTGGTTCTAGGGAAGAGAGAGAGCCAGTGCCGTAAGGCAAACAAAACATACATGCTTCACAAGGATTCAAACTGTGGTGGGCAGGTTTATAATTTGCATATACCATCTAATTGCTCTAAAGTTTATGTTCTCTGCTATAGTAGCAACTAAGTTATAAAAACAATTTTACTGGATGATGACTCCACTTAGCATTGGTCATACAGTTTTGACCGTACTTCTTGAAGTAAAATATTTTAGAAACTATTTAGCATTAAATGATAAAAGTGCCACCCTGGCGGACGAGGTGCTTGCATTCATCTGTGATGGGTCCTTTTTGATGGTGCTATAGCACTGGCCTTCTCCCTTCCTCAGAACCAGTGTCCCAAAATCATTGACAGGGCAACTATTTATAGCACACTGAGTTTCTCGTGGTGGTTGTTAAACCACTAATTAAAAAAAAAAAAAAGGATAAAATAGTATAGATTATGCTTCTCCATAAGTTGTACCTCTCTGCCAAATTTTGTAAAATTCTACAATGGATGAAGTGAATGTCGAAATAAACCATGTTTCAAGTAAAATAAACTTTCCTTAATCACTGAAACGATGAAAGTTTTCAGTCTTTAGCACAATTTAATGATTAAAAGATGAGAAATATACACAATTAAAACCATGAGTACTTTCGAGGCAGCGGCTGCCTCTTCTTCAGATGTAATAAATAGAGACACATTTAATCTATATATAATATAGATCATTGCATTGTGGGAAGCATGATAAGGTATTAGCCAATAGTAATCTACATGCACCAAAATGTTGCGTATACTGTTGGCCCAATGGTCTATAAAGAAATCATGGAAATATATTACAGAAATAAATGGTGTAGGGTGAACATTCAATTTTAAGTTTATATTACAATTTATAATTAACTGTTTTAATAAGGGATTTCCAAACGTTATGTAACTCATAGGGGGCATGTTCATTACAACATTGCTCACTGGAAGCCTCTATATATACACTTTCTGCAATTAAAAGGTCACCAGGTTTACTAGGAGTATTAATTATTCTTACATTACTCCAGTCGGGATTAAGATCATCTTGTATAAGATTTGGCTAGGGATGTACAATACATGCATGTTTTAATATTGTATTTATGTTCTTTAATTCGTAATTCAATATTAAGTTTTGTAGAACCCACATAATTAGAGGCTACTTGTCCTGTAGTTGCCTTAACCAGCGGGATATTGTAAATACCCCACTGTTCCATTTTGCTGTTCTGTTCACGATCCTTATGAACTACTGGTGATATTTGTTGACCCTACACCATTTATTTCTATAATATATTTCCACGATTTCTTCACAGACCATTGGGCCAACAGTATACGCAACATTTTGGCGCATGTAGATTACTATTGGCTAATAACTTACCATGCTTCCCACAATGTAATGATCTATATTATATATAGATTAAATGAGTCTCTATTTATTACATCTGAAGAAGAGGCAGCCGCTGCCTCGAAAGTGCTCGTGGTTTTAATTGTATATATTTCTCATCTTTTAATCATTAAATCGTGCTAAAGACGGAAAACTTTCATCGTTTCAGTGATTAATTTACACGAGTCTTCAATATTTGTTGAAACTTTCCTTAATATGATTGTCGGAACAACATTACATATATATTATCATTATTAAAGGATTAAAGGGTGCATTTGCTTTTGGATATGGTATTTCATACCCTATAATTATTAGAATATATAGTTCCCTTCAGTGCTTGAAATAGCCAGTATATGCTGGTATGGCATACCAACACTTTTTTCCTAGTATTTCATACCGGCACCACTTTTTAACACGGAATTCACATACCAGCACTAATTTTATTGCGAACTGCATAAATGTTTGTTTTTTTTTGTTGTTTTTTTTTCGTCCCTGAATTACGAGAGTGTTCTTGGACATAGAAACCCTATGTGCCTCATGCCCTTGACAAATAGTTCTGTGGGAACCATAAAGAGTAGGGGAGTGGTGAGCTATAAGTTCAATCCTTCAAAGGATGGAAATGAAGCTACCCATAAGTACATGATCATTGCACTAAAGATGTCTATTATTTTTATTATATTATTAATTTAATATATACAATTTGAAGAGCTTCACAGAATGAACAATTGGGAGTAATAGATAAAACACAAATTTTCAGTTTTGCAGCAACTTTTTCCACTTCAGACTTTTTTTTTTTTTTTTTTTTTTTTTTTTTTTTTTTTTTTTTTTGAGGGTGATGAGATTGCTAATTAATTTAAGACTGAATATTTATTCTAATTGTGGAGGTTCTATTTGCCTAACTTTCTACTTCAAAGTCCCTACTGAAAGGGGGCTGCCTTCTTAGCTCAGGTCCTTAAAAGTTCTGAGTTCAAGTCCTGCTGAATTTTTACTAATGATTGACCTAGGTTCAGAAGTCCCAGACATAATTCAAGCTGTTCCTTCCATGTAACATAACCACAGAAATTTGAAAATTTTATCACCCTGGAATAAAAATTTTGTGGTTATGTTACATGGAAAGAACAGCTTGATTTCATGCCTGTATTAATTATTCCATGTGTTTGAACTTTATATTCACAAGTCTTGTTATTCTGTTGCTCCAGGAGTAGAGACTCCTTGTTACAAACAAGTCTAACAGCATCAGTAGTGCCCACTGGATCCACAAAGCAACCAATCAAAATCAACGGCCATCATTTCTGACTTGTGGTGCAATAGTATTCCACAGAATTGTCAATTACATTTTCAAACAAAGGAGTTTTTCGATTTTTTTTTTATCTTACATTTTCAGTTTTAGAGATTTTCTGGCAAAGTTTTTCTGGAAGATCTTTTAGCTAAATATGAGCATATCCGCACTTCAAAATTCATTTCAAGCACTGGTTCCCTTACAATATTATATCCCCCTCATACATATATTATTATTGAGTGCATTTGCTTTGGGATATGAGATTTCATATTCTACAATAATCTAGAACATATAGTTATACCCTCCCTCTAAAACTGTAAAAATCCCTTAAGTGCTAACAGAATGCACTTTATTCACTGTACAGCAAGTTTGTTTTCATTATTTAGCACATTTCGATTTCTCCCTATGTTTTTTTATCATTGGAACATGAACTTTTAATTATTGAAGGGTCATGATGAAACCTTGCAACACTTTCCCAGATTTTAAATTATAAATCTTAATTTTTATCAGTTTATCCCATCCTACAGCTAAATAAACTTGGGCTGCTATGGTGCAGGACGCCCTGTGTATATGTTTCAGGCAAAATTATAAACATATGCAGAATGGAATACAGTAAGAAACTTTAAAGAGTCATGCCAAAAGTGACATACCATGAACGTGTTTGTACCAATCTTTGTTAACAAGCATGCACTGTTTAAGATCTCTATATGGGGACAAATAACTTAAAATGTACTCAATCACAGGATCAGGGAGATTTTCAATCGTCGTTGCACTCATTTTAAAAATAAATTTCTCACGCAAACACACGGTAACAAACTCAGAATATCCCACAGCATGTGCTACGATTAACCACCATCATATCCCTCAGTCGCGACGCTTGCTGTACTGCCATTGGTGAGCTTTAAGCAGTCGACCGTCGTCTCATTACCAGGGAAATACGGTCACGTGGTCATCAACTTCCGGTATTCACAGCAGCCAGAGGGCTGAGGTTAAATTCCAGTTATGGGTAAATTTCTAGCCCACAGACTAGGGTCACGCTCCTTCTGTGATTGGTCACTGTGATCCTGCAGGCAGGGTTTGGGCAGTTCCTGCTTTGGCACATTAACCAATGAGGATATAGCACCAGACGTCATCGAGAAGTTTCAGGGCAACAGTCCCTGCAAGTTCCTGAAGGACAAGCATAGCTGGCTGTCCTACACTTAGTGTGCAAAGTGCAATCATTAGCGATCGGTGTTAATAAAAATTTGAAGCCAAAATGCCTATATTTTGTGGCTATATGAATTGCGGTAATAGAGTAAATCGAGACAGTAAGTCTTTTTCAGGCTACTGGAAAAGCATCTCTAAAAGGCAGTACCGAAAAAAATTCGCTTATATACCAAACGAAGGGAGATCGCTTCCCAGAGCTTAGAAAACACTTTCTAATGAAGAATGGAACTCTTCAAAAACAGAGAACCTTTTAAATGTTAGTTTGTTCCATATGATAAAGCAGAGAATCTATATTTTACTTGTTCAAACGCTGTTGGAGTGCAGTGCTTGCACTTATTTGGCAGTTTTTTTGCGTAGGTTTTATTGCTACTGACTATTTTCTTATAGAACACCTTTTAGAGTTCGTCTCCTAGTCAAAATATTTCTTAAATAAACGCTTCGGTCCCAAATCGGCACCTCTATGCACGTGCTGTTGTTGTTTTTTTTGGTTTTTTTTTTTTTTGTTGTTGTTTTTAATCTTCGGGTACTTCTTTTCAGAAGGTTCCTAGTTGATCTAAGGGGTGTTGAAACTTTTTACAGGGATAAATAGATTACAGAGCACAAATCCCATCAAAATTATTTTGTTTTTTCACCACAATTTTACAAAAAAAATTATTTTTGCTCATATTTCTAAGGCTTTGTCGCTTCCCAGAGCTTAGAAAGATATTCTTTGTTGAAGAGTTAAACTCTCAAAATGGCATAGAACCTTTCAAGGGTGAGTTTCATTCAAAATCAGAGATTCCCCACGTAGCACACATTGGTCAATTCAAGGTCGGAAAATTCTTGACGCGTTTTGTTGAAATAACGTTGAAAGATACGTCAAAAATGTCCGTTGATTATCCGTACTAGCATGAAGAAACCCGTATTTTCAACGTTAGATAACCGCATTTCGAACCAAAATGAACGTTTTGTGAACGTAAAGAAACCGATTTTCCACATAACAAAAGGCTAAAAGAAATTAAAACTGGTTGATATGGAAATGTGGACTTTACGTCGAAAAAACGTTATTTTAAAATCCTTTCCTCATATGAGTTTTCTCATCAGGTTGTTTAACCGTCTTTAACACGCAAATTCATCGTGTACATAAAACCTTATACGTGTGAATAACATTTATTCAACGTCTAAAAAACTCTGTTGTACGTGTAAATGCCGTTTGTTGAATGTTCATAAAAAAAACACTGTAGTGTAAATACCGTTTATTATACGTCTATGAAACACCGTTTAGTGCCCTTAAAAGCAGTCGTAAATTTTCTCATGTGCGTTACCAGCCAGCTTATGAGAAAAAGACAGACAGAGGGGAAACAGTACATCCCCCCCAATGTTATACACCTTTAATAAATGTACATTTATTAAAGGTTTAAAGGTCTGTCATGAGCTGGTAGCGCACATGAACAAATTAAATAAGATTTCATCACTGTATGTATGCAGCTATCAAGCAATACAAAATTAATTCATGCCTTAAAATATTCATCCCAAAATGGCTTCAAGATGTTTAACATTACCCAAAAGGAAACGTCACACCCCAATTTTATTTTGAATAAGTGCAGTTGCTAATTATGCAACATCCTGTTATATTTATCTGTTATGTTCAGAATTTCCCTCTCCCCAAATTCACAGTATTTCTGCGCATACACAACATGCTTAGCTACCTTTGAGGAAACTTTGTTAACTTTTCGATGCACCACCAATTAATCTTTAGCAGTGAAGATTGGATTCAACAAATTGGAAGTAAAGACTCTTCAAATAATAACCCAGAGAATAAAAATGATTGTGAGAAATTATTTCCAGACAATAAAATTTATAAAAGCCATACTGATGGCCAAGGCTATGTCCATTTGCCCAAAATGAACCACAGTTAATCTTTGTTCAATGGCACTGGTTCTCTCTTTCTTGGAACCAGTGATACTAAATTAGGTACAAATGGCTACTTAAAAGTTGCCGAAGGTGACCACACACACAATGGACCTTATTCATGTGACGTCAGAAGTGGATTTCTACGTACCAACATGGCTGCTGATTCAATGTTTTCGCTATTATGATTATCCCTTACTGTTGCCTAATTTTTACAATCCTAACGTCATGGATTCTGCCGAGGAATTTATAGAGCTACAGGGCGAAGAAGGAGAAATTAATTTCTTAGAAGAACAAATCAAGGTTGCAAAAATATACAAAGACAATTTTGTGTTCGATGTTTATTTCGCATGACGCAGGAAAGCATCGCCGTTAGTCATAATGAGGTTTTTAATGTAGCATTTCTCGTACACGCTATATTAAATTTCCATGTTCTTATTGCCAGACATTGGCGAAATATCTGAAACATAAAATTTAGTACCTTGTTTTGTAAAACAAAAACATTTAAAAGCTCAGACAAATACATAATAAGGAAACAAACTAGGGTTCATACGCTAGGCAATCTGCTTAAAAATTTAAATGAATGCGTAACATTAAATAAAAGATAAATTATAGATATGTTTGTTTTATTCTTTGAGGAAAGTAGAACTTAATTCGTAATTTACCGATCCAAATATTCCATCAATTTTCGCCTACTTTTTTTTTCTTTTTTGAAATTGAAATTCGAAGGAATACTACGAGGTTTCAACTGCCTTTGATTCGCAGTGTTATAATATCCAAAAGCTTTTTCGTTAAAGTGGACAGAACATATTGGAGAGTGCACATCGGAATGGAAATCACCGCTTTTCATTTTACACAGCCATTCCCTTAATAATTTCGTCTTTTTCAGCGGAAAATTAAAGAATGTTTTTCTTTCGTCTACACAATTTAGGTTGCAGGATTTATTAGCACAACCATACGATGAGCAAAACTTTTTTTTTTTGAGTGGAGGTTTAACGACCACCGTGAGCAACTCAATGGGCTATAAGCAGTCGCCCGTCCCTAATTTAGGGTCACTGGCTCCAGGGATGGGAGAGAGCCAGCACCGTAAGACAAACACAACATCCATGCCTGACCGGGATTCGAACCCAGACCCCTTACGGACGCATGATCAGAGGCCAGCGCCTTAGACCACTGCGCCACCGGGGCGGCTGAGCAAAACTTATACATGTCGTTAATAAATTTACGAATATCGCGTTTTTCCCGAACCCTTGCAACGTAACGCCATGTTAAGCAATGGGAAAACGCATGTCAACAAAGTCTTGTTGGTCCTCGGCCACGGAAAGGCTTTCCCATGATGCAATGCGAAGTGAATAAGATCCATTAAGAATGTGCAAATATTTCTTTCTAGATGTAAATTAAGTAAAAATACTTGGGGAAAATTTAACCTCAATAGCTTTACTCGACAGTCGACAGGACAGAACAAGGTATTACTAAGAAAAACTTTTATTCAGACAAACATATATGCATACACAATTTATTGGTTTCTATTGGTACAAAATCATATATCCAGTTACTAGAAGAATTCACTGTTTCTTTTCCAGAATGCCGGAATCCTGCTGCATATTTTAGGGGTATGTTATCTTCACACACACATAGGAGAAAATATGGGGTATGTTATCTTCACACACACATAGGAGAAAATATGGATGTATGTTATCTTCACACACACACATAGGAGAAAATATGGGGGTATGTTATCTTACCACATAGGAGAAAATATGGGGGTATGTTATCTTCACACATAGGAGAAAATATGGGGTATGTTATCTTCACACATAGGAGAAAATATGGGGGTATGACATTTTCACACATAGGAGAAAATATGGGGGATAAGACAATATGATATCTTCCCACACATAGGAGAAAATATGGGGGAATAAGACAATATGATATCTTCACACAAGGAAAAGATATCTTCAAACAACTCACATTAGGAAAGTCTCATTTGATAGGTTTCATTATTGGAATAATCCACTGCTGGATCTCCCTAGCAAGTTTCTTCCACAACTGTCTGTCTTAAATCTGTCTTCACACGCTTAATTTCAAAACAAAAGAATTGGATGTCTATTCTTCTGACAACATGGGTCATGACTTGTCATGTCTCTTATTCATAAATTACTTCTTTTTAATTTTTTTCCTGGCTTCTTTGCCTTGTTTATATCTTATTCTGTACACCCAATGAAAGTTAAAGATAATTTACATCCATTTGAATATTTTGTATCATATTGTAAACCTATTTAATTTTTTTTTCTTTTTCAGAACAGTGCAGGTGCTGGCTAACTCACTAATTTTTAATCTTCAATATAAAAACAGTTTAGAAGAATGGAAAAATTTTGTTTCCCGAAACATTTCATTATGTTGAGCATACGCCGTTTTGTAAATAATTGTATATAATATTGTATAAAAATAAATGTATTTCAATATTGTATAATCTTTCTTTTATTATATATAAACTTTTTTATAAAACAGAAATTAAATTTGCAGGTATAACTTCATTATTGCATTTCTGCTTAAGAAAAAGATGTCTTTCAAATAACCTTAATTCTGTGTGTGTGTGTATTGTTATGCTCTAATAATCTCTTTTGATATTGAGGTTCCTCTGTTACCTCAAATCATTTCAAAATGAAAACCTTAACTACACTCTTCCAGTCTTGGGTTTCAATATTAAAAGAGACTGTTTACATTTTTTTCATGTGATCACACTCTTCCAGTCTTGAGTTTCAATATTAAAAGAGACTGTTTACATTTTTTTCATGTGATCACACTCTTCCAGTCTTGGGTTTCAATATTAAAAGAGACTGTTTACATTTTTTTCATGTGATCACACTCTTCCAGTCTTGGGTTTCAATATTAAAAGAGATTACACTCTTCCAATCTTGGGTTAAACTGGCAGACTGCTGAGTGAAGGAAACAGTAGAGAGCAAAAACTAATTTCCATTATGGTCTTTGATTCGGTATCTACATTTGTTGAAGATGCACATTATCATTATATTTCTCCTACTAGTGGTTTAAAAAATCTTCACTAAAATGTATAACAATGCAAAATTTCAAAAGCTATTGTAAATGGTTTTACACCTAACCAGTCATGTAAAATGGAAATTGAGAAAACTCAATCATACCCATCAGAGTTGTAGATTTCGAATTCATTATTCTTTTGGTCTCCAGTTCTTATGAAGATATCTTCAAACAAACATTACCAACACATTGAGAAAATTATCATTTTCTCAATGTGTTGTTAGTGTTTGTTTGAAGATATCTTCACACACACACACATAGGCGAAAATGTGGGGGTATGATATCTTCACACACACATAGGCAAAAATATGGGGGTATGATATCTTCACACACACATAGTCGAAAATCCTATTAGTGGTTAAGTACTTATGATAATTCAGAATCTGTACAGTTGCTTGAAGGGGAAAATATAATTGAAATGGGGGTAAAAAGTCAGGGCACAGGAGCGAGATTTATTAAGAAAATCATGGGACTTTAGAAAAAAGATTACCATATATACTCGCGTATAAGTTGAGAAATTTGGGACAAAATGACAGCTTCAAAGTAATAGGGTCGACTTATACGCGGGGTCTAAAAAATCGCAAGTCCAAAAGTTCTTCCCATAAGGCAAAAGGCAATCCATCCCAAAAGAAATAAAAATGCCGATGCGGTATTAATTACGAAATCGCAACCCTCCGAAAGAAAAAAGAAAGAAAGAAAGAAAAAACACCGGTGGTAGAATTACGAAATTGCGGACCCTCCGAATTTCTCCGCGCTTTGAAAAGTCTCCTCTCTCCTGGCTTTCCGCAGTCACAGCCGCGCATAGAAAGCTCCGCCCTTTCCGACTACCAGTTGATTGCGCTGACCTTCGACGTAATGGAGCCATGCGACAGCCAGTGTTAGGTGTTGCTTGTTCTTAATCGCCCGTGTTTTTCTTGTTCTTAATCGCACGTGTCTCGCTTCTCCTATTATGGGTGACACGGATTGTGTAAAGAAACGGATGTCCTATAACGCAGGATTCAAGTTGAAAGTGGTTTCTTTTGCAGAAATTACTAACAACTGTGCTGCTTCACGTCAATTTGGCATTAACGAAAAACTCATTCGAGATTGGCGTAAAAAAACGGACTTGGTGAAAATCCCAAAATCGCAAAAGGTGCTGCACCGTGGAACGACATCTTTCCCAGAGCTGGAAAGTGTCTTGAATGATTGGATTGGGGGCTGCAGACAAAATGGTTACATTGTAACGCGAACTGGTATACGTTTGCGAGCAATGAAGCTCACAAAAGATTAAAAGTTTGCAGCCGCAAATAACACATTTCGTGCCTCACCAGGTTGGTGCACAAGGTTCATGAACCGCTATGGGTTGTGTCTACGTCAACGCTCCAAAATTACACAAAAGTTACCTCGTGACCTCGAAGCAAAGATAATGGAATTTCAAAAGTATGTAATTCAAAAGAGAAAAGAGACTGCTTTTGAACTTTCCCAAATAGGGAACACGGATGAAACTGCCATGTGTTTCGACCTTCCTGGAAATAAGACGGTAAACCAAAAGTGCGAAAAAAATATCTTGATCAAAACGACTGGCCATGAAAAATCCAGTTTCACGGTTGTTCTTTCCTGTTTGGCCGATGGCAGTAAGCTACATCCGGTAATTATTTTCAAACGCAAAACTCTGCCGAAAAGCGTTGTCTTTCCGTCTGGTGTGCTCGTTCGTGCCCATGAAAAAGGATGGATGAACGAATCCGGAACAATTGACTGGTTAAAGAATGTGTGGAACAAAAGGCCAGGTGCACTTTTGAGGAAACCTTCTCTTTTGGTGTGGGATATGTTTGTTGCACACTGTTGTGCAGAAGTGAAAAAAACTGCAGAAAATTCAAAAACAACTCTTGCTGTCATCCCAGGTGGGTTGACATCTGTTCTTCAACCACTAGATGTCTGCCTTAATAAGCCCTTCAAGGACAATATGCGGAGGTATTGGGCAGATTGGATAAGTTCCGATTTGCCGACTGAAACCAAGGGCGGAAATCTAAAGAAGCTGGATATCGTTTTGATTGTGCGATGGGTCAAGGATGCTTGGGATGCGATACATGCGGAAATGGTCGTGAAATCATTCAAGAAATGTTGCATTAGTAACAAACTTGATGGCACAGAGGATGATGAGATTTTTATGAGTGATGATGACAGTGATTCTGATGACACAGGCATAGATGAGAATACTGATGTTTATGATGACGCGCCGATGACGGAGAAAGACTTTTTTGAACTGTTTGGCGAGTCTGACTCGGAATCGGATTTTGAAGGGTTCCGATGAAGTTTTTGGGTATGCAAATGAAATTTAGTATTATATATATAATTTTTTTCGTTTTCAAATGTTTTTGAATAAATTCATTGAATTTTTTTCTCATTCCGGGATCGACTTATACGCGAGTTTCCGATTTCTTACGATTTTTTCCTCTGAAAGTGGGGGTCGACTTATACGCGAGTATATACGGTAGGTCTTATATATGGTGTGTGAACATTATAGATCACATTGAAAGAGCGAGGAAACTTCCATACATGGCTTTTATTGATTATGAAAAGGTCTTTGATTTGGTACCCAATAAAAACAATTGAAAGGGGGAGTAAGATAAAATGACATTGATACATTCTACAGAGGTAGTCTTACGGAGGGTTAAGATTATACTATAATTGGGAGAGCAAAAAAAGGGGGCACCTCAGTAAGGAAAGAAAATAACTCCCAACAAAAGTTGCAGTCAAGAACATGAAATCAGGGGGAGGGGGAGCTTTAGAAGATGGAATTACTGTGGACAAGAAGCAAGTGAAGAAATGTTATAATGATTTTGACTCAACCGAGAGAACAAACTGGCTTTAAAGAGTATAACATTATAGCTGGATTTAAAGAGTATAACATTATAGATCAAATCCTGACAAAACTTTTCCATTTATACTTGGTGGTTTTTATTGATTATGAAAAGGCCTTTTGATTCGGTAAAACCATCAACAGTTACATACAAAGATTTGGCTATTTTGTGAATCCCAATTAAAAAAATTAAAAACAGAGAGTAAGACACTATTATCTCTCAACAATTATTTAATACCACACATTGGAAAATATCTTTTAATCACTGAACTGGGGGTAGACAAAACATTAATAGATCCTGGATTATACTCTGCAGCTCTGATGGATAAGTAGTTGGCATAATATCATATTTACAAAAAGTATTATGCCACTGTTTTGAGCATGGCACGCACACACACACACACACACACACACACACACACACAACACACACACACACGCACACACAACACACACACACACACACAACACACACACACACACACACACACACACACACACACACACACACACACACACACACACACACACTGTTGTAGAAGAAACTTGGGGAGATACTTTTGTATAGCAGTGGATTAACAATGATCAATTGGGGAATGTTTTTGTGCTTTGGAAGACTTTGACAGAGAATTTATTTTCCTTCCCCCTTAACAAGATAGCTCTTGTTATAGACATATTAAGAATATAATTCTTCCAGAGTCAATTATATATACAACATGACCTCAATGAATACCTGATATTTTTCAATAATTGGAAACCGTTGGATCATTCTAACATTTCTTCCTACCTAAGACATGGAAACTACAGAATTAACAACAAAACTTACCTTTCCACTTACCTTTATATTTATTTAATTATGGTATGTGGTGTAGTGTATTGTGGGGTGTTGTGTAATGTATTCTTTTCTTTTTTTAATCCATTTTTTGAGATGCCTGTTATTTCATTCAAACAGATCAGCAACAGCACGTTGTCAACAAAACATACTTTTGGATTCGCTAAGGACATACACAGACTGATACCATACCGATATTCATAAAATATTATTTTGTCAGTCTTTTTAAAGATCTAAATTTTGAGAACCAATTTGAAGAGGAAAAAAAGATTAATTCATGACAAAATAGAGGAAATTATTTTACAATTTAACTCTATGGATCGTGTAACCATAGAAATTTCAAAAACGAGAGTGAGGAAATTTTAGGCATCTTAAAAAATGACCTCTCGAAACGGATTTTTTATTGTTGTAATTAAGAAATAACGTCTCAATTATTATTTTTTATTGTTGTAATTAGGAAATATAAACCATAAGATAGAAACTTTTATAAATTATATGAAAATACAAAAGCGTTCCAGAGGCCAAGCGAAGCGCAGGCCGTAGGATAAGCTTTTGTATTTTCATATTATATATAATTTACAAAAGTCTACATACTAAGGTCTACATTTAATATTCCATGTTCTCTAATTAGTGTTTTTGGTTCTTAACTCTTATTTCTTAGTTCTTATTCCTAATTATCACAATCTTTTCCAATTCCTAAGTACTAATTTCTACAAAATTAGTATTTTTTGTTCTTAGCTCTTATTTCTTAGTTCTTATTCCTAATTATTACAATTTTATTTCTATTTTATTAGTAATAATTAGGAACATTATAAGTACGTCTTTAGTCTCTGAATTCTTAAATAATACTGTTACCCACCCACCCAACCCCAGAAAGAATAACTTACTTATATAGGCAATACTACCCAGAAAAATAATTGAGCTCGTCTACTACAGTATGAACAACCAATCAAAGAGTCTTAAAAATGACGTCATTTCCGGAATGAAAAAAAATACCCATTGGAATGAAGAAACAAATGGCCACAATATCTAACAGATATTGTGTACAACCTTTGTCAGATGATTTGCCTTCACCACAGTATCTATTAGATATTGTGTACAACCCCTATCAGATGAGTTGCCTTCACCACAATACCTAACAAATATTGTGTTCAACCTCTATCAGCCGCCCCGATGGCGCAGTGGTCTAAGCGATGGCCTCTGACCGTTCGTCCGAAAGGGGTACGGGTTCGAATCCCGGTGAGGCATGGATGTTGTGTTTGTCTTTCGGCACTGGCTCTCTCCCTTCCCTGGAACCAGTGACCCTAAATTAGAGACTGGCGACAGCTTTTTTTTTTTTTTGATTGGAGGTTTAACGACCACCGTGAGCAACTCAATGGGCTATAAGCAGTCGCCCGTCCCTAATTTAGGGTCACTGGCTCCAGGGAAGGGAGAGAGCCAATGCCGTAAGACAAACACAACATCCATGCCTGACCGGGATTCGAACCCGGACCCCTTACGGACGAATGATCAGAGGCCAGCGCCTTAGACCACTGCGCCACCAGGGCGGCGACAGCTTATTGCCCATTGAGTTGCTTACGGTGGTCGTTAAACCTTCAATCAATAAATAAATAAATAAAAAAACCTCTATCAGATGGGTTGCCTTCACCACAATATCTGTTAGATATTGTGTACAACCACTATCAGCCGCCCCGGTGGCGCAGTGGTCTAAGGCGCTGGCCTCTGATCATTCGTCCGTAAGGGGTCCGGGTTCGAATCCCGTGGTGAGGCATGGATGTTGTGTTTGTCTTACGATACTGGCTCTCTCCCTTCCCTGGAACCAGTGACCCTAAATTAGGGACGGGCGACTGCTTATAGCCCATTGAGTTGCTCACGGTGGTCGTTAAACCTCAAAAAAAAAAAAAAAAAAAAAAAAACAATAACTATCAGATGGGTTGCCTTCACCACAAATTTTTTAATATTGTGTACAACCCCTGTCAGACAGGTTGCCGGTTCCAAATAAATAAAAGGATTCTAATCAGTTCAGACGGGTTGTCTTCACCTTCGAAAGTCAAAATATGTATCGCCTGATTCGGAATATACAGAATTTTTATTTTTGTTCGGTTACATATTTGAAGGACGGTACAAGGATTAAGACGAACAGCACCTGTACAACACAAAAAAAAAACACATTTTTATTAATTGCTACATACATATGCATATACGACTCATGTGACTAATAAAAAATATTTTGAAAGAAAACTATCAACCTAGCACAGCCAACTGCTACAACTTGAATTAAGTATTCCAGTTCGACCCATAATTTTTAAGAAATCATAAATAAATAAAACTTGAATAAAAGTTATATAGAAAACAAAATTTTCACCACAAAGTTCCGAGGACATTTTTTAAAACGTGATCAACAATCGTTATTCCGCCCCTAAAAATTATCGCAGTCTAATAGAAATATTTGGCAAGTCTGATGTAAAATGATCCTCACAGAAAAGTGTTGGTGAAGTTTCCCCTCAAAATTCACGAAATAACTAGCTTTATTTCAAAGAAATACTTTGGACATAGTTAAGTTTCCAGTGAGCTACACACTAAGACAAGAATTGTTTCTCATAATCGTATAAATTAGAAATAAAGGCAGTTTTACTAATTTTGTTTAATAGTGCTGGTTGGAAAATAAAGTTTCATTAACTCTTCTTCAGGGTTCTTTTTTTTTTTTTTTTTTGATTGGTGGTTTAACGACCACCGTGAGCAACTCAATGGACTATAAGCAGTCGCCCGTCCCTAATTTAGGGTCACTGGTTCCAGGGAAGGGAGAGAGCCAGTATCGTAAGACAAACACAACATCCATGCCTCACCACGGGATTCGAACCCGGACCCCTTACGGACGAATGATCAGAGGCCAGCGCCTTAGACCACTGCGCCACCGGGGCGGCTGATAGTGGTTGTACACAATATCTAACAGATATTGTGGTGAAGGCAACCCATCTGATAGAGGTATTTTTATTTATTTATTTATTGATTGAAGGTTTTTTTTGTTTTTTTTTATTGGAGGTTTAACGACCACCGTGAGCAACTCAATGGGCTATAAGCAGTCGCCCGTCCCTAATTTAGGTTCACTGGTTCCAGGGAAGGGAGAGAGCCAGTGCCGTAAGACAAACACAACATCCATGCCTCACCGGGATTCGAACCCGGACCCCGTTCGGACGAATATTCAGAGGCCATCGCTTAGACCACTGCGCCACCGGGGCGGCACCTGAGGTTCTGTTATATGACTTTGCACGCTTACCTGTTTTTTTTTTGGTCCCCAATTACTATCTACTCCCTCCATGAATATATCTGTTGGTCTTATGTTGGGCCGGTGCTTGGTTGTTTTTTTTTAAAGAATTTTTGAAGTTGGAATTTCATCCTCTTCCGATCTTACTTCTACGAATGGATGAAAGCTTGGTACTACACTTTCCGTTATCTTTTTTGTTCACTTTTCAGTTTTCTCTCTCTGCTAAACCTACACATATGCAATTCACATGGACTATTATTGTATTGAGCACCCCCCTCCCCATTTCTATTTTGTTTTCAAACGGGAATTATGGGCACCGGCAGAGAAGTTTTTCTATCCCGCGTGTGGTTTAAGCATAACGGTAACCAAAAAAATAATAATCAGAAACTTGGAGGGTAGGACTGGGATTGGGTGGGGGGCCCTAGGCCCGTCGGTTATCAGGGCCTGAATACATGGTATTTAACCTTTAGAAGTCAAACTACATTCATAGAAAGTTAATAAGAAAAACTAAAATGCTGTCATGACAGATTAAGGGGACTAGAAATAACTCCCACAACTGAATGCAAATCTATAACTCGAACAGATGTAGAATGCAATAGATCTGTGCTTCTTAAAAACCTAGTTCTAAAAAACGCACACTTTAAATTACTGGTGAGATATCTTGTTCAGAATCCAGTACAGCAAGCTATATAGCATATATATTTTGTTCTACACAATCCAGAAACCCTTTGAAACATTCAGCCATGTACAACAACCTTAACTTCAAAACACTCTCCAACCCTGTTACCTTGACAAAAATACCACAAAACCAAAGATTACACACACACACACACACACATCCGAGTATATACAGTAGAACCTCTGTTACATGCTTTTCACTTTTACACATAATTCTGCATCAGTATTTTACTGTAGTTTCTAATGCTTTTTTTAAACTTGGTTATATGCGGTTCTTTCCTTTTTTTGTGATTATACATTAAATTTAGAACTTTAGATTATTAAAAACACTGTTCTTCAATTCTTTTATATGTAATGCGGTATGATACAGCTTTGAGAGAACTGAGATAGTATTGTTCTGTTCCTTCTTCGTGCAGCCAAAGTTCAACCTTGCTTCCATCAGAGGAGGGTTATGTTGTTTACTTTGTCTAGATGAAAAATTGGTTTTTACATTCAGGGTTCCCACACAATTTGTGAAATCAAATTCCCTGACTTTTCCAGGTTTTCCAGGTTGTTTAAAGTAAAATTCCAGGTGTCGGTAAAGTGGTTTTGACATATGTTTAATGACATAATTGGAAAAAACCCGGCTATGTTAGACATATTTTCTCAGATCTTACTCTCCTGCCAGTTGAACGGGGGTGGGGGGAGGCAATTTTGCTTGTTATTTCTAAAATAACACCCACAATTATTTGAATTTTAAATTTTAGCAATTACTCTCAGATCTGTAATTTTCATAGATATTTTATGCCAATGACAGCAATAGGAAAGGTTTTTTTTTTTGCTCTGCGTTGGAATTCGACATTTACAAAATATACCAAAATCTGTAATAAAACTGTGTAAATTTTCTTTATTTGCCAAGATACATAATACACAAAAATAAAGTAATGTCTTCAATATTGTCAGCAGATCGGCTTCTTTAATCTATCATTCTGTCTTTGGAAAGAGAGAGAGAGAGAGAGTGCACTTTGATTACATTTCATCAGAGAAGAAAAAAAGCTTTGCCGATATTTTATTTGGGGTTGGTTGATTTGTTGATTTTTGATCCCAACCGGCCACTACTTATGCTACACCGAGATCTAAATAACCCGGGCCACAGCGGGTTAGACTTGTTTATAACAAAAAGTTTTTAATCGGGGACCAACTGCTTAACGAGACTTCTGGACCTCAGTGGATCTTTGGTGATTCAGTCGGATTTGCACCCAAAACTTGAAGTTCCCGAGCAGTAATCACTGACTACCAAGTCACAGTGGCCTTTCTTTTGGGAGGATGACTGTAGTTAAGGGAGAAAAATTTTGGCATATCAGTTGCACTGTTTTATGTGCACAGTACCTTTGAAAAATCGAACTTTTAGGAACCTGTCAGTCGCAGCCTAGTCCTCAACCTAAAAAATGAAACACTGGATAATAAAAACTCTGGATTATTTTAGAAATTGAAAGCATTTTTAGAAACTCAGTAGTACAAAAAAATGTGATCACGATATCCCTAAAGCATACTGTGTTCGAGACAGGGAAACTTAATAACAAAGTTTGCAGTTTTATACGTTTATGAAGAATACGGGTCAGTATTCCACACATAAAAGTATGGCCGCCCCGGTGGCGCAGTGGTCTAAGGCGTTGGCCTCTGATCATTCGTCCGTAAGGGGTCCGGGTTCGAATCCCGGTCAGGCATGGATGTTGTGCTTGTCTTACGGCACTGGCTCTCTCCCTTCCCTGGAACCAGTGACCCTAAATCAGGGACGGGCGACTGCTTATAGCCCATTGAGTTGCTCACGGTGGTCGTTAAACCTCAAAAAAACAAACAAACAAACAAACATAAAAGTATGTGTATGGCCTTCTCCATATCCCCTCACAGCCATACCGTACCTCTCCATAGGTACGTGCATGATGGTAATTTTTCATTTTACTACAACAGAATGACATTTTATATTAAAACAATAGATATGAAATCAACTATAAAATAAAGGGAGGAACATAAAAAATCAAAGTTCAGGTAACATGGAAATCATACCATATGCCTTAGAACACAACTTGGACATGAAAACAAGAAAAATGTATACAACCGAACTGCAATAATGTAGCTACTTAAAATGTTACAAAACATGTCCTACTAAAAAATAATACAATAAGCTACCAGCCTCGTTGGTTTGACGCTGATTTTCATTCAACCAAGTAAGCAATGAGACAGATGATATAAATGCTACAATATACCATTAAAAAAACTACAAGTAAAGAATGATCAAAATTATATATTATACAAATTTGGACTTACTTTTTTTTATACAAGCTGTATAAAACATTTGATACAAGTTGGGCATAAAAATAAGAAAAACTGTAACACTAAATTGCACTCATGTACATATTTAGAATGTTGTAATAGGCTTACTGTAAATAGAAACATTATAGTTACAATCATTCATCTTCTAAGCAAAGCAATGAGTCAGACATAAAATAAACTTAACATTTGTTGGTCTGTCCCTCCAGTTTACTCAGCATTTTTGTTATCTTCCTAGCTTCTTCATCAATTTTCTTTTTTTCGCTTGAAGTGCACGAATTTCTTGGTCTTTTCGCTTTTTTTCTGTTTTCTTTTCATCTCCCATTCTGGTTTTCTCTTTCTTTCGCTTTTCCAAAGCATGCCTGTATCGTTGGCTTGCTCCTTTGGCATACCTGATCATGTCCCTTGTAACTTCAACATTTGAGACACCCCCTGCGATAGTGACAGCATCATACACTTGTCGAAGCGCTACTAGAGACTCTTCATGAAGGTTTTCAACCAACATTTGTCTGTTACAGAAAAGCCACGTTCTACACATGCATTCCCATGCGAGAGTACGAGAACAAGTTTAACAACATGCCAGAGTTCATGGAAATCTTGTTTTGCTTTCATCACTTCTGAAAACAAATTATCTAATGTGTCCTTTCCATGGAAAAGTTTCTAAACTTTCTCTTGAGATCCCCCTCAGCTTTCAACAATAACAACAGCTCTTTGGACTGGGTGAGAGCTTTATCTGCAAAAAGAGACTTTCTTTCTTTTTTTCTCTAGCTCTTGTAGGAGTAGTTCCATTTTCTGTATACACAGAAAAGGTGACTGAATCATACAGTGAGGGGCTAAGGATGAGGCAGCTCTCACAATAGCTGATTTTAGAGAACTGCATTCTATCACTTTTTCAGCAACTGTCTTCAAGAAATCCCTGCAACTCGTGTAGAAAGCAAGCTTAGTTCTCTCAAGCACTTCACATTTATCAAGAGCATTTTTTGTACCAACTCCAACAGACACCTTTAACAGAACAGCAAGGTTCTCTTTTGCCAGTTCAATCTTTATCATCCTGTAGCCAATACCTTTAGCCTCATCCATGATATGCTTCTTCACAAATCTGTCAAATAGATCTCTAAGAAGTTTCACCAGCGAGTAGTACAGAAATGGCAGCATGGGTTTGGATATCTGATATAATCTCAGAAAGGTTTCAAATGAAGAAGCAAGTGACATGAAAAATGGATTAATGGATCTTGCAAATATCTTTTCAGGCTTGACATAAGTGTTGAGTTAGAGGCCTGGTTTGATTTCATTTGATGAAAGTACTTTGTTAAATGGCCAAGTATGTCAATGGCTCTTTCAACCACTTAAGCATTCTCAAGCCAACGGGTTGTACAGAACTTCTTAAGAAATTGGCGTCTACCAGTGACATTTGTGTAGTCAGCATGACGATCAGGTAAGTCCTTGAAAAAGTACTATAGCGACCTCAAGAAGTGGTTTATTTTCCACTCGCTTAGCCTAGGACCATATTGAAATGCTCCATGTACAGTATGAAGTCCACAGCTTCCCAATTCAAACAACTCTGGGTCATTCTGCTGATTTGATATTTCTTTGGCAAGTTCACGAAGAAAACTCCAGTTCACATTAGGACCGTCCATTGACACATGTACAGGGCCTGATTTCTGCACGTGCACGTAGTTCACGTGCAAAGGGCCTCAGACTTTGGGGGGCCTCCAAATTACCTACAAAAATCAAATACATTTTTAAGTTCCTTCATGCCAAATTAATGAAAAAAGAGACTGCTTTGTTAACAATTATCTGGGACAACATTGCAACGAATCAGCAAAGTGAGCACTTTCCTGCGATCTTCTATGGGTAATTTGTCATTAGTTCTACCATTATATGAGTCAATTATTGACTTAATCCTGAATTTTGTGAGAAAAAGCTTCGAACTCTTCGAAAAAGAATCCAACCAGTTGCTAGGGAACGAAATGGATTATGAATCCTCAAGTAGGAAGAAAATACCAAAGAGCCGACTTCTAGATGATTCATCAACTCCAGATGTTGTTTTTAATAATCGAAATTTCTTTATCACTTAAACGTTTTATGTAATATGTGATAATCTTGTTTCACAGCTGCAAACCAGAAAGAAGGCATATGAGGAATTGTACTCTAGATTTCTAGAGTCCAATCTCTCTAGATTTCTAGAGTCCAGTCTACAAGACTGAAATAAGTGATGTGATGGAAGCAGCTGAATTGTTGCAAAAGCAGTATTCAAATGAACTTGAAGAAGACTTTGCTGAAGAGTTCCTTCAGTTTCGAATGCTAACAAAAAAATTCGTTGAGGGCACAAATTCCCTCATTTGCCCTGAAAAGTTGAATTTAGTTCATATTTTTCTCAATGTTGACACATGCCTCAGGATATTTTTAACACTGTTCAAGCGAACTCTTGTTTTCGGTTCTGAAAAGAACTAAGCATAGACCACAGAGTAGACTTAGAGGAAGTTTAAAAGAAGAGACAATTGATGCTTTTGGTATAATGTCCATTGAAAGTCATGTAACAGCAGATTAAAGTTTTGACGATATAATTGATGATTTTGCAGCCACAAAAGTTAGAAAAAGCCATTTTTTAATGTCCTGCTGCCAATTCAGCAGGTAAACATTATCAGGTATTTTTTAAATATTTTTATTCATACATTTCTAATGGTTTGTTTAAAAATTGGGTGTTACTTTAATCACGCTCCTATAATAACATGTAGGTATGGTTCGTTTTTTTTTTTGAGATCGCATATCATGGGTGAAGCCTATATTCGGAGCAATACGGTATGTTATACATTGAAAAGCCTTTCAGCAAAACAAGAAGAATTTGCTAAAAAATATTTTTATTATTAACATTAGTTTTGAGAGAACAAGTTTTGCGAATCAATATTCATAATTATGTAGGGTTTATTATTACATACATAAAAATACGAAAAAAGTTCAATTTGCACTACTTGATTAAAAGGCTGTTGTAATAATTTACATGGATTGCAATAATTTATCCCGCAAAGTGTGTGGTCAGCTGTAACACTGTGTTAGGGATTACTTCTTACAGCTTAAACTACCATCGTTCCATCATTTCCATTAAATTTATGGTAAACTAGAGGTTTTAAATTATATCTCTGGGAAGATAGTTATTTGTTTCGTAAATGATACTAGGAAACAAAAATAGAATTAATGTTACAGTTGTAAGCTCTGCGGGTATGGGGAAGTACAAGTGGTGTGAATGCTTGTCTATTACAAGCCACATTCGCTATATAGTTGATTAGCATGTGGGATATGTTTTAATGTTTTTCTACAAGAAAAACTGCTTGCAAAATTTATATATATATACACAGAAAATATCCTTTTCAATTGTTGATTGAAAATTGCAATCGAGGGGGCCCCAGACGTATGATGTGCACGGGGCCTTGACTGACCTAAGTTGGGTCCTGCACATGTAGCAATTTGTTCATAGGAAATAAGGACAAAGCTTCTAGAAATCCACTTAACATGTTCTTTGCTGTTGCATAACTGAGATATATAGATGAAAAATAACGAGTTGTGACACAGCTATCTTTGTCAGACCAGAATCTGAAAACAATGTCCATTTGCTCCTTCTGAGCGACTTTGTTTAGAGCCTCGTCAAAGCAGACCACAAAATAGGAGCACAACAAAATGTCATCAGCAAGGGATTGTGAAAAAAAAGGTGCCAGCTCATACACAATGAGGTAAGATGCCTTACTTGGCCCAAGAGTGAAATTCGTTGCAATAGGGAAGTTTTTAAACATTCTTGCAAATAATTTACCTAATCCTTGTTGAAAATTAAAGGAAACATGCCCTACGACCATTTGCAAAGCCCACAGAACTTCAGCCTCCAAAACAGCATTATGATCAAACACAAAATTTTCCATTTTACCCAACATGTCAATAACATGAGAAGAAACTTCAGATATAATTCCGGTTTCCGACCTTTCACCTTCTACATGAACTTGTGGTGTTGCCAAGGATGACACAGTTGCACTACTCATTCCAACTGACAAAGTATTCTAATTTTCCAGGTTTTTATGATTTTTGGAGGTGAAATACCTATGCAAGGGCAAAGTATCCTTTTTTCTATCCACTTTTTATGAAATGCACTTTTCTCATGGCTGACAATTGCCTGGCGAGCCATATTGCTGAGATATATAGTTTTTTTGCACACTTTACACCTTGCTTTGGTATTATCATTTTTCGCTTTGGTATTATCATTTTTCACTGTGACCACTTTGGATGAAGTTGTGGATGTATCCAATCTGAGTTCAATCTACTTCTTTTTTGGGCCATTATTCTGTGACTTTATCCAATCCCTATTTCATTTACTCATACAACCTGCAACAGAAAAAAACAAAAAACTATATCAATATATATTGAGAGAAAAAAATATATAAAATATATGCAATAAAACAAAGAATAACTAATTTTGTATGCAGCACACAGAATACTTCATAAAAAATCTCTGAAATCAGCTCCAGAGGCAAGGGGTGCTGAACTTCCATATCAAGCTTTAATATCAAAATGCTCAATGCCCAGTACTGGCCTCATATCCAATTCTGTGCCTCAAAAAAGTAGGAAAAGTAGGACATTTTTTTATGAAAAAGTAGGACAAAAGTACGGCACACTGAAAACTTTATACATTCACCTCTTGGTGACAGAAATAATTTAATAAAAGTAATGGCAGCAGTCATTTTTAGGACAAAAGTAGGACATGATATAAACTTCATATATTCACCTCTTGGTGACAAAATACTCTTTTAAAAATTAATCGCAGCAGCCATTTGTATATCGAGTTTGAAAGCAAACACAAAATAAAAAGACAAAAAGGGATGAATGCCCACCTATCATCCCCACCCTCTTGCATTCCTCCTTTTTTTTTTTTCTTTTTTTTTTCATTTGGATTTTTTAACAATTTATTCAAACATATTTACAAATTATTACACCTGAATCATAAAAATTAAGTCTATGGACTAAACAGGAAATAGCTGTATGCTTCAACAACCTGCATTAAAACAGATCGGAGCATGGCGAGCTCCCTCAGCTTATCTTCATTGGGGGCTTAAATAAAATTTTACTTCAATATAGCCTATTCAAGCAGAATGACTGAAACTGAAAAACTCCCGGGTTCCTTCTTTTGAAAGTAAAAGTTTTTTTGTTTTTTTTTATATTTGAGGTCAAAAAGTAGAAACAGTAGGACTTTTCCTACTTTCCTACTGAAAAATAGGACGAATGTGAGCCCTATCAGTACCACACACCATGATGGCTGACTTCTCTCAGAATTATCCCAATAAGTAAATAGTGTTAAGCATTACTCATAAGTATAAATTTAAATTACAGAACAAAATTGAAAATAATAATAAACACCAATTAAGTTATCTACTTACCAGAACTGGTTATAAGAATGAGACCATACTATCGTAGAAGGAGATGTCCATGATCCAACTTCATTTAGAAACACAGGCAAAGTGACAAACAACACATTTTGTTTAGGAAATGAGAAACTATAATCATGAATGCTGTGGAGTGCCATCATTTTCCACTGTTGCTTGCACTTCAACTGCAATGGGCTAATAGTAACTTAGCACAGAAAACTGAATGGGCTAATAGTAACTTAGCACAGAAAACTGAATGGGCTAATAGTAACTTAGCACAGAAAACTGAATGGGCTAATAGTAACTTAGCACAGAAAACTGAATGGGCTAATAGTAACTTAGCACAGAAAACAAAACGCACATTGGTTTTCAAACATTTTCCCTGCCTTTTCCAGGCCTTTTTGACATTTATAAAATTCCCTGACTTTTGCGGGTTCTCCAGGTTTTCCAGGTCTGTGGGAACCCTGTACATTTCATGGTTACACACATATGCACTATTAAAAAATTGATAAATTTCTGGGATGTAACTTTGTGTCTCCATTTTTTTTTTGGTGTAGTAGAATAGAATCCTAACTGCATAATAAATATTGAGATTTGAAATGGATACTGAGAATACACAGAAAAAAAGCTGTTAATTCATGAGTTCCATACTAAAGCACTGTTCTCAGATTCATAGTTGTGAGGATTTCACTTAATCTGGGATCAGGATTTTTTATAGACACAGGCATCGAAAAAGAACTTTGATTTCCATAACCTTTGCTATGAGATCAAATATGTTATTTAAACTTCTTTTTTTTCTGACAGACAGACAGACAGACAGACAGACAGATAGATAGATAGATAGATAGATAGATAGATGCCAAATTCTTTCAGCACAGTTGAATAACAGAATTGCATTACCATGAGTTTAATAAGTGTTTATTTATTTTAACATATAAAGGACTACTGTAACTATTACAATGTTGAATAGTAAGATCAAGAAAGAGTAAAGCTAATGTACCACTTTGCTGGTTGAATGCAAAATATATGTACTTACATGTAATCAGTGATGAAGCTCTTAGATCCTTAAACGCGTTCTTTTCACCACGTCCAGCCCAGTTACATTGGATGGCTAAACCATTGGACATTACTTCCCTCATAATACGACGTGTTGTCTGGACAACAGTTGTGCCACCTTTACAACTTAAGTGTTCAACCTGAAAGTAAATTAAAAATCAACACACATAAATACATCATGTACAAATACACTCTAAACCTGTAAGAAGTTAATAAGGAAAGACACAACCAGAAAATGCATACATATTCCCAAAAATTGTTCTTATTTTATGCACAAATTGTATTTAACTTCATTAATGGAAACTCACCTAAAAGGTTGTTGTTCCTTTTGCAACATTTACCCGCAGGTATATTTCCGGCTGACTTGTCATAATGCGTGATGGACATTTCGTGATCGTCGTATCTCTTCCTGTGTCTTCGCATATACTCTTGCAAGTTGTTTTTGAGCCAAAACATTGCAGTTACATTCACATTTTCATCACATACGCAAAACTTTCATTATCTTCAACATATATTTAAAAAGGCTAAAAACACTATATCTAACTTCCATTCCATTCATCAAAGACTTTAACCCTAATTCTCTTGGTCGTTGATTGCCGCCCACGTCTTTATATTCACAAATTTATACATATCTTCATATTAAAAACGCTATGTATATACACTATTTACAGAAGCCTTACTCCATCAACTCAATTCATTTATACAGTGGCTCAACCTTTCTCCTCCAACCCTACTTAGTTTTCCAACGGGAAACACGAAATGCTTAACCACCCATACTGTAAGCCTCACCCCTAGGACTTCGCCCACCTCTAAAACTTTCTGCCAGACACTGGCCGTCTTCAGGAGCATTTAAAAAAAGTGGCCATAGAGTAAGGGATAAAAAATAGCTAAGAAATGTGACAGACTGGATGTTGGAAAATTTTGATGACTTATCAAAAGAGACTAAAATTTGTGAGTTTTGCAGAAAGCAGCTGAAAACTCTAAAAATTAGTCAAAAAGCAAATGAAACCTGTGCTGATGAGAAAATGGACGAAAATTTTGCATCTACGTCAGAAGTAATTGAAACACTGAATACTTAGCTCCATGAATTGGGTGTCAATAAAAAAAAGCTAAAATCTAAATGTTATGCTTCAACCAAAATTCAAAAAATCAGTTCTGCTATGAAACGGAAGCTTTTTACAAATATTCAAGAGTCATCTGATGATGAGGATGAAATACTTCACGACTCTCTTATGGACAATCTTAAAAGTAATTTTTCTAACTGCACTAGAGATAAACAGTTGATGATTTTGACTTGCTTACCAGAGTCATGGAGTGTTAGGAAAATCATGCAAGAGTTCAATGCTCCTAATTATATGGTAAGACAATAAAAAGAAAATTCTGAAGGAGAAAGGAATTTTGGAAAGCCTTAATAGAAAACCAAGTAAGAGTCTCTCTTCTGAAGTAGTTGAAGTAGTACGATCGTTTTACCAAATTGATGAAATTAGTCGGGTTTTACCTATAATGAAAGATTGTGTTTCTGTTAGGACTGAAAACAGAGATAAAGTTAGATTGTCCAAGAGGCTGATTTTATGTAATTTGACAGAAGCTTATTAGTCATCCAAAGATATATTTGCAGACACGAAAGTCAGTTTTTCCAAATTCGCAGAGCTCAGACCAAAAAACTGTGTCCTGGCAGGGTCTAGTGGTACTCATACGGTATGTGTATGCACCACACACCAAAATATAAAACTGATGATGGAAAGTGCAAGAATCGGTTAACTAACAAATGGACAATTATCTTCCGACAAACATTGTTTTGCAAGAGTATTGTGCAACCCTGCTTTCATAGATTGTCATTTGGGGAAGTGTCCCGCCTGTCCTGGGAATGGGGAAGTGTCCCGCCTGTCCTGGGAATGGGGAAGTAAGAAATGTAATGGAACACGGTTTTGAGGAGAAATTGGTTGAAAAACTAACTTTTCGCCAATGGATTACAGTTGATAGATGCAACTTCGAGACATTAGAAAAATCAACTTCAGATTTTATTGATTTGTTTTGCAAAAACCTGTCTGCTTTGGTCAGACATGACTTCATTGCTAAGCAGCAAAGCTCTTTTATGAATAGTACTAAGGAAAACCCCAAGGACTCGGAATTTCTCGTCATTTGTGATTTTACCTAAAATTATAATTTTCTTCTTCAAGATGAAGCCCAGAGCTATCACTGGACCAGTGGGCAAGCCACAATCCACCATTTGTCATCTATTACAAAACAGAAAAGACTGAACATGTAAGTTTTGTAGTAATTTCTGAATGTTAAGAGCACAACACAATTGCACTGTACTGCTTCCAAAAAAACTTATTAACTTCTTGAAAAGTAAGTTTGGTGACAACAGCGTCAAAAAAAAATTTACTATTTCTCTGACGGGTCTGCAGCCCAGTACAAAAATCGGAAAAACTTCACAAACCTATGTTTCCATCAAGATGACTTCAACATTGATGCTAAATGGCATTTTTCAGCAACAGCACACGGGAAGGGGCCATGTGATGGCATTGGTGGAACGGTGAAAAGGTTAGCTGCCCAAGCCAGATTACAACGCCCTAACGAGAATCAAATTCAAACACCATTTCAGTTGTACGAACGGGCAATTCAGAACATTTTTGTGGCAAACTTTACATATGTAAGTCAAGAAGAATACATAGAAACAGACCAATTTTTGGAAAATCGCCTAAGCAAGTCTCTAACAATACAAGGTACCCAGAAACTTCATGCTTTTATTCCTATCCCATTGAGTAATTCAAAAATAAAAGTGAAGGTGTTCTCAGAATCAAATGAGTCAGCTACTGAAAAAGTATCAGCATTACAAGACAGACTGCAAATAACAGAAATTAGTGGTTATATAACCATAATCTATGAAAACAACTGGTGGGTAGCGTATGTTCTACCAACCAGTATGAAGTTAGTCTCTTTTTACATCCAGCTGGTCCATCTACATCCTTTTCCTACCCTAGCCCACAAGATGTATTATGGCTTCCTGTAAGTTACGTCTTGTGTAAAGTAAATCCTATGACTCCGACAGGAAGACTTTACAATCTCTCTGAAACAGAAATACACAAAACTACTGAAGCTTTTAAAGACTATATAAAGGATCTACAGGTGTGATTTCACTTAAAAACAATGATGCAACTTTTTTTTTAATTTTAGGAGATTCTGCTTTAAGTGACAACCTAAGTTTAAGATTAGGAATATAATTTGCATAAATGTAAGCAATTCAATGCCATATGTTATTATTATTTTGATGTGTTTCCTGAGCAGTAATTGAAATTACTTTTTAAAGTCTGTTTATTTTTTATATTGTATTGTGAATTATTACAAATTCTGAATAATGAAATTAATAAAAAATTTAAACCCATGTTGTCTCAGATTTCAAACAAATCAATTAAAAATAAAACATTGCTTAAATAAATGGTTTTGAATAACAAAAATACTATATCTGTTGTTATTAATGAAACTTTTTTAAGATTTAGCCCAAATTTATTTTCAGTTTACATGTTTTTTAATTATTTATTTTTTTCACTAAACTCTTGTGTTAGGCTAAATTTGAATACAGCTTTTTAAGTAAACCCATTATCATCCCAAGTTACAACTCACACAATCAAATACCAAACATATAAAGATTGTTTCAAAAATTATTCGAATTTTTTGGAGCATCGCATTTTGAAAAATTCAAAATTTTAATTTTAAAATTTGATTTTTTTTAATCTTTACCCCTATGGTGTTGTACATTTAATAAAAGAGCATAAAAAATACCACAAAAAGAAACCTTTCCCATCTCTCTATCTTAATTAGGGGAGCTGTAATCACAATTTAAAAACATATCAATCTTCCAATTTTGGGGTGTTTTGGAACATTTTATATAGCTGTATTTTCAAAACCGGTGGATATATGACGATGAAATTTGGTATTTTTCTTAATCTATATAGAGGCCACCTATGTACCAAATTTCATTAAAATCTGAGATGGCGAGGTAAAAAATGTCTTCAAATTGTGTTGAGTTGATACGGAATCACTCTCAAGTACTCCCCATAAGGTAATAAATTGCAACACAACTAAGTGTAAATGGGGTTTCAAAAATATGGGGGAAATCAAAACACTAAAACTAAACACTGAAGCTGTTTTACACTTAACTAGATAATCCTGATATTACACAATATAACCCACTTATGACTGGGTCTACGACATAACATCGCAGGTCAAAACATCGCACGACATATGATCGCCGACATAACATCGCAGGTCAAAACATCGCGGTACCATAACATCGCAGTACTAAAACATCGCAGGTCAAAACATCGTGGCACCATAACATCGCAAGTCAAAACATCGCGGCACCATAACATCGCAGGGCAAAACATCGCAAGTCATAACATCGCAGGGCAAAACATCGCAAGTCATAACATCGCAGGTCATAACATCGCAGGTCATAACATCGCAGTAATCCCTAAATAAATTGCTTTCGATAGCTTTTGATGAATTGCAAAAAAAAAGTATATTTAAAGGGGAGGGGGACTTCATAGAAATTGATGTCCTGATTAAATTTAGGTAGAAATTGGGGTTACCCGTACCGCTTTTCCAACAGTGCCCAGGCCCGGAGTCCAGGCCCACTCAATCAAAATTATCGTAAAATCTACAGTTTTCAATTTAAAACCACCAGATTTGGTATTCTATCTCATGGTGCTTTAACTTAGACGGTAGATGGTTTTTGGAAGTGGTCGGAGCCCGGGGTCGACGGGCCCCCATAGAATATTTTCGACAAATCTACAGTTTTCAATTTAGAACCACCAAATTTGGTATACTTCCTCATGGTGCTCTAACTTAGACAGTAAACGGTTTTTGGAAAGGTAAGAGGCCCGGAGTCAAGGGGCCCCAATACGCAATATTCGTAAAATCTACAGTTTTCAATTTAGAAACACCAAATTTGGTATACTTCCTCATGGTACTCTAACTTAGACCGTAGACGGGTTTTGCTTTGAAAGGTGGGGGGGGGGGGGGGGCTGAGTCAAGGGGCCCAATACGCAATATTCGTAAAATCTACAGTTTTCAATTTAGAATTACCAAATTTAGTATAATATCTCATGGTGCTCTAACTTAGACCATAGACGGTTTTGGAAAGGTAGGGGGCCCGGGGTCAAGGGCCCCCATACGCAATATTCGTAAAATCTACAGTTTTCAATTTAAAACCACCAAATTTGATATACTATCTCAGGGTGCTCTTACTTACACCGTAGACGGTTTTTGGAAGGGGTCGCAGCCCGGGGACGAGGGGCCCCCATCGAAAATTTTCGTAAAATCTAGTTTTCAATTTAGAACCACCAAATTTGGTATACTATCTCATGGTGCTCTAACTTCAACCGTAGAGTGGTTTTGGAACGAGTAGGGGGCCCGGAGTCAAGGGGCCACCATAGAAAATTTTCGTAAAATCTACAGTTTTCAATTTAGAACCACCAAATTTGGTATACTACCTCATGGTGCTCTAACTTAGACCGTAGACGGTTTTTGGAACGAGTCGGGGCCCGGGTTTCAGGGCCCCCCTACAAAGTTTTCGTAAAATCTACAGTTTTCAATTTAGAACCACCAAATTTGGTGTACTACCTCATGGTGCTCTGACTTAGACTGTGACAATGTTTGGCACGGGTGGAGGCCCGGTCCGAATGGGGCCCCTACAAAATTATCGTAAAATATACAGTTTTCAATATACAACCACCATATTTAGTATCCTATCTCATGGTGCTTTAACTTAGACGGTAGACGGTTTTGGGAACGGGTCGGATCCCGGGATTTACGGGTCCCCATAGAAAATTTTCGTAAATTCTACAGTTTTCAATTTAGAACCACCAAATTTGGTATACCACCTCATGGTGCTCTAACTTACACCGTAGACGGTGTTTGGAACGGGTCGGGGTCAAGGGGGCCGTTACAAAAATTTCGTAAAATCTACAGTTTTCAATTTAGAACCACCAAATTTGGGATACTATTTCACGGTACTCTTAGACCGCAGATGGTTTTGGGAACGGGTCGGGGGCCCCGATCAAGGGGCCCCCTTACAAAATTTTCGTTAAAAATTCAATTTTTTACTCTTAAGATCTGCAACACAATTCAGCACTCCAATACCCAACCTGCGGTCTAAGTGTAAGACCGTAGATAACAATAAAGTGCAAAAATATCCGGTTAATGGTGTATTAAAATCAAAAATTAATAAACGTTAGCTTTCACCACCAACGGGTGGCTTATGAGGCAGAAATACAATGTAATGTAAATAGTGAGTTCCAGATATTCAAAATTTAAAACGGTAAGAAAAAGATTATCAATGTCAAGTCGCATGCACGCGACATCACACAGGTGCATTGCATTTCAGTGTCGCGGTTTCTCAGAAGCACACGCCAGATGTACGGCAGTTCTATATAGATGTCTCCTCGGAGATAAGTATTTCCATTCCTCTTCCTTTCTTTTTTTGTTTCATAAAATTAAATTGACTAAATAAAAAAATTAAAGATAAGTTTACTGGAAAATTACAGGAATATCTTTTCCATTCATTAATTTTCACCCGCTGAACTCGGTGATTCCACAGATACTGAGATTTACCCGGGAAATACCACCCTGCTAGTACAAATTACATTAATGATTTCTTTGCATCCAGTTCCATTAGTATGTCCATAAGAGCGTTTGGGGCCGTATGAAAAATACATAGTTGATTTCAACGTGAGCCGCTACGGTGGCGCAGTGGTCTATGCGCTGTCTTCTGATCACGAGTCCGAGAAGGGTCCGGGTTCGAATCCCGGTGAGTCATGGACGTTGCGTTTGACTTCTGGCACTGGCTTTCCCCCTTCCCTGCATGGAACCAGTGACCCAAAATTAGGAACTGCTGACTGCTTACAGCCCACTGAATTGATCACGGTGGTCGTTAAACCTCCCAACTAAAAAAAAGAGATTGCGACGTGTCCATTGCTATCTGTCATGGAGCCGTGTGAAAAGTACGTTTTTGACATCAACGTGTCCTATTACATGTGTGCTGGCCACAAAATTTTAAGGGACCGTACAAAATCGCACGTTTGTTTCACCGTGTCCGCGCTTCGGTATATGGTTGAAGTATACGTATATATAGTTGGGCCATTTCAGCACGTAGTATGGTTTATATAGAAAATAAAGATAATGTTACACTTTTACTCTGCTACAACACATTATTCCCAAAGGCGATTTCTTGAAATTTTTAATCCGTTGTGCTCATATTCACAAAGTTAACATAACATGTCAAGTTATTAATGTTGCACCTTTACTCTGTCACAAAACCTTAATTGCAAGACCTTAGACCTAGTCTTTTTTTAGGAATTTTAGTTCGACGTATTCATAAGGTTTCGATAACATGCTAAGGTTACGGTACTGCGTTTTTACACAGGCACAAAAATTAATAAACAGGCCTTAAGCCTTTTTATCAATTTTCAATGAACCCCAACCGTGCTCATATGCATAAAATTTTCACAGAAAGTCAAGTTTATTGTGTTGCGCTTTTACTCGAGTACAAAACTTTAAATAGCCCCTACTAGGGGCGGATCACCGCACAGGCGCAGGAAACGCACCCTTGGGGCTTCGGAATCGAAGGGGCCTCAAAATACCAAAAATAAAACTTAAATTTTATTTTTTTATTCCCGTTGTTTTGTTAATTGGTAAAAATATAGAAAAGAAATAACGATAATATAGGCACATTATCACGTATTATGTGGCGCTATTTTCATAGAGGGTACCAGTTTCACGCTGCGAAAGGAACCGCGTTCAGCGTCTTGTTATTCCTGGCCGCGGCTGTCGTTTCTAGGACCCGTGTTTTGTAAGTGAAATATCCGTTAGTAGAATCTAAGAACATTCAAAACATCGGGAAGGCCAAAACTCGAATGTTCACTATTCCCAGGAGCAATGTTACAAGGTCACACAGGATGTTCCCGTGTCTAAACAATTGCTTCTTCCCGTTAGTTTTAGCTCTACGGAAAAGGAATGGGGCTTATCAACAACGACACGTCTGCTTTAATCAGTCATTCAGCAAAGCCCTAAATTTGATTCACAGTACAGAGCAAAGCCAGCTGGACCATAAGGGAAACTGGAGCTTTCGCCCCGGGCCCCATGCCTTCAAGGGGCTCCGCAGTTTAGGAAAAAATCCCTTTTGGTAGAATTTTTAACAATTATTTCCTTTCTGTGTAAGTTTCGGGGTGCGAAGCCCTTAAAAAGTTCTTTTTCGTTTACAATCCCTCCATTTTCGAATAGGTTATCGTCCTTCGCCGTACAAATACTTAAATTTGGGGATTTTAAATGATTATTGAAACTACTTTTCTATTTTCCGCATTGATAAATAGCAAATTAAATTTCATCATTTTGTGGCCCTTACTTTTATGTATTTAACAATTTGCGTGCAAACCAGATACTTAAATTTAAAGAAATAAAAAGAACAACATCAAAGTTAATTTCGGGTTACATATAGAAGCCATTTATTCAGTGACTTTAAAAACATTACTGTAAATTTAAAAATAAAATCATATATGAGCGCGTATAAAAGTTTAAAAAGTCGCTAATTTGTCACTTGCTCCACTTTGCATTAAAAATCAATCACTAAAACTTTGTATCAGGGGAAAAACAACTATTTGTACGAATTTATTTTAGAGGAATCCTTATTAATTCCTACACTAAAATATTCGTAATTCAAAAAATTTTGCTATGCAGGTATTTTTTTTTTCATCATTTTGTAAGGAAGTTTTTATAAGAGTCATAATACAATTTCAACCCCATCTCCCCGGAAAGAAAATCGTATATTTCAACACTTTTTACTCTCTCTCTCTCTTTCTCTGTCTTCCTCCCTCTCCTCTCTCTCCCTCCCTCTTCTCTCTCTACCTCCCTCTTCTCCCTCCCTCCCTCCCTCCCTCTTCTCCCTCCCTCCCTCCCTCCCTCTTCTCTCTCCCTCCCTCTTCTCTCTCTCTCTCTCTCTCTCTATCTCTGAACTTTCTTTATGATAGTTTTCTTTATGACATACTGCAGCGGTGAAGCACATGTCAAGACGTAGAAGTTGCAACAATAAATTCTTTCGGTGTAGCTTAATTGGTAAAGCATTCGGCTCTGGAGTAGAGGGATGAGGATTCATTGTTACCATCAAAATTTGTGAATTTCACATCGTGCGTGTTCTTTGAGGACATTTTTCACGTAACGACTTTATTAAAATATGAGATTTATTTCCTAGTGCCAACAATGAATTTTTGGTCCGGGCCCCGCAATAAAATTTCGCCCCAAGCCCTGTAAAAGCTCCCGCCATCCGGCTGTAGTTCAGAGGGAAGAGGTCGTGTGCAGAATATTTTCTTTTAATATCGGATCAAATATTCGATGTATTGCAGCTAGAATCAAATATTGATTATACCTATTACCGGCAAAGTAAGTCTGTTATTCTTAAATAGAATTTTATATGTTTTAACAAACTTGATATAAAATTTCCCTATCAATCACAACCCCACAACGGGCACGGAGAAGTGGCCACCTTAGAACTGGCTACACGGAGAACTGGACACATTGGAATTTCAGTGCCATAAAATTGTTCCTCATAAACAAATTTCGTGTGGCTATATTCCCCACTACTTGAGCAACGATTGTTCATAATAATTTTTTTTTAATATTTCATTTTCAGTAAGAAATTTAGACATTTCCATGATTTTCGGGCAAAAGACAAAGCGGAGAACTGGCCACCAGAAAACTGACCACCGGAGAAATGGCGGCACGAAGAACTGGCCATAAAAAATTTAAAGGGCCGTATAAAAATTGCGTTCTAGACTGCTCCGTGGCTACGTCTCCCGAAATATCTGACACACATAAAATGTCCATAATTTCGTATTTTCTTATTTACGATATTTTTCTAGGTCTATAGGCTACAGCTAAACAAATTCTCTGCTGGTATGTGCAAACTGAGGAAACTCGTCGAAGGGAAGGGGGGTGCCGAAAACCTAAAATAGGAAATTTTGGTGTTGCCCCCCTTCCCCCGACAGGCCTCCTGAGGCAGCAGATGCCTTCATGCCTTCAGATAATTTGTTGATTTGTAGGCTCTAAATGCTGAAAATCTCCCGATCGGACCAGAAATTCTTTATGATGTTTTACACTTTTGGAATATACCCCCCCCCCCGACAGGTTTGCTGAGTAGGCACATGCCCTCAGATAATGTGTCGAGTTGTAGCTTGTAATTACTGAAAATTTCAATTTCCAGATCGGACCCAAAATTTTTTATATTTTACACTTTTGGTATCCCCCCCAACAGTTTTCCTGAGTCAGCACTCAGCACATGCCCTCGGATAATTTGCAGACTTGTGCGTACTTTGTAAACCTTGGAATATTTTGTTGAGTTGTAGATCATAAACATTTTTATAAAGTATTACATTAATTATCGCAATTAAGAAAAGACGAAATTACGGAAACTTCATCTGACTCAGATAACCAACCTCTGGTGGTCGCGGCCACGAAGCGGTCAAAAAACGCAATTTTTATACTGCCCCTTAAATTTTTGTGGCCAGTCCTCCGTTGGGCACTTCTCCGGGTGGCCAGTTCTCCTACACCCCAATCACAACGGGCGTGGTAAACACTTTGTTCCGACATATAAAAGTACTTTACCTGGGTCAATCACATGTTACCAAGAGCTCAGTGGCGCATTTTGGATTTCTTTATGGGGTATCCCAAAATATTGAAGATGCAAATCAAAATACCCCGAAGAAAATGTCTCCCAAACTAATACGAACAAATGAAAATATATTCGACATCATCCTCATCATCATTGTCAACCATTATCAATCCACTGCTGGACGAAGGTCTCCCCAAGTTTCTTCCACAACGGTCTGTCTTGTGCCAGTCTCCTCCATGTTACTCCCGCATACTTTCTAATTTCATCCACCCATCTCCCATGTGGTCTTCTTCTAGGTCTTTTCCTGTCCCTTGGAATCCAATCTAAAATTTCGACTGTCCATCGATGGTCTGTCCTTCTGGCAGTATGTCCAGCCCATTGCCATTTCAGGGATTTAACTCTGATCATGATGTCTTCCACTCTTGTCATTTTTGGGATCCACGAGTTCCTCTTCTTATCTCACCTGGTTACACCAAGCATGCACCTCTCCATGCTACTTTGAGTTGTCTGCAGTCTCAGTATGTCTCTTTTAGTTAAGGTCCACGTCTCTGCATCATACGTAAGCACTGGAAGGATGCATTGATCAAACACTTTTCTTTTAAGACATAATAATGGCATATTACTCTTGAAAATTATGCTGTTTCTTCCAAAAGCTCTCCAGGCAAGTTTTGTACGCCGATTAATTTCTTCATCAATGTGACCCTCACTTGATATCTGCTGTCCAAGATAAACGTACGTTTCTGTGATCTCCAGCTTTTCTCCATCGATCGATAAATCTTCATTTCTCGTAAAAGCATTGACCATCACTTTTGTCTTCTGAAAGTTCATTTTGAATCCCGCTTCTTTACTCTTGTCAGCAAGTTCCTGGATCATACTCTATAGCTCTGATGGGGTAGTTGCAAAAATGACTACGTCATCAGCAAAACGAAGGTGAGTTAGATAATCTCCATTAATCTTTATCCCTTTCTTTTCCCAGTTCAGTGATTGAAAGACATTTTCCAATATGGCATTAAAGAGCTTGGGAGATATGGTGTCACCTTATCTCACTCCCTTTCCAATTTTTATGTGTGTTGTATTTTCAAACAGCCGAATCTTTGCACTTGCATTTTCATAGATGTTATTAATAACATTAATGTATGCATCTTCAATACCGCAGGATTTCAAAGGCATTGCAACTGCTGATGGTTTCACCGAATCAAAGGCCTTTTCATAATCGATAAAAGCCATGCACAATCGAAGTTCACGTTCCCTCACTCTTTCAATTAGTTCTCTCAGTACGTGGATATGATATATTGTGCTGTAGCCACTCCTGAATCCAGCTTGTTCTCTCAGTTGAGCCATGTCCAGTGTTACCTTCAAGCCCAGTGAAAGAACTTTAGTGAAGATTTTATAAACCACTGATAGGAGGATGATAGGTCTGTAGTTCCTGAGATCCTCAATATCACCTTTTTTATGTAGCAGGATCATTGTAGCGTTGTTCCAATCCTCAGGAATCTTACCTTCATTAAGGCATCGAGTGAAAATTTGGGCGAGTGCCGTTTCGATTTCTCCACTTGCTTCTTGTATGATGTCTACAGTAATTCCATCTTCTCCTGGAGTTTTTCCCCGCTTCATGTTCTTGATTGCATGTGCAAATTCTGCTGGGAGGACTGGAAGAACTCTGGTACTGGTACCTTCCATGTTGTCTGGAGTACATGCATCATTCGTTCATATAACTTGGAGCAGAAATGTTTCACTCTTGTGAAAATTTCGCCTCTATTTCTTGTTACAGAACCATCTTCGTTTCTCAGTGCGATAATGTGTTTTCTTCTCTTACTGAGATGTCATTTTGCTATCCTTAGGCTTTGGTTGTTTACAATTGCTTTCCTCACTGGTTCACAGTTGAATTTTCTTACGTCTTCAGTGGTACTTTTTCGTACTGTCTTGCATAGCTCTATATATTCCACTTTGGAAGTCACATTTTCTTTAGTTGTCCGCATCTCTCTTCTTTTTTGCATCAACATTTTGGTTTTTCCTGATAATTTGTTCACATGCAACTTGTTCTTAGACTCAGCTAATTTTGTTGCTGTTTCCATAAGAGCTTTGGTTACTTTTCTGTTAACTTCAGAAACATCCACTTCTTCCGATGTTAGGCCTTCTAAAGCAGAAAATCTGTTCTTCAGTTCCAACTTGAAGGTATTATGGTGTTTTCTAAGGTTGGTTATGTCAGTTTTCTATGACGAATTTTTTGTTGCACATAATAAAATCAATTTCACTTGTCGTCCCATTTGGATGTCTCTATGTCCATTTCCTGTGCGGCTTTTTCTTGAAAAAGGAGTTCAAGATGAAAAACCCTTCTGCCTCTGCAAACTCAACGAGAGTATTTCCACGCTGGTTTCTGTTGCCGTGACCAAATTTACCTACTGAAGTTTCATTCTGTTGCCGTTGACCTATTTTTGCATTGATATATATATATATATATCATCATCATCATCATCATTGTCAACCATTATCAATCCACTGCTGGACGAAGGTCTCCCCAAGTTTCCTCCACAACGGTCTGTCTTGTGCCAGTCTCCTCCATGTCACCCCTGCATACTTTCGAATTTCATCCACCCATCTCCCATGTGGTCTTCTTCTGGGTCTTTTCCTGTCCCTTGGAATCCAATCTAAAATTTCGGCTGTCCATCGATGATCTGTCCTTCTGGCAGTATGTCCAGCCCATTGCCATTTCAGGGATTTAACTCTGATCATGATGTCTTCCACTCTTGTCATTTTTCGGATCCACGAGTTCCTCTTCTTATCTCTCCTGGTTACACGAAGCATGCACCTCTCCATGCTTCTTTGAGTTGTCTGCAGTCTTTGTATATCTCTTTTAGTTAAGGTCCACGTCTCTGCACCATACGTAAGCACTGGAAGGATGCATTGATCAAACACCCGGAAGACAGGACTAGGCTGCCATCTGATGCTGAATTTGGCTACGTATAATGGACGCTCCCTATCTTCTGATTCAAGGCTTCTTGAATTGGAAGAGAGGAACTACAAAGGATCAAGTGGGACATCGTCGGGCTAAGTGAGGTAAGGAGAAAAGGAGAAGATCTAATTGAACTGAAAAGTGGACATCTCTTCTACTATCGTGGGACTGATACTGGCAGAACTAGTGGTGTTGGATTTACAATAAACAAGAAACTGAAGGATAAAGTTGTAGAAGTTGAAAGTTCCTCTGACAGAGCTGCGCGACTTGTTATCCAACTCTCGAGAAGATACCAGGCTCAGATTATTCAAATTTAGGCACCCACCACAAGTCATCCTGAAGAAGAAATTGAAGAATTTTATGAGGAAATTCGTGATCTAAATAATAAAGGTAAGCAGCACTTGAAGATAATTATGGGAGATTTCAATGCAAAATTACGGCAACGGCAACAAAATGAAACTTCAGTAGGTAAATTCGGTCACGGCAACAGAAACCAGCGTGGAAATACTCTCGTAGAGTTTGCAGAGGCAGAAGGGTTTTTCATCTTGAACTCCTTCTTCAAGAAAAACCCACACAGGAAATGGACATGGAGACATCCAAATGGGACGACAAGTGAAATTGATTTTATTATGTGTAACAAAAAATTCGTCATAGAAGACTGCAGTGTGCTAAACAAGTTCAACACAGGTAGCGACCATAGATTAGTGAGATGTAAGATGCACCTCAACACTAAACTCGGGCGTAGCAAGCTCATAAGACAAACAAAATGTATTGACATAACCAACCTTAAAAAACACCATAATACCTTCAAGTTGGAACTGAAGAACAGATTCTCTGCTTTAGAAGGCCTAACATCGGAAGAAGTGGATGTTTCTGAAGTTAACAGAAAAGTAACCAAAACTCTTATGGAAACAGCAACAAAATTAGCTGGGTCTAAGAATAAGTTGCATGTGAACAAATTATCAGGAAAAACCAAAATGTTGATGCACACAGGAAATGGACATGGAGATGCAAAAAAGAAGAGAGATGAGGACAACTAAAGAAGATGTGACTTCTCAAGTGGAATATACAGAGCTATGTAAGACAGTACGAAAAAGTATCACTGAAGACGTAAGGAAATTCAACTGTGAACTAGTAAGGAAAGCAATTGAAAACAACCAAAGCCTAAAGATAGCAAAGGGACATCTCAGTAAGGGAAGAAAACAGATTATGGCACTGAGAAAAGAAGATGGTTCTGTAACAAGAAATAGAGGCAAAATTTTGACAAGAGTGAAAGATTTCTACTCCAAATTATTTGAAAGGGATGATACATGTACTCCAGACATCGTGAAAGGTACCAGTACCAGAGTTCTTCCAGTCCTCCCAGCAGAAGTTGCACATGCAATCAAGAACATGAAGCGGGGAAAAGCTCCAGGAGAAGATGGAATTACTGTAGACATCATACAAGAAGCAAGTGGAGAAATCGAAACAGTACTCGCCCAAATTTTCACTCGATGCCTTAATGAAGGGAAAATTCCTGAGGATTGGAACAACGCTACAATGATCTTGCTACATAAAAAAGGTGACATTGAGGATCTCAGGAACTACAGACCTATCAGCCTCCTATCAGTGGTTTATAAAATCGTCACTAAAGTTCTTTCACACCGCTTGAAGGTGACACTGGACATGGCTCAACCGAGAGAACAAGCTGGATTCAGGAGTGGCTACAGCACAATAGATCATATCCACGTACTGACAGAACTGATTGAAAGAGCGAGGGAATATGAACTTCCATTGTGCATGGCTTTTATCGATTATGAAAAAGCCTTTGTTTCGGTGAAACCATTAGCAGTTACAATGGCTCTGAAATCCTGTGGTATTGAAGATGCGTACATTAATATCATTAATAACATCTATGAAACTGCAAGTGCAAAGATTCGGCTGTTTGAAAATACAACACACATAAAAATTGGAAAGGGAGCGAGACAAGGTGACGCCATATCTCCAAAGCTCTTTAATGCCGCATTGGAAAATGTCTTTCAATCACTGAGCTGGGAAAACAAAGGGATAAAGATTAATGGAGATTATCTAACCCACCTTCGTTTTGCTGATGACATAGTCATTTTTGCAACTACCCCATCAGAGCTGCAGAGTATGATCCAGGAACTTGCTGACAAAAGTAAAGAAGTGGGATTAAAAATGAACTTTCAGAAGACAAAAGTGATGTACAATGCTTTTACAAGAAATGAAGATTTATCGATTGATGGAGAAAAGCTGGAGATAACAGACACGTACGTTTATCTTGGACAGCAGATATCAAGTGAGGGTCACATTGGTGAAGAAATTAATCGGCGTACAAAACTTGCCTGGAGAGTTTTTGGAAGAAACAGCATAATTTTCAAGAGCAATATGCCATTATGTCTTAAAAGAAAAGTGTTTGATCAATGCATCCTGCCAGTGCTTACGTATGGAGCAGAGACGTGGACCTTAACTAAAAGAGACTTACAAAGGCTGCAGACAACTCAATGTAGCATGGAGAGGTGCATGCTTGGTGCAACCAGGAGAGATAAGAAGAGGAACTCGTGGATCCGAAAAATGACAAGAGTGGAAGACATCATGATCAGAGTTAAATCCCTGAAATGGCAATGGGCTGGACATACTGCCAGAAGGACAGACCATCGATGGACAGCCGAAATTTTAGATTAGATTCCAAGGGACAGGAAAAGACCTAGAAGAAGACCACATGTGAGATGGGTGGATGAAATTCGAAAGTATGCGGAAGTGACATGGAGGAGACTGGAACAAGACAGACCGATGTGGAGGAAATGTAGGGAGACCTTCATCCAGCAGTGGATTGATAATGGTTGACAATGATGATGATGATATATATATATACACTGACGGAAAAAAAAATTCCTACACCACGAAAAAATAGTTGTAGAGGAATGAAATGGCGGCAATACATTTGTATAGGTAACATATTTATTCGATTAAGGTTTCAAGATCACAGCTTATTGTAAGCGCGAGAAGAGCCATTTTAAATGTGAAATGCTGGTACATTAATAACCGGTGTAACCGCCCGAATGTTGAATGCAAGCACGCAAACGTTCATGCATTGCGCCGTACAGGTGCTGAATGTCAGTTTGTGGGATGGAGTTCCATGCCTGTTGCACTTGGTCGGTCAATACAGGGACGGTTAATGCTGGTTGGGGGTGACGCTGGAATTGTCATCCATTGACGTCCCATACGTGCTCAATTGGTGAAAGATTTGGTGATCTAGCAGGCCACGGCAACATGTCGACACTCTGTAGAGCATGTTGGGTTACAACAGCGGTATGCAGGCGAGCGTTATCCTGTTGGAAAACACCCCTGGAATGCTGTTCATGAATGGCAGCACAACAGGTTGAATCACCAGACCGACGTGCAACTGTGCCGTCAGGGTGCGTGGGATAACCACGAGAGTGCTCTTGCTGTCATAGAAAATTGCTCCCCAGACCATACCTCCAGGTGTAGGTCCAGTGTGTCTCGGCCGCAGACAGGTTGGTTGCAGGCGCTCACCTGGCTTCCTTCTAACCAACACACGGCCATCACTGGCACCCAGGCAGAACCGGCTTTCATCAGAAAACACAACAGATCTCCACTCCGTCCTCCAATGAGCTCTAGCTTGACACCACTGACGTCGCAAACGGCAGTGGTTTGGAGTAAGTGGAATGCACGCTACAGGGCGTCTGGCTCGGAGCTGTCCTTCAAGTAACTGATTTGTAACAGTTCGTTGTGTCGCTGTGGTGGCAACTGCAGCTCGTATTGCTGCCGCAGACGCAGTACGATGCGCCACGGCCATACGCCGTACACGGCGGTCTTCCCTCTCAGTAGTGCCACGTGGCCGGCCGGAACCCGGTCTTCTTGAGGCAGTACCTTCCCTTGACCACCGCTGCCAACAATCATGCACAGTGGCTACATTCCTGCCAAGTCGTTCTGCAATATTGCGGAAAGAAAATCCGCCTTCTCGTAGCCCTATTACACGACCTCGTTCAAACTCCGTGAGCTGTTGATAATGGCTTCTTCATGTTCTTAAAGGAATTCTTGACTAACATCAACACACTACGTCGAATCTCAACGATAACTAACGCTCACGAACGTTACTGCGCGTATTTACAGCAAACCTGCTTTGCATGTTCCGAGGGGCGCTACTAGCGCCACACGTATGCGCTGAGCGCGAAATTTGCATAGACGTCATCTTACAGATGTACTCTCACCGCCTACCAACTGTCGTTTATCTAACACAACCCCTTCTTGGTGTTGGGATTTTTTTCCGTCAGTGTATATATATATATATGTATATGTATGTATATGTGGGATGTAAGGTCAGGTGATTTGTAACATCATAGCCTGTCCTTGACAAATATCAACCCCGCCTTCTCGTGGTGCATCCTGTTCCCACTAAAGGGGCTCGGACGACCACCAATAGCGGTATAACTAACCATCGGGATTAGAGGAAATGCTATTCCACACTCACCAACCCGCATGACCAGCGTGGTGAGTTATGGCCAAACCCCTCCAAAATGACTCCACAACTTAAATCTTGGCCCTCAGTCTCCGGGAGCTGGAAGTACCCGGCCAAGGCCTCGGCCAGTGCGACATGAAGGCAGAAGGTGCTAAGAATCCTCGGAGGACCGGACTAGGCTGCCATCTGATGCTGACCTTGGATACTTATAATGGACGCTCCCTATCTTCTGATTCAAGGCTTCTTGAATTGGAAGAGGAACTACAAATGATCAAGTGGGACATCTTCGGGCTAAGTGAGGTAAGGAAAAAAGGATCTCATTGAACTGAAAAATGGACATCTCTTCTACTATCGTGGGGCAAATACTGGCAGAATTAGTGGTGATGGATTTACAATAAACAAGAAACTGAAGGATAAAGTGGTAGAAGTTGAAAGTTCCTCTGACAGAGCTGCACGACTCGTTATCCAACTCTCGAGAAGATACAAGGCTCAGATTATTCAAACTTATGCACCCACCACAAGTCATCCTGAAGAAGAAATTGTAGAATTTTATGAGGAAATTCGTCATCTAAATAATAAAGGTAAGCTGCACTTGAAGATAATTATGGGAGATTTCAATGTAAAAATGGAGCAACAGCAACAGAATGAAACTCTCAGTAGGTAAATTCGCTCACGGCAACAGAAACCAGCGTGAAAATATTCTCGTAGAGTTTGCAGAGGCAGAAGGGTTTTTCATCTTGAACTCCTTTTTCAAAAAAAGCCACACAGGAAATGGACATGAAGACATCCAAATGGGACGACAAGTGAAATAGGTTTTATTATGTGTAACAAAAAATTCTTCTTGGAAGACTGCAGTGTGCTAAACAAGTTCAACACAGGTAGTGGCCATAGCTTGGTGAGATGTAAGATGCACCTCAACACTAAACTCGAACGTGTCAAGCTCATAAGACAAACAGAATGTATTGACATAACCAACCTTAAAAACACCATTATACCTTAAAGTTGGAACTGAAGAACAGATTCTCTGATTTAGAAGGCCTAACATCGGAAGAAGTGGATATTTCTGAAGTTAACAGAAAAGTAACCAAAGCTCTTATGGAAACAGCAACAAAATTAGCTGGGTCTAAGAACAAATTGCATGTGAACAAATTATCAGGAAAAACCAAAATGTTGATGCAAAAAAGAAGAGTGATGAGGACAACTAAAGAAGATGTGACTTCCAAAGTGGAATATATAGAGCTATGCAAGACAGTACGATAAAGTATCACTGAAGACGTAAGGAAATTCAACCGTGAATATATTTTTTTTATCTTTTGGGACGGACGGACAGACTTGGGAAGGACGGAACGTAAATTTGTATTGTATATGATAGGTGTCAGGCGTCCCTTAGTCGAAATAAATAATTTCCTTGCAAATCGGTTTTTTATCGGCGGATATTTTTTAATTCTTCTGGACGGACAGACAGAAGGCGGACGGATGGAACGTTATTTTTTGTTATATTTTATTGGTGTGAGCCGTACCTGAGTAGAACGAATTCATTTCCGTGCAAATCGGGTGTTTCTCGGTCGAGATGTGCTTTTATACTTCCGGGCGGACGGACGGAAAGACGGACTTGGGACGAATGGAACTTAATTTTGTATTGTATCCGGTAGGCGTGAAGCGTTGCTGAGTCGAAAGTAATTTCCGTACAAATTGGTTGTTTAACGACGGAGATATTTTTTTTATTCTTCTGGAAGTATGGACAGACGGCGGACGGAAAGAACGTAATTCTGCATCGTATCTCATGGTTATTTCGTTCCTGAATAGAAAGAGACCGTTGGCGGGCAAATCTGTTGTTTCTCGGTCGATTATGTGTTTTTATGCTTCCGGACGGACGGACGAACAGATGGAAAGACAGACTTGGGACGGACGGAGCGTAATTTTGTATTTTATCTGATAGGTGTGAGGCGTCGCTGAGTCGAAAGTAATAATTTCCGTGCAAATCGGTTGTTTATCGGCGGAGATGTTTTTTTTATTATTCTGGAAGGACGGACAGACGGCCGACGGATGGAACGTAATTCTGAATTGAATATCATGGGTAATTCGTTCCTGTGTCGAAAGAGATCATTTGCGTGCAAATCTGTTGTTTTTCGGTCCAGTTATGTGTTTTTAAGCTTCCTGACGGACGGACAGACGGCGGACGGATGGAACGTCATTTTGTTATGTATCTGATAGGTGTAAGGCGTCCCTGTGTCGAAAGAAATAATTTTCGTGCAAATCGGTTGTTTATCGGCGGATAATTTTTTTTATTCTTTTGGACGGACGGACAGACGGCGGCCAGATGGAACGCAATTATGTTTCGTATCGCATGGGCAATTCGTTCCTGAGTAGAAAGAGACCATTTTCCAATATCTCCAAAAACAACCCAAATAAATACTTACTTGCCCATATACCTCAGCTGAAATTCACAGTGCCGCCCCGGTGGCGCAGTGGTCTAAGCGATGGCCTCTGATCATTAGTCCGTAAGGGGCCCGGGTTCAAATCCCGGTGAGGCATGGATGTTGTTTTTGTCTTACGGCACTGGCTCTCTCCCTTCCCTGGAACCAGTGACCCAAAATTAGGGACGGGCGACTGCTTATAGCCCATTGAGTTGCTCACCGTAGTCGTTAAACCTCCAATCAAAAAAAAAAATAAATTCACAGTGAAGATTGCTGTTTTGGGGTCGCGATTTGGCGCCCCCGTGTGACTGAAACGGCGTTTTTGCTCGTACACGGAATCCCGTAGGATCGGCGAAACTGGCATAGCCTTGTATTATACGATTAATCGCCGAACGCCATGGTCTGAGTCACAGGATTCAGGGCGACTGTAGCCAGAGAATATAAACGCTGACATGTAGGTTTGATGTGCTGATTGGCAACGGTTGGCTGGTGTGACGTTGGCTCTCCTGTTTCTAGTCGGTGAACCCCGTAGGATATCGTGCGGTTTGGGTGTGTCGTCGTTGGCGAAAGCGTTCTTGTTTCGTTGTATTTTTGAGACAGCAGCTTGCTGTTTCCTATTTTCTTTTCGTTTCTTTGCCTGCTAAGGTTTTGCGGGCGGTTGGTTCTTCCTATATCCAAGGTAGGATATTTTACTTTGCATGCTCTTGTTTGTTGCGGCCAGTTGATTCGTTGTGTGTCTGGCGGGGATGGGGGACTCTGATTCCTCTACTCCGGCTAAAAGGATGCGTTCTTCAGCGGGTGATGAGCTTCGTCAGCTGGGTGGTTTGCTAGTACCAGTTAATGATTTTGTTTGTTCGGTTCAATGGTCTCCTCAGGAATTGCTGCGTAGGGCATTCCCGAGTGGAGTGACACATAGAGAAGTACTTCTTTCCGCAATTTCTGGGAAGCTACCCAGAGTCCGTACCATGTTTTTGAAGAGGTTCTTCGTGGACAATATTTCAATGCATGACTCGATTTCAGACGTTCAGTTTTTACGTTCGGGTGACTTATTGGTGCGCTCCTCTATTCTCATTTGCTTGCTGGAAATTTGTCAACTTTCTCATTTTCTTCAGGTCCCTGTCAAAACTTAGGCCCTCACTAAGCTTATGACAACGAAGTTTTTAGTTCGAGATGTGGACATTGAACCACTGTAGATGAGATTGCTACGGAATTGTTGGACCGTGGTGTGAACTGTCTTCGTGTTGTTCGGTTCCAACGTTCAGGGAATTCCTCAAGGGTCCCTACTTCTCCGGTCCTAGTGGGGGAACTGGGCTTTACTAACCGTGACACTATCTATCTGTGGTATTCGAGATGTGCGGTCAGACCCTTTTTGGATTTGCCTAGGCAGTGTAAAAATTGTCAGCGTTATGGACATCTGCTGTCAACCTGTCGTAGTGCCGCTCGCTGTCTCGTTGTGGTGAAGGACATGACTCTTCGGTATGCTCGCCATCGAGCTTGCAGTGCGTATTGTGCGAGAGCTCTCATCCTACTTCTGACACGAACTGTCCAATTTACCTCCAAGAAAAGAGGATTCTAGATATTATGGCTACGAAGCATCTGAGCTATCCAGAAGCTTGGGACTCTGTGCGTTAAGTCCACCAGGCCTCATATGCGGCGGCGACACAGGCTCAACCTCCGTGTGCTTGCTCCTCTGCCTTCCCTCATCTTCTGGACATCATATCCAAACTCACCAGTAGATTGGACTCATTGACGAATCTTCTTTCACTTTCTTCTTCCCTACATGCCGGTCCCACCTCAACCGCTGCACAGGTGCCACAGGCGGAAGTTTTGCAGAATCCTCCCACTACAGTTGCAGCAAGCCCAGCTTCTTCGGTGCCTGCTGAGCAACCTCCTGACACTGGCCAAAGCGCCGACGAATTCCTGTTATGCGAAGAATCTGTGGTTCCGTTTGTAGAGTCGGCTGCGGAATCCGTCAAACTTTCTCACTCCAGAACCTTCTTGTGTCCTCCATGCGCCATGCCGTTCTCTTCTCGTCCAACCTTGCTGTCTCACCTGAAAGCTCATCGTGACGACGGTAAGTTTATTTGTAGTCCCTGTTCCAAGCGGTTCAAGACGTCATCCGGCCTAGCGGAGCACTTCCCTCTTCATGAATAGTTGGTCGTTGGTCCAATGGAATGGCAGTCCCTTCGCTCGAAAAGATCTTATTTCATCGACAGTTCTATTTTTGCTACAGCCACGATCTTGACTATCCAAGAATCCTGGCTATCTCCTGGTATCTCTTTTTCCCTCCCAAACCGAACGGTGTATAGAAGTGATGGAGGGGGGGGGGGCTCCTTATTGCAATCAGGTCGGATATCTCTTCCAGATTGGTGGACCTCTTCAGCTCGGATTCGAACGAACAGCTTCTTGCTACGGATATCTTCTCTAGCGAAACCACGCTCAGGATTATTAATTTATACATTCCCTCTCCTCCCCTCTCGGCGCACTTGCTTGGGCGGATCGAACAACTACTCACTGATTTTCAACATTCATCACCCTAGCTGGGGTTCTGCTTATCTGAGCCGGGGTGGTAATGAGTTCGTGGACTGCCTTTGCTCACAGGATCTTTGTCTCCTAAACTCAGGGGCCTCTACCTTTTGCAGGGAGTCAAGTTGCTCGGTCTTGGACCTCACCATGTGCTCTCCTCTGCTGGTTCCTTACTGCTCCTGGTCAGTGGATAGTGATCTCTACGGTAGCACCCATCATCCTGTCATTACAACTTTGGCGGCAGGGATGTTTGGATCCCCTCCTTCACTAGGTCTGCAGCCTGTTGCGTGGTCAGTGGTTTGGCCTTCCATCCAGAAAATTATCCGAGATGAATTTCCTTCCACTCCTGACGGTGCCACTCTGATCCTGGACCGGATTTCTCAGATTCTCCATGCTTCTCGTCGGCCCAGCGGTCAGAGTCGACGTTGGTCTCCCTGGTGGGACTTTGATTGTTCTCAACGGCTTCGCAAGAAACGTCGCTTCCTTCGCTGTGCCAAGTCGTCCGGCTGCCTCTTTGCTTGGACGTTATATCGGCTGGAAGAACAGAATCTTCGCCAGCTCCTCACACTTAAGAGATGTGTCTACTGGAAGGCACAATGCAACGACACCTCGAGGACAGGATTCGTTTTCTCCCTCCTGCGCCGCCTGAAATCTCACGTTGGATCGATCCCGGATCACCTACTTCTTTGGATTGACGACTCCCTTGTTGCTGATCCGGTGGAGCAGGCTTCGGCGTTTGGTGTTCTCTTTTCCACAGACCCCGGCTGTTCGGTGCATTACTTTTCTATTGACGCATCCATCGCTAGGGAAGAGTTATCATGACTCTTCCCTAGCGATGGATGCGTTACTTGAAGCCGGTGAAGTTGCCAGGGCTATTAATGGATCGCCCCGACGCTGTGCACCCGGTCCTGATGGGTGTACTTACGAACTGGTGAGAGTATATGGAGGTGGAATTCGTCGAGGCTGGTTGACCTCCTTAACCCCTTTTGGCCTGCCGGCGTTCCCCTTCATGCTGGAAGGAGTCCTGGGTGATCCCAATAAAGAAACCTAACAAATATGCTCTCGACTTATCATCGTACCGAATGATCACCCTCACATCGGTTTTTTCGAAGATCTTGGAGAAAGTCCTAGTCTCTCCCCTAACAGACTTTATTCTCTCTCATCAACGGATCAGCAAGCTGCAGCTCGCATTTTTGCAAGGACGTTTCACATCGGCGTGCCTTCTGTCGATCCAACGTCATCTTCTGGTGGCTCGAGCTAGACATAATTATGTTTTTCTGGTGTTTTTGGACCTTCAGGCGGCATATGATTCGGTCTATCATCCTGCTCTCCTGGGTAAATTGGCGTCTCTGGGTGTTCGTGGACGTCTTCTCAGTTGGTTGGCTGACTACCTTGCTCTGCGCAGCTTTCGCGTTCGTTGGTGGGGAACGGTGTCATCCTCCTTTCCGCAGTGTCGAGGTGTTTCTCAGGGTAGCTCCATTTCGCCTATCCTTTTTAACTTATACATTGATGATGTGGTTGATTGCTGTCATCCGAAAGCTCATTTGTTCTTATTTGCAGACGACATTTTTCTTGTTTCCTATAGTCCCAACCGGGCGGCGGCCCTTAGCTATATGCAATCCACTTTGGACTCCATTGTTCAGTGGACATCTTCCTGGGATTTACGTCTCTCTCCTTCCAAAAGCTGCGCGGTTGAATTCTCTCGTAAGCGCCGGTCGCCGGCCCCTCCTTTCCGGCTGGGTTCCGACTCAGTGGCCTGGCAGTCCTCCATCAAGATTTTAGGGGTCTGGTTTAACTCCTCCCTGACTTGGTCTTCCCACCTCACGCACGTCAAGAAGTCAGTCTTCCGAGCCTTGTCTGCTGTTAAAGTTGTTTGTCATCACCGGTGGGGTCTTGGCTTCCCCAACGCTCTTGCCTTTGTCGTTGCTGTGATTCGGCCAATTCTGGAATATGCGGCTCCAGTCCTGTTCGCATCCCCTCCTATCTCTACGACGCTCTAGAAGTTCTGCTCAACCATGCACTCCGTGCAGCCATTCACCTCCCTCGCTCGACGCCTGTTGCGGTCTTGCGTGCTGAATGTGGAATCGCTAGCGTTCATTCTCGAATCACCCTCCTGACAGTCCAATTTTTGTACCGCCACCTGTCGATGGGACAGCGTTCGCCTATCGCTAATCTTCTTCTGGAAGAGGACGCCTTGTCATTCTACGCTTGGAGATCCCATGGCTTTCCCCTTGGAATCGTGCTCAGTCGCTTCCGACAGGAGCCGTTTTTCGTCAACAGCGATCTTCTTCAGGCTCTGCAGGCCCCTCCTGTTTCATCTGCTCCCTGCTACTTAATTATCTGCTTGGGTCTCCCTTTTCAGCACCGATATCTGCATCCGATGCTTCTCAGACATCGCTTTGGGGTGTTCTTGGCCCAGTACTCAGCGTCGCACCACATCATTGCAACTGACGCTTCGAAGATTAACTCCTCGGTGGCGAGTGGGCATTTTTTCCACGGAACAATTCCAGACGTTCGTTCTCCTTCTCTACTATTTCCTCAGTGTTCTCGGCTAAAGCGTGGGCCCTAATAACAGCGCTTGAATTTGCTCCCAGCCCGTGCGGTGGCCTCTTGCTGCTTACTGATAATCGTTCTGTACTACAGGCATTGTTGGCCTTAAATCGCAAATCTCAAGACATTATCGTTCTTCTGCATGATTCTCTCCAACGTCTCCGCTCTTTCTACGAGGCCATTGTGCTCGTTTGGTGCCCGGCTCATGTAGGTCTACCAGCGAATGAGGCCGCTGACGCTGCCGCCCGACGAGGCCATGCTGAGGGCCTGGCCCTGTACCCCCTGTTACAGCCTCCGACGCTGCTCGGCACATTGGTAACATGATCATCTTCACTTCTGATTCAGCCTGGCTTTCGTCCGGGTGGGCAGATCGATATCCGTTCATCAGCTTCCGTCACAGATGGCCTAGCGAACATTGTTATCGAAGTTCCTCAGCGGTCATCATTCAGAAATTACGCACGGACATGGCACCTTTAAACAGCTACCTCTTTCTGATTCGGAAACGTCCTTCCCCGATGTGCTTCTGTGGCACCGGGCCTGAGAGTGTTACTCACTTCCTCCTCTCCTGCCCTGCCTACAGCGCATATCGGAGGGTTTGTTTTGGTGTGACAACCCCTCCTTCCACAACTTCCGTTTTCTGCTCAAACGTATTCCTTGTTGGACTTTCGGGACGCTTCCGTGGCAAAAAATAAAGTTCGGGCCTTGGAGAAATGTATAATTCTCTCCAGACGCTTCTCATTTTGAACACTCCAGTTCTAACCTTCCTTCTCCTCAGCGTGTCCCATGTGATGCTGTCGTGATGCTGCCGTGGCTTCACGTGGTGTTCGTGCATCTGAGTGATTCGTGATGCATCGTGATCAGGAGACATTTTCGCTCTTACCGCTTGGCCAACTAGTTCCTGTGAGGCACAAAGCTCAGTCTATAGGCCTCATCGTCTTCAAATAAATAAATAAATAAACGCTTCGCGCTGCAGCAGTGCGGCAATGTTGTAGAGTGTAGAGAGAATAATTATGGAAAGTGCTGTTGCAGAAGCAAACTGGCTACGAGAATTGTGGATCCACGTGGGTACAGATAAGTTCGTGATGCATTGTTGTTTTCGGTGATTGTCTAGTTTTTATTGAAGAGTTAAAAAAAATTGATAATATGGCGATGCTAGCCGAGCCTAAACAGAAACTGAGATGGAGTTTAAACCCACGAGGAAACTTATGGGCAAATGGTTCGTACTTACAGTTGTTTTTGTTATATGCGTTCTGTTTTTGTTATATTCCTATTTTCATTGTAAAATACGCCATACGAACAGGAGCGGATTTACCAGTGCGCTCATTGACACATGCGACGGGCCGAGCCAGAAGGCCCCCCCAATTCTCACACGTACTCAGGGAAGAAAGATTAAAATAAGGAGTATCGGTTTTACTGAAAATTTTGAAGGAATAATGTCAATTGATACGTAGGTTATGGTTTTGATCGCAAACCTTTTACTCCACACAAATCAATAACTATTATGAAACTGAGATGTAAAAATCCACTGATTTCAAGGCGTTAAAAAAGAATGGCGTATGTGGTTTAAGTAGCAATGGAAATTACAGAAGGCTTACACGAAACCCAAAAAGCCGCTCTGGTGGCACAGTGGTCTAAGCGATGACTAAACTGATCATTCGTCCGTAAGGGGTCCGGGTTCGAATCCTGGTGAGGCATGGATGTTGTGCTTGTCTTATGGCACTGGCTCTCTCCCTTCCCTGGAACCAGTGACCCTAAATTAGGGACAGGTAACTGCTTATAGCCCATTGAGTTGCTCACTGTGGTCGTTAAACCTCCAAGAAAAAAGAAAAAAAACCCTGACAAACTTGCTAACTGGGTGAAATCGGGTAGCAGAGAAGCTGGAGGCTCAATGGCTCTGCAGAAGCTCCCGTGATTAAGTACCATTTCTTGCAGTTAATTACAGTATTTTGCAATCGAGAAATGCATTTGACGCCAAAGAAAAATAACAAAAAGTTAACAGTTAAACCATTATCAGCCGCCCCCCGGTGGCGCAGTGGTCTAAGGCGATGGCCTCTGATCATTCGTCCAAAAGGGGTCCGGGTTCGAATCCCGGTGAGGCATGGATGTTGTGTTTGTCTTACGGCACTGGCTCTCTCCCTTCCCTGGAACCAGTGACCCTAAATTAGGGACGGGCAACTGCTTATAGCCCATTGAGTTGCTCATGGTGGTCGTTAAACCTCCAATAAAAACAACAACAACAAAAAAAAAAAAAATCATTAAATGGATATTAACTAAAGACGAATATAGATATTCTGTATTTGTAAACATTTTATAAAACCTAATAAAGGCAGTCAACGGTTGACTTCTCACTAATTTACAAGGCACCTAAGCCACATGCCTTTTCAGAAGATTTTAAATTACAACCTAAATATTTCGCATGTGGGAACATTTTATTACACCTAGTGAAAGGTACTTAACAAATTATTTCTCAGCTCTTAACAAGGCACCTAGGCCGTGAGCTTTTTAAACAGTTTTAAATCTACCACCTTGATATTCATAGCATTTACATAAGTGTTGTGTTGGATTGCTGTGCATTCACTTGGGCATTGAATATTAATTCATAAGCCTAGGGCCTATTGAATTATTGGTGCCAAAGTAAAGGTGCAATACTAGCAACTTGACATGGTTCGTAAACGTTATAAACGTGAGCATAACAAAATGAAAACTGCTAAAAAGGCCTAGCGCCTATGAATTAATATCTAGGTTGTAACTTAAAATAATTTAAAAAGGCCCACAGCCTAAATGCCTTGTAAATAGGTGAGAAGTAATCAGTTGAGTGCCCTTTATTAGGTTTTATAAATTGTTTACGAATACGGAATATCTAGGTTGTAACTTAAAATCTTTCAAAAAGGCCTGTGGCGTGGGTGCCTTGTAAATAGGTGAGGAATAATCTGTTGAGTGCCTTTTATTAGGTTTTATAAAATGTTTGGAAATACAGAAAGTCAAGGTTGTAATTTAAAATCTAAAAAGATCAGCACTTGAAGATCAATTTGTTCAGCCCTGTTAATTAGCTTTTATTACTTGTAAAAAAGTCAACTCAAGATTTAAGGAGTGTTGTGGCGGCAATCGCAGCCACGTTACATAAAATTATTATCATTGATAGCCAAAAGTAAACCTGAAGGGAAATTTTGAATTTAGACTAAAATTTAACTTTGGGAGATGGGTAGATGCATTTTGAAACAACCAAAAATTAAAACTTATAAGAAGAAACTTTGAGATGTCATATTTGTTATAGCACACCTGAGTTTTCACCTGTGTTAGTGTTTCTGTGAATTTTGTTTCAACCGAGGAATAACTACAGTACTGTGTTTTTGGTACATGTGTAACATATGTGTCAACTCAAAGAGACCGTGTTTATGAACTCGTGTTTGTAGGCATAAAAAAAAAAAGAAAATATCAGACCGTAATTATTTTACTTATTAGGACATTATCATTATTTAAACAACAACCAAGGGACTTCCTAGCCAACGTCAGAGCGTTGGGTGATGAGTGCCATTGCTCAGAAATTTAAGAGACAGCAAGAAAACTGAATTGCCAATTCTTATTAAAATTAGGTTTTTGAAAGGCTAATGCCTATATTTATTTGTAAAACAATAACAATATGGTATATCAAAAAAGAATATTAGAAGAACAAACTGTACTGATAGTGTTGCAAGATCACAACCTTTTTCTTATGTCATAACAATTTCTGTTGATACATTTTTGCCTGTTTTTGGTAGAATTGGCTTCACATGCCTCTCCCATTTTCATGGATTTTTTGAGGCCATTACAAAACATCATGAGTGATTTTTAATGAGAATTTTTTTTCTTTTTGAACAATAACACTAGTAACGGTCAGCTACAGCCTTCCCCCTTCAATAGTGCTTCGCTTAGTAAATTTTGCAGCTAATTTATACCTCCCCTTATCCAAAAAAAACCAACCTTTAACCATATTATGAGAAAAAAAAACAACAGTAAAAGACAACTTACATAATTAAGCTCAAGGACCTGTTGTTGGTGGGGTTCACCGTTTCACCTGATTCTCTGGTTTCTTTCTTTTTTTTTTTTTTTTTTTTTTTTACTGTCCCGCCGCACTTAGTTGAATTACTGGACTCCTCTTGATGAGCACATCTTCGGCAGGCCTGTCTGGACCATTTTGTGGGTTATTCGAGCTAATTCCACTCGAAGAACGTAGTTGAAGTGGCTCCTTCAACATCTTCCGTATTCTCGGAATAATACCTTATGTTGTCGACAATTTCTTCTTACTCCTCAATCTTGTGTTTTTTTTTTTTTTTTTTTTGATGATGGCGCAGAGTACGGAGGGAGACTGTTATGAGGCTATTTGATTACTCCTCGTAGAGAAGTGAATAACCTGGTCTCCATTCATTTTTTCACCTCGGCCATATAGGTGGGTCGGCTGCCACTAGTCGCCCAGGGCTTTCCTCACAGCTAGGGATAGCTGTTTTAAAAAAAAAACCGGACTTAGCGCTGTTGTTCTCGGAGAGGCATCATAATGAGTGGTTTTTTTTTTCTATCTGGGGCTGCAGGTCCAAGTCTGTAGCCTATGTTGAAAATTTGAGCTTCCCAGGAAGAGGATAACCCCCTAACCTCACTCTGGGCTTCTCGAAGGCAATCTGCCTCATTTTCTTTACACCCAACAGCCAGCAACCACTTTTTTTAGTCTTCCCTCTAGCAGTTCATTTTTGCGACTCCTCTCTAAAATCAAAATGGACGCGCAGAGTTCTTCTTCCCTTCCATAGGTCAAGCGACCAATTGCATCAGCCCGGGAGGACGCCTGCCATCCCATTGGCTGCTTCCAGCCAAGAACACATGAAATGCACGTGTTCGACACCTGACAGCTGAATGCTTCGCAAGGGTCCACATTTCGAAAACAACCTCATAAATTTTGGCGCGAGGGACTGCTGCTTCCCACATTCAACCGGCCAACCACTTCCCCTTTCGTAGTGCTTTACTCGGGTATCTATTTCAGTGCGCTAAGCCCCTTCTCAGCTAGTGAGATTTGCCAGACCATGGGGAAAAGAATGTTGGTTACTCTTGGTGGTCTTTTCCCAGGAAAGAAAATCTCTGAAAGGGATTGAAAGAATTTTCTGCCTTCCAGCCCTTTTCTGGGAAACTTGGATCATTAACCGCTATCTGTTAAAGGAGGAGGCTGTATCTGGCTTACAAAATGTTTTAACATGTTACCTCATACACTGAACAAAGCAAGAAATACAAAATATATTTTTTTCTTAATTATTTTTTTAATGAGCATACCCCAGGTTTATTCTCATGAATGTTGCGACATCGCACCTTTTGGTACTGCGTCGTATGAATGCTACATTTTGTTCATACACATAGAGAAAAAAAATTATTAACACTGATCTTACTTTAATTCTGCTGAGTGTGTTTTTCCTTTCCTCCTGCTGGGCTGAGTAATCCAAAAACAAAAGGACAGCATTGTGACTGCCAGTCCACACTATATACATTTTTTTCTTTCGTGAAAAAAAAAAAACGAACACCTTTCTTTCAGGCCCCACAGAACAAAGAAGGAAAAAAAAAACAAATGAGAAATAGAATTTCTGTAACTTTTTCTCGACTTTCTCTCTCTGGATCCAAAGATCGAACCCAGGAGGTGAAATCTAAGTTTTCGAAAAGTTTAACAGCAAATCGCTCCAGGGAAGAATCGTCACCCTTTCCTGAACTGATCACTATTACCCCTTTGATTAATTTTTTTCTTTCAAGAAAAACGTGGATAATGTTGATGAAAATCTGAAAACATTGATCAGGTGTCCACAGATTTTCAGCAACATATCAGGAGTCTGAAAGGTTCTACATAAACCATGGGTCATTTTGATTTTACGTGCCCATTCAGATCCCTTGGAAAACTGGTACATTTCGTTTTGTTCAGCTAGGAAAACTCGCACACTTTGACAAGATCTCGGAAGGAAATGCAATTTTTGTACATCCCTTTATACGAGAAGGTGTAGGAGTTTACGAAATATTAAAATCATAACTCAAGATTTAGCTTCTACATAAACTTTTTGCCATTTTGATCTTACATACCCACTGATATCCCAAGAAAACTCGTTTTGTTTTGTTTTGCTAGGAAAACTCGTACACTTTGACAAGATCTCTGAACAAAACGCAATTTGTGTACATCCCCTTACTTGAGAAGGTGTACGAGTTTTCCGCACTTTGCTCAGCAGGACAAAGTGTACGAGTTTTCTGGTGTACCAGTTTTCCTGGATCCGAATTTCAGCTAGCTTCATGAAAAATTCGTAAAATAGATTTTGTAAGTTTTATTCCTAGTCCTGGAGCTAAACAAAGATAGGGTGGGGGGGGGAGACATTTTTGCAGCCAGCTAAAATCACGACATTGTGCTTTTATTATTTGAACTGCCTGAACCTGTCCAAACATGCACAGGTTCAAACGTCTGACCTGGCTCTAAGCTTTCACAATTAGTTGCTGGTATCAAGTGGGACATCGTCGGGCTAAGTGAGGTAAGGAGAAAAGGAGATCTCCTTGAACTGAAAAGTGGACATCTCTTCTACTATCGTGGGACAGATACTGGAAGAACTAGTGGTGCTGGATTTATAATAAACAAGAAACTGAAATATAAAGTTGTAGAAGTTGAAAGTTCCTCTGACAGAGCTGAACGACTAGTTATCCAACTCTCGAGAAGATACCAGGCTCAGATTATTCAAACTTATGCACCCACCACAAGTCATGCTGAAGAAGAAATTGAAGAATTTTATGAGGAAATTCGTGATCTAAATAATAAAGGTAAGCAGCACTTGAAGATAATTATGGGATATTTCAATGCAAAAATAGGGCAACGGCAACAGAATGAAACTTCAGTATGTAAATTCGGTCACAGAAACAGAAACCAACGGGGAAATACTCTCGTTGAGTTTGCAGAGGCAGAAGGGTTTTTCATCTTGAACTCCTTTTTCAAGAAAAAGCCAAACAGGAAATGGACATGAAGACATCCAAATGGGACGACAAGTGAAATAGGTTTTATTATGTGTAACAAAAAATTCTTCTTGGAAGACTGCAGTGTGCTAAACAAGTTCAACACAGGCAGTGACCATAGATTGGTGAGATGTAAGATGCACGTCAACACTAAACTCGGACGTGGCAAGCTTATAAGACAAAATGTATTGACATAACCAACCTTAAAAAACACCATAATGCCTTCAAGTTGGAACTGAAGAACAGATTCTCTGCTTTAGAAGGCCTAACATCGGAAGAAGTGGATGTTTCTGAAGTTAACAGAAAAGTAACCAAAACTCTTATGGAAACAGCAACAAAATTAGCTGGGTCTAAGAATAAGTTGCATGTGAACAAATTATCAGGAAAAACCAAAATGTTGATGCAAAAAAGAAGAGAGATGAGGACAACTAAAGAAGATGCGACTTCTCAAGTGGAATATATAGAGCTATGTAAGACAGTACGAAAAAGTATCACTGAAGACGTAAGGAAATTCAACTGTGAACTAGTAAGGAAAGCAATTGAAAACAACCAAAGCCTAAAGATAGCAAAGGGACATCTCAGTAAGGGAAGAAAACAGATTATGGCACTGAGAAAAGAAGATGGTTCTGTAACAAGAAATAGAGGCGAAAGTTTGACAAGAGTGAAAGATTTCTACTCCAAATTATATGAAAGGGATGATGCATGTACTCCAGACATCATGAAAAGTACCAGAGTTCTTCCAGTCCTCCCAGCAGAAGTTGCACATGCAATCAAGAACATGAAGCGGGGAAAAGCTCCAGCGGAAGATGGAATTACTGTAGACATCATACAAGAAGCAAATGGAGAAATCGAAACGGTAATCGCCCAAATTTTCACTCTATGCCTTAACGAAGGGAAGATTCCTGAGGATTAGAACAACGCTAAAATGATCCTGCTACATAAAAAAGGTGACATTGAATATCTCGGGAACTACAGACCTATCAGCCTGCTATCAGTGGTTTATAAAATCTTCACTAAAGTTCTTTCGCACTGTTTGAAGGTAACACTGGACATGGCTCAACCGAGAGAACAAGCTGGATTCAGGAGTTGCTACAGCACAATAGATCATATCCACGTACTGAGAGAACTAATTGAAAGAGCGAGGGAATATGAACTTCCATTGTGCATGGCTTTTATCGATTATGAAAAAGCCTTTGATTCGGTGAAACCAACAGCAGTTACAATGGCTCTGAAATCCTGCGTTATTGAAGATGCATACATTAATATTATTAATAACATCTATGAAAATGCAAGTGCAAAGATTCGGCTGTTTGAAAATACAACACACATAAAAATTGGAAAGGGAGTGAGACAAGGTGACACCATATCTCCGAGGCTCTTCAATGCCAGATTGGAAAATGTCTTTCAATCACTGAACTGGGAAAACAAAGGGATAAAGATTAATGGAGATTATCTAACCCACCTTTGTTTTGCTGATGACATAGTCATTTTTGCAACTACCCCATCAGAGTGCAGAGTATGTTCCAAGAACTTGCTGACAAGAGTAAAAAAGTGGGATTAAAAATGAACTTTCAGAAGACAAAAGTGATGTTCAAGGCTTTTACACGAAATGAAGATTTATCGATTGATGGAGAAAAGCTGGAGATAACAGACACGTACGTTTATCTTGGACAGCAGATATCAAGTGAGGGTCACATTGATGAAGAAATTAATCGGCGTACAAAACTTGCCTGGAGAGCTTTTGGAAGAAACAGCATATTTTTCAAGAGCAATATGCCATTGTGTCTTAAAATAAAAGTGTTTGATCAATGCATCCTTCCAGTGCTTACGTATGGTGCAGAGACGTGGACCTTAACTAAAAGAGACATGCAAAGGCTGCAGACAACTCATAGAAGCATGGAGAGCTGCATGCTTGGTGTAACCAGGAGGGATAAGAAGAGGAACTCGTGGATCCGAAAAATGACAAGAGTGGAAGACATCATGATCAGAGTTAAATCCCTGAAATGGCAATGGGCTGAACATACTGAGAAGGACAGACCATCGATGGACAGCCAAAATTTTAGATTGAATTCCAAGGGACAGGAAAAGACCCAGAAGAAGACCACATGGGAGATGGGTGGATGAAATTCGAAAGTATGTGCGTGTGACTTGGAGGAGACTGGCATAAAACAGACCGTTGTGGAGGAAAGTTGTGGAGATCTTCGTCGAGCAGTGGATTGATAATGGTTGACAATGATGATGATGATGAAGTTCTTAAAAAACAGTGGTTCAAGGATTTTTGAGAACTTGACTAGAAAGGAGTTTCAGATAAAATCTTTTTGTTTCCTTGTATTCACCAGTGAGGAATATTAAAATGCTTTTTTAATATAACATCAAGAAACATGAGTGAATTAGGTATTGTTGCAATCCTTTTGACAAAACGATCATTTAACAAAAAACAAAAACTTGCAACTTGTGTCTTCATTGATGTGTGACTTGTTACCAAGTATTTCGTTAGGATTAAAAGTCTGTGACAGTTGTAGATAATCATTAGCACTGCAAAAGAGTGAAACATTAAATGCAATTTCAAATCAACCAGAGACTGGAGAAAGTTCTGATGATTTAAACTAAGTTATAGATGTGCATGCTGAAGTTGCAATTGACTCATTAAACAGATCTTTACAATGTATTAATGAATCACCAAAGAGAAAACCCAGAGGAAAAATTTGGAAGAATTGGTAAAGTACAGGGTGATTCATAAAGAAGTATACAGTTTCCAGATGCTGTAAAACAGTAACAGTTGACACGGACCACAACTGCAAACCGTTAAGTAGATGTACTCATAAAGTTTGTGTCCTGCTACTGAGGGAAGTGACATAGGCAATAGCATGTGTGTCACATGACTAGTCAGTCAAAACGGCAGCGTCTCTGCAGTGGAGAAGGCGTTTTGTGTTCTTGAATTGAGCAAAACGGAATCTGCAACTATTGTGCAATGGCATTTTCGATGACGATTCGGAAAAGAACCTCCAACCAGAAAATCTATCTATGATTGGCATAAAAAAATTGAAACTACGGGCTGTTTGTACAAACTTAAAAGTCCTAGACGACCGCATGTATCGGAAGAAGTTGTCGATAGTGTTTGCACCACCATTCAACGAAGCCCGGGAAAATCAATGCGGAGGGTGAGTCGTGAAGTGCAGATTTCACAGCCCACTGCCTGGAGAATTTTGAGAAAGAAGCTGAAAATGATTCCATAAAAGACTATCACTGAAAATGATCACAGCCACTATCACTGCACTTGATTCAGATATCTTACCTCGCGTTTGGGCGGAAATGGATTACCTGCTCGATGTGTGTTGTGTGTGATTAAGGGTGCACACATGGAACATCTGTGACTCTCTAAAAAAAACTTGAAACATTCGTGTACAATTCTGTTGCAGGTAAACATAAAATATCTTACATTGTTCTTGTTTTATAGTGCGTTGAAACTATACTTCTTTATGAATCACCCTGTATTTAAGAGTGATTTTTTGTAAGCGAGTACGCCTTCTATGGGACAGTGATAGTTCATATTTTTGATTTTGCTGAAATTTTACTCCAAATATGCTCCCATGTGTTGCTTACATGTCACAAAACCTTTTTTTGAAAATTTTGCCTAGTTGTGGCTATTTTTATAGGGTGTTTCTCGTTCTGTAATCGAAAAATGGCAAAATGTTACATTTAATTTATGAAAAACTTCAGAGAGGTGCCAAGGTTTTTCTTTCATTATTGGCTTATATGGATGGTACTAGTACTAAGATCTAGATGCAATAATTTCTTGCCAAATTGCTGAAGTTAGCAGGAAATAGACCTGCAGAACTGGGATTTTATGAACAATTTTCAGAAATTTAAAGCTAAAATTCAGCAAACTTCAGACAGGTGCCAAACTTTTTGATGTGAATTTTGTTTAAGCATTGTAACTAGGTTATTATTACACCAAAACAATTATGGCAACTCTAAGAAATTTTCCAGAAATTCACTCAGAAAACCAGTTTTGTGCAAATTTAGCCATTTTAGAAAGCTACATATCTTAAAACTTCAGTCACAATAATATAATATTAGTGTCAGCAGATAGTGTAATTGTCGTATAACATTATCAGTTCTTTCGCACCCATCTCAGTTTTTTTTTAGGAGCTATTTGTTACATCAAAATATTTGAAAATGGCCAATTCTTTGTGTGGCATTTAATAAAATATCTTGAAACTTCAGACTAACACGTTGACTTTATTTTATCAGTTTCATATTCTATTTTCAAAAATAATCGATTATAAAATCTTTGCCATCTGTCTGAATTTTTAAATGCTTTTACACACCTTGGCTTTTCTAAATAAACATAAAATTGTCAAAAATTGTGTTTGTAACAAATACCCTTGGATACAATATCTAAGAAAGTCTGCAACATTCAATGGATAATTAATACAATTTCTAAATAAAATGCAGATATCTGACACTTCTATGCTTTCTAAAAGACCTGTGTTAGAGTTATAGTGAACACTTGCTGTGTAATTACTAAATAAGTTAACAAATACTTCAGTGACTATAGCATAGGTTATACTAGAAATGTTATTATCATACACAAACAGACATACATTCAAATGATACTTTATAGGTTAAAGTTTTGTAATATTTACAAGTCACATTTGCTAACATATATGCTTTGAACTTTCGTTTCTATCGTAACTAGGTAGCTGAAATATATATTATAGCTTAAAAAAAAAGTTGCTACTGTTATGTTGTTCCTGAACTTCTTTTTTGAACTTTTGATAAGAGTCCTTTAAATCCTTCTCATCCTCATTTGATTAACAAAGGGGGCATTCCACTTATTCCAACAGGCCCAAAGAAGATAACACTCTTGTTGGTATGTTCAATATCTGGACACCTAAGCCAATCATATTGATTTACTCCCACTTTAGCAGCCCCGGTGGTGCAGTGGTCTAAGCGATGGCCTCTCATCATTCGTCCGAAAGGTGTCTGGGTTCAAATCCTGGGGAGACATGGGCGTTGTGTTTGTCGTATAGCACTGGCTCTCTCCCTTTTCTGGAACCAGTGACCCTAAATTAGGGACAGGCAACTGCTTATAGCCCATTGAGTTGCTCATGGTGGTCGTTAAATCTCCAATAAAAAACAAAAACAAACTCCCACCTTACAAAGGAAATTGACTTCATGCGTCTTAGTAACAGTGTCTTCCTGGGTCAAAATTTTGCAGTTGTAAGAGGTTTTAGTATAGTATACACCATAGTAAAGATTATAATTAGTGGTCAGTACTCGCCACATGGCGACTGAATAAAATAAAATGTCCAGTAGAAAAAGTTACTTTAGTCACCATGCTCGAAAATTTGCCTGTTCGCACGGACTGGTAGCCAGCCAGGTTTTTTCATTGTTAAAGAATTTATTTGCATTTCTTAAAACACTCTTGTTATAGGAAATGCATTTTTAAATCGTCCAACTCACGCGTGGTAAAAAACATCTCTTTTCTCCGCAAATAAGTGGATATGATCTATTCATAGATTCACTGTTCAAGAACGAGGGCGGCTATTTTTTGTTTTCCCACTTCAGTTGGGGCACAAACTAACCATATTCAGCAGCTCGTTTTTCAAGTTTAGTTTCTCTGAAAATGCTTGCTTTTCCATTGCTATCAACAAACAAAATGGGCAAGTATTTTCCCTTTTGTTTACAAAAAGAATCAAAGGTTGAAAATTGGGACTTCACTTTCTGCCACTGTCTTTCATTCCACGCAAAGTCACGTTTCCTTTGCACGTGTGAATTTCACTTTAAACAAAATAAAATAAAAAAAACTTGCTCTGCCCCTTAATACAGTAAAATATTACTAAGGAATAGATAAACACAAGTTTTTCAGCAAAATTTAATATAAAAAATCAGTACTGTATTGTTCACTCTGCCGTGATAGTAATTTTATGGGTCACAGAAAAGGCCGATTCCATCACGGGTGGAATAAGTACCAATTTTGAAATTTAATTTAGCTTTAAAAAAGTGGAAAAAGGAAAAACACTTTCTGTACTTGATTGTCAGTGGCCCTAAATTAGGGATGGATGACTGCTTATAGCCCATTGAGTTGCTCACAGCAGTCGATAAACCACCAATAAAAAAACAACTGGCTTTTAGAAATAACAAAAACTGCACTTCACTAGAAAAAACTTAAAATATGAAGTTGTTCTTTTTTGCTGTTACTGAAAATATTAAAACGAGAAACATAATCAGAAAAAATATAGCAAATAAGAATGTAACCAGAAAGTTAAAAAAAAAACACATCTTTGGGGGTAAGAAAATTTAGAAAACTATGGAACATTTTCATCCGTGCTAAAACAATTTGCAGGCGATGGACGGCATAAAGACACCCAAATTATATTGAACAAATATCGCGACATTAAAAACATCGAATTAAACAGTCCCGAAAATGTTTGAATGTTAGAATTTTGAAAACATGAAAATAAACTTTGAACAAATGTTGAATAACATTATTTCATAGAGATATTTTTATTTCCGTAGTATGTTCGATGTTTCCCGTATTCCGTAGCGATCAATGACTTCTGTAGTAACTATGGAGAATTCGTCGCATTTAAAAGGTCTGAGGTGGACAAACAGGAAAAAATGACATTATTAAAATTCTACCTAAACTGAACGTTTTCTAAAGAAAACAAAAACTCTGTCAGGGTCATTCCATGTCAGATCACCCAGGGCATGTCACCCACCCATCTCAGATTTTTATGAAAATTGGCAACAAAGTATTGTACTGGTGAGATATGAAACCAGTTAAAATTTTAGGTCAGTTGGTCCAATAGATCTTGAGTAATGCGACTTTAAAAATTGGGTAGCTCTGCCTTTGAAGTTTTTGCGCACTGAGTTTTCACAACTACACTGTAGGACAAAAAATAAAAAAAAATGATAACTTAACTAATTGTCGCAGCCACTTTTTTTCTTAAATGATCTGCATGATCCACATATTTGGGATCAACTTGTTTCTGCACATTTTCAGAATTAAAAGAACACTTTTTAAAAAATTTAATGACAAAAGACATGGAAAAACGAGGCCACATTTTTATTAAGCAAAACAATTTTTTTCAAAATGAGCCCCCATTCAAATTTGCTAAAAATATTTTCATTGTGTATTATAATGTAACATTTCATTAGGAAAAAAAAAGACTTTGGGCAATTTTGGCGAGGAAAAAGAAAAATCCAAAATGGCGTGTTTTATATATGGAACATTCTTACATGATATTACAAATTTTTTTAATTAAGTGGTTGCTTGACCATTTTATACACTTCCCCCCCCTCCATAGAACTCTATCAGTGAGTAGCTCAAAACAATTTTTATTTTATTTTTATGTGCCAACATCAGTTTGCGATTCGTTCAGTTTTGTTTTCTGCGGCAGGCCAAAATAGGGCCTTGCAATGGTTTTGAAAAAAAGGCAATTGTTTTCATCTTGTAGATCGAAAGTTTTGGTTTTCACTACCTTAAAGAGGATATTTTAGGCTTACAAAAAATGTGTAGTAATAGAAAATATTTTTTTTAACCTTGCTTAAAATGGCTTTGAGATCTGCAATACTTGCAAGCATAAATCACCATTTTTGATGGGCTGTTAAGGTGACTGGGAGTTGGAACCCCAAGTTGGGAATTTTTGTGACCTAGTTTTCAAAAGGTGGTAACACTAAATGTTAACTAAGATTAAAAATACAAATAATAAAATGTAACATCAATACTTCTTTACTGTGTTTGTTAGCAAGTTAAGAATACACTTATACATTCACTCAAAGACAGGAAATTGTGGGTAACATTACTAATTAAAGCATTTAATTACGGGATCTGTAGGTTACAGATTTTGGACATTGCTGTTCTGCAGATTACATAATTTTGACATTTTCTAACTTGTAGGTTACTGAGTTTTACACATTGTATGATTGAACACAATTTAATTAATGATTACAGGTCCATTTTTCAATGCCCATGTCAATTTCTTTATTAAAAGAAGTCTCCCCTTGCTGTTATGGGATAAGGAGGAGATGGAGATTTTAACAAAATATCTTCATATTTTAAGACGGCATTGTCTGTTTTTGCAGGATAACGGAATCTGTTGCAATTAACATCTCCCTGTGGTATTAAAAAGTTTAAGGAAAACATCTGTTTACCATCTTCCAAACTTATCTTTTCAATAAGACCTGGCCATAGGTTTTCATTGTAGATCACAAAGCACCAGTCACCAACATGATATTCTGTTTTAGGTTTAGAAGTATTGTCAATGAGAGAAACAACCCTTTTTTCCCCAGCTTCTTTGGTCAAACATTTTCTGTTGCTTTTGCATTTAATGCAAAAACAAGACCTGCTTCTTACTTTAATTACACCAACAAAATTCGTTGTGCGTAATGAATGGATCTTTTGTGTGCCTTTCACAGCTTTTGGTAACGGTTGTCTGATTGTGCCCCGAGCAGCATCAATTTCCGTTTTACTGACTAAAATTACAGCATGCTGTGGTTTAAATTTCTGTTGTATTTTGCATTTTGGTGGTGGCATTGTTTGACACAGATTCACAATGTCTTCTGCCGTTTGCATTAAAGAGCCATGAACAATTTACCTGTCAACCCAAGTTTTTATCACTGCACCTTCCACATCAAAAGGTCCCTTTGCATGGCGAGATCCAAAAAAGTGATGCTTGTAAGTATGTGAAAATGTTTCAGGATATAATGAGTAATCCATAAAAGCTTCACGACTTTTATATTGTCCTGCACAATCGTCAGACCACCCTACGTGGTGTTTAATCACAACATTTCTTGTTTTCATGACATGATTTACTGTTACTCCGTGGAAAACAGCAGCAGCAAAATAGTCGTGAGTAAGGTCAGATGTAATCAAAGTCGCACCTTTTCTAGTAATGTCAGATGTATTGGGATCACAATAGAATTACACAGTTGGATGGAGGGTGATGCTCCTCGTGTCCCAATAAGATGACTGGGGAGTCAGTTGATACTTAATATGAACATTTTCTGAGAAATCTTCTACAGTAACCAGCCAACCATCTAAATTTTCTATTAAAGTATTAAATTGTTTTAGTTGCCACATGGCATTAAATAAATGCATGCCAAAAGGTTGTAGCTCCTCACGTAATTCATTTAACATCGTGGCGATTTCCCCTGATTTTGGTACACAATCTTTAACTTTCTTTACTTCTTGCTCAGGACCATTATCCAATGCCTTGAGCACTATGTGTTCGGTTTTCATATCTCACCCACTTCACTTCAAAATTTCTGCAACATTGTTCAATTTTTTTAAACAGTTCATTGTCAATTTTATTCTTGCATTTGTTGCACTGTCTTTCAGCATAAAGCAATGTTTTTTGGTAGGCACATGCTAAGCTCATTTAATTCATATACTCAACTTGGAACTCTGGGAAAATCTTTTTTTTTTTTGCTTGATGGAAAACGACGTAGAACATCTAACTTTTGTAAAATATGAGCGAAGTACTCATACATGCATTTAATCAAATCCTTTGAACCTGTAATTTTTACATTATGGGGTCTCATCTTTGAAAAACTGGCATAACTAACTAAATAATTGGGAAACTCTGCATTGTACCTCATCCATGCCTTTAAAACTGTAGTCTCCATCAAGTAGAGAACCTTGTATTTTTTACGGACTTTTTACAAGGCACAGGTCAACTAATGTCTCCTCTTTTATAAAAATCTTCAATCTTTACACGTGGTATCTTAAATAGCTTATGTTTATGAAGTATTCCACTTTTGGTTTTCTTTGCTCTCTTCTTCACAATGTTTAGTGTGGTCTGGTTTGTAATGCTTTTCAGCATTTTCAATAAATGAATATCTCTCACTTCTTTTTCTTTTCAATTTATCTGCATGATCGTTAATTTGCTTTTCGATTTCCATTGAGTTTTGAATTTTCTTAGGCCTGCATATTCGTAGTCCCTTAAGGGCACATTTTTTCTTTGTGGAGCATTTGCTGATAAAGTTCTTTACAACATATGCATATTTGCATGGAGATTTGGGCAAACGCTTCCGTAATCTTGAAGTTAGAACACGTGCTGATGGGGATGGGACGTTGGGTATATAATGTCAGAATGCTTAGCTTCAGTTCTTGTTGAAGGTGATGACATTTTATTTTCCTGAAGCAGTTTCTTTTTGGCAATACGATTGTGTCTATATTCTTTCTCCCTTTGATGAACAAGTGTCTTCTTTTGGTAGCACATTTTGGCCCTGGATTCAGCTTTCCGTACACGATAATATTCTTTTCGCTCTTCTTCAGACATATCGTTGATCTTTTTTTTAAATTGTATTCTACCTTTATTCTGCTTTTCGGCCCTTCTTCTTTCATGCAGCTTTTGCACACGTTGACGAGTTTTTTTATCCTTGAGCATCTTTTTTCTTCTGATAGTTGACTTTTCATTCTTTTATTTCTGGCTGTTTCTTTTGCCAAATGGCACTTGTACTTCTCTGGGTCAGTGACTTTCATTTTTTGCAAGTATTTTCCACTCCTGGACTGTGCTGGTTGCACTGTCTTGTGTCTTGGAGGCATAATCTGCAGGGAGAGAGAGAGAGAGAGAGAGAGAGAGAGAGAAGCAAACATGAATATTTGTTAGTTTAATTGTCCATATATATATATATAAACTAGAATATGTACTATTTTATACTTACGTTTAAAAAATGATGTACTGATATAGCATAATGTGACATCAGCCCTATTATTATTTGATGTTTGTTTTAAAACTAGAGCAGATTTTATTTCATTTTGAATGTTTTTCAGATTTTTTAATTGTTTTATTTAATTTTGCAAAATTTTTAGAGTTAGGATTATTTCTCGTGAAACTTCACCGTTTTTCGCGTTTTTTTAAATATCATCATCAACCATTATCAATTCACTGCTGGACGAAGGTCTCCCCAACTTTCCTCCAAAACGGTCTGTTTTGTGCCAGTCTCCTCCACGTCACTCCCGCATGCTTTCGAATTTCATCCACCCATCTCCCATGTGGTCTTCTTCTGGGTCTTTTTCTGTTCCTTGGAATCCAATCTAAAATTTCGGCTGTCCATCGATGGTCTGTCTTTCTGGCAGTATGTCCAGCCCATTGCCATTTCAGGGATTTAACTCTGATCATGATGTCTTCCACTCTTGTCATTTTTCGGATCCACGAGTTCCTCTTCTTATCCCTCCTGGTTACACCAAGCATGCAGCTCTCCATGCTTCTATGAGTTGTCTGCAGCCTTTGCATGTCTCTTTTAGTTAAGGTCCACGTCTCTGCACCATACGTAAGCACTGGAAGGATGCATTGATCAAACACTTTTATTTTAAGACACAATGGCATATTGCTCTTGAAAATTATGCTGTTTCTTCCAAAAGCTCTCCAGGCTAGTTTTGTACGCCGATTAATTTCTTCATCAATGTGACCCTCACTTGATATCTGCTGTCCAAGATAAACGTATGTGTCTGTTATCTCCAGCTTTTCTCCATCAATTGATAAATCTTCATTTCGTGTAAAAGCATTGAACATCACTTTTGTCTTCTGAAAGTTCATTTTTAATCCCACTTCTTTACTCTTCTCAGCAAGTTCTTGGATCATACTCTGCAGCTCTGATGGGATAGTTGCAAAAATGGCTGTCATCAGCAAAACGAAGGTGGGTTAGATAATCTCCATTAATCTTTATCCCTTTATTTTCCCAGTTCAGTGATTGAAAGACATTTTCCAATCTGGCATTGAAGAGCTTCGGAGATATGGTGTCACCTTGTCTCACTCCCTTTCCAATTTTTATGTGTGTTGTATTTTCAAACAGCCGAATCTTTGCACTTGCATTTTCATAGATATTATTAATAATAATAATGTATGCATCTTCAATACCGCAGGATTTCAAAGCCATTGTAACTGCTGATGGTTTCACCGAATCAAAGGCTTTTTCATAATCGATAAAAGCCATGCACAATGGAAGTTCATATTCCCTCGCTCTTTCAATTAGTTCTCTCAGTACGTGGATATGATCTATTGTGCTGTAGCCACTCCTGAATCCAGCTTGTTCTCTCGGTTGAGCCATGTCCAGTGTTACCTTCAAGCGGTGTGAAAGAACTTTAGTGAAGATTTTATAAACCACTGATAGGAGGCTGATAGGTCTGTAGTTCCTGAGATCCTCAGTGTCACCTTTTTTATGTAGCAAGATCATTGTAGCGTTGTTCCAATCCTCAGGAATTTTCCCTTCATTAAGGCATCGAGTGAAAATTTGGGCGAGTACTGTTTCGATTTCTCCACTTGCTTCTTGTATGATGTCTACAGTAATTCCATCTTCTCCTGGTGCTTTTCCCCGCTTTATGTTCTTGATTGCATGTGCTACTTCTGCTGGGAGGACTGGAAGAACTCTGGTACTGGTACCTTTCATGATGTCTGGAGTACATGTATCATCCCTTTCATGTAATTTGGAGTAGAAATCTTTCACTCTTGTCAAACTTTCGCCTCTATTTCTTGTTACAGAACCATTTTCTTTTCTCAGTGAGCCGCGGATGGCTTAGTGGTTAGTGTTTCAGGCTATCGATGCTGGGTCCCCAGGTTCAAGCCTGGGCTGATCTTTCAGAGATGGCGTGATTTACTAACAATCGCTGAATATCCGCCGTGCATCGGACGAGCACGTAAAGTGACGGCCCCCAGGCTGGACCCACTGGTTAAATGGGTATCCTTTCCTATGTCCTCCCTGAAATTCTCTCACCCATCTATGTGCAATATCGTACTGGTACGGTGGCGCCATCTACTGTACTCTAATCTCACTACAAACTGTTCTGTCAAAGTCGCTAGACTTGCTCTCATTCCTTCCGTTTCTGTGTCCTGCCCAAAAGGCGATCTCGCTGTAGGTGGCTGGGACCTAAACTCTACTACCTGTGGACGGAAGTCTCACAAGAAAATGACGCTGACCCCCACTATTTCTTCTTTTCTCAGTGCCATAATCTGTTTTCTTCTGTGATGTCCCTTTGCTATCTTTAGGCTTTGGTTGTTTTCAATTGCTTTCCTCACTAGTTCACAGTTGAATTTCCTTAAGTCTTCAGTGATACTTTTTCGTACTGTCTTGCATAGCTCTATGTATTCCACTTTGGAAGTAACATCTTCTTTAGTTGTCCTCATCTCTCTTCTTTTTTGCATCAATATTTTGGTTTTTCCTGATAATTTGTTCACATGCAACTTGTTCTTAGACCTAGCTAATTTTGTTGCTGTTTCCATAAGAGCTTTGGTTACTTTTCTGTTAACTTCAAAAACATCCACTTCTTCCGATGTTAGGCCTTCTAAAGCAGAAAATCTGTTCTTCAGTTCCAACTTGAAGGTATTATGGTGTTTTTTAAGGTTGGTTATGTCAATACATTTTGTTTGTCTTATAAGCTTGCCACGTTCGAGTTTAGTGTTGAGGTGCATCTTACATCTCGCCAATCTATGGTCACTACCTGTGTTGAACTTGTTTAGCACACTGCAGTCTTCTATGACGAATTTTTTGTTGCACATAATAAAATCAATTTCACTTGTCGTCCCATTTGGATGTCTCCATGTCCATTTCCTGTGTGGCTTTTTCTTGAAAAAGGAGTTCAAGATGAAAAACCCTTCTGCCTCTGTAAACTCAATGAGAGTATTTCCATGCTGGTTTCTGTTGCCGTGACCGAATTTACCTACTGAAGTTTCATTCTGTTGCCGTTGCCTTATTTTTGCATTGAAATCTCCCATAATTATCTTTAAGTGCTGCTTACCTTTATTATTTGGATGACGAATTTCCTCATAAAATTCTTCAATTTCTTCTTCAGGATGACTTGTGGTGGGTGCATAAGTTTGAATAATCTGAGCCTTGTATCTTCTCGAGAGTTGGATAACGAGTCGTGCAGCTCTGTCAGAGGAACTTTCAACTTCTACAACTTTATCCTTCTGTTTCTTGTTTATTATAAATCCAACACCACTAGTTCTGCCAGTATCTGTCCCACGATAGTAGAAGAGATGTCGACTTTTCAGTTCAATGAGATCTCCTTTTCTCCTTACCTCACTTAGCCTGACAATGTCCCACTTGATCCTTTGTAGTTCTTTCAATTCAAGAAGCCTTGAATCAGAAGATAGGGAGCGTCCATTATACGTAGCCAAGGTCAGCATCAGATGGCAGCCTAGTCCGGTCCTCTGGGGATTCTTTGCACCCTCTGCCTTCATGTCGCACTGGCCGCTGCCTTGGCCAGGTACATTCCAGCTGCCAGAGACTGAGGGCCAAGATTTAAGTTGTGGAGTCATTTTGGAGGGGTTTGGCCATAACTCACCACGCTGGCCAAGCGGGTTAGTGAGTGTGGGATAGCAATTCCTGTAATCCCGATTTCCGGTAGAACAACTTCTGCCATTACTCCCCGTTTTCCCAATCAGTGGTATTTGGTTACGTCTAAGGGTTTAGCTTGTTTCATCCACTTTCTCCAACTGACCTCAAGGAAGATGTTACACAGCAGTGGCGTGACAGCTACAGAAGAGCCTTCCACCTACGACAACTCGCTGCAGCCAAATGATTGCTATATTATGGGATGAGCGACGGCAAAACCTACCTACTGAAAGGGTCAACAACTGACTTTATGGAGGCCAGCTAGTCTACAGAACTTCCAGAAAATTAGCTGCAAAATATTCAGATTTCTGCTGTTTACCCTCGGGCTATTTTCAATGGTGGAGCAACTTTGTGTGGGAGGAGGCTATCTTTATCTTTCGTATCGCAAATGGCTTCATGCAGCAACAATCTCCCCTCGACAACTTCACCTATTCTTGGTTAAAATGTCTCAAGATTTGTGTAATTCTTGCTCTGTCTTGATTTTGACTTTCGTCAATTCCATCCACTCTGATGCAATTCTTTTTGCTCAACGCCATGGCCTACAGACGTTTTTCGCTTGCTCCTCCTGCGATTCATGCCTGATCTGACATAACGCCGCCATGAATTTCACTTGTCAACCAATTCTGCCTTCTTGTTGCTTCAACTTATCGCCCACTACAGGAAAGTGGAATTTCTGGATTTTTTTTAGCTTTATTCAATTAATCAATTCAATAGAAATAAGTGGAATTTCTGGATTTTTTTAGCTTCATTCTAATAATCTATTCTGTTGTTTACCCTTATTTCCAACATGGCGCCCAGTCACTACCATTCCGAAACCACGACTGCTAAGCCATTCGCTCCAAAAAAAAAAAAAAAAAAAAAAAAAATTCACTCTCTTGCTCTAAATTGTCCAACTTTTCAACCCCATTTTCCCATTCCCCTTTGCTTTCCGCGGCTCCTCAAAAAACCACTGTGAAAAACTGGGCGGTCTCAGTGCTCGTAGCAAATTACCATTTTGGAGAATCCCTCACACACAGGCTTTAAGCAATGATTACTTATGGGTTAAAGAGCCAGTGTTAGTTGTGCCTCAGCCTACATAAGAAAATATCAGCATACAATAATCTGTAATACATATAATAATTTGTGTTTGTGGTTGCATTTGTAACATTTCTAACTTTTTGCCTTGTATAGTCAGTCCTGTATTTATACAGAATGCCGCCCCCGGTGGCGCAGTGGTCTAAGCGATGGCCTCTGATCTTTCGTCCGAAAGGGGTCCGGGTTCAAATCCCGGTGAGGCATGGATGTTGTGTTTGTCTTATGGCACTGGCTCTCTCCCTTCCCTGGAACCAGTGACCCTAAATTAGGGACGGGCGACTGCTTATAGCCCATTGAGTTGCTCACGGTGGGCGTTAAACCTTCAATCAAAAAAAAAAAAAAAAAATTTATACAGAAACCCATGTATGCTCAGTAAGTGTCTGAATTACACATTACTTTTTATGTGTGACTTGCATTTCAACTTTTTATACAGCGGAAACTTGTATGTTAAATTAAATCAGAATTTTCCTAATTTTTTCACTTAGGAATAAAGTAATCCCGCTGCCAATCAAACATGATATACTATAAAAACAACCATTCACTTACCCGAAAGATCTTGGTCATTTTTTTATCTTGTAACACTTCAAAGCACGTCGATTATATTGTTGGCTTTCTGAGGTTGAACCGACTCTTTGCCTATGACTTTCCTTCTTCCGGGGGATGAAACATCGTACTATCTTTTTTTTTTTTTTTTTTTTTTTTTACTGGACAACACACGCAGGTTTCTTTCGGCCATATGAAACGTAACCATAGCTCGTCATCACGATAAAAACCTCACACATACACACACTATACCACTCATTCATACATTCCGTTAAAAACACTATGTACATATTTACACTATCTACATTCCCAGGCAGTTAAACCATTTGTCAACAGTGATTAAAAAAAGTGCTCAATACGTTTCAAACTCTGTGTTAACCCTATTGCATGTGCCAACCTCATTCAGCCCGTCATACACAACCCTCTAGCGCTTTCAACAGACACTGTCATTCTCAGGATGCAGCTGTGGTAGGCGGGTGAGCCACAGCTGCATCACGAATTCTTAATAAAACTGGCTGAAATTTTTATACACAGGATATGTAGATAATAGAAGTCCACCCTGAAAATTCATGTGAATCGGTAAAATACTTTCTTAATTACCCACAAAATTTTTTATTAAGTACCATATTTTTCAGCATATAATCCGCAGACGGCAAAATTCAGCGTGATAGAAAAAACGTCTGTGTATAATCCGCAGACAAAATTCATAGTAAAAGTTAAAAAAACAACAACAGATATGTAATCCACAACAGAGTTTTACAATATATAGTACAAAAAAGTAATCGCCAATATTTTCACCAACACTTTTTCCCCATCGCCAAAACGATTTCTTTTTCGCAAATTGCAAAGAATGCAATCCATATTTATAAGGCGTACGCGCACAAAATTTTTTTATTTGAATTGAAGGTTTAACGACCACCGTAAGCAACTCAATGAGCTGTAAGCACTCACCCGTCCCTAATTTAGCTCCACTGGTTCCAGGGAAGGAAGAGAGCCAGTGCCATAAGACAAAACACAAAATTTTGTTAGTGACCTGATCGTAGCTCCCGTTACGCAATTTTTGGATGGCTTCAGAAATCCGGAATTTTCATAAATCTGGCACTCATCCAGTCCCGTCGATGCCGGATTTTCGAGGTTTTACTGTATAAATATACATTCTTTCCATTTAATGAGTTTAAAAAACTTATAAAATCGTGAAATTTTTTGAAAATTTAAAAAAGTTAGTTACGATACCCCACAACTTTCAAACTGTTGTGATATGTATTTTTAATTTCTGTGGCAATTGCGCTGTAACTCTGAGTAATGTTTAAAATTACATCAACAACTGAAACACTGGTTTTCAGATCGTAAATAATTTGTAATGGTGTCGAAGTTCCTCCAGTCTTGGAGCTGAAAGGGAAATAAACAAGTGGGGTTGGAAATTCGGGAAGAGAGTGTGTCTGTGTGGGGTGACATCACGGGTCAGAGCGGCACGTCTCAATGTTTTATGGAATGGAAACCGCACTCCACTATTCAAGGTCAACGCGCTTTGCTGAAGGCAATGATTCCTCCTCTTAACTTTTACAAAGCAGCAATCCCTTCCCAGAGAGGAAATGTCTACACACATACACACACACATTTTTGCCAAAGCCAAGGGGCAAGCAAACACGTGGCGGCATTCTTAAAGCTTCATTTTGAAGTTTACGGGGGGGGCTCTGTATTATCTGCACCGTCGTATAATTGGCAGTGTCTAGAATTTAAACTTTTAGGAACAGATAATCCGCGGATTATGTGCCGGAAAATACGGCACTTTTTATGCACAACAAATTCTTAATAAAAATTTCCATGCCTAGTTTAAAAAGTATTTAACCAATTTAGGAGCAGTTTGGAGGGCCTTTCGTATCAATGATTTATGGTGTTTGTAAAAAAATTCTACCAGTTACGTGGAAAATTCACATAGATATTTTTTTTTTTTTTTTTTTTTTTTTTTGACAGGCTGTTTAGTTAGAATGGCAGGAAATGCCAAACACCCCATCTCCCATGCTGATACTCCCCCTTAACGGCTGCTCTTCTTGTCCCCCTCTCCTCCCCCCACACTCTACCTCTGAAGCTGATTTCCCCCATCCCTTTCTTAAGGCTTGCTCCCCTTCCCCACCCCCAGTAGTGCCATCGAAAGTCACAGTAGCACGCACCTGCATTCCTCACGGGACTTTTACGTACACTCCCCTAGTTCAGCACGTGCTAGCAGCGAGGTTAAACTTATTTCTCCCTACCCCAATATACTTTTAACCACACACCACTGGGAACTTTTTAAAAAAGAAACATAAATACCGCATTTGCAAATTACTACGTACGCATGTTAAAAAAGAAAAATCAAAAATTTATGCAGTCGCGAATTGGCTCCCAGGTTTAAAATACTGGTTGCAAAACATAAAATTGTGGTCGCATTTTGCTCCTGGTGACCGCTAATTTCCCACCCTGGTCATAAGTCATCTCTTGGACCACTGCGGCTTATTTTTATTTAGGTAGGGTAAAATCTTTTACTGCTAATGTTAATCTGCAAAAAAAAAAATCATATTTTTAAAATTTATTATATAGTTAACAGTGCATTTTCTAGGAGAGTTTTGGATGAGTGTCATACCTTTGTGTGGAACATTTCTAGGGTTCAAATTTACAGGTGGTCAAAGAAGTTAAAAATGTAATCTTATTTTTTAAAGTCTCAAGTATTACTTGATTTTTAAAAGTGTTGCTTTTACATTTTATTCACATAGGAAATATTTTAAAGCAATAAAGTATTATAATTCACAGAAAAATAGTTCCCCACACAAATTTAATAACATTACATTAGTGGACTAGCACAACAAATGCTGGAAACATGGGTGTGTATTCAGAACCATATATTGTACTTTTTTATTAGCACCTGAAGGCCCTATATAGTTCAAAGACTACATACTTCAGTGATTGAATTTGATCAAGGTATGGGTAAAACCTTGATCAATTAATTCCTCCGTCCTCGGCAGGCTCCGTGGAAACGCAAATTTTTTACCTCTCTGCAAAATAGCTCTTTGCGTGAAGCTCAAGGTCAAGTTGGAGTTATTCTGATATACCTCATACATATTCTCCCGTTGTTCTTGTACACGTTGTCTGTCAATCATCACGTGCAACTTTTTTTCCATGACTGCTCTTGAGCATTTTTTTCGTATTCCACGATGTCAAAAATTTCTCTGAAGGTTACATCCAAAATCTCATCTTTCCAATTACCGTCGAACTTTCTATACTTTTTATAACATATCAAATCGATTAAATGTAAACATTTCATATTCAAGTTAAAAATCAACGGAGCCTGCCGAGGACGGAGGAATTAATACCAAACTTAGAAGAAATGGCACGCAGTGTACCAGCAGAAGAACGTGAAAATTTTCGAAGTAAACTGTATAGAATTGTTTTGAAAGAATTTAATGAAAAAAGTAAGAAAAAGAAATATCATATAGATAAAATTCAGTATGAGAAAGAACAACTGATTAAATTAAGAGATGACCCAACAATTAAATTCTGTGAAGCTGATAAAACAGGGCAAATTGTAATATTAAACACAACTGAATATGATCTAAAAATGAATAGAGCTATAGAAGAACTAAATTGCAGCATTCTAACAAAAGACCCAACCGAATCTCAAGTAAGGTACTTAGCTAGAATAAGAAATCACAGCACCTTGCCTGATGAAATAAAGAAAGCATACCCACCAATGGGTACTGGAATACCAAAAATGTTTGCAAAAATAAAAACTCATAAGCCTGATACACCTATGAGAGTGATTGTATCAAAAAGGAATTCCCCACTAATAAAACTGGAAAAGAATATCTACAAATTTTTGGCACCTGTGTTCATGAAGACAAGGTTCACTGTGAAGAATACATACGAATTTATTGAGAAAATTAAAGTAATTAAACAAGATTTAAGTGAATATCATATGGCTAGTATGGATGTGAGAGCTCTTTTTCCTAGCACACCAGTACCTCAGGCAATAGAAATAATTATTGAAAAATTATATGTGCTACAGACAATGAATGCAATACAAATAGAGGAGTTAAGAGAAATTTTATTGTACATATATGAAAATAACATTTTTAAGTATAACAACAAGATGTACAAACAAAATCATGGTGGACCTATGGGGTTACCACTGTCAACTTTATTTGCTGAAATTATAATGAGTGACATTGAGGAAAAAATAATAAGTAAACTCGAGGATCCACCACTGATATACTGCAGATATGTTGATGACATTTTTCTGTTATCCAGGCTAAAAAATGATGAACTTGAGGACTTGACAAAAAAGTATAGTGAAATTTATCCATCTATTGAACTGACAGTAGAACAAGAACATGACAATACTTTGGCATTTTTGGACGTTTTGATTGTGTTAAAACAGAGGAGAATATACAATTCAGAGTGCATAGAAAATCTTCATATATCCCAGTACTTATACCATTTCAGTCATCACATCCATTAACACATAAAAGAAATAGTGTTAAAACACTAATTAAAAGAAGTTTAACACATTCATCAGTTGAACAGTATAGAAAGGAAGAAATTGAATATATTGAAAAAATTGCATATGCTTTTGGATACCCTAAACAGGTATTAAAAAAATGGATTTATGAAGTAACTCAAGGTTACAATAAGGTCAAGACTGATAAAAAACTTGTAAAATATGTGGGAGCAATACCATATATAGAAAATGTTTCAGCAGAAATTAATAAATTTTGTGGCAAGTATGGCATACAGGTAGGAAATCAGGTACTTACTGTAAAAAATTTAGTGATTAAAAATGAAAAAATTAGCCAATTAGATAGAGCAGGAATTTATGAAATCCCAATAAACCAGCAACCACCTGTGTCATATATAGGCAGCACCAAGAATAAATTAAAGTATAGATTGAACCAGCATATTAATAATTGGAATAAAAAAGAGGCTAAGACAGCATTGACCCAATACTGTATGGAAAATCAAAAATGTCCAAGGTTTGAAGATAGTAAAATTATTAAGAGCTGTAAAAACGAAAAGCAGTTAAGAATTGCAGAATCAGTGTTAATTGAAAAAAACAGATCAAGATTATGCAACATTAATGAGCCAAGTAACCTAAACGAACAATGGAAAGCCCTAATAAAAATTGAACAGCAGCGTAAAAGAAAGAGGGAAAAAAGAGCAGCAGGGACAATAGATGGCGCCAGAGACACAACGATTCAGAGATAGCGACTGGAGCCCAGGCCTCGATGGCTCTGCTCACTTGAGCTGTGGTGGGCGGGTGAGACACACCTGCCTCCTGAAGATGACAGGGGCCTGTCGAAAGTACTAGAGGATTGGATGTGCGGGGCTGAATGGGTGTGACACTTGCAGTGGGAGTAGCAGAGGTTGTGAAACAGAAGGAGGAGTTTGATAATTAGAGTTGACCAAGGTTTAATCACCTGTGAATGTAAGGTTATGTACATAGTTTTTACTTTAATTGTATGAATGAGTTGTATGTGTGATTTTTATCGAATTGACAAGCATTATAGTAACATCTTATAAGGCAAAGGAAAAAAAAAAAAAAAAAAAGAAACGATGTTTCACACCCGAAAATAAGAAGCGTAAGCAAGAAGTCTGTAAACCTGTGGAAGCCCAGTTACATCACGATGAATGACGTGTTGGAAGTGTGTGGTCATTGGAGGTTACCATGATCTTTATGGTGAGTGAGTGGTTCTTCCTAATGGTTTTTTCATTTATGAATTGCACGTAAACTATGCGCACTTTGCAAGAGGTTAATACCTTAAAAGTGCAAATATAATAATTATAAATTATTCACTGAACAATACTGAATATCACTCATCAACAGACAAGAGCAAACTGGAGTGGGAGAAAGGTGGGGAATTAGTAAATGAAGAACATAACTGCTGATTGGCTGTTCAGTGAGCATTCAATGGACATGTTTGTACTTGCAAAAGCCTGTCATAACCTATTGTTTCAGCATTGTGGCTTGTGCAATTTCATTACAAAATGCTATAAATTTATGAGGAGTATCAGTAGAACAGTGGATGGTTACAAAATAAATAATTTAAAGTAGGTATATATATATAGAGAGAGAGGGTGAGTATGAGGTTGCAAATAATTCCCCTAGAAAAGAAATGAAACCAGCAAGAACATACTGCCATGTTCTGCAAATATTTTTTAGCATATGTTTTTGTGCTGAACTTCAAAATATAATGTAATTGTACTAGTCAAACACCAAGAATCTATGTTTTAACTTTGAAACCTGATTAAACGATGTTTTCAGTGAAATATGGACAATCTATTGCATTTTGTGCTGTGTTACGCAACAGCGCTAAAAGGCTGAAAACGTGCAATCTTTAAAAAAATATATAAAATTAACCAGGCAAGAATACACTATTGTGCAATGAGCAATTTATTAACAACTAAGAGGACATCAATGGACAGATTTAAAAAAAAAAATTTGGTTTTTGAGTTAATGTCATTCAAAAATTGAGCATTTTTGAACTTCCGCATAACTTACCATTAAATTATATGGACTGCATGTATCCCAGGTTTAAAATAAAATTTACTGTAAAACTGCCATTGAGAGATTTCAGATTGCCATCCTTACTTACCTTAAAAATTATTAATTTAGTGGGAAATTTTTTTTCTGAAAATGCAAAAAAACATTTTTTTTGCAATGTTTTTTTTTCCTTATTAATAAAAATTAAGTGAATAGATTAAATAGTTTTGAAGCAGCGCTCGTTTTAAAATACAGCATTTTCCCCATTTTTCAAAGATCGCTAGATTTTAGCCAAACTTCAAAACGCTGTAGCTGGAGAAAAAACATTTTTTTTTAGGAAAATCCTTTTAGGATATTTTATGTCTCCAATAGTTGTAACTACTGTAATTTTTTGGAACAAATCTAAAATGGTCATCTGACACATTTTGGTAATGTCTGCCTGAATTGAGATATGGAATGACTCAGCTGCAGTATGCCCCTCCCTTACCTGCACGCCCCCCTCCCTGCAGCTGCTGGGGTGGTAGTTACGCCACTGGATAAAATTCCATTTGGGAAATACTCAAGCATGGGGTTAGGCTTTTTTTCATAGCCAAGGCCAGATTTATATTTTAGGGAATTTAACATTTTTGTGGCTGTATACTGCACTCATGCCGATTTTCATGCCAGAATTCATTCAAGAAGTGTGGAAACTGACAGTCAGTTGCAGAACCCCCCCCCCCCTTTGCAAATCAATAATTAATAATCTAAAGCATTTTTTATGGGAATTTTACTAGGAAATTTTTTACATTAATAGCAAATTTTCGGAGAAAACTCTTCTTCAGGCTGTCTTGTTGTTATCAATAATTGTTTCTTCAGGTCTGGACTTAACTGGTACTATGGTACTATCTGTGTACATTTTTTTCTTTTTGTCTAAATTCTAAGGGTAATTCTACGAAAGGGTGAAAGTGCAATAACAGACACTTGAAGAATTATAAATATAATTTTAAATACCTTTGTACTGTTTTGCAAAAAACGCGAAAAAAAAAAAGCTTCCACATACTTCCTATTGTTTCTAAGCTGTGGTGAATTTCCGAGATCCAACGCGTGGAACATGCAGTCTCTTAATAACATTGTCGACGCACTGAGGCCCGATAAGAAACCTGTTTAAACATCGTGTCTCTGATGGGACTCTGGATGGGATCGCTCGCGAAGCTAGGATGGCAACGATTCCTTGGCTGGCGCACGAATCTCCGATGTAGCGTCTAGAACGAGACACAGCGAGAAACTACATCGTAGACTCGCATGCGACAAGAAACCTGTTTAAACATCATGTCTGCATCGTGATGGGATTCCGGATGGGATCACTCGCGAATCTTCAATGTCAACGATTGCTTGGCTGGTGCGCGAATCTCAGATGAGCAATCCCCGATGTAGTGTCTGGAACGTGACACCACGAGAAACTACATTGGAGACCCGTGCGTGTGCATGAGGATCAGCTGATGTTTACGGGTCTTGGACTGGGAAAGCTTGTTTGAACAACAGTGCTTGGTGGCGCACGATGGTGATTACATCACGCATTTACACCACAGTGGCGATGAATCGTAGTTTCGTCAATCGAAACACCGTAACATCGATGTGAAATTCACACTCAGTTTTTCGCGATGTATGAATACATCGGCAAGTTGGGTGTGTGTGTGTGTGTTAAACAATGTAGTTGCACACTTGAGAAAAAAATCTGCTTGCCGTCGTTGGCTACTATACTAAAAAATTTACTAGCCACTACAAAATATCTGGTCGCGGCTGGCGGCCAACATTCACAAGGGCTGACTAGCATGTCGATCAGCCCTTGCTTACCTTCGCAGCCTACGTTCACCTCTCACATCAGTGACATATGCTTCGCAGTTTCCACATTGCTATTCTCAATGGTGCCATTTCTCCAATCACAATACACTTTAACCACAGCAGCATGCGAACAGGTCACAAACCAGTTTTACAAGTGGGCTGTTTCAGCAATACTGCCACCCTTGATTCGAAAGCCGATAATAGTCCCTTTCTGCAAATCTGATAAATCGCTCCTTTTATCCATTACAGCAACGAGTGATATGTTTTCAGAATGCCTACAGCACACCTGATATACCTTCCAAGCCAGCTCACGACACATGCCTTCTTTCATTGGCCACATGCTGTTGATATCAAAAGTAGGTGGTTAGAATAATGTGACTAGACTGTGTTATATATAAGCAGTGGGTTTGTGTTGATAGGTCCAACTTGGAAACAGTAACTCTTGTAGACAAGTTTTTAGACATTTTCTGCAGCAAATTAGTGTTGTTAAAGGTACATTCCTTTATTGCAAAACAACAGGCTTTATTCTGAACTCAGGTTAAAGATAATTTACAATCGGGAGAATTTGTCAAAATCTGTGACTTTGATTATTCATTTATATTACAGAAAGAAGCTTATTAAACATTTTAGTTTTGTAGTGATTTCAGAATGTCTATAGCATGATACTGCAGCTGTACATATTTTTCAAAGGAGACCGCAATGTGGTATGCTACCAAATTCAAGAAAATTAAAAAAAAAAAAAAAAGTTCTACTTTTCTGATGGAACAGTATCTCAATGCAAAAATTGAAACAATTTCATTAACCTCTGTCCACACAAAAGGGACTTCCATGTGGATGTAGAATGAATGACACTTTTATGCTACTTCCGTTATGGGAAAAGTGCATGTGATGGTGTTCCTGGTACAATAAAGAGGGTTGCTTCAAGAGCTGGTCTCCAGAGGCCTTATTCTGAACAAATTATAACTCCAAGACAAGTTTTACAAGTGGACAGAATCAAATATCCAAGCAGTGTCATTTTCATACTGTACTGATGAGAATTATGCAAAAGAAGCAGTACTTCTGAAAGACAGATTTTAAAAAGCTCATAGAATTACATGCACATGAAAACATTATGCTTTCATTCCTCTGTCTGGAACTAAAATAGCATTTGAAGTGTACTCTTTTGTGCTCTGAAATTAAAGAAGAATCTGATAAAATCAAAAGAATTGCTTTTTGAACAGATTCAAGAATTTGTCATGTGTGCATGTAATGGCTTCTGGTGGGTTGGTTGTGTTTTATCAACAGATGAAGTAACAGAAAATGTTACACTGCATGCCTTGCATCCACATGGACATTCTCCATCTTTCAAATATCCTGTTTTTCAAGATATATTTCGAGTATCAGCAAAGGACATTTTATGCAAGGTTGATCCCGTCTCTAACTGGAAGAACTTGTAGGCCGTCAAAGCAAGAAAGTAATGAATCCAATAAAAGACTGCATTATCTGCATTTTACTTATTAATTTTTTCTATTTGCAATTTCCTAAAACACTATAGAAAAATTTCCATTTTACTGTTTGATTTCATGTGGGGTGATGGTATTGACGGCATCCCATGCAACTTTTAAACTATGATCCCATTACGATCCCAGAATGAAACTTGGCACACTTGTAGTCAATGACAATAGTTTAAGATAAGTATTTCTTTTGAAATTTTTAAAGGGACCTATTTTGAGTAATTCAAGGTCAAATACTTTCATCATTGACCTTGAAATATATTTTATATAGTTGAGTTATATATCATTTTAAAGCCCCTTTAAAGAGCATTAAAGTGAGCTTACTATGAGCTCTGTACCTCAAACGGAAGTGAAGATATGTTCCAACATACGTTGGCCCATGTGTGAAAATTTGCATGTTTTTCCAAACTTTAGATGCTGCTAATTCCTGAAAAATATAAATGAAGCTTTGAAAAGTGGCATGAATATTTCTTTCATGAAGTACAAAATAAAGTGTGCTAAATTTTATGAAAATCAAAGGAGTTTAGGTTTTTTGCTTGGTTGATTTGATATGAAATGACCCATTTTCTGATGTGATTGATATTACATGTGGAAAAGTAATTGCAGTCAATTTGGCGATGTCTGATTGCTATGTTGATTCTTAGCCTATCGTGGCAAATCTGAAATGTTCTCAGATAAAATGATTTCGAAAAACACCATTTCAAATAAAATGACTTTAAAAAACACCAAAAAAGACGGGCAATTCCAAAGTTAATAAAATAAAGCAGGGGGAGGGTGCATGGGGTAATAGGCAGGCCATTGAAGATGTTCCTGTCCCAGCTAAGTTTAGTGGTTTGAACTTGCTAAAATACCTACGTACTGACCGACAGCACACACGTATATGATAATATAGTTTTAAAAAGTCCTTGGAAAGTGCTTGAATTTATTTTGCTTGGAAGAGTGCAAACCTTGGTATAGGTGCAATTTTGGACTTCCTATTTCAGTCATTGAAAAATGTAACAGCTAATAAGGATGAGTGAAAAGACTTCCTTTCAAATGAGTTACAAAAAGTAAAAAACACAACATATTCATCTTTAGAAGACTAAGTGGTGGTGTATGTGAATTTTATCACTGGATTTGTATTTAATTGGCTAATGAAATTTATTGTGTGTATACATACAAGATTTTATATTGTGCTGAAGTTTTTTATTTTTTTACTTTAATACATCTAAAAATAACAATTAACTCTGTTCATATTTAAAATATTTGCATAACATTAAAAATACTAGGTAAGAATATAATGAGCTCTTTTTTTTAATGATGTGTTCTGACTTAATTATTTCACCTAAAGTGAAGTGACATCCATATAGTCTAATTCTGTTGTAAGAGTTACTGACAATTTAAGTATTAATAGTGGGTTTTTTTATCATCATGATTTAATTTTTTGTTTTGTTAATTAAAAAAAATGACTGGGTGTTATCCTTGTAAACCTGCTTCTGAAGTAACTCCTAAAAGTTCTAGCATTTGCTCCTCGTGGTCTTCACATAGTCTTAGCACCCCTGCTGATGTAATGTGTTATTTCTGTACAATTTCTTGTAAATGCCATTATCTGAAAGTCATGGCCTTCTGTTTGCTGTTCTGTTACATTCATTTCTGAGAGATTTTGCATTGAATGAGTAGCTTACCCCTCTGCATTAATCGCTAACCTGGAGGGAATGGGTATTTCTTGTAGAATTTGTATTTGTTGCATGTGTTAACAAATGCAGAAAAACTAAAAACCTAACACTGTCATGAAAACTCTAGTTCTGAACTTTATGCATGTGGGTTTTTATTTATTTTGACTTGTGATAATTTCCTGTTTTCAATACTATTAATATGTGTATAACATGTCATTTAATCCTAGACTTAACATGTACTTCATTCCTTTGTTAAATGTTTTGATTCAATTTTCAGATGACAATAAATTTGGTCAGAAGATGCTTGAGCGAATGGGCTGGAGTAAAGGCAAAGGCCTGGGAAAGGATGAAAATGGAATAATAGAACATGTAAAAGTTGCACGAAAGAATGATTTAAAAGGTAATTAACTCTGTATGTGTAGGTGAACTGTATTAGGTCAAAATGTTTTAGGGTCATCACATCTCAAATCAGCACACTGTTTCAGACTGACCTTACATTTTTTTTTTTTAAATTTGGGGTGCTTAATGATCCTATGGTGTTGCCAGGGCTGCCTGCCACTTGGTTACTTTTTCAACTACTGTATTAGTTACTTTTTGTTTTTAAAGTCACTCTTTGGTTACTTTTTTAATTCAAAGTTACTTTAAGTTACTTTTTCAGGAATAAACCGCAAGAAACGTCAACTACTACGTAATGCACCTAGAACAATCACCTGTTTACCTAAGGTAATAATTTTTATTCTAATTGAATTAATTATAGGGCTTACTTAAATCTCGCTGATGATGAGAATCAAACAAATATATCTATCCTTAAGGATATACATTTTATTTTATCTGCAGAGTTAAAACTTACCAAGTAACCAGAAAGATGTAAAAGTTAATTACAACAGCCGTTCCATAAAAACTGAAGGTAAAATCATAAAAATGAAGAAATATTGGTACAGCAAAATTTTGTCATCAGGTGATGAGGTACCCATCTGGAACACACACGATGCAGCAGTAATTTATCATGTAGAATGCGGAATGCGGGCGGTTGTAGTGAGTGATAGGTTTGCCTCCTCCGGGCGCTCTGTGGTAACAATGGCACACACAACAGCAACTAGGGCCTCTGTGAATCTTGGAGAGGTGCAAGCTAGTTTTGTGTGACATTGGCGAAAAGACCCCAACTCACTGGGTTTTGTTCCAGAATCCTTAGGTTGAATGACCAACTGGAACCCTCAGCTGTGGGCTAATCCCCCACACTGATGTACTTACCTGATTAAAAAGACAAAAAGAAATATTGAGAATGACTCAAGTGTGGGATATGGTAGACCTGCCACACTTGAGAAGGACGATCCACCACGGAATCGACCTGGACTTTCTATGAAAAAGCGATCTTGGCTGAGTGAATGTAAGATTGGTGTATGGAATACTAGAGGTATAAATGGCAAGATGAGTGAGGTGATTGAGGAGATGAATAAGTATAGACTGGATGTGCTGTGTATAAGTGAAACCAAAAGAAGGAAATTGGGGTAGAAGAAGTGAATGGCACAGTGAGTGTGTGGTCTGGAGTATTGGATAATATGAGAGGACAGGCTGGTGTAGGTGTGATTTTAAGTGAAAAGATGAAGAACAACTTGATTCACTATAGTTGCATAAGTGAGAGAATTCTCTGGATTTGTTTGAAAGTGAAACTTCAGAGAATTGTAATTGTTGTAGTGTATGCTCCTTGTGACTCGGAACCTTCTGATAAGAAAGAAGATTTCTGGAATGAGCTAAAAGCTGTTTTGAGCCAGTTTGGTGCTAAAGAAAAAGTTATAATAGCAGGGGATTTCAATGCTAGAGTAGGTGTGCGGAATGCAATTTCTGACAATGTTCTGGGTAAGTTTAATGATCCTTGTGTGAATGATAATGGTGAAAGATTAATTGAACTCTGCATTGAGAATGATTTGTGTGTATCTAATACATTTTTCAACCACAAGTATATACACACATATACTTGGGAAAATCGTACTCTTGGTCAAAAGAGTGTGATAGATTTTGTTGTCTACGATCAGCGTTTCAAACACTTAGTTGTTGACACCCGTGTGATGAGAGGTGCGGATGTTGGTTCTGATCATTACTTGGTAGTGTCACGAGTGAAACTTAATGTTGGTTGGAGGAAAAGGAATAGGAAGAGACCCAGGATAGAAAGAATAAAGGTTGATAGGCTCCTTGAAGATCATCAGCGGTATTCTGATTTACTCAGAGAATGATTGAAGGATCTGAAATCTTGTGAGAGGGATGTAGAAAAGAAGTGGGAATGTTTGAAGAACTGTGCTGTTACTGCTGCTAAAGAGGTCTGTGGCACCACAATAGTGGGTAACAATAGAGGTGATGCTTGGTGGAATAGTGAGATTGATGAGGCAGTAAAGAAAAAGGAGGAAGCCTATTTAGGGATGTTGCAAGGTAGAGTCTCTGTGGATGAATATCGCTGTAAGAAGCGTGAAGCTGCTAAGCTGGTTCGCCACAGTAAGGCAAAAGATAGAAAAGAGAAAGTGGAAAGGCATGAACTGGCTTTTTGGAAAGATAGGAAGTCCTTCTGGAAGGGCATGAGACTCAGGAAAAATAGGGGAAACAAAGTTGTAAGTTGTGTGAAGAATGAGATTGGGGAAAAGATATGGGAGCCCAATGAGTTAAGTGACAGATGGGGCGAATACTTCTGTGAGTTATTAGATCAGGAGAGCAAAAATGATTCTGAGACAGATGCAGATGATGTCACAATGAGGGATGAAAGCACAGGAGGGATCTCAAGAGAAGTGTGTAAAGCTCTAAAATCTCTTCAGAATGGTAAGGCTCCAGGAGTTGATGGCATAACTGCAGAGATGTTGAAGTACGGTGGTGACTATAATTGACTGGTTAACTGAAATTTGCCAGTTGTGCTGGGAGTTAAGAATGGTCCCTCGGGATTGGAAGGATGCTATCATTGTTCCCTTGTATAAGGGAAAAGGTGATCAGACTGAATGCAAGAACTATCATGGTATTAGCCTACTGAGTGTGTCAGGGAAAGTGTTTGGTAAGATTGTTGTTGAAAAAGTACGGGGTCTTACATCATTGAAAGTGTGGGATGTTCAGAGTGGTTTTATGCCTGGTAAAGGCTGCACTAACCAGATTTTTGCATTACGCATGATGATTGAAAAGTATCTGGCTGTTGGGAAGAAAGTTTTTACTGCCTTCATAGATTTAGAGAAAGCTTACGACCGAGTCAATAGGACACTTTTTTGGAAGGTATTGAATGAATATGGTGTTACTGGGAATCTACTTAATAGTGTAAAAGCCATGTATGCTGGTAGTAGAGCGTGTGTACGAGTGAATGGTGTTTTATCAAAATGGTTTTCCATTGGTGCAGGAGTTAGACAAGGTTGTGTAATGTCACCATGGCTGTTTAATATATTTATGGACGCATGCATGCATGAGGCCAAAATAGATAATTGTGGTTTATGTCTTGGTTATATCCGTGTGTGCAGATTGCTGTATGCTGATGACACTGTCCTGTTGGCAGAGAGCAAAAGTGAGTTGCATAGTATGTTGACTCTGATGCACGAAGTTTGCATGAAATTCAAACTGAGTATAAATAAGGGAAAAACCAAAGTTATGGTGTTTGAGAGAGGAATGGGTAGCACTGAATGTAATGTAAGTATAAATGGCACTGTGATTGACCAGGTGAGTGAGTTTGTGTATTTAGGAAGCATGTTTGACAGAGAGAACAAGTTGGATGGTGAAATCAGTAGGCGAGTGAATTCTTCTTTGAAAGTCATAGCTGCTCTGGGAGGTTTTCACAGGAATGATGGGTTTTCTAGAGAGTCCCGCATGGCTGTGTATGAAACAGTAATTGTTCCTACTCTGATGTATGGCAGTGAAACCTGGGTACTGCAGAAGAAACATAGGAGTCGTTTGTGTGCTGGAGAAATGCGTTACTTACGTGGGGTTTGTGGCAAGACATGATCTGATTGTGCAAGGGATGAAGATGTATTGCAGTTGTGTGATGTAAAGCAAAATGTTGTTAGCAAGGTGGAGACCAATATGCTTCGGTGGTTTGGCCATGTTGAAAGAATGAGTGATGAAATGCTTACTAAGAAAATCTTTTCAGCCCAAGTGGCAGGAAGGAAAGGCAGAGGAAGGCCAAGGCAGACATGGGTGGATTAGATTCAGGAGCGTCTGCATGAGAAAAAGATTATGAGTATGAAGTATAAAAGATCTTGTGTACGGCGTGTAATGGATATCAGTGAAGCACGAGTTGTATGTCAAGATCGCTGTAAATGGCGAAGTTTGATACGACAGCAATAAGTAAAAATATCTGGAAGTTTGTATTTCTTTTTGGAGCTAACCTCTGAATCTCAGAGAACAGCTTAGTGATATGTATGTATGTATGCAATATACGTTATTCTTTCTCAGAGCATTTTCCCTCAGATGATATGCAATGGTCCCATCGTTCAGTCCACTTTTCAAAGCATGTGACGAAGGCATTTTGTGAAAGCTGCTTTAGCGGCCCTTGTACAGCTTGAATAACGTCATCATCTCTGTTAAATGTTGCACCACGAAACTTCTCCTTCATTGTTGGAAACAACCAGAAATCGCACGGGGCGAGGTCAGGACTGTAGGCAGGCTGTGGCGTGATTTCAATACTGCATTTTGTAAGAAACTGTTGAACACAGGCAGCCACATGTGAGCGGGCGTTATCGTGATGTAGGGTCCACTTGCCCACTAGTTCTGGTCACCTAATTGTTATGTGTTGTTGCAGACGTTTCAAGACTGAAATGTAATACTCAGCATTGACAGTAATTTGTGGAGGAACGGAACGGCATGCTGGTAGACTACACCTTTATGATCAAAGAAAATTATCACCTTCCCAGCTTATTTTTTTGGTGAACTTTTTTTTGGAGGAGACGGCAAGCCTATGTGTTTCCAGCCACTAGTTGTGCGCATCACGCACACACACTCGTTTGTGTGTGTGTGTGTGGGCGGGGGGGGGGTCGAAATAGTGGTCCCATATTTCATCGACAGTTATTGCTGTGTTTAGAAAGTTTGGATCCTTTATAATCATTTGTTTCCATTCATGACACACCTGAACTCTGGCTAACAGTTGTTTTGTCATCAGGTGATTAGGTACCCATCTGGAACACACACGATGCAGCAGTAATTTATCATGTAGAATGCGGAATGCTGACTTTTTTGAAATATTAGTTGACGCCACTATGTCTTCACACGTCATTCATCGATCTTCTTACAGGATTATCCAAACAGTGTTAACAATACGCTCCGTAACAACACTTTCAGGTCAACCAGGCCTAGGAGTGAGTTCTGCCGACAAATGCCCTTTTTTGAAATTATGGTGCCATCTAAAAAACGTGGACTCACCCAAACATTTATCTTTGTAAGCTTTTTCATTAAATCAACTGTTTCTGAAGCTGTTTTACCCAAACAATGTAAAATTTTATTGCACATTGCATTTCACTTCTTAACTCTGAACCACCTCCATAGCTGTATGGCGAAATGCAGACATACCTTAAACAACTCCGCAATAACAAAACCAGAATCATCTGCCATGGCTAATAACTGTTGCCATAGATACTTCCACAATTCAGTTAGTCTTATAAGCAAATTGGGTCGTGAATCCAATTTCAGCCTAGGCAAAGGGAAAGGGAAAAAATCCCAAAGTGTGACACATCATCATGTGCAGAATTTCCTCTAACGTGATCTCGCAACATCCATTGAAGCAACGCCCGACCGACCCTCGCTGGCAGTACATATCTCCGTGAGCAGCGAAACTACTGGGGGTTTGAAGACAAGTTTTCCCCCAAAAACCATGTCCTCAAGGCTCCCCCTTTTCGAACCAATGCGCAATCCCACCTTGATCAACCACGCCTGCAAGAGCCTGTCGTACTTCAACCCCAAAATACTCCAGGCGCATCCGGCCCAGAACAAACACAACTACATCCCAGGGAAAAAAAAATATAATCACAAAGCTCATCCAACATATGCATCCCAGGAAAAAACCACAAATCTCTATATATTCCAAGAAATCCAAAATCACAACTCTTGAGTGTTGGAAAATGCCGACCCCTAATTGGACGAAATTTTCCCTAGTAACAGCAGCCCTGCATACCACGGCTCTCTCCCACGCCTGGAGTGACCTCTGACCTTCACTCGGGCAGCATCGTTGCAGCGTCCAGCACTCTCAACGAAAAAAATTGTTACCAGGCACATGGCATCTCTCGGTCAGCCGGGGGCGAGAGGAACTCTTGACCTTCACACGTAGGGACCAAGTAACTTCCTGCATAATGCTGTGACCTTGTTCCAGAAAAAGAACAACGCCAACCCAAGAAAGCATTACTGCAACATTTTCTGAGTGACTCTCTACAGGATCCGTAAAATGGGCGATCTGAAAGATTTCCTTTTCTCACAACTTTATTTTCAGAAACGCTTTTTCTCATTTCGTGATGTTAAAGTAACATTAATTTTGATTCTCTGAGCCGCACACCTACTCGCTTTTTCCTATCACGATAAAAGAACAGATAAATTAATTATTTCTAAAACCCCAAAGTCAGTTAAATCAAATATTATTCTCTTTTTCTTTAACATGAAATTTTGTTTTCCTGGTTGTGATTAAGACAAGCGAATTTTGCGCACGAATTCCCCTGCCTTTCAACCAGGAATTTTCTTCTAACGTATGTCATGGGAGAAAATTTTGCATTAATTAATCCCTGATAAACCAACAGGAAGATTGATCAGGTCTTTCTGAAATTCACCAGAGGTTAAAATTTTCGCCATGACAATACTACTCGTGTCGACAAACCTTTTAGGAACATTTTTTCTTAAAATAATGCATGGTTTCTACGCCAGGGGCGTAGATGTATGTCTTATTTTTGTCATTATCTCTACTTCTAGGAGTCCGATTTGAAAAATTTCTTCTTTGTTGGATAGTATTTCCGATGCAAAATGTTTTTCATATAAATTCAAAATTTTCAAGTAAATCAGACTTTCTGCTAGCGGGCGCAAAAGTAAATTGCATTTTTGTGTTTTTCCGCTTCTAAAACTCCGATTTGAAAAAATTCTTTCTGTATCATATAGAACACCAGATGGAAGATGTTTTCCATATAATTTCTAATACTTGGTAAAAAATGGTTTGGCCACCAGGCAGCATAAGTGGTATTTGCAGCAGAATCTGGGCTCCTGGAAACACGACTAAAAATTTTTTTTTTTTACTTGGACTGATACTGCTCATATGGAAAAACCTGCAAATTCTTTCTTCCTAAAATAATGCATGGTTTTCCCACCAGAGGGCATAAAAGTCACATCTTATTTTTATCAATATCTTTTTTTCTATAGGGCAGTCATTTCAGCACATTTCAGAGTTCAGAGGACGAATAGTGGCTTATCGTGACAGCGAAGACAAATAGACAGAGGACGAATAGTGGGTAGGTAGGTAAATAAATTTTTGTGGCGCAAGGGCCATAGTTGGCCAAAGAGCGCCAAACACAAGACACACAAAAAGAAAACAAAAGTACAGAAAACCGTACACAAAGGTTTAAAACAGACTGATGGTCCAAAAGTGAAAGATGTTCATGAGCAGAGTAAAACTAGATTTGATGAAAAAGATCGACCGCAAAAAAGACAATGAAACAAACAGTATGAAAAACATGGTACAATGGTGAGAAACAAGCCGATTAAGTAAAACTGAGGAATGAGAATGATAAAACACATTACGAAATCGAACACAACTACACATAGGATGAGTCACCAGGAGGGGGCCGAACTGTCACTCTCCTCCCCCACACACTCCAATGCAATGCTGGCCGAGGGCGGGGACGAACTGTCACTATCCTCCCCCTCATGTTCCTCTGCAATGTTGGTTGAGGCTGGGGACGAACTGTCACTCTCCTCCCCCCGATGTTCCTCTATAATGTTGGTTGAGGGTGGGGACCTCGCTGAGTCCGAGACAGTTGCAATGTTGGTCAGGTGGACCGCGACAGTTGGATGGACACTGCACACCTTTGCGGATTGAGGGCCGGGTCTTCCGCACGTGCAGGCTGTCTGCTGGGAACTGGAAGAGTCGGTCGTCTTCAGAAGAGAAGGCGCAGACTCAGCTATTCGAAAAAGCTGGAGCTCGGGGAAATCCACCTGTGTCGCTTGTTCAGCTGTAGATCGCTTGGCAAGTGCGGCGATAGCTACAGGGCGCGGAACAAAGGGCTGCACGGGTTGTGGCAGAGACTGAACTACTGCGGCAAAAGTACGCTGACGGTTGTTGGGAATACCCAACTTGGCCTTGGCAGCAGGGTACGAGAGGCCTTCCAGGGTCTTGAGGCGCTGGATCGCCATCTCGTCCTTCCATTTCATACAGTTGCGGGAGTAAGCTGCATGGGCCTCACCGCAGTTAACACAGCAGGCCGCAGAAGTGCAACCATCCCCGTCATGTTCACTGGAGCCACAATTTGCGCAACGAGCGGAACTCTTACAGAAACGTTGGGAATGCCCGTACCTCTGGCACCTGAAACAGCGCAGAGGACTGGGAATGTACGGGCGAACTCCACAGACCAAGTAGCCAGCCTTGATTTCGGTCGGAACTTTCGGGAGTTAAAAGTCAAGATTACATTTTTAGACTTAATCAAGGAACCATCGCGCCGGAACATCATACGACGTGCAGCAATAACACCTTGATCTGCAAGTTCAGTCACCAATTCGTCTTCACTGCATGGCAAGAGATCAAACTCCGAAATAACACCCCGAGAGGTGTTAAGAAACGGGTGAGGTGTCACTTTTACAGGAATGCCTTGAAGACTAGTGAGGTGCAGAAAAGTGTTACTCTGAGAAACACTGCAAATTTGGACAAGCAGGTCCCCAGAGCGAAGCTTCCTCACAGACTTCAAGGGGCCAACCGCAGCGTCCAAAGCTTTAGAAATGAAAAAGAGAGATCTGGTGGACAGTCTCTCATTCGGATTGATGGATTCTACAAGTAAGTGTGTAGCATGCGTAGTCACAGCAATCGAGGGGAGACGACGCTTCGGAGCGACTGGTACAGCTGCCGAAGAAGAGGTTCCACATTCTTGGTCCAGGTCAAGGTCTAAAGACCGTTTAAGGGTATGAGACTTGGTAGGTTGAGAAGACGAAGGAGAATCGTTGTCAACGATCAGTTTCTCAGGTGACTTAAATCTGGAGTTTTTGTTCTTGTGTTTACCCATGGAAAAAAGGAGGAAGATTCGTCTGCAGACTACTCCACCCACCATCGAGCCCTACAAGGGAGAACTGGAGGTCTGCAAGCCAAGAAAATGACGCTGGACACAGTTCTGGAGCTTATACGTTGCAGATATAGTCCGTTGGCTGTGATCACACGCACTCGGCGGACACTTCGGCCTCCTGGTACCGTCATGCCAATGCCTTTGGCATGATCCCACAGCCCCCGGGCTCACCCTGCCGTGCTATACGACAAAAAAGCGGCTAAAGCCCTGCACACAACTTGGTACAAGACTTCTGACTAGAGGTGGGTTAGTCTCTAGCCTCCCGTTTACAGCGAAGCCGGGGTCGAAGAGGAGTGTTGGTACACAGGAGGCACTTATCCGGTCTCCTGCGACCTCAGCCGCCAGACATCCCATTTCCGCCTCACGGGTCTCCGCACGCGGCAAACATGCAGGTAGGTCTAGCACCCAAACCAGCTAAAAAGGAAAAAAAGAAATCCAAAGAAGACAAATCCTGGCAGGGAACCTAAACGGAATCTCAGCAACCTACGAACTGAGCGGTTAATATAAATCAGTTAGTGGTGGAGGGAAACAAAACCACAAGACCGGGGTGTTAGTACATAACGTGGTAGCGATTAGGTAGAGTATACAACACGGGCAACTAGCCAGTGGAGAAAATAAATAAAAACAAAAAGCGAGACACAAGACCAGCTCGGGATCGTGGGGCCGCGACTTCCCAACAGCTGGATGAACAGCCGTTCCTGCAAACACCAACAGTACCAAAATAAAAAACAAGCGGTGGCATGACATCAGATGTTGACCAGTCACAAGGTCAGCTCGGGCCATGGGGGCGCCGCTCCCCAAATAACTGGAAAACCAGTTATCCCCGTGCGGGGGGACGAATAGTGGCTTATCGCGACAGTGGTTTATCGTACCGAGACATCGGCGTCCATGTAAGACGACATCCATCCAGCCACAGTGAAGCGAGTATGGATTCGGTGGGTGCAGGAGGGAGGGAGGGAGGGAGGGAGGGACGGGCGGGCGGACGGACCGACGTGAGAGATTGCCACAGCCGCGGCACACCACCGAACGAGAGGACGGGCATGTTGTGCGGCGGGCATTGACGGCTCACACTGCCACATCACGAACGTTAGCGCAGGAATTAAGGTGTGCTGCGCAAAACTTGTGTCAGCACGTACCGTTCGACATCGTCTGCAGGAGCGGGGACTCGTCGCACGGCGCCCTTTGCTCCGATTACCATTTACGTTACACCACCGGCGAGTGCGGCGGCAGTGGGCCATTGAACGCCGCACCTGGACTACAGAATGGCATGCCATTGTTTTCTCCGACAAATCCCGCTTCTGCCTGCAACACCACGATGGTCGGATCCGCGTGTGGCGGCACCACGGCGAGAGACTGTATGACGTCTGCATTATGCATCGCCATACCTGTCCGTCGCCTGGCGTTATGGTTTGGGGCGGAATTGGATATGACACCCGCACTCCTCTGGTATGCATCGCCGGTACACTCAACAGCCACCGCTACATCTCTGATGTTTTGGAGCCTGTAGTCCTCCCTTACCTGCAGGACCTGCCAGCGTGCCAAGTTTCAACAGGACAATGCGTGCCTGCACGTGGCACGCATTGTGCAACGATTCTTCATGGCCCACCAGGTGTCACTGCTGCCGTGGCCTGCCTGTTCTCCCGATATGTCGCTGATCTGCAACCGAGTGGCCCGGCCAGCACCACCCGCAGCTATGCCTGATGAACTGTGGCAACGTGTGGAAGCAGCCTGGATCGACGTACCACAAGCCCACATCCAAAGCCTCTTTTGTTTGATGGTGCGGCGTGTAGCGACCGTTATTGCCAGCCATGGGGGCCACACGAACTATTGATGTCTGCATGTTCTGCAAGTCGCCTTTTGCAGCCTGTAAGCTCAATCGTTTCATCTTTGTATCTGTTATGTGTCCAGTAAATCTGGCTATGCTATCTCGTGTTCTTCTAGGTATTGCATTTTGGGTGGCCAGCAGTGTATATTTCTCCTTTTAACTGTTTGATATGAAAATCTCTTCGTCTCTGGTACCTTCCTTGTGTTATGAGAAACTTTTTGTTCGCCATTTGTTAATTTCTGTAACATATTTTTTAGCCACTGGTAGAACTAAGTAGATGTTTCTATTTCTGGATGTTTTATTAATTGTTGCAACCGACTGATTGTTTTCCAAACCGGTTCTATCGATTTTGAATAGCTTTGATAAATTTAATTTGCATCAGAATGCATTAAAAGACATGCTTATTACATCTGAAAATTTGGTGTCATCCTTCTTGTTATTCATTAAGAAGCATAAAAGTAATTTACCCTCTACACATTTGATTTTCAAAGTAAATTGCTAAAATTTATTTGAAAAATAAATGATATTTAAAGAGTGAAATTATTTCAGATACACCCTTTATTTTATATCGCCTTGTTTTGTTATTCATCTTAGATTTATGTTTAAAATAAGTGATCTCTATATTACAAAATATATATATATATATATATATATATTATTTCAGATACACCCTTTATTTTATATCGCCTTGTTTTGTTATTCATCTTAGATTTATATATAACGTCGAAAGAGTGATGACATCGTCCATTTACATTATCTCCACGTATTTGATATATATTAACTATTAATCAAACTACACTGTTTAATACAAATCTGCTGTAATTTTTTAAGCTAATATTACATTAATGATGTATTTAAATTGCAATAAGTTTAATATCCTCACTTACCGCATCTGCGAAGTAATCTGGGACTGATGTGCTGGCGGTTTCTCTATATTTGGTTGTTGGGTTAGCGAAATTGACATGCTTTTTAATGTCAACATTATGAAGTTACAATCATTTTCAACTTTGCTGTCTTATAAAAGTATAATGAGTATAATTGGGAAGCAGATTTCCTTCCCTATATTACATAAAGGTTCTTTATGTACAGGGTGTTTTTAAGTGAAATCCATAATGAGTCAACAGAGTCTACGACAGGAAATTTGAATTTGTAATTGCAGTTAGCAAGAAATGTAGATTTAGAAAAGTATAAAACTCCAGGGTGTCTACCAAATTTGGAAAATGCGATTTCATGACGAATTAACAATTTTCATGACGATTTGTAAAAGTCATGTATGTGTGTGTGTCCAAGTATGCACACATATGTGGGTACGTACATATATTAAAGATGGGAGACACTCTGCTCCCCATTTTCTATGGAAAACGTACACCCCTGCCCTTCTGATAGTAACAAAAATCTGACTCACCAAAATTTGACTGTGCCTGAAATAAGCTGAAATACTCAACATTGTGCTAAACAATTTTATTACACACCTTTCTTCAACATTTACATTTGAAAATGTTAATGACTCTATAAGTAGTATAATTTAAATTGCTAAATTGACCATAAAATTTTGCAAACGACATTTACATATATATTTCTATGCTAAAACATTTTTTGCTGCAACAGTTCTTTGTGGAGGAGAGCACGAGTATCCCCCTTTTTTAAACTCTTGTACATTTATTTCTTATGTGGTTGGTGCATGGAGAATTACTCAGATTGTCACCAGAAAATGAACAATTACTAAATATAAAAAAAAATTCATGACCCCAAAGCAAAATTTGACTTTTTCTTGACTTTTATTACCCTTTTCTGAATTCATGCTTTTTTCATGATTTTCATGACTAGTAGACACCCTGAACTACAATTCTGAAAATACAAACACGAATCCACAATTTCTTTACTCATTTATTTTTTGAAGTTTAAAATCCTAATAAAAAAAGGGAGTTTACTGCTATTTATGTAATATTTTGAACACTGCGATGATGATGCTAAAATTAAAAACATCACTGGAAAACATGAACATAGCAAAATTTGCAGTTTCGCAAACTTAATAACCTTGAAAATATTTAGATAAAAACAAGAAAGAAAAATAGTGAGCTCTTCACGATTTAGTCCCCCCCCCAAGGTAATCTCTAATCAGCAGAAAAGAAATTTAAAACAAAAAGAAAGAAAAATGCTGAAAAAAAAAAAAGACCCTCAGATTTGACCATTATTCCTGCATTTTTCAACAGAAATTTTGTTTTTTGAGCTTATATTAAAAATGATGCCGATTCACATGAAGAAAGCAATTCCACAACTTTGCTGACCACCCCAGGTCACATGGTAAGCAACATTTTGGTGGTTTATTTTTCAAGGACCAGTTTGGAATAGGAGATGATGGGTTTGATTCCTGTTGCTGACTACCCTTGTCCACTGGGTTTTCCAGTATTTTCCTTCGACATCCTAGCATGAATGGGGGGGGGAGAGTTCCCATTGAAGTCGGCCCTGGACACACCCAGACCCTCCTCACCCAACACTACCATGTGCAATAACCGTGCCCGCTTGGGTTTCAACACAAATATCAGAACTTTCACTAAATATTTTATATAAGATTGCGTCCACCAAATTTTTATTGGGGGGAGATCAATTCAAATTCCTGCACTTCCGCCGAAAATAAAACAGATGGTGAAAAAAAAAAGGAATAAAATTCCACTAGTTCGCATAAAAGTAAAATAATATGAGGGTTGTGCCAAAAGTAATGCAAAAGTGGACATAACTTTTTTATTAACGTTCAAATTGCACATGTAACTCAACACAGTCTCCGTCACAAGCGATGCATTTGCATCATCGTTGAACCCAACTCTCGAATCCTCTTTGAAAAAAATTCAGGTGTGGACTGTTGTACCCACTTCTTCACAGCCACTTTCATCTCATCTGTGCCATCGAATCGTTGTCCCCAGAGAATGTTCTTCATTGGACCGAACAGGTGGAAGTTGGACGATGCCACAGCGTGGCTGTACAGTGGATGGGGGACCAATGACCAGCCTAATTTGCTGATCACCTCATTTGTTTCCAAAGATGTATGTGGTCTCGCATTGTCATGGTGAATGTGGATCCTTTTCAGATTCTGGTTCATTCTTTTCCTTCTTACGGCTTCTCTAAGCTTCTTGAGTGCCTCAATGTACCGCTTGCTGGTCACGGTACGGCCACGTTCCAGAAAATCAAGAATGACACCCCTGTCATTCCAAAAAACAGTCACCATGACTTTCTGAGCTGATCGCTGGCTCTTGAACTTTTTAGGCCTTGGTGAAGAGGTGCGACACCATTCCACGGATTGATTCTTTATTCCAATATTCCGGATCGTAAAGATACACCCATGTTTCATTCCCTTTCACCAGATCGAAAAAACATGTCTTCATTGGTTTCAAACGTTTCCAGCAAATCAGAGCAGACTTCCACCCTTCTCTCCTTTAAATCGGGTGTCAACTGCCAAGGTACCCACTTTGCACACACTTTCTAATACCCTAAGTCTTCCACCATCTTCTGTATGGCATCGTGACCACAGTCCAGTTGTGCAACAAGCTCACGGATCGTGATTCATTTTCCTGCGCGAATCAATTCATCCATTCACAGACTATTAGTGTTACTGGTCACAGATGACAGTCTCCCACTGCGTGGCTTGTCGTCAATGCTGGTTTCCTCTTTTTTTTAAACTTCTTCATCCATCTGTGCACATTGCTCTTGTCAATGGTGTCATCTATGTAAACATTCTGTAGCCTTCTGTGCATGCCGGACAGAGTGCACCCTTCCTTCATCAAGAACTCAATGACAGCATGTTGCTTCTGCTTGGAATGCATTATTTACCTGCAATGAAGAAAAGGGGTTATTATAGAGAGGAACAGTTACTCTACCAACATGTGCAATTGAACAACCTCTATCAGTTAATTAAAAAGTTATGCCCACTTTTGCATTACTTTCGGTACAACTCTCATAATTAAAAATGTTAACTGCAAGTAAAAATAGGGATGGCACTGAGAAAAAATTAAGACCTTCAAGATCTTCATTTTTTGGCAGCATCGTTACATGCTTTTGACTGTACATCTTTCCACTGTAATTCAAGCCGATGCTGAACCTCACAAAAAAACACCGCGGGCGTGCGTCATCCACAATCTTGAAAAAAAAAAAATTGCAACTAATGGTTTGGAATTTCGGAATGATTTTCTAAACCAAAGTCATACCAATGCAGAATGAAGCTGGAAACAAACTACCGTTTGTAACTGCCCTATACCTGCCAACTTCCAAAGATGAAAACACAGAAGATTTTTAAAAAAAAAATTCCCTAAAATTCAGAATTTTTTAAAGTTTAAGATTAAAAAAAAAAGATTCTAAAATTTGAAAATTATTTTTTTTAATTTGAAAAAACAGGGGGTTAAAAAGGTTCTTTCTTGATGTGTACTACTGTATACTGAAGTGAACCATAGTACAGTGTTAAAGTTGACTATTATATATGCCATTAGCTTTAAAAAAAATATATATATATATACATATATCAAGGCTTCTTGAATTGGAAGAGGAACTACAAAGGATCAAGTGGGACATCGTCGGGCTAAGTGAGGTAAGGAGAAGATCTCATTGAACTGAAAAGTGGACATCTCTTCTACTATCGTGGGACTGATACTGGCAGAGCTAGTGGTGTTGGATTTATAATAAACAAGAAACTGAAGGGTAAAGTTGTAGAAGTTGAAAGCACCTCTGACAGAGGTGCACGACTCGTTATCCAACTCTCGAGAAGATACCAGGCTCAGATTATTCAAACTTATGCACCCACCACAAGTCATCCTGAAGAAGAAATTGAAGAATTTTATGAGGAAATTCGTCATCCAAATAATAAAGGTAAGCAGCACTTGAAGATAATTATGGGAGATTCCAATGCAAATATAGGGCAACAGCAACAGAAGGAAACTTCAGTAGGTAAATTCGGTCACGGCAACAGAAACCAGCGTGGAAATACTCTCGTAGAGTTTGCAGAGGCAGAAGGGTTTTTCATCTTGAACTCCTTTTTCAAGAAAAAGCCACACAGGAAATAGACATGGAGACATCCAAATGGGACAACAAGTGAAATTGATTTTATTATGTGCAACAAAAAATTCATCATAGAAGACTGCAGTGTGCTAAACAAGTTCAACACAGGTAGTGACCATAGATTGGTGAGATGTAAGATGCACCTCAACACTAAACTCGAACGTGGCAAGCTCATAAGACAAACAAAATGTATTGACATAACCAACCTTAAAAAACAACATAATACCTTCAAGTTGGAACTGAAGAACAGATTCTCTGCTTTAGAAGGTCTAACATCGGAAGAAGTGGATATTTCTGAAGTTAACAGAAAAGTAACCAAAGCTCTTATGGAAACAGCAACAAAATTAGCTGGGTCTAAGAACAAGTTGCATGTGAACAAATTATCAGGAAAAACCAAAATGTTGATACAAAAAAGAAGAGAGATGAGAACAACTAAAGAAGATGTGACTTCCAAAGTGGAATATATAGAGCTATGCAAGACAGTACGGAAAAGTATCACTGAAGATGTAAGGAAATTCAACTGTGAACTAGTAAGGAAAGCAATTGAAAACAACCAAAGCCTAAAGATAGCAAAGGGGCATCTCAGTAAGGGAAGAAAACAGATTATGGCACTGAGAAAAGAAGATGGTTCTGTAACAAGAAATAGAGGCGAAATTTTGACGAGTGAAAGACTTCTACTCCAAATTATATGAAAGGGATGATACATGTACTCCAGACATCATGAAAGGTACCAGTACCACAGTTCTTTCAGTCCTCCCAGCAGAAGTTGCACATGCAATCAAGAACATGAAGCAGGGAAAAGCTCCAGGAGAAGATGGAATTACTGTAGACATCATACAAGAAGCAAGTGGAGATCTCAAAACAGTACTCGCTCAAATTTTCACTCAATGCCTTAATGAAGGGAAGATTCCTGAGGATTGGAACAACGCTACAATGATCCTGCTACATAAAAAAGGTGACATTGAGGATCTCAGGAACTACAGACCTATCAGCCTCCTATCAGTGGTTTATAAAATCTTCACTAAAGTTCTTTCACACCGCTTGAAGGTGACACTGGGCATGGCTCAACCGAGAGAACAAGCTGGATTCAGGAGTGGCTACAGCACAATGAGATTCGTTATCATTGAGATTCGACGTAGGTTGTTGATGTTAGTCAAGAATGCCTTTAAGAAGACGAAGAAGCCATTATCAACAGCTCACGGAGTTTGAACGAGGTCGTGTAATAGGGCTACGAGAAGGTGGATTTTCTTTCCGCAATATTGCAGAACGACTTGGCAGGAATATAGCCACTGTGCATGATTGTTGGCAGCGGTGGTCAAGGGAAGGTACTGCCTCAAGAAGACCGGGTTTCTGGCCGGCCACGTGGCACTACTGAGAGGTAAGACCGCCGTGTACGGCGTATGGCCGTGGCGCAGCGTACCACGTCTGCGGCAGCAATTCGAGCTGCAGTTGCCACCACAGTGACACAACGAACTGTTACAAATCGGTTACTTGAAGGACAGCTCTGAGCCAGACGCCCTGTAGTGTGCATTCCACTTACTCCAAACCACTGCCGTTTGCGGCGTCAGTGGTGTCAAGCTAGAGCTCATTGGAGGACGAAGTGGAGATCTGTTGTTTTCTGATGAAAGCCGGTTCTGCCTGGGTGCCAGTGATGGCCGTGTGTTGGTTAGAAGGAGGCCAGGTGAGAGCCTACAACCAACCTGTCTGCGGCCGAGACACACTGGACCTTACACTTGGAGTTATGGTCTGGGGAGCAATTTCCTATGACAGCAGGAGCACTCTCGTGGTTATCCCACGCACCCTGACGGCACAGTTGTATGTCAGTCTGTTGATTCATCCTGTTGTGCTGCCATTCATAAACAGCACCCCAGGGGTGTTTTCCAACAGGATAACGCTCGTCCGCATACCGCTGTTGTAACCCAACATGCTCTACAGAGTGTCGACATGTTGCTGTGGCCTGCTAGATCACCAGATCTTTCTCAAATCGAGCACGTATGAGACATCATTGGATGACAACTCCAGCATCACCCCCAAAGAGCATTAACCTTCCCTGTATTGACCGACCAAGTGCAACAGGCATGGAACTCCATCCCACAAACTGACATCCAGCACCTGTACGACACAATGCATGAACGTTTGCGTGCTTGCATTCAACATTCTGGCGGTTACACCGGTTATTAATGTACCAGCATTTCACATTTAAAATGGCTCTTCTCGCGCTTACAATAAGCTGTGATCTTGAAACCTTAATCGAATAAATATGTTACCTATACAAATGTATTGCCGCCATTTCATTCCTCTACAACTATTTTTTCGTGGTGTTGGGATTTTTTTTCCGTCAGTGTGTAATAAATATATAAAATCCTTATCTAAGGTGTCTTATCATTTGATGACTGGTGCTGATAAACAGCGGATCATGGAACTTAGTAAAAGAACTAAGCCCTTTTTAACTAAAAGCGTTGTTTTTGGAGCAGGTGCTGGGAGCAAGAAGTAATGTTGGAGGGTGGAATCAGGGGCTCAATTCGTTTACTACTGTCAACAATGGATGATCACTTAAGCATCGCAGCGCGAATGGTGGAAGCTCCATCTACTTCGTCCTTTAGGGAAACTGCCGCACCCAACGAGAACAGCCTTTCCGTGGCTTGCGGGAAATCGCCACTCTATCCTCACTCTATTATTGTGACGTCATCGCCAAGAACTCTTTCACTTGTAATTTTCGATGTACCCGAATGCGTTTCCCCTTTTCTGAGGTCGTTCGAGAATCGAAGCTGCCGTGAAACCTCTTCCTACGGAGGACGCACAGAGATGCTAACCATTACGGAATCTCCGTAATTATTACGGATTTCCCACGAGATTACGGATGACTAACGAATATTATGATATTCAGATTTTTGCTGTTATTAAGAAAGTTTTACTGGTTTTGTAATTAATCAATGTAAAAGCCTCTGAACAAAGTTCGTAACACAGCTCTCTTTTTTTTTTTTTTTTTTCTGAGGTGGAGGAATTTGTTTGCTTGTTTGAAAGAGTGCAAAAAAAAAAAAAAAAAAAGCACGCCGCAAGAAGTGCACAGGCCTGGCGTGCTTCTTTTGCCGTGCCCCGGGATTACGTTGTCCTGGCGTGCTTCTTTCGCCGTGGCCCGGGATTACGTTGGCCCAAAGCCTCTGAATAAAGTTCGTAACACAGCTCCTTGTTTCTTTTCTTTTTTTTTTCTGAGGAGGAGGAATGTGTTTTGCTTGTTTGAAAACTTAGTGGAAAGAAAGCACGACACCGGGCTAGGATAAAGTCGGCCCGAAGCCTCTGAACAAAGTTCGTGATGCAACTCTGTTTCTTTCCTTTCTTTCTTTTTTTTTTTCTGAGGAAGAATGTGTTTTGCTTGTTTGAAAGTTAAGTGGAAAGAAGAAGCAGTTGATGGCTTGGGGCCAGTATTACGTTGGCCCGAAGCCTCTGAACAAAGTTCATGATGCAGCTTTCTGTTGTTGTTTTTTTTTTCTTTCTTTCTAAGAAGGAGGAATTGTTTTTTTGTTTGAAAGCTAAGTGGAAAGAATGCATCAGGAGAGGCTGAAGAACATGGTTAGAAACAAGACTTCGGCAGGGAAAATCTTCCCAGTTTCTTGACATTGATGGAGATTCATGTTACCATATTCACAATGCAAGCTAAAAATTTTGCAAACCATTTGAAGGTTACATTGAGAAATACTTTACTGACATCTTCAATGACTTTAAATGGTCTGCAAAACAACATGAAGCCCTTGTTGAAATTTGTGAAATTATAGGGCTAAAATTAACTGAAATTAAGAACATGGTCCAACACAGGTGGTTGTCATTCTATCATGTGGCATTAAACAGTTTACATATCCATGATGCCCTTTTGCTCCTGTATTATGGATTTGTGCAGTCTAATGAAAGACCAATATACATGTCATAAACAAAATATGTAAAGAAAAAAATAGTAGTAAAGAAAGAAAGTTAAAATTCCAGGAGCTTTGGGAGAAATTACGGAAAAAAAAATCTAACAGAAGATGGAAGAAAGTGGAAATCTAGAATTGTTGCAAAATTATTTGAAAGCTCAAAGAAAACCTTGCTTATATTACATTTTTATGTTGTAGCTCTACCTCTTGAAAAAATACATATGCTTATTTCAAACAAAGGAGCCATTAATTCATAAGGTTTTTGATGAGCAGAAGCAACTATTATTTGATTTCTTAGCTTGTTTCTTAAAACAAGAGATAATGAAAGGCAAACCTGTGAAAGATTCTTGGATCAGGAACAGACTCTGTTATTTTGGAAAGCAAATCAAATGACATTGTGGTGAATTTTTTTAAGCCAGGCTGTTGAAGCTTATATTCTGCATGCAAAATACACACAAAATGCACTGCCATTATGCAGTGATCTTTTAATGTACATATTAGCTATTGATCCTTCTGCAGGGGACATAATCTAACTTTAAAAAGACTAAAAAAACTTTAACAGTTCCTTAAAAATATATTGAATTCAGAGGAAATGGAAAGCTATGCTCTGGAAATTCACTAGTATCAGGTTGATTAAAGACTTCCATCTCCTGTTGATGAAGTTGGAAACTTTGAAAAAATTGATGCATGGCGGGCAAAGGTGTTTAACCTCTCCAAGTACAAAGTACACTATGTTATCTTAAATAGTAAAAGCCTTGATAGCATGCTTTCATGGTCCACAGGTTGAAAGTTCCTTCAGCATGATGGTTGAAATCATAGATATAAAATCAGGAAGAATGAACATTGAAACCTATTCAGCTATACAAACTGTGAAATATAAACTTAAAGCACAGGGTAAGTCTGCAGTTAAATTCTTCAGTAAAGAAAATTTTTTGCAAGAAGCAGTTGATGTCAACCTCTGCCAAAATCTTAGGACATCAAAAAAAAAAAAAAAAAAAAGTGACACCAAAGAAATTGAGAGGAAAAGAAAAGGAATTATCAGCAAAAAGAAAAAGTTAGCAATGGATGCTGTTTAGCTGTATAGTCAACGTAAAATAATTATGGCCATGCAGCTTGCTGAGAAGAAAGCCAGGCTTGCTCACAAGAGGAAACTCGAACTGTTGTGCAAGCAATTACAACAAAAAAGGGGCAAAATATCTTTGAAGCAACTTGTTTAAAAACCATAGCACTTCTAGTCATTTTTTTTTATGATTGTACATATTCAAATGTATACACTGGTGTGCAAAAATTAAGGGCGAAGAGGAGAAATTCGCATAACAGCGGAACGAGCAGTTAGAACAGACCGAAAGACCACTCAGGAGATAGACTAGGGTTCGGTAGGGCATGCACATATATGCAGCATGACGTGGGGGGTTGGGGGGGTGTCGAAGGGTATAAAGCACATGGGCAGTGTACGCTCAGCAATCCGCTGAAAGCTATTGCATGGTGTACATTGGTTTAAACGACGTCGAGTTGCTGCCACCATGTGATATGGCCAACAGGCAATCCAGTAGACGACATCTGGATGACTTTACTACCCGAGGTTGCGTCATTGGGAAGTTGGAAGAAGGCCGAAGTGTTACTAGTGTGGCCAAGGAGTTCGGGATCGCTCACAGCATCGTTTCACGAGCTTGGAGAGCATTTCAAACGACAGGAACAGCTGTCCGAGAGTTTAGCAGTAGTCTTCCACGAGCAACCACGGCGGCGGACGACCGGTATATTGTCCTACAGGCAAAAAGAGACAGACGGCAGACAGCGGGAGAAATCGCAAGGCACATGCAACAGACATGTGCCGTTTTACTGTGGCCAGGAGGCTGCACAAAGGTGGTCTATTTGCACGGCGACCAGTATGGTGTGTGCCATTAACGCCTGCTCATTGGAGATGGCAGTTTCTGTGGTGCCAGGAACACAAGAACTGGACACAGCAGCAGTGGGGTCGAGTTCTCTTTACGGATGAGAGCCGATTTAGTCTGACAAACTATTCTGGACGTATACACATCTGGAGAGAGCAGGGAACCTGCAATCACACCTCCAACATCTTCGAAAGGAAGGGGCTGGTTTGGAGGTGGCGGAGTTCTCGTATGGGGCGGTATCATGCTTGGTAGTCGTACTGACCTCCATATCTTCCAAGGAGGTTCAGTCACTGGTGTCCGCTATTGTACCGAGGTTCTCCTGCCTCACATGCATCTGTTTAGAGGTGCTGTGGGTCCCGAGTTCCTCTTCATGGACAACGCTACACCTCATCGTACAGTGGCTGTCGCAGAGCTGTTGGAGAGTGAAGATATTCAACACATGGATTAGCCCGCAAGGTCTAATTTTTTTTTAACATATTTCCCTTCAGCTCTGAAAAAAAAATCTTCTTGAATACTATGTATGAGATGTTAACAGTTCACATAATTGAGACTTGGTTGCTTCAACCATTTTTCCGATATGAGGAATGTCCAGTTTTCCCTTTGCAACTATTTATATGTGGAAAATAACATTTAACAATAATTCAGGACAGGGGAAACATCGCGAAACAAAAATTACGATTACGAAAAACTCTTCACTCCGTCCGACTTTCATTTTTCGGAAATTTTTCCTCTATTTTTCAAGCTGAAACACAATCAGTTATCAAACAAAATTATATTTTACAGTAAAATTGAGCAGAGGAAATATTGCGAGGGGGAAAAAAATATGATTACAGATTAAATCTGCAGTTCGTCTAACTTCCGTTTTCAAAAGTTTTGAAAGATGAAATTCCATCTCCAGCCGGAAAATGCCCTTCCACCACCACCACGCACACACACACACACACACACACACACACCACCCCCCAAAAAATTATCTTCAGTTTTGATGACAACAAAGTCAGAGCTACTCTTTGAATCTGTGGAAGAAACTCGTGCCTAAAGTTTACAAGGAGATTTTTGCTCCGTCGAACTTCCATTATCGGAAACTATTGTCTACACTTTCAAGCTGAAATGCAAACATTTATGCAGTAAATTGATATTTAATAACAATACTCGACGGAGGAAACTTTGCGGGGAAAAAGAAATTACAATCGCAGGAAAAAATTTCACTTCGTTTAGCTTTCGTTTTCGGAAGTTCTAAAAACTGGAATACCGTTCCCCAAATGGTAAACGAGCCCCCCCCCTCGCTAATCCTCTAAAAATAAAACATTATCTTCAGTTTTTTTTTTCATTGCTCTCAAGTACCAGTATAACTGAAATGTGGAATTCCGCAAATCCAAAGAACAATCTCGTGCCTGATTCATAACAGTCCGCAATATGCAAAATAAACTGTTCATATGGCTAGGCATGGAAGCCTATTCATGATGCGTCCATAAACTGATAATTTTCCCGACATGAACGATGTATTCGATTGCGATTTCCGGAACTCTGAATGGTCCGTTTCTAAAGAACATATTTTTACAAAGAAAACGTTTTTAACGCACAAATTTTACGAGCGATGCAAAAACGGACCCAAGATTTTATATTTATATATATATATTTTTTAAGTTCATAAGGCGCGGGAGACTCTTGCTTAACAGCTTTGTTTCGGCAGGAATCCCGCCATCGCGCCGTGACATTTAATCCCTGAAATGGCAATTAAATGAACTTCAAAGCATGTCGCTTTTCACTTCCTCCTTGCCGCCCCGGTGGCGCAGTGGTCTAAGGCGCTGGCCTCTGATCATTCGTCCGTAAGGGGTCCGGGTTCGAATCCCGGTCAGTCATGGATGTTGTGTTTGTCTTACGTCACTGGCTCTCTCCCTTCCCCGGAACCAGTGACCCTAAATTAGGGACGGGCGACTGCTTATAGCCCATTGAGTTGCTCACGGTGGTCGTTAAACACCTCCAATCAAAAAAAAAAAAAAAAAAAAAACCTTCCTCCTCGCCAAGGCTTAACTGCAACACGCTACATCAATACACTAGCATCTTAATCCCGACGCGGCTGAATCGTAACCTCTGACGTGGCTGAATCCTGATTCCATGTAATGTGCATGCCCGTTGGTTGAGTTGCTCTAAGTCCAACTCTGTCCTGAAGGTTCTTCCGAATGATTGCCGAAAGCCGATTCCTAGCTGACTAGCTCGGGAATGGGAACCAAATCGTGATTTTTCATAAACTGTTACATAAAAGTTAACATATAATTTCTTGATAAAAAAAACGGTAATTTTTGTGACAAAATCCGGTGTAATCACTGATTATAAAAGGAAATTTCATATGGAAAAATAATGCGTAAAAATACGCATATCTGAATTTTAAAGCGGATTCGGCGTTTTTAAGGTGTGAAATGTGCGTGTAGAGGCGTTTTGCGATCTCTGCATGTATGTGTGATGTGAAGGATGTAGAAAGGACTGATTTTAGGTGGTATCTATGTATTTAGGTGGTCTTTATTTATATATACTTAGGCCAACTGAAAGATGTAAAAAGTCAAAATAGGTATGGTAAGCTATTGAGACTTATCAACTCTTGCTCACTCAAATGCAGAGTGTTAGAAAGTGTTCAGCCAAGTTAAAAGAAGTAAGAATCCGGTTTAGATGGCTGATGACATGCATGCAAGAAAATTTTTCTGATAACAAAATTGCTTGGAAATTGTTTACAATGTAAAAATTCTTGCAAAGGCAAAAGCATGCACATCTTTTGTTGAAAGAGCACTGATTTACTTCACGAAAGGCAGGGTTTACTTTATTCTCACTGTGGCTATTTTATATACAGGGTATCCAAGAAGTCTTTCCCTGATTACAAACGTCATTCATATCCGCTGTATGTACGTTACAGATGTGAAACTGGTGCCAAAATGTTGGAAAACTAACCAAGTTTTTTTTTTTTTTTTTTTGTTGAGGGTTTTTTCCATAGCAACGTGGCTGTAGTGTAGCAGCGTCAGTGTCCAGGAAACTGGAAATGTTCTCAAATCGGGGAAAAAGCTCAGTGTGTCCTCTGGTATCACAACACCTGGTCACCAATAACAGTGCAAAGGAACTTTCAAGCAATGTATGGAAAGAAGCCGCCCGATGTCAAGAGCATTAAGTTGTGGTACGACAAGTTGAAGGCCACAGGATCTGTTGCTGACTTACCGAGAACTGGCCGACCATCAACCTCAGCTGAAAGGGTGGAAGCAGTGAGACGGTCTTTTGTGCGAAGTCCCAAGAAATCAGTGTGTAGGGCCTCACATGAATTACAGATGCCAAAAAGTTCTGTTCATGATTTGTGAACATTTCCGGTTTCTTGGACACTGACACTGCTACACTACAGCCACTTTGTGGAAACTTGCAACAAAAAAAAAAAACTTGGTTAGTTTTCCAACATTTTGGCACCAGTTTCACATCTGTAACGTACATACAGTGGATATGGAGAATGACGTTTGTAATCAGGGAAAGACTTTTGGGACACCCTGTATATTATATGACAGTGTTTGACAATAGCTGACACTTGTGCAATTTTCCCAAATTACACATAAATGCATCACAATAATTTCTAACTCTATACATAGAAGATACTTACATGCACTGGAATCTCCCTGTTTTTGATGCCTCAAGGTTGGCAGCTCTTTATTTTCCTCTTTTAAAAGATTAATAAACTTTTTAAAAACACTTTTTATAGATTGAATGAAAGAAATTTACTGACCTTTTCATTTTCAGACACTTTCCTGTCACAATCTATGTGTTGTCAAACTGTTCTTGGTTCCTCTAGCAATAGGGTCACTTCTCATCAGTACTGCATACAAATAAAATGTACATAAACAAAGTAGGGTTATAGTTCTACTTGACACATTAAAATATGTGTAGTAGTAAGTACAGATGGTATCCTAAATTGGCTAAAATTATTCTATCTGCATTGGTGCATTTAATAAACAATTATGGTTTTCATTTTCAGGGACACATTAAAATCAGTGTAGTACTAAGTACAAGAAGGTATCCTAAATTGGCTAAAATTATTCCATCTGCATCGATGCAGTTTAAAAACAATTGCGTTGATGAATACTATTAATATCTAGAAGTTGTAAACAAATTACAGCATAATCTTAATCAACTGATAACAAAACAAAATGTTAGGGATGAAGATTAGTGTTGTTAAATCTGAATTGGTGGTTCTTATTTCAGCTCCATAAATAATTTTGTACTGCAGGAGAAGAATCCAAAATATGCAAGAAATTTCATTTATCTGGATATGATTTTTGATGAAAATGGAAGGCTTGATAAGGAGTTAAACAGTAAAGCTGGTGAAACGGCTAGTCTCTCATCCCAGCAGTAGAGAAACATTTTTACCAAGAAGGAGGTTAGCTGAAGAATTAAATTTGCTGTTTATAGTGCAGCTGTTATAGTTGTTTATAATGCACCCTCCTTTAAGGCAGTGATATTGGTGCAAAGTGAAGGGCTGTGTAGACGATTAGAAGCTGCAGTTATAAGAGTGGTAACAGCCATCTCTTATCCAGTGGCAAAGTAGAATTAATAATGCAAACATAAGAATAGAGCTGGGTAATTCTGTAGAAGAAAAAAGTTAATGAGAACATATTGACGGTATGGGCATGTGTGAAGTGGGGCACAAAAGATTGCCAAAGCAGGTGTTTAAAATTCTGTGGTACTAAGCCAGATACTAGACCAAGACAGACTGAAGGTGTGAAATCAACCATTTATGAGCAACTGGATGTTAGAAGCAGAAAATCTTGCAGTGGACAGAAAGAGATGCAGAAAGTTTACTACAAAAATAGTTTTCTCTCCCCCCCCCTTTTTTTTTAGATCTCACTTTTATGTGATGTGTGCTAAAAATATGCCTGAATGCTATAAGGTACACAGGCGTAAGATGATAATAAATAATGTTCATAAAAACTTCCATGTATGTGTATATATATGCTATCATATTTTTTGTAGGTATAGGTTGGAATGATAGTGATGGCAACTGGATTGCTCATCAGGATGAGTTCAATGCTATTTTAACCAGCTTGAATGAAGGTCTTCCTCAAGAAGTGCTAGAGACTGAAAACTTGGGAGGCTATGGTGATTCCTGTACTGACACTGAAGTGAGCTTGGAAAAAAGATCTAAGAATTTTAAGAGTAGAGTTCAGTATGTTTGTTTTTCATTAAAATTTTGACAGTCCCATAAATAATTTTAATAGCGTTGTGTTATCTGCTTTTGATTCAGTATACAGTATTTGTATCTTTATATGTTTTCTCTGTAAACAATATTTTAACTGTTTCAGAGTTATACCATAGGTTATGCCTTATCTATGATATGTAAACATACAGGGTATTTCAGCTAGAAGTCCCACTTTTTAAATAGGTCAATCTCATTCAACTTAATAACTAAACAGTAATGTAACTAACAAGGGGACTTTATAGCTGACCACTTGTAGATTTTGGTGAACATTTTTTTAATGAAAGTAGAGGCAAAATGAGGAAATATATGTCCTGGCATTTGATCTAATGTGTCTTATTTTTGGAGTAAAAAAATGATAATGATCTGTTGCGCACCATCGCACCAAGAAGCTGAAAAGGTATGCAAATGAGTGCACATCAGAGCTGCACAAAAGGACCAGTTACCTGACCCTATGAGCGTTCTCTTTTTATACTCCCTCCCCTCAATGAATGTCAGTGTAACAAATGAATGCTACACAACAACTTGTGCTCCCGAAGGTTGTGGAAGTCGTCGTAAATATTTGTCGAATAACGTGTCAGTATCCTTCGAGTTCTCCAACGTGGTTGTGCTTTGGGAAATGTCTGTGCAGAAAAAAATATCTAGAAACATTACTGCTTCTTTCAGGCGTATTATGTGAAATAAGAATATGGAAAGTGGCAGTGCTTCGATGGCGTTAACAAGTAGAATAAATCGTGATGTAGATATTCCAAATTTCGTAGCCTCATATGAGCCGCAAGACATTGCAAATGCTTTGACAATGTGCAAGCATATTTTAAAACACACGAACGTTGTGCAAATGAATGAAATGGAGCATGTGTTCGAAAAAACAGTGTTGATAGGCAAATCTATGGCTGAAGCCATCATTTACATGTTGAAGGACTTTGAAGTGGTGCATAGCGAGGAGCTGCTTTTTAAGTAAGGGACCTTTACCAGAGACACCGGAAATATCTTCTAGCGCATCAACATCACATGTCATACAAGAAGACAGTTTCTCTTCCACTTCTTCTTCGACTCTGGAGAGAGTGGACGAATATGAACTCGAGGATAAAAAATCAAAGAAAAATAAAACTACATTTCACTCAACATGAAAATTGAAATTGTACAGCTTGCTAAACAGCATCTAAAATGGAGTTTTAAAAACTACATCAACAAGGATGTACTGCTTTACAACGGAAGGCAGACCTGAAAAAATAGGAGCAAGAAATTTAACAGCGAGGTGAATTAAAGGGAAAATATGGCATGATCAACAAATGAACCTTCGATTGATTTCGCGAAGCTAGAGAGAAAAAGCAACCGGTAACTACCCGGATGATACAACAATGGGCTTCTGTTGCAGCGGTGCAACATCAATTGGACGATTTTCGTTTAACTGCACCACAAGGGTGGGTTGAAAAATTCAAGCTAGTTCATGGCATTCACCACCAAAAGGTGACACGCTACATCAAGTCCCAAAATGAATTGAATTTGTCATCTATTATCATAGAAAAAATAACAGAGGTGTTCTTGGGAGATTTTAACAACGTAACGATAGTTACACTGCGCAGTATGCATTGACCGCTTCTAGAAGTTTTTCTATGTATGCAATAGCCACAGGGACAATTTGGGCCTCGTGTTTCCAAGATTGTGGAAAGACTAATGGCGGAATATGGAAATGTATTCATAACATCGTCAGCATCAGGGAAATTAACGAAAGAGCATTTTAGCAGTTTCGTGAAAAATATTATCTGACCATTTTGCAAAAAAGAGAAGTTTCTATTGATCTTTGATTCATGGGGAGGTCAAATAGATCCAGCACACTTTAATAGTGTCTTTACAATGGACGACGACACTGTTGAAATTATTCCACCTCACTGTACCCCATACTGTCAAATTTGTGATGTGCACTTTTTCCATCAAGTAAAAATTTTATTAAAAAGTTACAAAACTCTGAGGAACTTTTATAAAAGAAAACAGGCATTTAAACAAGCGAGAAGGTACCCTGAAGATCCATTCATTTATACATATCAACTTTCTGTGCCGATTTTCAAGAATATGTTGCAGTACACGTAGTTTGCTATAAAGTTAATAAATGAAAGAAAAATTTTGGAAATGTGAATGAAATGTGTTTCGGACGATGTTCGATGAATGAAATGCAAGTGCTTGAATAATTCTTCTATCAAATGCTCACGCTGTAGAGAAGTGTTATGTTTTCATTGATTTTATGATAATTATCATCCGAAACTTTGTGTACCAATAAATGATAGTGATACCTAACAACATATATGTTAGGTCTTCAAATAAAAGTAATTAAACAAAAACTAAAATGTGATATGGCCTCCCCGGTGGCGCAGTGGTCTGAGCGATGGCTTCTGACCATCCGGGTTCAAATCCCGGTGAGGCATGGAGGCTGTGTTTGTCTTGACACTTGCTCTCTCCCTTCTCTGGAGTCAGTGGCTCTAAATTAGGTATGAGCGACTGCTTATAGCCCATTGAGTTGCTCACTATGGTCGTTAAACATCCAATAAAAAAAAAAATAAAGAAAAAGTAAAAAAAAGGGATATGTTGATTCTTTATAAACTAAAATGTGATATGTCGATTCTCCTAACAATTCCTCTGCCCGCATGTGTGCTATTTATTATTAAACTCTGTTATTCAACAATTCCACAGGTTCTTTACTATTTGTTGTTAGTGAAACTACACCAAATTGCCATTGACATTGGCACAAGACAATTTTAAGTGTACAGGCCACATCACTGCAAGGGCTGCAGTTCACGACATAGCAAATATTGCACAGAAATACGTATGTTTCATTCAAAATCTACCTACATCACACAATGTTGTAACTTCTTGTGGAATTCTGAAAAGTGAGAACGAGGGAGCTTTAAGGGAGAATTGGAAAATGCAGGCATTTTGTGCTTTCCTGCTACTGATAGTTTACTGTCCATTCTACATTTTTTGAAACAGGAAATGTATGCTATAACACACTTGCAGGACCTTGTGGCATTACAGTAAAGTATCATTTACAGGAAATCACTAATTTTGCTTATTTTCCTGTCCTCGGATCATTATGACTTTTTAGTCTGAAGATAAACATTGGATCAAATGGCAGTACACATATTTCCTCATTTTGTCTGACATTCAGTCCTTCTGACATAAGATATTCACAGAGGGTGCCGTGATAGCACTGTTGGGAGATAAATAGCACTGCTGTGGTCTGCAGGATCATTTCTGTCCTATTCAGTGGTGAAGAGCAACGTGTGTGTTGAATTTAGTCTGCAATGTGGGTCATAAGACAGACGTTACTAAGTGGTAAAAAGGAGCCATTGTGTTTGGCCGTGCCCACAGACACAAAGTGAATGAAGTCACCCAATTTGTTGGTGTGTTGGGGCATCGTGTCCAGTGGGTCTACAAACAGTGGTGTAGTTCGCAGTCAAATGAAAATTAACGACATAACTGTGGCCGGAAAACAATTCTCACCAACAGGGACTGTCGCCATGTTTCACACCTAGTAACTGCAAGTCGGTTTCAAACCAGGCAACAATAGCTCCAACAGTCGATGAAAGTCCACTCCAACCAATTTCTGAAAAGAAATTGCGATGAGAACTGCATGTGATGGACATCTGGAGCAAAGTACCACAGAAGAGGTATCTTTTAACAGCAAGCCACAAACTCACACGTTATCAATGGGCTCAGAGGCAACAAAATTTTCTGTGGAGGATTGGAAATGAGCAATTTCATCTGACGAGTCTCGTTTTTGTTTGTATTCCTATGATGGGAGGCGACAAGTGTATCACAGGCCTAATGAAGCCTTTAATCCTGATTGTGTCATAGTGTTGTAACAAGCAGGAGGGGCTTCTATGATGTTTTGGGATGTTTTTCGTACCACAAATGGGCCCTCTCGTTGCAGTGATGTTGAATTTGAACCAGCATGCGTACCTCTGCATTCTGAATGACAAAGTGTTGCCCTTTGCTCTACAACTCCAGGAGCACTCCTGTCTTCCAAGACTACAATTGCTGTTTACACAGGCTAAAACTGTGTCTGAGTGGCACGACAAACAATCAGTAGCTCTGTTTCACCTCAACTGGCCCATAAAATCTCCAGATTTAAATCCTATTGAAAATCTGTGGGATCATTTGAACAGAAGGTGAAATGCCAAAATAGACACCCACGTACTGTGGCAGAACTTCGGGACCAGTTGACACACAAATGGCTGCAAATTGATGTTCAATACATCCACAACCTTGTGGAGTTTCTACCACACTGGATTTAGGCTGTTATCAAGACAAGAGGTGCCTTCACCCGTTATTAGGTAAATTCTGCAGGGGTGACTAATTTTTTGTCTGGTGTGCTTACAATTTCTATAGCCATGGCAAGGGCAGATCACAGCTGTGTCTGGGTAGCCATCCTATTCCTCTGAGCTGTTAATCTGAGATATGTCTTCCATGGGTGTTGTAGGCCTAGGTCTTTCTTCACTGTACCTTCTGAAAGTTGATAGTGAATTTTGAAATTGGTTCTATTGTCTGTGGACCACAGGATTCACACTCGGCCATCTTGCGACTTCCACCTGAATTTGGCCTGCCACCAGTTGTCTGATTGCTCTCCAACTCAGTTTATCTGTTAAAAGTCTTGTAGCCATTACAAATCTTCTTCAAAATCTTCTCTTTACAGACTCTGCAAATGATGTGACACACGCCTCTGCAATAGCCCCTTTTTATGCTGCGACTCATTTGCGTAAACCGATGAGAACCACTCATTTGCATAAGATAGCTTGACCCTGCATTACATTTCATGTCATATACTAAAGTTTCATGCATTCCCAACTCTTTTTTCATAAATACCGTATATAATACTCGCGTATAAGTCACCAAACACCCCCACTTTCAGAGCAAAGAAATCGTAAAAATCAAAAACTCACGTATAAGTCGATCCCAGAATGACAATTTTTATTTTCAATGAATTTATTCAAAAACATTTGAAAATGAAAAAAAAAAATTATATATATAATAATTAATTTAATTTACATACCCCAAAACTTCATCGGAACCTTTCAAAATCCGATTTCCAGTCAGACTCACCAAACAGTTAAAAAAAGTATTTCTCCGTCATCGGCGCGTCATAGTAAAAATCAGTATTCCAAAAAAAAAAACAAAAAAAACGTGTGATTAAGAACAAGCAACACCTAACAATGGCTGTTTAGGTTGTAGGTCAGCGCAATAAACTGGTAGTCGGGAGGGCGGAGCTTTCGATGCGCGACTGCGCTGTGGATACGCAAAGCCAGGAGACTTTTCAAAGCGTGGAAAAATTCAAGGGTCGCAATTTCGTAATTACTACCGCATCGGTGGTTTTTTTTTTTTTTTTTTTTTTTGGAGGTTCGCGATTTCGTAATATTAATACCGCATCGGTATTTTTTTTTTCTTTTGGGATTAATTGCCTTTTGTCTCACGGGCAGAACTTTGGGACTTACGATTTTTTTAGGCTCCGCGTATAAGTCGACCCCCTTACTTTGAAGCTCCTTTTTTGTCCCAAATTTTCACGACTTATACGCGAGTATATACGGCAATCAGGATTTTTCTGTATTTTTTCTTAATCTATGGAAACAAGTGTATTTAATGTCAGCTATTGTCAAAGTTTGATTTGCACTATTGCAAAAGAGTGTGTGTGTGTATGTATATACATACAGAGGTGCCAACCTCTAGCAGAACGTATCAGTAATCAATAGGGGATTTTTCAGTAATGTTTCAGTAATGGAACACAAACTTTCAGTAATATTTTCAGTAATGTAACAAGCCATTTTTTTCAAAGTTAAGGACAATATTTATAGTATTACTGTGTAACCTGTATGAATTGTGCCAACCTTCCGAGGAGCCTATCAGTAATCACCATACAAAGCCTCACCATTAATGCGCGAAAAGGGTATTTCATGAGAAATTAATGCGTGAAATGTGTAATAACCTTATATGTTCACACAATCCTGACAAAAAAATTATGAAATTAAATTATCAACATTGTACTTACCTCACGTCATTGCTGACATATAAAGACTCCCTTGTTGCTTGTTTTGCAGTGATATATTCTTTTTCAGAAAACTTCTTTTTATAACACGGCTCACCTGAGAAAAATGCTTTACTTTTTTTGTACAAGAATGGCACTTAATGTTTTGGTGCTCATTGTTGGGCGGAAGTATATATATATATATATATATATATATATATATATATATATATATATGTGAGATCTTTCTCACTATACTTAATATTCTCTCTGTACAGGAATTGCTGTGACAGATAGTCAATATTGCCAACATTAGTTTAGGCAATGCAGAATACTTAGAAAGGCCAGATGAATCCTTCATCTTAGTTATTTCATTCCATGCCAGATCTGCTCTAGGATATCCAGCTTCATCAATATCAGAGTCTGGGAACATAGCATGAAACAAGGGACCAGCATGATCACAGCTTGCTTATAGGTAGGTTATGCTCCACAACGAATGTAGTGAACAGCAATTCAGCATTTATCACGCTATTTTCATTCTTTTTTGCAAAAAAATTATCTAAAGGCTTTGATTGAGTCTTTAATTTTACATAATCCTCGTGTTTTTTACTGGATATGCCTTCGGCAATGATCTTGTCCTGCATGGGCTACTGATTACTCTCCCATATTAGAAGACACGCAAGGAAACCTTTATTTCAGCATTTGCAACATTTTTCCATTTCCTAGCTAGAGATTTGGGAGAAAGATTTGGATGTTCCTGTAGAAACCTCTTTGCATACTTATTTGTTTCAGAAACTATAATTCCAAGAATGAAATTGGTAAGAAACAAGTCAAAATATGCAATAGGTGCCACATCAGTTGCAGGGGTATGTTTGGGCCCCTGCATTTCATGATAATCAAAAGGATGCTGAGGCTGTTCATCACTTCCCTCTACTACATCCTCCCATTCACTTTCAGAACTTTCATGATCTGAAGATTCACTATCAAGATCTTCACTTTCGGAAGAAGATATTGTGTGCATGGCACGGTGGCTAGTTTTCTGGCTTGATGTTGCTTGGCCAATATCACTCTCAGATGATTTTAAATAATCACTATCACTTGGCAAACTTTCACTCTCACTACAACAAGCCATTTCAAATAACCTAACAAAAAATTTCACGCAGTAGGAAAAAGCACATCTGCTAGTCTGAGGAACAAGCTGTCAATAAAGTCATCCTCTTCTAACACGAGTTTGGAAAAAGAGGGGTATTCATAATTCATGGAGTTTTTGTGATTGTGTCTGTTTGTTTGGGGAAAAAGAAATGAATAATGTGAAGAGCTTTTAGTAATAAAACATCGCACTTCATTCTCACGCGCGGCGAAAGTCTGCAAGAAATATAAACACTTCGTCATTGTGGGACCACGAATTGCGTGTTATTGCACTTCGAACGGGGCTCGAAAAAGTTATTTCCGACAGTACGGCATCTTATAATTCACCAACAATGCATACCTGCCAACCTGAGAAAATTGAAATGTGTAAAATTGCACGCGAATGACATTTCTAATGATTTTTTAAACTATGCGCTAACAACATTTTTAATGAATTTGGCCATGTACAAGTAAAAATAAATGCAAATATTTGTGCATTTCATAATTTTTAGATGTTTATAATATAAACAAATTATATCACATTTTGATACCATACTCAACGTTTTCCGTCGTCCATAGCAGACCAATGATTTCCATAGCATACTCGATGTTTTCCATCGTCTGTAGCGGACCTACAATTGTCATAGCATGCTGGATGATTTCGTCGTCAGTAGCCGACTGACGATTACCATAGCATACTCGATGTTTTCCGTCGTCCGTAGCGGGTCGACGATTTCCATAGCATACTCGATGTTTTCCGTCGTCCGTAGTGGACCTACGATTATCATATCATACTCAATGTTTTCCGTCGTCTGTAGAGGACCTACTATTTTTCCATAGTAACTACGTAAAATCCACAGTAGTTGGAGTCTGAATCTTTCTTCCCACCGCATGATCTTTATTCAGCGTCAAGCATAACAGTGTGCATGGAGAATTTACTTTGCCGAAGTCCCGACGATGACGATGGGTCACGGGTGTTCAAGTGCATAATGGTGCAAAATTCCCATCTCTGTCATATATTTTATTTATAGGGATATTTTTAACAAAAAATACAGAAAATTTTAAAAATCCTGGAAGACTATAAAAAAAACCCGGAAAACTTCCGCAAATTCCGGTATAGTTGGCAGGCATGATTTAACTGAAACATAAACAAATATTTCTCAAAGAAGATTTAAAAAAAATTAAATATACGGAAATGCGTAAAAAAAAAAAAAAAAAGCGATCTATGCATAAAATCGTAAAGAACAGTTAAAATGCATAAAACTGGAAGCCTATAAAAAAACCGAAAACCTTTTTTTTTTTTTTTTTTTGGAAAACTGGAAGACTATAAAAACGGAAAATTTCCGCAAATTCTGGAATAGTTGGCAGGTATGATTTAACTGAAACATAAACAAATATTTCTCAAGGAAGATTAAAAAAAAAAAACCCTTAAATATACAGAAATGCGTAAAAAAAAAAAGCGATCTATGCATAAAATCGTAAAGAACAGTTAAAATGCATAAAAGTTGGCAGGTATGACAATGCCAAGTGAACAGCCCTGCCTCAACTGCAGTAGGAAAAGTTTTGGCTAAAGTATGATACGATGTGGTTTGGTTGTTAAGATATTATTCTATTACGATGATGAACTTACTTCTGAAAAAATGCAAATATTACACAATTTTATTTTTAAAAAGAAGAAAATGGCCGGTGGATCAATCTAGGGACCCCAATTAAGAATTTTTTTTTCATCAACGACTAACACCCCAGGTACGATCCTTAAAAACTCCCAGTAAATGGAAGGTGATTCCACCACCACCGACAAGAGAAATTCACATACGACACAAAATAATTTGATTAAACATATGTTCCAGGTTAACTAAAAATTTATTTTGTGCCCCCAGGCACATGTTGGCAAACAACTCAATACAAGGAAATTTTAGGTGGCTAGGCCGAATAAAAAAAGAATTTAGCTATGAATTTTAGAGTCCAGAGTATGTTAACAGTCCTAAATAATCCTCTCAGAAACCCTGGTCTGCAAACCAAGTAGTTTTCACCTGTGTGGTTTAGAGGATGAGGGAGGTAAGTGGCACAATTTAGTTACCAGCCTGCCTTACAAAATCATCAAAGGATGTCATCATTCACTCAAAGAGTGTTAAGAGCTTAATGCTCTAAGTGCATATCTGTTACATGTTGAACCTCGAGCTAGATGCTCCTTACAATTTAAGTTAGATGGTGAAGAGTGACATTTTAATTTTTTTTTATCTTTTTTTTTCACAATACACTGATTTTGGTCAGTTACCTGGAAAAATCTCTTCTTAATTTACAGTAACACAGTATACTACATTTGTTGGTTCTGGCCAAACCTTACACACACTCAAAATAATAAAAAAAAATTTCAATTTCTTTACTCCCCTCTTTGTTTAATAATTTTTCTTTCCCTTTTCAAAACAAGGAATATCTTTCTACAAAATGTATCTTCCCCTATATATATATATATATATATATATATATATATATATATATATTTTTAATGAAATAACATCATACCATATTTTTTAATCACATTAAAACCAAAAACAATTAGGTGGTCGCCGAAAGAAAGTTTGCCGTTGATGACATTTTTTCCCCCCTTTGTTTGCTTTCCTCTCTCTCTCTTCTCTTCTCAAGGAAGCTTTGTTAGTTAAACAGCATGGAAATGTTTGAGCTGAGCGGAGGAATTACGGTTTTTTTCTTTTTTTGTTAACTGCTGAGGTTCGGCGTCACGGAGTCTGTATGTCGCAGCGAATTTACGCAAGTTTCCTTCCTTGCTGCCGAACTGCGTGGACATATCTTTCCCTGCCCTTCAAGTGGACAATAAGAAAGGAATTAGAAGATTTCCTTGGACGAAGGTGCAAACTTAAGTATCGATGCTTGTGCCGCAATTTCTCCGGCGTCTCCGTGGGACTCCCGAACATGGCGGGTGGAAGATATCCAGCCCAGCTACAATTCTCTGTGAGAATGAGGGCTTTCAAGTAGCTTCCTCTGTTTTGGCATTTAAAAACAAATTAAAAGGTCCTACCATGACGCTAGCATCTTTTTCCTTCGTCCTCCCGAAACTTGGCGGCATTTCCGATTTAGAAGCGCGGTCTCTCCCGCATAGCTTCTTTTTTCCTTCCCCTTTCTTAGTGCTTGGTGGTTTCTAGCTCAACTCTCTCTCTGCATCTCAAGAGCGTACAAAAAAAACGATGCTCTTCGCCTTACGCATCGCGCATGTGCGAGAAAGCGCCGACTTTCCAATTGGCTGCGTGAACACCAGGAGGCAGAAACTTCCTCGATGGATGACTGACCTTTGACCCACGAAAACGGGCGCTGCGGTGAACTTCGCAGAATTCCGCCCAAATCCCGAAGTGTTCCTGTGCAAAGCGAAAAATGCCTTTTCGAAGTAAACAAGAGCATAAATAAATCGGACTTTCTGCACTGGTAAAGCTGGGAAAACGTCCTCACAGATGCCATTCTACGAATTTATCGCTTTTAGAAAAGCGATACCAGAAACTGTAGCCATTTTCGTTTTTTCTTTCTGAACAAAGACTTTTGGAGACCACCTTTACAAAAAATCATGTTCAAACTTTATAAACTTCAAACTTATTGCTTGTAAATTAAGGATTCATTTTCTGGATGAAGCCTTTTTAACCAAATTCACAAATTACAATGTGAATTTCGATGTTTTATTTAGATTTGCAATTAAAGGCACAGTATCTCTGAAGTTAACAGAAAAGTAACCAAAGCTCTTATGGAAACAGCAACAAAATTAGCTGGGTCTAAGAACAAGTTGCATGTAAACAAATTATCAGGAAAAACAAAAATGTTGATGCAAAAAAGAAGAGAGATGAGGACAACTAAAGAAGATGTGACTTCCAAAGTGGAATATATAGAGCTACGCAAGACAGTAAGAAAAAGTATCACTGAAGACGTAAGAAAATTCAACTGTGAACTAGTGAGGAAAGCAATTTAAAACAACCAAAGCCTAAAGATAGCAAAGGGACATCTCAGTAAGGGAAGAAAACAGATTATGGCACTGAGAAGGGAAGATGGTTCTGTAACAAGAAATAGAGGCGAAATTTTGACAAGAGTGAAAGATTTCTACTTCAAATTATATGAAAGGGATGATACATGCACTCCAGACATCATGAAAGATACCAGTACCAGAGTTCCTCCAGTCCTTCCAGCAGAAGTTGCACATGCAATCAAGAACATGAAGCGGGGAAAAGCTCCAGGAGAAGATGGAATTACTGTAGACATCATACAAGAAGCAAGTGGAGAAATCGAAACAGTACTCGCCCAAATTTTCACTCGATGCCTTAATAAAGGAAAGATTCCTGAGGATTGGAACACCGCTACAATGATCCTGCTACATAAGAAAGGTGACATTGAGGATCTCGGAAACTACAGACCTATCAGCCTCCTATCAGTAGTTTATAAAATCTTCACTAAAGTTCTTTCACACCGCTTGAAGGTAACACTGGACATGGCTCAACCGAGAAAACAAGCTGGATTCAGGAGTGGCTACAGCACAATAGATCATATACACGTACTGAGAGAACTAATTGAAAGATTAATTGATTTTAATGGCGCAAAAGCCATGGTTGGCCAAAGAGCTAAGTGAAAGAGCGAGGGAATATGAACTTCCATTGTGCATGGCTTTTATCTATTTTGAAAAAGCCTTTGATTCGGTGAAACCATCAGCAGTTACAATGGCTCTGAAAACCTGCGGTATTGAAGATGCATACATTAATATTATTAATAACATCTATGAAAATGCAAGTGCAAAGATTCGACTGTTTGAAAATACAACACACGTAAAAATTGGAAAGGGAGTGAGACAAGGTGACACCATATCTCCGAAGCTCTTTAATGCCACATTGGAGGGTGTTTTTCAGTCGCTGAGCTGGGAAAACAAGGGGATAAAGATTAATGGAGATTATCTAACCCACCTTCGTTTTGCTGATGACGTAGTCATTTTTGCAACTACCCCATCACAGCTGCAGAGTATGATCCAGGAACTTGCTGACAAGAGTAAAGAAGTGGGATTAAAAATGAACTTTCAGAAGACAAAAGTGATGTTCAATGCTTTTACAAGAAATGAAGATTTATCGATTGATGGAGAAAAGCTGGAGATAACAGACACGTACGTTTATCTTGGACAGCAGATATCAAGTGAGGGTCACATTGATGAAGAAATTAATCGGCATACAAAACTTGCCTGGAGAGCTTTTGGAAGAAACAGCATAATTTTCAAGAGCAATATGCCATTATGTCTTAAAAGAAAAGTGTTTCATCATTGCATCCTTCCAGTGCTTACGTATGGTGCAGAGACGTGGACCTTAACTAAAAGAGACATACAAAGGCTGGAGACAACTCAAAGAAGCATGGAGAGGTGCATACTTGGTGTAACCAGGAGAGATAAGAAGAGGAACTCGTGGATCCGAAAAATGACAAGAGTGGAAGACATCATGATCAGAGTTAAATCCCTGAAATGGCAATGGGCTGGACATACTGCCAGAAGGACAGATCATCGATGGACAGCCGAAATTTTAGATTGGATTCCAAGGGACAGGAAAAGACCCAGAAGAAGACCACATGGGAGATGGGTGGATGAAATTCGAAAGTATGCGGGAGGGACATGGAGCAGACTGACACAAGACAGACCGTTGTGGAGGGAACTTGGGGAGACCTTCGTCCAGCAGTGGATTGATAATGGTTGACAATGATGATGATGATATGTTACAGATGTAAAATGTTCTTCATTGGAGAAAAATTTCGGGTAAGGTGGCGCCTCAATTGCTCCATGTGATGAGCTACCCATGGTCACAGCACCCTCTTGTTAAGTATGCTAGTTAGATAATACACAGCACATTAATGTGCACAAACAGTTGCTATGACACTGAAATTCTGCAGGAAAGGTGAGAATAAAAAACTTGGAAAGTATTTACATATTGTAAACATCATTACATGACTCAGATTTACTGATAAGACCTGAAATTCCCTAATTCTTTTTTAATGATACTAAATTATGAAGTAAGAGGCGACTCAAAAGGGCACATGAAGGTGGCACTGTTGAGAATATAACTAGTCTGCTGTGCTATGGTAGATGATTTCTAGATACCTGAAGGTTTAGTGAGTGTTTCATTTTATTTTTCATGTAAGATTAGTAAAATGCCATGTTTGTTGGTTTTATGTTTTTGAAAAATTTAAAAATCCAAAAAAAAAAAGCCAACAACTGCCAGCCATAGGTGTTGATTTTGTTTTTGCCTGTGACATTTTTTATTTGAAACTATAATAGGATTTTGTTTTGTTGTGATCAGTTTTCTTTATTGGAATTGCATTTAAGAAAGAATAGCACTAGATTGTGATTTGCATCTTTTTTTTTTTTTTTAATTTAAATTTATTGTAGTTACCAGAAGTTTCTTCGAGGCAAAGATGTGAGGCAGTACAGTAAACAGGATATGGACTGCATATTTGGTGTAAAATTTTGTGCAGATGACTCTGAACCTCAGGTGAGTATTATTTTTTTGTGTGGAAGCAAAAAAATTCTACTTGGCTGCTATTACAAATAAATAAATATATATATATATTCACATTCTATTAAGAAGAAACTGAAGCTAAAATTTTTTTAACTCATACCAATTACAACATAGAAAAGGTTATGTATTGACCGGTGTGAGTAAAAAGAAAAAAAGAACAACTGAATGCAGAAAGTGTCGAGAATACTGAGCCTTGGCTTTATCAAGGACCAGCAAAAACTCTGCATTTTCTCCTTTCTAGGAAATAAGCAGTCCAAGAAATTACCAAAACTCGAGTATTAACTACACTCCAAAAAGACAACAGCCAAAACACGTTAAAATAAAAATTAAAATTATTATTAATGAAAAAAATAATAAAACAAAAAAATAATAAAAAAACAAAACAAAAAACAAAACAAGATAATAAAACAGTTCAACTAGAATTTGCGCATAAGCTGCTAAATAGAAGTTGAAATTAGTTACTAAAGAGTAAAGCCGAATACATAAGAAAAACTTTACAATTTAAAACGAAAGTTGCAAAACAACCTGAAGATCAAAACGCACAACGCAGCAGTTATGAAAATTCAGAATTCACATTCTATTAAGAAGAAACTGAAGCTAAAAATTTTTTTAACTCATACCAAGTACAACATAGAAAAGGTTATGCATTGACCGGTGTGAGTAAAAAGAAAAAAAGAACAACTGAATGCAGAAAGTGTCGAGTCTTTAGTAACTAATTTCAACTTACTATTTAGCAGCTTATGCGCAAATTCTAGTTGAACTGTTTTATTATCTTGTTTTTTTTTTTTTTTTTAATTATTTTTTTGTGTTCATTTATTATTTTTTTCATTAATAATAATTTAAATTTTTATTTTAACGTGTTTTGGCTGTTGTCTTTTGGAGTGTAGTTAATACTCGAGTTTTGGTAATTTCTTGGACTGCTTATTTCCTAGAAAGGAGGAAATGCAGAGTTTTTGCTGGTCCTTGATAAAGCCAGGGCTCAGTATTCTCGACACTTTCTGCATTCAGTTGTTCTTTTTTTCTTTTTACTCACACCGGTCAATGGGCAGCAATAACTGCTGCTACATGGCTCGGCTTAGAACGGAATAGACTCCGGATTAGTAGAAGTTCAATCTATACATATATACACCTGAACACCAAATTACATGGGAGATAGGCAATGTATATTAGGACAAGGTCCTTTATAATACTGTTACACTCATTTCTGAAACAGTGTAACAGTATTATAAAGGACCTTGTCCTAATATACATAGACTCCGGATGTCAGTTTGGGGTATTACAGTCCATGAGGCTTCAATTCGTTGCCAGAGTTCATTTATTGTAGCCGCTGGTGGTCGATGTCGTGCCACTCGCTGTGCAGCCATGCACCAGATGTGTTCAATAGGCGAAAGATCTCGTGATCGCACCGGCCAAGGCAGAAGTGGAACATGCTGTCCGTCGAAGAAATGTTGGACGTTGCGTGCGACGTTTGGTCGTGCATTGCCCTGTTGTTAGGGGGCCACCAAGGAGGCCCTGTAGATATGGGATAATCACAGGCTCTAAGACCTCTGAAATGTAACGCTGGCTGGTTTTTCGTGTTTTTTTATATGAGTACTAGATGCGAGCAGGATTCGTATCCAATGGCACCTCATACCACAACTCCAGGTGCCTGGCCGGTTAGACGATGCATAATGCAAGACTCCATCAGTCAGTCCTCCACGGTGCGCTAGACACGGATACGGCCATCATGGTGCTGTATGCAAAAGCGGGATTCGTTTGAAAACGATGTTATGCCATTCATGTGTCCATGTGCGTCGTTCAGCGCACCATTGTAGCTGCAGACGCCTGTGCTGTGTAGTTAAAGGTAGGCAAAGCAATGCTCGCCCTGCAAACAGTCCATGCCGCTGCAGACGTTGTTGTGCCACACATCCTAATTCTTGAGCTAGGGTGCGTGATGTGGCTGTGCGATCAGTATGGGCCATGAGCACAAGATGTCTGTCCACTTGGGCGTTGGTGTGTCGGGGCCATTGTGATCCTTCACGTCGCTCCATCCGTCCCCCTGGACCCATCTATTCCATATTCGCATCACAATTGTCGGATTTCGGGTAACGCTAGCAGCAGTTTCGCGGCAGGATAATCCACAGTAATGCTATACGCTATAATTCTCCCGCGATTATATTCGGACACATGCTGGTATGAGTTCCGCCTTTTTACACGAAGTATCGTAAGACTTTCTACACAAAAAACTACAAGCAAAAACACGATTTCAATGTGGAAAACCAGCTCTCTGTTCTCCCTCGTATACTGCTTCTAGGTGGCGTTACTGGTTTAAATGACATCCATATGAGCTGCGCTGCTAATTATATGCTTGTCCTACTATGCTGTACGCATCATGCAAATTCCAGGTTTGTTGGATGCGTCCTTCATGGTGTTGCAATTTTAATGGCCAGCAGTGTATATACACAGTCTAGTCACATTATTGTGACCACCTCCTACTTTTGACATCAACAGCGCGTAGCCAATGAAAGAAAGTACGTGTCGCAAACTGGCTTGGACGGTATTAAGGCGGGCTGTGTAGGCATTCTGAAAACATATCACTCGTTGCTGTCATGGATAAAAAGCGATTTATCAGATTTGCAAAAAGGAATGGTTAATTATAAGCTTTCGGGACAAGGGTGGCAGTATTTCTGAAACAGCGCAGTTTATGAACTGTTCGCCTGCTGCTGTGGTCAAAGTGCATCGTGATTGAAGTAATGGCACCATTTCGAATAAGAGATGTGAAAACTGCGGAGCACCACGTGCCATTGATGTGAGAAGTGAACGTCGGCTGCGAAGATGCGTGAGGGTCGATCGACACCTTACAGTTTCACAACTCACAGCACGAACGAACCAGGGTCTTAAAGAAGTGTGTCTAAAACGACAACTCAGAGAACCCTGCTGCGTATGGGGCTCCAATGCAAATGGATGGTCACTGCACCTATGCTGAAAAAGCTTACATTTGTATGGCAGTATCGGAATCGGGCCTCCGCTGATTGGCAAAGGATTGCCTTCTCCGATGAGTTACGTTTTCTGCTTCATCGAACGGATAGACTTTGGCGTGTTAGGCGAGAAACATTGGAGAACAAACACTCTTCAATCATTGCTGAAAGAACACAAGCTAGTAAAGGCAGCGTTATGGTCTAGGGAATGTTTTCGTAGCATTCCCTGGGTCCACTCGTAGATGTGGTAGGCACTATGGACCGAATTCGTCATGAATCCATCCATGCAGACCACGTACACCCATACATTCTGTTTGTCTTTCCTATGGCGGATGGAATCTTCCAGCACGAGAATGCGACATTTCAAACAGCTAGAAATGTCAGAGAATGGTTGGAAGAGCACGATGAAGACTTCAAAGTACTTCCCTGGCACCCTAATACCCCAGACTTAAATCCAGATGAGCATCTGTGGGACTACCTCGATCATGTTGTTCGCTCTATGGATTCTCTACCACGGACCCTTCAGGAGCTATCAGCTGCACGGTAGTCAGCATGGCTCCACATACCTGTGAACACCTTCCAACACCTCATTTAGTCACTCCCAGCCCCTATAGCTGCTGTCCGCGCTGCACCTGACGGTTACTCTTGATATTAGTTAGTGGTCACAATGATGTGACTCGATCGTGTATATACACTATACCCTGTAAACGGTATAAAAACAAGCCTGCAGCTGACCTCGATCATATCGCACTGTGAGGTCGAGTGAAAATTTTGCAGCGGGAGAGACCTGGGTTTGAGAAAGGGAAACATTGTTGAGTGTTATATTAGCAGGTTCTCCATACGAGAAACCGAGAGGCGTTTAAACATGCTCTAGTCAACTGTTTTGGATGTACTGAATAAGTGGAAGACACATGGCGTGCCTGAAGTAGCGAAACGTACTGGCAGAACAAAGAAAATCAGTAATGGAGGACGTCGAAGCCTCGGGAGAGTCGTTATACAGCTAATCGACGGAGTACTACACAAGACCTCAGTGTATAGGTGAGTAAAAATGTTGGAACCTCGGTACGTACACGTACCATTCACAGAGAACTTCATTCAATGGGTTACCGTGGTCGTGCGGCTGCTCATAAGCCTTTTATCTCCACTCGGAATGCTACTCGTCGTTTAACATGGTGTAAAGAACATTTATTGTGGACCGTTGATCAATGGAAACGGGACCTATGGACTGATGAATCCAGATACACGATCCACCAGTCTGATGGGCGTATGTGGGTATGGTGGCAGAGGGGGGAATGCTATTTACCACAACGTACTGTTCCTACGGTCCAGTTTGGAGCTGGGAGTGCACCCGTGTTGGGGTGTTTTTCGTGGTATTGTCCCGGCCCATTGGTTACCGTGGACAAACCTGTTAACCAGCGCGTCTACCTCGATATTCTGGAAAATTATGCCCTACCAACTCTGTGGCAATACTATGGAACGGAGCTTAGTTGGTACCAACAAGAGCAAGGACTGTTACGGCGTGGTTTGGCGATAATTCCGTATTGTTTGTGGACTGGCCAGCACAGATCCCTGATGTTAATCCAATAGAGCACCTGTGGGATGAATTAGAGCACCGCATAAGAAGTTTGGAACCAAGGCCCACTACTAAGAAAGGGTTGGCGGCAGCATTATGTACTGAATGGAAGTGCATACCTATCGCTGTATTCCAAAACCTTGTCGAAAGCATGTCTCGAAGGGTCAGTGCATGCATTAAGGCCAAAGGTGGACCAACACCTTACTAATGTATGTCAATAAATGCTATATTGTGTTTCTCTTCTAGGTGTTCGGTCACTATTTTCAATATAGTGTATATACTGTACACAGTATATTTATTTTTTATTTTTTTGCAACCCTGGTAGCTCGTCGTTAATAAGAGGGATTTATAAGGTCCACCACATTTGAAGGGGTATGAATGAGGTCCTCGATTGGAGGAGTACAAACGAGGTCCCCAATTGGAGAGGTGTAAAGTAGGTCCTTGATTGGATGGGTTTGAAGATAGGTCCTCAATTGAAGGAGTGTAAACAAGGTCCTCGGTTGAAGGGGTGTAAAGTAGGTCCTCGGTTGGAGGAGTGTAAAGTAGGTCCTCGATTGGAGGGGTGTAAAGTAGGTCCTCGGTTCGGCGAGTGTAAAGTAGGTCCTCGGTTCGGCGAGTGTAAAGTAGGTCCTCGATTGGAGGGGTGTAAAGTAGGTCCTCGGTTGGGGGAGTGTACAGTAGGTCCTCGATTGGAGGGGTGTAAAGTAGGTCCTCGGTTTGGAGAGTGTAAAGCAGGTCCTCGATTGGGGGAGTGTACAGTAGGTCCTCGATTGGAGGGGTGTAAAGTAGGTCCTCGGTTGGGAGAGTGTAAAGCAGGTCCTCGATTGGAGGGGTGTAAATTAGGTCCTCGGTTGGGGAAGTGTAAAGTAGGTCCTCGATTGGGGGAGTGTAAAGCAGGTCCTCGATTGGAGTGGTGTAAAATAGCTCCTCGGTGGGAGGAGTGTAAATTAAGTCCTTGATTGGAGGAGGGTAAGCTATATTCCCGGTTGAAGGAGTTTCAATGATGCCCTCGTTTGTAGGACTGTGAATAAGATTTTCGTTGGGAAGAGTGTAAAGTGGTCGTAATTTTAAATACTTTAAATGGGATCTACTTTTAGAGGTCTGGTGTGTAAAATAAACGAAGACCGAATTTGCAGGACTGATTAGTTAGTCGCAATGCCCAATTGCGGGCTAGGGCTTGCCAAGAAAAAGATATAGCGCAATGCCCAATAGCGGGCTAGAGCTTGCCAAGAAAAAGATATAGCGCAATGCCCAATAGCGGGCTAGAGCTTGCCAAGAAAAAGATATAGCGCAATGCCCAATAGCGAGCTAGAGCTTGCCAAGAAAAAGATAAAAACCCGGATATCACCTACAAATCCTATTCACCCGGGGCAGAAGCAAACCACATTTACCCTTAAAACTCTGTAAAGTATTGCAAGTTTCAATGCATGGTCCAAGTGTTAATTGGAAATTGCATAGAATGCTCAAAGACCATTTAAAGAAAGAACTACAAAAAATATGCTAAATATTGGGAGTTATGCACAATGCTTTCCAATTTGGGTACAAAGGCAGTGAATGGGGAATTAAAGGTTCTTTAGTTAGTCTGTACTATATTTTTAAAGACTCACTAGCTAGAAGAGAGGATTTCATGAAATATTCTAAAAATAATTGCTTGCCCAAAATATTTGTCCAACAGAGGTGGCTGGAAAATGTTCCAGCAAGTGAATGTGCCCTTAACTGTAATCACAGTCATAATAAATACATGTACACAATGTGAAACATTCATGGCTTGTGCAATATTTGCACTTTACATGGCTTGTTTATTCACTTTTCTGTGTTTTTGTTATACTAAAAATGTAATTGTTACTCAGTGTTTTATGCATGTTATATTTGCTTGTTTTTTAACTACTCAACAGTTGACTAGTAATTAAAGACAGTTGCACTTTTATAGTTCTCATTGCAAGGTTAGAGGGACCTTTTTTAAAAAAAAGTCATTGTGTGTATCACATGAAAACACTGAAAAAATAAATTGTTTTCCTCAGGAATCTGGTGAAGATAAAATTGTGCTATTTAAAAGTGAAAATCAGTCTACTGGTACAGATGATTATGTCATTTTCCATGGAGTTAAGTTGCACAAAAGTAATAGCAGTATATCGGATTATTTTGCACAAAAAATGAAGCAAAAGAAGACATCACATCAAAGTAAGTGAAACTGTGCTGTTATCTAAACAAAGCAATATGAATGTTTTGCTAATATTTCCTACACAAATGCAATGAATGAGTACTAAATGAATATTTAAGGTCGGTAATTGTAATTCTGTATAAAGCAAGCAAAATTTAAATCTTTCTTTGTTACTTGTTGCTAAACATTGTAGATGTTTCTGGCCTTAGTATCAAGTACTTCAAAGCCCAAAAGCATCTCCAAGAAAATAAAAATCTTGGAGAAGAAATGTGAATGTATTCTTCAACTAAACAGAACTTGAAATTAAAAATATCTCTGAGTAGAGCCACTAAATAGAACTTACTAACATTGTATTGGGTGTGTGCATAAGGTTTACCCATTTTTGTAGGCTACAAAAAAAGGAGGAGAACACAACAAATAATGTACTTAGGATTTCACATAATTGCCATCATTCTGTATGACCTCTGGCCATCTGGAGTCAAAAAAGTCATGTAATGCTGTTTTCGCATCATCCGCATCATCGAAGGTTTGGAAAGGGAAGGCATTCTGTAATGGTCGAAAAAGGTGGTAGTCCGTAAATGCCAGGTCAGGGGAATATATCCGATGAGGTAACACTTCCCAACCAAAGTCCAGTAATTTTTGCCGAGTGATTAAAGTAGCATGAGGTCTGGCATTATCATGATGAAGAATCACGCCTTTGCGATTGAAGAGTGCTGGCTGCTTTGATGTCAGTTGTTCTCGCAACCTGCCCAAATGTTGGTACAATAGTATAGGGTCAGTATTTATCGTTCAGTTAGGTGCCAACACCTCTCAGTGGATTATTCCCTGGACATTCCACCAAACACTTGACAAAACCTTTTGGGATGCAGTCCTCCTTTTGATGTCAATGGATCAGGCTCTGCACCTTGGCACATAGTCTGTCAACACTTAACATTATGGTATAGTACCCATTTCTAATCACCCGTTACATTTCGTCCCCAAAACTTTTCATTTCTGTGACCAGAAAGCAAAGAAACACGGGTACAGATTCTCTCCTCGTTGTTTTGCAGAAAACTGGTGCGGAACCCAGTTATTGAAATTGGTGATGAACCCAAGCACATGCATCTGTCTTTCAACTGTTGTTCTGTATACCAACAATGTTTCCGCTAATTCCTGAACGGTTGAATGTGTGTCATTTGTTATGGATTGGTCCACATCCTTGTCAGAAACCACGGATGGATGTCCAGGACGTGGTTGCCGTTGGCGACACCATGTCCTGGACCAACAGAACCATTTGCTATCATCAACTGCATCCTCCCCATACAATGGACAGATGTTGTGGCAAGCCGTGGCTGCAGTATTGCCTTTATCAAACTCATACAGTAAACAATGTCTAATGTGCTCCTTATAGCATGCCATGTTACACAATCCGTGATTTCCGTTACGCATTACTTACTCGTACAAACCTAGTGCCTCTACTGCTCCATTAAAATTTTGGCCAATAAATTCGGCCATTTGTGATGTAACTACTCCGATCGCAATTTGCATCTATTACAAAAATGGGTATAACTTTTGCACACACCCAATAGATTTTGGAAAGTACCAATCACAAGTGCAGAAAGGTCGATGGGTACTCAAATTGAAGGAGGAGAGACAGCTGAATATTGGGTAGATATGTGAAACTTAGTGGGCTACCTTCCAGCCCCTTAGTGGCACAGAGTGGAAGATCTCTGTTAAGTACAGAAAGACAAAAAGTGAGGGCTATAAAACTGTTGAACCAGGGGTGAACTTAACCTAGGGATGAACCTTTTTAAGCCAAGCTGCTCACAACACAGACACAAGCCCAAACTGAGTTGTGAATCATCATTCCAAGAGTTGGACAGCTCTAAGGCCAAACTGTGTCACACTCTTATTTGGGGAACCTGGCAAAGCCATGATCAGCATTTCATCCACCTGGGACTTGAACAAACAGATGGTGACATTTAGTTTCTTTCATGCTTTTACTATTCATTAATGACATTAATTCTAAAGTAACAAGTCCATTTCCAGGAAAAACCTTTCATAAATTTATCAGATAAGTGTGAGGGGATCAAAGTAGGGTTCATAAACATCTATAAATAACAAAAGGAAAAAATTGTAATTGTCAAAAGAGTAAGAAAAATTCTAACTTAATTTGGTTGGTATCCGTGGCTGAGGAGGGTTTGTCGGGAGAATGTGTTCTTGGTGTCAAATGTACCTTGCTAAAACTTGCTAAAAGGTCATTTCACACAAAATCTTCAGATTTCAAAATAATTTTTCACCAACACATCTCAGATTCTTACGATTTTTTTTAACGGGTTGCTACTCTCAACGTATAAAGACCCTGAAAATTTCAATATTTTATTTCTGATAGATTAGAAGATATTATTTTTTTTTATTTTGGCACATGGCGGAACATATTTCACGTAAAAACGCAAATATCTCCATTATTTAGAATAAAAAGAAGTACATAAATCATCATTCTTTCTTAATTGTTACCAAGGAATCCATTAGTGCAATGCATCAGCTCCTATCTGCTGTATTTTTGAGTTATGGGGAATGAGAGAGCCTGTCTTCATTGCTTAAAAAGGCAATGTAGTACTCCTCTAAAAAAAGTTGCAGTTATTATTCTTTGCAAAGAAAGGTATAATTTATGAAATGAAGAAAAAAACAAAAAAACCTTGGGCTTTTGCCTGAGCACCAAGAAAATAATTTTTAAATGTGGTGTATGGCTAGTGTATTGCCACGGTTAAAGCAGTCGGCAAAGCATGCTGTGTTGTGACCACAGCTGTGCAGGGACGTGGTACCAGAAAATGGACGACATTCCACTCGCGCGCAAGAAACAATCATGCTGCGCAGATGCTTGTATTGTTGAACTCACATTTTAAAGGAAACAAATTCTTTATTTTAAAAAACCAAGATAAGTTCATGAACATTGTTTATATTTCTATGTCTCACAATGCTGTGATCAACTTTCATGTTTGATTTTGATTATATTTGATTAAATCGGACAACAGGAAGTTGAGCTTCCATGGAACACTTTTTTTTTTTCAGTAACAAATTTAGCAATTATCTTTAACTACTGGTTTATGTCTTGGTGATATCCGTGTGTGCAGATAGCTATATGCTGATGACACTGTCCTGTTGGCAGAAAGCAAAAGCGAGTTGGAGAGTATGTTGTTCCGGATGTACAAAGTTTGCATGAAATTCAAACTGAGTATAAATAAGGGAAAAACCAAAGTTATGGTTTTTGAAAGAGGAACTGGTAGTACTGAATGTAATATAAGTCTAAATGGCACAGCAATTCACCAGGTGAATGAGGTTGTGTATTTAGGAAGCATGTTTGACAGAGAGAACAAATTGGATGATGGAATTAGTAGGTGAGTGAATTCTTCATTGAAAGTCATGGCCGTTTTGGGAGATTTTCACAGGAATGATAGCTTCTCAAGAAAGTTTCTCATTGCTGTGTATGAAAATGCAATTGTTCCTACTCTTGACATATGGCAATGAAACCTGGTTACTACAGAAGAAACATAGGAGTCGTTTGTGTGCTGGAGAAATGCATTACTAACGGGCTGTTTGTGGCAAGACACTTTCTGATTGTGTGAGGAATGAAGATGTGTTGCACTTGTGTAATGTGAAGCAAAATGTTGTTAGCAAGGTGGAGACTAATATGCTTCAGTGGTTTGGCCATGTTGAAAAAATGAGTGATGAGATACTTACTAAGAAAATCTTTTAGCTCAAGTGGCTAGAAGGAAAGGCAGAGGAAGGCCAAGGAAATCATGGGAGGATCAGATTCAGGAGCTTATGCATGAGAAAAAGATTGAGTATGAAGTATAAAAGATCTTGTGTACAGCATGTGATTGATGTCAGTGAAGCTCGAGTTGTATGTCAAGATCGCTGTAAATGGAGAAGTTTGATACAGCAACAGTAAGTAAAAATTATCTGGTAGTTTGTATTTCTTTGTGGAGCTAACCTCTGAATCTCAGAGAACAGCTTAGTGATATGTATGCACATACCTGCCAACTACACTGGCGTGCAAAAATTAAGGACGAGACAGTTTTTTTAATGTAACGTCATGCAGAAGTGCTCCACATAGACTCAAATCATACCATAAGATCCCCAAGATGTAAGAAAAAGGGACAAGTGAGCAAAACCGTCCAAACAAGGAATCCAAAGGATACAAAGGCACTTTATTGAAAAGGTAGCTTCGAGCACAACTGGACAGAAGACAAAAACGTCCATGTGACAGGCGGCTGCCAAGAAAAACCCAGTCTTTAGTAGGGGATATGATCACTCCTGACTGCGTTGCAGGATTTACAACGTCTGTCCATGCTGAGGACGAGGTTGTCAAGGAGCTGTTGAGGCATCGCGGCCCATTCCTCTTATAGCGCCAATCGTTGCTGGCGGCTAGTGACGTGCTGCCAAGCGTCTCCTGAGAAGGTCCCACACGTGTTTGATTGGATTTAGGTCCGGGGACCTTGCGGGCCAATCCATGCGTTGAATATCTTCACTCTCCAACAGCTCTGCAACAGCCACTGTACGATGAGGTGTAGCGTTGTCGTCCATGAAGAGGAACTCAGGACCCACAGCACTTCTAAACAGACGCACGTGAGGCAGGAGAACCTCGGTACAATAGCGGACACCAGTGACTGAACCTCCTTGGAAGATGTGGAGGTCAGTATGGCTACCAAGCATGATACCGCCCCAAACGAGAACTCCGCCACCTCCAAACCGCGGTCCCTTTCGATGATGTTGGAGGTGTGATTGTGTGTTCCCTGTTCTCTCCAGATGTGTATACATCCAGAATCGCTCGTCAGACTAAATCGGCTCTCATCCGTAAAGAGAACTCGACCCCATTGCGTGTCCAGTTCTTGTGTTCCTGGCACCACAGAAACTGCCGTCTCCGACGAGCAGGCGTTAATGGCACACACCATACTGGTTGTCGGGCAAATAGACCACTTTTGTGCAGCCTCCTGGCCATGGTAAAATGCGATAACCGACGTCCAGTTGTCTGTCGCATGTGCCTTGCAATTTCTCCTGCCGTCTGTCTTTTCTCGCCTGGAGGACAATATACCGGTCGTCCGCCGCTGTGGTTGCTCGTGGACGACCACTGCTAAACTCTCGGACAGCTGTTCCTGTCGTTTGAAATGAAATCCCGAACTCCTCGGCCACACTAGTCACACTTCGACTTTCTTCCAACTTCCCAATGACGCGACCTCGGGTAAAATCATCCAGATGTCGTCTACTGGATTGCCTGTTGGCCATATCACACGGTGGGAGCAACTCGACATCGTTCAAACCGATGTACACCGTGCAATAGCTTTCACCGAATTGCTGAGCGTAAACCGCCCGTGTGCTTTATACCCTTCCGACACCCCCCCCCTCACATCATGCTGCATATGCGCATGCCCTACCGTACCGGACCCTAAAACACCTCCTGAGTGATCTTTCGGTCCGTTCTGCCTGCTCATTTCGCTGTTATGCTAATTTCTCCTCTTCGTCCTTAATTTTTGCACACCAGTGTACTACGGAATGTCTAGTTTCTACCGATTTTGTAGTCTGATTACAGAACTCACTGTCGAAACTACGGATTCTACGAATTTTCATTTTGTTTAATTTGTTTTCTGTTATTTTATGATAAACATGAGCATTTTAAGTGGATCTGCGGAGTTTCATTTTTTTTTGTCATCATTTAGATCATTTCAAGATAAATGCCCAACTGAAGAGAATGGGGGAAGGGGGGGGGGTTCCCTTTGTTTCAAAACTTTCAAAAATGGTATTTAAACGGAATAAAAAGTTTTGCCGTAATTGTAAGGTTTTTTACCCGATGTTGCCTTTGTGTGCAGTATTGTTAAATATTTTATTTCATAAATGTTTGTATTTCAGCTTGAAACTGTTAGCAACAATTTGCGAAAATGGAAGTTAGACGCTGCAAAAATTTCACCGTAATCTTCAGTCATCAGATTCTTCCAGGAATTCTGTCATTTTCTTTATTAGTTTGCTGATTCACGAGATCGATGCATGAGTAAACAGAAATTGGAAGGTGGTGACGGGAGAGATGTTCTTCGGTGGACGGAATTTCATCTTTTCGAAACTTTCTGAAATGGAAGGTCAATGGAGTTCAGATTTTTTCTGTAATCATAATTTCTTTTTCTGGCAAGTATTATTGTTAAATAACACGTTACTATATAAATATGTTTATTTCAGATAGAAAATCGGGGAAAAAATTTCCAAACTCAGAAGTCGGACGGAGCAAAGATTTCTCCTGTAATTGCCCCTCCCCGCGATGTTCCCACTGTCATGTGTTGTTAAATACCCCCATCTCATAAGTTTTTGCATTCAAGCTTGATAAAAGAGATGGAGATTTTCCGAAAACAGAAGTGACGTATTTGGAAAATTGGTAAAAATTAATACATTTTTTACAAATTTCCGGTTCCTCGTCTGTCAAGCTGTGTAGAATTCTGAACATATCTGACTGATTTTCTTAGTGGTGTAAGTTTTGAATTTAAATCTTGCAATGTTACCTATCATGCCCTCACCAGGGGAATCAACTTTGTGTTTTGCACGTGTTAAGTTTTTTTCATTAGTGTCCTTGTTTGTTGTGGTGCGTATTTATTTTTCACGAAGAGATGGGCCGTTTCGTAAAAAAGCATCTATGTGTGCCACACAATAATACTAGTTACTACTGACAAAGGCTCTTGCCAATGTTGGCAAGTGTGTGTGTGTGTGTGTGTGTGTAATTTAACATCTAAAGGTTTTACAGTGTGCACGAGATTTTGCCGCATTTTGTGTCCTCATGTAGATCATTTCTGGAGATCGATGCAAAACCAAAGTTATTTGGGGGTGGGAGTGGGGATTCAATGTAAGGGTTTGTTCTACAAAAAAAAAAAAAAAAAAAAAAAACCTTTGCTTAGAATCTTGGCTATGAAAAGTGATCTTGAATTAAAGAAGTAAATAACTTGGGAATAGCCTACTGCCAATGCTTTCACTCTAGATGGAGACCAACGATTTTAAGATACAAAAGGGCAGCGGTATGTAGCAAAATTTCTTTGGCTAGTATAAATAATCAGGTCTTTTTTCTTCTGGAGAGTATGTATGTATTTATACATGGGTAAAAAGTTCCGTCATGCTTTGTTGGTTTCAGATATGTCACTGCCGGCGATGAAATGAAGCCTATCTCCTTTCTGGATGATGATGTTTGTGGAATGTTGCTACAAATGTCCTGAGTGAGCTCCAGACCTTTTTTGTACTTTGACTGTTCAACATCCTGCAAATTTATTGCCCCCGTAAGGATATCATTAAGTATAAACTGGCCACTTGCCGCAGGATGAAAAATGATGTTGACAAAAAAATGCTAGGAGGATTTTATAAGCACACACGCATGCAAAATTTCCTCCGATTATTTTCTATGTAAGTAATATGATACTTTTTCTGTCATGTGGAAAATAAATTTGACTTGCGAGAAAAGTTCAGTACTAATGTTTGTGTCACCGATGCAAACCAATCAGTTTTAAACTTACAACTTTTGAAAGATTCTGAATTGTAGCCTCTTAAAAAAAAAAAAAAAAAAAAATGGCACTCCGCATAGCTGTTAGTTTTCTCCACCTGTTGTTTCCATTATTTTGCTTTTATCCCTGCGTTTGTTAATTTATTTCTTTGGCATTATGGTATAACACTTTCTGTTCATCACAGATGTAGAATTTTTTTTTTTTTTAGAGACAATTTACTGTTTTTATCGATGCTATATCCAACACACTTGCTTCTTTTTTTTTTTTAGACTGAATACTCAGCAATTCGTTAGAATAAGAGAAAGCAAATGACTGCAACATAAGGATATTGCCCCAAACTCCATCATGCATTCCAGGTGTCGGCGTTTAACATCCCAGTCAGAGAGAGGGGGTGGGGGTGGGAGGCCAAAGCAATCCAGTATCAACAGTGAATCTTCGGTGACAAGTCTGTCTGATCTACAACCCTCCGTAACTTTCTTAAGACAGCTAACTACAGCCTCAGACCTCAAGCTGCTCACTCAGATCCTAATTTACGACCTCTGGCAAACAGTGGCTTTAGCTCACCGCAAATGGAACATCTCTGCAGTGTATTTTCTCAGCTTTCTTTTATTACATATCACCAAGCTGTTCTCTAAGATTCAGAGGTTAGCTCCACAAAGAAATACAAACTACCAGATAATTTTTACTTACTGTTGCTGCATCAAACTTCTCCATTTACAAGAATCTTGACATACAACTCAGGCTTCATTGACGTTCATCACACGCCATACACAAGATCTTCTATACTTCATACTTACAATCTTTTTCTCATGCAGACACTCCTGAATCTGATCCTCCCATGACTTTCTTGGCTTTCTTCTTTCTTTCGTTCCTGCCACTTGGGCTAAAAATATTTTCTTAGTAAGCATCTCATCACTCATTCTTTCAACATGGCCAAACCACCTAAGAATATTGGTCTTCACCTTACTAACAACATTTTGCTTCTCATTACACATCTGCAACAAATCTTCATTCCTCACATGATCAGAGAGTGTCATGCCACAAATCCCCCGTAAGTAACGCATCTCTCCAGCACAGAAACGACTCCTATGTCTCTTCTGTAGTACCCAGGTTTCACTACCGTACATCAGAGTAGGAACAATTACACTTTCATACAGAACTATGCAGGACTCTCTTGAGAACCTATCATTCCTGTGAAAACCTCCCAAAGCAGCCATGACTTTCAATGAAGAATTCACTCGCCTACTAACTTCACCATCCAATTTCTTCTGTTTGTCAAACATGCTCGCTAAAAACACAAACTCAATCACCTGGTCAATCGCCTTGCCATTTAGACTCATATTACATTCCATACTTCCAGTTCCTCTCTCAAAAACCATAACTTTGGTTTATCCCTTATTTATACTCAGTTTGAATTTCATGCAAACTTCATACATCCGGGACAACATACTTTGCTGCTCATTTTTGCTCTCTGCCAACAGGACAGTGTCATCAGCATGCAGCAATCTGCACAAACGGATATCACCAAGACAGAAACCAGTATTTTCTATTTTGGTATCCCGCATGCACGCATCCATAATACATTAAACAGCCATGATGGCATTACACAACCTTGTCTGACTCCTGCTCCAATAGAAACCCATTTTGATAAAACACCATTCACTCGTACACAAGCTCTACTGCCAGCATACATGGCTTTTACACTATTAAGTAGATTCGCAGTAACACCATATTCATTCAATACCTTCCACAAAAGTATCCTATTTACTCGGTCGTAAGCTTTCTCTAAATCTATGAAAGTAGCAAAAACTTTCTTACCAACAGCTAGATACTTTTCAATCATCTTGCATAATGCAAAAATTTGGTTAGTGCAGCCTTTACCAGGCATAAAACCACTCTGAACATCCCGCACTTTCTCTGATATAAGACTCCAACCTTTTTCAGTAATGACCTTACCTAACACTTTCGCTGGCACACTCAGTAGGCTGCTAGCTCGATAGTTCTTGCAGTCAGTCTGATCACCTTTTCCTTATACAAGGGAACAATGATAGCATTCTTCCAATCCTGAGGGACCATTCCTAACTTCCAGCACAATTGGCAAATTTCAGTTAACCAGTCAATTACAGCGTCACCACCATATTTCAACATCTCGACAGTTATGCCATCAACTTTCAGAGCTTTAACATTCTGAAGAGATTTTAGAGCTCTACACGCTTCTTCTGTTGAGATCCCTCCTGTGCTCCCCCTCCTTCACTGTGACATCATCTGCTTCTGCCTCAGAATCACCTTTGCTTTCTTGATCTAATGAATCACAGAAGTATTCACCCCATCTTTCACTTAACTCATTGGGCTCCCATATCATTTCTCCGATCCTATTCTTTACACAACTTACAACTTTGTTTCCCTTATTTTTCCTGAGTCTCGTGTACTTCCAAAAAGTCTGTCTTTCCGAAAAACCAGTTCATGCCTTTCCACCTTCTCTTTCTTATCTTTTGCCTTACTCTAATGAACCAGCTTAACGGCTTCACACTTTTTACAGCAATATTCATCCACAGAGACTATACCTTGCAACATCCCCAAATAGATAGGCTTCCTTCTTTCTTTTTACTGCTTCTTCAATTTCACTATTTACCAAGCATCACCTCTATTATTCCCCACTATTGTGGTGCCACAGACCTTTTCAGCAACAGTGACAACACAGTTTTTAAATTATTCCCACTTCTTTTCCTGGTAAAATTTGACCCGACGCGTGCAATGGTATCTTGATATGCCGCCTGTCCGAAGGACAACATTGACTTCCATTGTTGTTTGGCAGGCTGCATGACACGATTCACCGCCCGTGGTTTCACAGTGGCAGAATACAAGCCATGCACCATATTTAGAAATTCTTTTCTCAGCACCCACATGAAAGCACAAGGGCTGTTTTTTTCTTTATTTGTTAGATTAAACTTTTCTTTCAAAATGAAAACAATTACAACTTTCTAAGGGCTGTACTACATTGCTTTTTTTAGTTTTGAAAAAGGATCTCTCATTGCACGTACAGGGTGTCTACCAGGTCACGGAAGTCACCGAAAAGTCACGAAATGAGAAAACGGTCACTGAAGTGAAGGAAAGGTCACGTAATTAAGATCGTAAAGCATGGTCAACCCCCCCCTTGTGCCTTACTCTGAAAAAATCAAATTTCAGCTTTGAGCTAAATAGGAGAAGTCTTTGCTATGACTTCAATTCCTTCCTTCAGACAAGTTCTGAAGGGATACACCGTGATACCGTTCTCCCCTTCAGCGTCTATAGACTCCGTTTGGCACTTAGCCAACCGAGGTTCACTCAACTGTGGGCCGACAGTAAAGGTCTTTTTGTCGAAAGTAACCAATAACCTGCTTGTTTGCTTCGCAGAAAAATTCGTCGCGGTCATTCGGTCTGGGCGATGTACCGGTATAACGCAAAAAACAGGTTTAACTTTTACATCCAGGCTCCGTTTTTAGCTAATGGCGAATTCGCATGTACTGCCATCTGCCAGCAGGAATGATGTTCGAACAGGTTTTGATCAGTACGATTCCAAAACTGCAAATCGTTCCAAGTCATAATAAACGCTGCTGCATGTTTGGATGCCGTGACTGCAATCTCCGGGATCTCGGGAATTTGCCGCAGTCTGGGAAGTAGTTGGCGGGTAATTAGCACATCTTTTGTAAAAAAGATCGTGCATACAAATCGGTTTGTCCATCCGTCCGTTTGTGGACACCATATCTCTGCAACTATTAGTCTGATTTGAAAAATTCTTTTTGCATTGGAAAGCATAAAATGTGAGAATGTTGATCCTGGCATTCCGAGTTTTTCGGATGCGCAACTTCGCCGCTAGAGGGCGTAAATGCAGATATCGAATTTAAAATGCATTTTATTGCATATATTTGCTGCTAAATATCCGATTGAAAAAATTCCTTCTTCCTTTGGATGCCATTTATAACGAAGACTGTTTTAGACGCAATTTCTTTTTCAAGTCATGCATAGATTTTCCACTAAGAGGCGTAAAGGTAACTTGCGTTTACCCTGATATCTCTGCTTCTAAAACTGTTATTTGAAAAATTCTTTCTGCATCGGATACTGCTCCTAATGAGAAATGTTTTTCATGTAATTTCAAAATTTCGATAAAGTATGGTCTGGCCACCAGGGGGCGTAAGCGTTTATTTCTGCTTCTGATGTATTTGCAGCAAAATCCGAGCTTCTGAAAAAGTAGACTGAAAAATTCTTTCATAGACCACCAAATACAGCTCACCTCCTGCTTAAAATAGCATATAGTTTTCCCGCCAGGGGCGTAGATGTATATCTTTTTTTTTTATATCTCTGCTTCCAAGAGTAGGATTTGAAAAATTCTTTCTTTGTTGGAGAGCGTTTCTAGTGCAAAATTGTTCTCATATCGGTTCAAGTAATGCATAGATTTTCCACTAGGGGCGCAAAGGTAACTGGAGTTTCCCCGATATCTCCACTTTCTCTGTGATTTGAAAAATTCTTTCTGCATTGGATACTGCTCTTGATGAGAAATGTTTTGCATATATTTCTAAATTTTGATAAAGTATGGTTTGGCCACCAGGGGGCATAAGCGTTTATTTCTGCTTCTGATGTATTTGCAGCAAAATCCGAGCTTCTGAAAAAGTTGACTGCAAAAATTCTTTCTTTGACCGATACCGCTCACCTCGGAAAACGTTTTGAGAACACCTGCTGCTTAAAATAGCTCATAGTTCTCTCGCCACAGGGCATATTTCTTATTTTTGTCAATATCCCTGCTTCTAAGCCTCTGATTTGAAAAGTTTTTTTCTTTTTGGGTTAATGTTTCTGTTGTGAAGTGTTTCTCATATAATTTCAAATTTTTCTTAACACACAAGTCTGCAACTAGAAGGCGTTAGCTCACATTTCCATTTACAGCAATATCTGCGAGACTAAAAACCTGATATAAAAGATTCTTTCTCGGTCAGATACTACTACCTATGAAAACTCTGTGTATTTTCTTCCCAAAATAATGCCCAATTTTGCTGCTGGGGGTGCCAATGTTCAATCTGTTTTTCTTAATATCTCTGCTTCTAAATATTTGATTTAAGAAATTCTTTCAGCACAGGATGCCATTTACCTTGTGGAACACTTTAGGTTAGTATTTGAGGAGTTTTTAGTTGACAGTTATACCACTAGGTGGTGTTTGTGTACCTCTGCTTGCAGCTGTATCTCTGCTTCTAAAAAATCCCATTGAGAAATTTCTTTTTTTTACTGTATACCATTCTCCACAATAGAGATGTGGTGCATTATCCTCTTTAAACAATGCACAGAATTCCTGCTAGGGCGCATAAAGGTCAGTACCTTTTTCTCACTGTCTCTTCTTCTGGGAGCCATATTTGAAAAGTTCTTTTTCATTAGCATATTTTTTTCCATGAATATTTTTTTACTTTTCCATTAGGCGTAGAGTTATATCAGGTTTCTTTCTTTATTTCTCTCTTTTAACTGTTCGATTTGAAAATCTATCTCCAATACCTTCCTTCTGCTGTGAGAAACTTTTTTATGCACAGTTTAATTTTCATTGCATACTTTTTAGCTGCTGGTAGAAGTAAGTAGCTGTTTCTATTTCTGGATGTTTTATCAATTGAAGAAATCTGGTTGATATTTTTCTAACCAGTTGCATTGGCTTTGAATAACTTTGATAAATTTAATTCACATCAGAAAGATTCAAGACGTGCTCATTACAACCCGAAATTCGGTGTCATCTTTCTTGTTTTCTTTTTGTTCACGTTTTAGCATGACAGTATGAAGAGATTTATAGGCATTTAAAATTACGTCTGTATAATTTTCCAAATATTAGTCGGTACTCTTCCACTCTTTCGAAGAGTTATTTCATTTGTTTCAACATTCAAAATATTTAATCAGGCCTAGACTAGGTAGGAAAAAAAAAAAAAAAGCCTAACTGCAGATTTTGGTACTTCCTGATGGAATTGCGTCATAAAAATTGGTGTAAATGCACTGCACGTTGAGTAGACGGACACAAAAATATTACACTTTCAAAATTTTTAGTCAGACCTAGGCTAGGCAAAAAAAAAAAAAAAAAAGGCCTGACTGCAGATTTGGATACTTTCTAACTGAATTTCACCGTGAAAATAGTTATAAATGCACTGCATGTTGAGTAGACAGGCACAAAAATATCACACTTTCAAAAATTTTAATAGACCTAGGCTTGGCACAGAAAAAAAGAATAAATAAAAATAAAGGCCTAGCCATAGGTTTGGGTTCTTCCTGATGGAACTTCATCCAAAAAATCTGTACAAATGTACTAAGTGTAAAGTAGATAGACAGAATAACATTATATTAAAACAATAATAATCAGGCCATACATTCAACATATATTCAAAATAATAAAACTAAATGCTGCATCAAAATGTAAAGAAGCACTAAGAAAAGTCAGCAAGCCAGAGAAAAAGTAAAGGAAATTACATGTGCTGTGGGAAGAATTAAAAAACTCAAAGAAAGAAAAAGTTATTGTAATAGGCTGAAGAAGCTAATGCAAAAGAAACAGAAATTAAAGCAGCATACACATAACAAACTGCAGAGTTAAAGCTATGTCATACATTGCATTTGGATTCTTAAAGCTCTTAATTAGTGCCCTGGAGGCTAAATGTTATTCAATGAGGTAATTAGTGCCCTGGAGGCTAAATGTTATTCAATGAGGAAGCGTTTGATTTAGATAACTTTTTTTGTTTTATGTATGTACAGTAATGCTGAGCCTTACATGTCTACTTAATGCATGTTCGCTATAGCGTATGTACAACATTTTTACCCGTTCCGACATAACTTATTAACTTCACACTGAATTTTTCCACCAATTGGAAGCTGCATACTTTGAAGTCTAGAAAACTTTGTTTACGGTTCACTTGTTTCTGGCTCCTCTGATCGGAGGAGGAGGAATTCGCATTGGTATTGCTTTTTTTTATTGATTTACTAAGGACATTCTTGTAAAAATGCTTTCAATAAAAGAAAAGTGATGCTGAAAGTGAAATATTGGTAAAATGCCACAGAAATCCATAAAATTATAAGAAAAAGTGGACATAATAAATATGAGGCTGGTGAGTTAATTACTAAACTTTCAAACTCTATGAAATGGTCCTAGCCACCCACATATTCAACAGACCATACTCTTATGTAACTTTTTTTCTTTTGCTACTTTTGATGGAATCTTTCCCCTTGTTCATCACTTAATAGCTTCTAAGTTTCTTGGAAAAAAGTCCAAATGGATATCCAGGAAGGGTATTTTGAGTGACATCCGACATCCCAGCGTCTGGTAACTGAGTAGGAGTCATTTCACGTACTCTTAACAGTTGTTGGCTTTTCTATTACCCAAAAGGCCTTCCAGGCAGCAAGTTTCAGAGCATTTAACTTTTTCTCAAAATTCTCATTTATCAAAAGTTTCCTGATCTTGGAGGGTCAAGTGAATATTCCCTCTTTTACTTTTGCAACACTTACACTTGGGAACTGGCTCCTGATATATGTGAAACCTTCTCCACTGTTGTCCAAAGCTTTCATGAATTTTATCAAACCCAGATTTATTTGTAAGAGGGGGAAAGCAATATTTTCTTTTGGTCTAACAAAGAGGCGTAATTAAGATTATGTTGCTGCGGGGTGTGATTCTCTCTGGGTCATTCCATGTGAAATATCTAAAAAAAAATTCCCGCCACTCAGTCTCAGATTTGTTTGAAAATTATTTTACTGTTAGACATTCAGGAGAATAGCATATCATATTTTTTTCAGATTTTTTGCATAAGTATTCTCACCTGTGGCGCCACCTGAAATATGTGCATTTGCACTTTGATTATGTCTCAAGGTCACTGCTTGTTACCCCTTTTCCTCTAATAACTTCAAAAATTTCTAACCGATTCTCATGATCTTGGTGTCTAATTAAAGATAACATTTTAGGCTACATGATTAGACAATTTTTTTTATTTAATTATTGAGATATACCATGACAAAGAAATATTTGCATTATTTATTTTAAATTGCTATAACTTCTCTATACTTAAATTTACAGGATTCAGACTTGTAGGGTTGTTAAGTGGTTAGCTTAGCAACACATGGTAAAAATTTGATAAAAGTGTTTCCTTGTACAATGAAAAAAAAAATGAACACATCTGCAGCCCAAACACAATGCAACTTACAATTGTTTAAACATATATTCACTCAAATTGCAATACTGGCACTAACTGGCTGTGATGACAATGAGAAAGTATCAAAACGTATACATTGCAACACTGTTAGACATTCAGGAGAATAGCATATCTACTGTTAGACATTCAGGAGAATAGCATATCTACTGTTAGACATTCAGGAGAATAGCATATTTACTGTTAGACATTCAGGAGAATAGCATATTTACTGTTAGACATTCAGGAGAATACCATATTTACTGTTAGACATTCAGGAGAATAGCATACTTTATAATTAAGGTATATACATATACCTTAATTATAAAGTATGAGCCTCCCCCAAATAAAAATGTGGAAATTATTTCCAAGTGTCAAACAAATTGGTTATTTTGTCAATAATTGTTTGTGATATGGAATATGTTCTTCCAGTTGTTGTTACAGGAGGGGATACTTTCTACAAAATGTTACCAAATGGTACCCAGCAGAAGAAATCTGGCTGCTCAGGCCAAACATAAGTTGGAGTAGGGGCCGTGAGGATGAAGGAAATGCGCATAGCAATCTTCATGATTTTGTGACACATCAATAATTTTTCCAAGCCACCATTTTTTGTTATACACACAGACAACATACTCTTCCTTTGAATAGGTTGATAAGGATTCCATATTGCTGACATTTTGTTTTATAACCTTGGCAGTGAAAGCATCAGAACTGGTTGAAATTGGTGATACTTTAAATGTAAATTCATCCACAGGTTTGAAACAATGACTGCTTCTTGTACCTGGTACTGTCTTTCCAATACTGTATCTTACTTCTTGCTTCATAGCACTTTCTTAATTTTCTTCAGTATTTCTCTTCATAAGAGAAATACTAATTCACTGTCTCTGCTTAGTTATCTAAGTCAGCACTGACTGGTTGGGCAGCAGTCCCAGAAAGATGACTCACAGCCATGGGGAAAGCAACAAGTTACTCATCTGTAGAGGCAGATAAGCAAGACAAAAAGTTGAGTCAGACTTCCTGTTTTCAGACATGTCATTGTGCACCCCACAGTAGCAACATTCACGGTGGCAATTAAAAGCAGCTATATTGACAAAACATACTGACTTCCATGCCATATGTATAAACATCAGCAATGTATCCTGACTCTGGGTGAATTTTCTTCTGACACATGCACACACTGGGTCTTTGAAAAGCTTGCAAGTTGGTAGATAAAGAAAAATTAATCAGGAGCATGAACAATTACTAAATTGTGTAAAACATTATAAATTATTATTAATATAGAACTGTCTCTGTTGAAAAAAAGAAAGTTTTAATGGCATCAAAGGTAAATTTTTTAGGAAGATAAATTTTAAGAACAAATATTTAGCCTATATATCATCATCATCATCAACCATTATCAATCTACTGCTGGATGAAGGTCGGTCTCACCAAGTTTTTTCCACAATGGTCTGTCTTGCACCAGTCTCCTCCATGTCACTCCCACATGCTTTCGAATTTCATTTACCCATCTCCCATGTGGTCTTCTTCTGGGTCTTTTCCTGTCTCTTGGAATCCAGTCTAGAATTTTGGTTGTCCATTGGTGGTCCATTCTTCTGGCAACATGTCGAATCCATTGCCATTTCAGGGAATTTACTCTGATCACGATGTCTTTTGCTCATCATTTTCCTTATCCACGCAGTTCCTCTTCTTAATATATATATGTTAACACTCGCATCGGAATGCATGTTAAATAACAAGGCATACCTTTTAAGAAAAAATACATTCAAACAATGGTAAGTTACATTATGTTTGCGTGTTTGGACTGCAGGTGTGTTAATTTTTTTCACTGTACAAGTAAACACGTTATCAAATTTTTACCATGTGTTGCTAAGCTGACCACATAACATACATACATATATATCACTAAGCCGTTCTCTGAGATTCAGAGGTTAGCTCCAAAAAGAAATACAAACTTCCAGATATTTTTACTTATTGTTGTCGTATCAAACTTCTCCATTTACAGCGATCTTGACATACAACTCGTGCTTCACTGATATCCATTACACGCCGTACACAAGATCTCTTGTACATAACAAATCCTGTAAATTTAAGTATAGAGAAGTTATAGCAGTTCAAAATAAATAATGTAAATATTTCTTTGCAGTGGTATATCTTGATAACTAAATTAAAAACAACAAATAATTGTCTAATCATGTAACCTAAAATGTTATCTTTAATAATTGGACACCAAGATCATGAGAATCGGTTAGAAATTTTAAAAGTTATTAGAGGAAAAGTGGTAGCAAGCAGTGACCTTGAGACATAAGCATAGTGCAAATGTGCATATTTCAGGTGGCGCCACAGGCGACAATACTTATGCAAAAAATCTGAAAAAAATATGATATGCTATTCTCCTGAATGTCTTAACAGTAAAATAATTTTCAAGCAAGTCGGACATGGTGTGGCAGGAGGCCTAGGTGACTTCACATTGAATGACCCCTCTGTGAGGCCAGTCTTTCATAATATAGTGTTAATCAGTTTTTCTATTGCCCCACAGACAAAGAAAAGAACAGTATTTCTTATATCCACCCTGAAATCTAAGTAGCAAGGCGATGATTTTGAAATCACCACACGCTGGCCAGCAGTACTTGTTGTATTGGATTGCACTTAACAACAGCAGCATACTCTTGTAAGTTTCTTTCATATCCACTGAATGTTTCACTGGTATTGATGGTGTTTAGTGTTGCCATTGTGTAGCAACACAAAGACTTGACTTGTTTTTGAGGAGTGTATTAAAAGCTGCCATTTCTGTTAGATATGCATGAAACCAAGTTCAGCCATGAATCCGTCATTGTTTGAACACACACACATGAAATTTCGCATTGTAAAGTACCCTGAAAATTGTTCATGCCTCTTCCTGTACAATACAGGGGTGCTTATTTCCGGACATTTTCAGCTTTTTTTTTTTTCTTTTTTTTTTTTTTTTTTTAAAGTTCTACATTTTCTCTTGAATTTTTTTTTTTTTAAACCAAAGTCAACAATTTTATTTTATTTTTTGTATTTTGTAGCCACTGGCAGGGCCCCTTACAAAAGAGTGGTGTTTCCCTGTTCCCTTGGTTGGTGGCCAAAGCAAACTCAATTCCACCCATCCAATGTTATGTTTCTCTTTTGATAGTGTGTTAACTGTTTGCTTTCCTTCATGGTTTGGTGCTGGTTTCCCCTGGAGCTACTCCAAACAAAAGTTCCTCACCCCTTTCTTTTCGTGGCAGCACCCCTTTGCTCCTGCCCCACCCCAGGGCTTAGTAGCCCAACCACTTTGCTGCCCTAGTCTATTCCCTTGCCTGCTGCTTTTTACCTTCAGGACTTCTCATCTCATTATCATGGAGAGATCTAGGGAGGGTGTGGGTGCTGACTATTTTGCCCCCCTCCTCCTGCCCGCCCCTAGTTATCCTTACCACCACACCTGGTGAAGTGCTGTTCTACAGAATAGGCTCTGTTACTGACATCTCATGTAATTCATTGAAAACATTTTATTCAACTGCATTCATTGAAACATTTTATTCAACTGCAACTACTAGTTTATTCCATAGTTTTACTTACACCAAAAGCTTCACTGTGAGTTTATAGAGGCTGTGACTTATTACGCGAATAATATACAAATTAGTTAAAGTATAAACTGAACAAACTTTGTCATATACATTTCATAGTCTTTTCTGCACAACAAAATACACTTGACACAGGCAGGCATGTGTCAACACTGTATTTTAAGTTGTTTTTTTATTTTTTTCCATCAGTATTTTACTTTTATAAGCATTGTAGCTTTGAAGGGTCAAACACTAGAAATTTTGTAGAGGCCACTGTTCTTTTAAATTATGAATGTAACACATATGGAAACTTAGCATGTTATTGGAAACTTAGAATATCAAATAAGTGAAGCTCACGTACTTGGGTTATCACTAAAGATATCTTAAAAGTTTTTCAGTGTTTGTAACACATATATTCTGACTTTTTTTTTTTTTTTTCTTTTTGGAAAAGTATTGATCTGCATTAATTTCAGGAAATTTGGGTTTGGTTTCAAGAAATTTGATTCCACAGAATAAGCACCCCTTGACAATACAATTCCAGTGCTATGGGACAGTAAGTTCTACTGCTGCAGCCTGTACCCTAAAACTTCGGCTTGATGTTTGCTAGACTAAGGTCTCTAAGTCATTTAGTTCCTTTTGCAGAATCAGATTCAGTGTTGCATTATGTCCGGGACTGTAGGATGGATCAAAGGACGTTGATGGTGCAGTCTCTCCTCCAGTTTCTTCTTCTCGAAGGGCTGAATTGATTTCCGAAGGTGGCTCAGGAATGTGCAGTTCAGGTCCCAGGGGTATATAGTATGTACACCGATGAACCATTACATTATGACCACCCCCAGCTTAGAGAAATGAGCATGCCTGGAGACCGAACAGTGGTGCAGGTGAAGTTCACAGAGGACCGGCTTTCAGTTAGAGTGATCAGAGTCAGAATGGGAAAAGCTGCCGATTTATCGGAGCTTGATAAAGGACAAATTGTGGTGCCACTGCACCTCAATATTACGATCTTGAAACGGCACGGCTTGTGGGTTCTTCACGTGCCGCTGTAGTCAGTACGTATCAAAAGTGGTGCACAGATGGCCAAACGACAAACCGTCGTCCATAGCTCATTGTTGCCAGAGGGGAGCGGAGACTGTCGCTCATTCTTCACAGCGACCGCAGGGCCACAGTGCGACAAATCACCCGCAACTACAACAGTGGTGGTCAGGGCAATGTGTCGCAGCACACAGTTCATCGCAGCCTTCTGTGCATGGGCATGCGTAGCCAAAGACCCAGCCAGGTCCCCATGCTCAATGCACATTATCACCAACAATGCATGAAATGGGCCAAAGATCAAGATTTGACTGTGGACGATTGGAAAAAAGTGGCCTGGTCTGACGAATCAAGCTTCCTGGTGCATCACATAGATGGGCGAGCGTGGATACGCCGATTACCAATGGAGGATATGGCACCTGGACGCACTGTTGGGCGGAAACAGGCCAGCGGCGGCGGTGTTATGCTGTGGTTGATGTTTTCTTGGGACACTTCAAGCCCCATTATCCCAAAGCACAATCCCTAACAGCTGTCAGGTATCTGAACATCATTGCGGACCAAGTTCACCCATTCATGGCAACTGTGTTCCCTGCTGGTGATGGCCATTACCAACAGGATGATGTGCCATGCCACACTGCCAGAATCATCAAGGAGTGGTTTGAGGAACATGCTGGTGACTTTCTGTTAATGTCCTGGCCTTTAAATTCACGTGACATGAACCCAATTGAACATTTGTGGTTCGACTTGGAAAAGCAGGTTCGCCCTAATTCACCACCACCTCGAAATGTACAGAAACTGGAGGACCTGCTGTTGACATCATGGTACCAGATACCTATCGCGCTACCTCATTGAATCGATGCCTTGCCGAGTGGCTGCTGTTTTGCAGGCTAAATGGGGTCCTACAGCTTATTAGGTAGGTGGTCATGATGTAATTGCTTATTGGTGTGTACTCCTAAAGAGATATAGCTAGGACATAGAGGTCAGGTTGGTTTGCTAGGACGTAGATATCAGTCCTGGGGTATTAATGTCATATGCTCCTAAAGAGGATATAGCTAGGACATATAGCACTCCAAAAATGTTTGCTGCATACAGAAGGCCAGCGGGTTTGATTTTGCTTGCCACCACACACTATGAACCTAGCTCACATATACTGGGTTAACTACTGTTGCAGATGGAACAGTTGGGTATTCTACTTCCCATTTAGTTTTCTTTGAAACTCCCTCTATTTTACTGAGGCAAAAATAACAGTTCTCTGCATGATTAGTCGGCTCACCCCAGACCATCGGAATTGCAAAAGCATACACCGTGGTTTGTCACCATTGCAAGATATGTGGGGAGCTCATTTTTTGTCTTGGTCACCAACATGACACCCGGAATAATAATAACAAGCTTGATTAACCGTGGTTGTTGAAGACTGCTGTTTTTTCACTGTGAACTATCCACAGATGTAACAAAACAAATATGGTATCACTGAGAATCTACTCAGTAGTGTGAAAGCCATTTATGCTGGCAGTAGAGCATGTGTATGAGTAAATGGTGTTGTATCAAAATGGTTTTCTGTTGGAGCAGGAGTCGACAAGGTTGTGTAATGTCACCATGGCTATTTAATACATATATTTATGGATGTGTGCATGCATGATGCCAAAATGGACAGTGCTGGTTTATGTTGTGGTTATGTCCGTGTGTGTAGATTGCTATATGCTGATGACACAGTCCTGTTGGCAGAGTGTGGAAGTGAATTGCAGAGTATCCTGGCCCAGATGTATGACGTTTGTATGAATTTCAAACTGAGTATAAATAAGGGAAAAACCAAAGTTATGGTTTTTGAGCGAGGAACTGTTAGTACTGTATGCAGGATAAGTCTAAATGGCACAGTTATTGATCAGGTAAATGAGTTTGTATATTTGGGAAGCATGTTTGACAGTGAAAACAAATTGGATGGCGAAATTAGTAGGCGAGTGAATTCTTCATTGAAAGTCGTGGCCGTTTTAGGAGGATTTCACGGGAATGATGGGTTCTCAAGAAAGTCCCGCATGGCTGTATACGAAAGTGTAATTGTTCCTACCCTGATGTATGACAGTGAAACCTGGGTTCTGCAGAAAAGACGTAGGAGTCGTTTCTATGCTGGGGAGATGCATTACTTACACATGGGGGGGGGGGAGACACGCTCTGATCATGTGAAGAAAGAAGATCTTGTACATGTGTAATGTGAGGCAAAATGTTGTTAGTAAGGTGGAGACTAATATTTTTAGGTGGTTTGCCATGTTGAAAGAATGAATGATGATTAAGAGAATTTATTCAGCCCAAGTGGCAGGAAAGAAAGTTAGAGGAAGGCCCAGGAAATCATGGAAGGACCAGATTCAGGAATGTCTGAATGAGAAAAAGATGAGTATAAAGTACAAAAGGTCTTGTGTGTGATGGATGTTAATGAAGCTCGAGCTGTGTGCTGAGATCACTGTAAATGGAGACGTCTGATACAGCAACAGTTAGTTCTTTCTGTGAGGAGCTAACCTCTGAATATCAGAGAACAGCATAGTGATACGTATGTAATGTATGAAGATGCAGTGTTGCGTTATATTCGGGACTGTAGGATGCATCAAAGGATGTTGATGGTGCAGTCTTCTCCCTCTTTCTTCTGAAAGGGCTAATTTGATTGTTGAAGGTGGTTCAGGAATGTGCACTTCAGGGCCTGGATGTATTGCAGATGGAACAGTAGGGTATTTTACTTTACATTTTGTTTTCTTTGAAAATCCCTCTATTTTACTGAAGCAAAAATAATAGTCCTCTGCATGACTAGTCAGCTCATGCCAGACCATCGGAACTGCAAAAGACACACACCGTGGTTTGTCTCCATTCATTCACTTAATCAGATTTGAGTAACATGTTATTCAAGATATGTGGGGAGCTCATTTTTTGTCTTGGTCACCAACATGATACCCAAAATAATAATACTAAGCTTGTTTAACCTTGGTTGTTGAAGACTGCTGTTTTTTCACTGTGAACTATCCGCAGATGTAACAAAAACTGTCCGATGGATTTACACATTTGCAGCATGTTCTATCTTTAATAAGGAAACTAAATGCACATACACACAGTACGATGATCACTGCAACCTGTCACAAGCACAAAATCTGTTCAACTGAACCAAATAGAACTCATTTCACCACAGAACAAAACCCTCTTTGCCACCTGTCGGCCTGGCGCCTGCAAACGATAAGTCAATGAAGGAGAAATCCTGAACATAAACAAAGGCATGTGCACGCACAGCACAGGGAAGAATGACTCATCATTCCTTCAATTCTTACCATAAAAATGATCATAAAGTAGAAATAATCCTGGGGATTAGTTGTCGATACCCTGAGAAGCACTTTCAGTGAAGGCTTTGAAGTCTATAATCAAGTTACATAAATTTTCAGCTTTTGTAACATTATTTGTCATTTTTTTTTTACAGAATGGTGCATGATGGTTCATTTTGAAGGCCATATTCATTATTTTCATATAAATATTGACTATAGACATATATTTCCATCCATGTGACAAAAACCTTGTTAACTAGTGTTATTATAGTGATAAAAAATGAAGTTACTTCAACAATCTAAAAAGCCAAAAGCAGTTTCTTGATCTAGGCCAGCCAAAAATTCTTGTCCCATAGAGAAAGCAATAGCGTAATCTGTCTTTGGAATTGTGAGAGTGTAGTGCACTTTGAACACGTTCCCAATTGATGTTATATCAATGCGAACCTGTGCTCAACACAACTGGAGCATGTGCATTCTGTGATGCTGAAATGCTTTACAGTCACAAATATCTGACTACTACCTCTTTATTTCAATAGCTCGTTTTCTTCAGTGTAGTCAGTTTGAAACTTTGGAGTAAGTCTTGAGTAAATACAGTAAAACAGTAAAAAGAAAAGTAAAACTGAGTAAAACCTTGAGTAAATACCTGGAGTTTTTCATCTCCAAGGTCTTAGTATAGTAAAGAAGAGGAATATACATATTTGTTGACAGATGGCTATGAACTATTGAAAATTATAGTTTGTGTTTAGTTGAGTAAGGTTGACTATTTACCTATAATCAGGGGTCGAAAAATGTGGTCGCCTGGTCGCCCAGGGCGACCAAAAGAATTGTCCGGGCCACCACGGAAAACATCACTGAAAAACATGCACCGTCATTTTCGTCGTCTAATCTGCGGATTAACGCTGATTAAAAAATAAAACGTTTTTGCGGCAGTTTGACTTGAAAAAAAAAATCCGCAGTGTAATTGTACAGGAGAGGGGGTTAATTGGTAAAGGAACTCCCTCGGGGAAAATGTTCCTCAGTTCAGGAGTTTGTATGGAGCAGAGCAAAGAGGAGGGGTGTCATAACGAAAGGCCGCGAAAGCTGTAGGGAGGGACGGCGAGAGATATTTTGTTTTTGTTTTGTTGGGAAACGCAAAACGCTGACTGTGCTTGTGCCCTTTCTTCGGCAATCGGCCAATAAAAATGTACGCACAGCGCTCGCTGCACGAACCTACACAATGCACGCCTCATTTCAGAGTTCCATGTTCTGGATCTCATGTGCGCTGTGCCTTGTATTTTAGTTCGTCCTTCGCCATTTTGACCAGTCTTTGCTGCCGATATTTTCCTTCATCGCTATTTATGATGTCTCTGAAAAGGAAATGTTTCAGTTACACTGCTGAATTTAAACTTAAAGTGGGGGCACAGCTGAGGATATGATCGTGTCACTACGCGATAGTTTTGAAAAGGTCAGAAAACTAGCGCGCAGTGACACGCGAAAAGCCGCTGTCTAAAACGTAAACAAACCCGTCCGTAAACTCTGCGGGAAAATTCACGAAGTCCAGCCCAATTTTTTTTTTTTAACCTGTGTGTAAGACGACTCCCCACTTTGAAAGCAGGATTTCTTCCAAAAACTTTTGATTTACACGCGAGAATTTACGGTATTTCTGTAAATTGTTCTGCATCAGCGTTTCATCATTGGCAATGTGTAATGCAATTAGAGCTGCTGCATCGGCATGATTAAAATCTGTGCTCTATGGATGCCACGCCACTAAGCTTCTTTTGTGACCGAAGATAAAAATATAATAAAAAAATTTCTTTTAAAAATGAATTCTTTTATTTAGCATGCATTTCTTCAGACTTCGGAGTCTTTATGTAACCGACTTTTCTGTCGAAAATTCCACTTATCAGCATTTGTGATGTGCGGATTATTCTGCGATTTTTTTTTTTCTCTCTGAATGTTACAATCTGCGAATTATATGCCAGCGCAGATTGTACGAAGGTAAAAAAAAACAAAAAATTGTGCGAATTCCAGGGTCTGAGGATAAACGACGAAAATAACGGTATTTCAAGAATTTGCGAGCCCCAGACAAAAAAAAAAAAAAAAAAACACTTTTTTTTTTTCCAGTGAGAGATAAGCTGAGAGTAAAAAATGTTTGTGGACAGAAGTGTACATGACTTTGATATACGTATATACCTGCCCCCGCAGGTCCAGCTAAAAAATTTAGCTGGCCACCAGATTTCAGAATATTTTTCTACCCCTGCTTATAATAATAATAATAATAATAATAAAACTCCAGTGTCTGTCTCTGTCACTTACAGAAGAAGCTATTGAACATAGAGATTCAGATGAAACCTGCAGGGCCACATGAGTGTGTCCACCTCAGAACCCTTTTTTGAAATTAAAATTTGAAAATTTTTAATTAATTTTTAAAGCTATTTATGTGGGATGATTTTGACTGGGTTTCTTCAACCATTGTTTTGAATTTGACATAATGCACATGATTTACAATTTGATCTTTTTGTTTACTGTGTTATAAGCTAATGCAACAGTATTTCATTACACTTTTGCATAATTTTGAGGGAAACAAGTTACAAGAACCTCACACCAAACATAATAGAAGTGACAATATTAATAGGTTGTGCCTAAGTTTGTGGGCTGGACTTCCAAAGTGTTATGTGTATCCTTCAGCCACAGTTGTTGGGTAGGTTTGTTTATATTTTAGACCATGGCTCTCAGTGTGTGACCACGCACTAAAAATAGTCCCAAGCTATTTATACAGGAAAATTTGGACTTAGTTTTTTTAAACAGTTTTAAATTTAACATAATACATGTGATTTGAAGTTTGATCTTGTTTACTGTATTGTAAGCTCATGCAACAATATTTTGTTACACTTTTGCATAAATGTGATTGAAGTGACCATAATAATAGATTGTGCCAAAATTTTGGGGGCTAGTCTTCCTAAGTGTTGTGTATCCTGCTGCAGTTGCCAGTGAGTTTGTTTATTATAGACTTTGGCCCTCAGCGTAATACTAACAATTATAAATAATTTTGTTATTTAAAAGAAAAAAAGTAGTTCCACAACTCTTTTTAAGAGGAAATATATTTCAGCAAAATGCAAATAGAATACAAGAAGTTTTGAAACAAAGTACAGATGCCGATTCATGTATTTTGTTAAACCCAGGCAGCACTTTGATAGTAATGGTAATAATATCTGCAACATGCAGTTTTAAGATGCACAGACAATGAATCCCCATGTTGTGTTTGTGTGTTTTGTATTTTTCATGTGTTTTGTTTTATATATTTTATTATCTAATGCAGATACTACTCATAAAAGTTCAAGTTATTCCACTATTGATTCTCAGCAAAAAGGGGATTGCAAAGAAGAAATACTTCTAGGAAATACAGATGAAGTTTCTACTTTTCCAGTCATGATGGGAGAGATCAAGAAGAGAAACAAAAAAACTGTTCAAGACCCATTCAGTGCATTCAAAAACTTTGGTAATGCTTCATCAATCACTGCAAACCCTCTGATTTTAAAGGAGCCTCCTCCAAAAATTCCACCAAAGAAAAGGCTATACCTTTCAGAAATAGAACCTAGTGAAAAAGTGTACACTAAGCATATAAAAACATATCCTGAACAGCATGTTACAGTTTCACCTCAGAGAGTTATAAAAAGTTGTTTAAGAAGTACTCCTGCTGATGGTTCTTCAGTGAACACCAAAAAGGGGGTAAGATTCAGGGATGAACAACTTGTCTCGTATGCAGAAAATGCTGTTATGACAACTGAGTCTACTGACATTGAACACTCAACATTAAATATCTCATCTGAATATCATACTACTGTTCTAAATATAGACTTACAGAATATTGCATCTACTGCATCATCTGATAAATGTGATAAAAAAATGTCTGTGATCCACTCAAATACTGAACTTACTGACTGCATGGAACCACGCCAGAAATGTGAGTTTCTGTCAAATAATAAGACTTGGGATATTTCTGAGAAATTAGCTAAGAAGCTCAAACATTATAAAAAAGTTTCAAAGCGTATAAAAGAACATGATGTGTTTTCAACTACAAATCTTTTAGAAATCAAAGGATATGGCAATTGGTAACCAAAACCCCTTATCCGTAATGGACCTAGTACAATTTGTTCAATAACAACTGGCTCAATGTCAATTCATCCAAAGGGGACAATTGGTCCAATACCAATTTGTCTAAAGGGGCTACTTGTGCAAAACAAAGCTCATCTGTTCTGATGCAGCCTTTGCTATCATATGGAAAAGACTAAAATGATGTTACCTTCCACATGTAATATTACAGTTATAAATTTATTTATGTATTTTTGGATTCATTTTGCTTGTTTTCTTTTCAAGAGAAATAAAACACGCTCATGCTGTCCTCACTGTTGTATGAAAGTAATGATGTACAGACTATTCAATTGGGATTGATATTTCTTTTTTGCATTAAGTAATGGAAAAGACAAGTTTTTTATTTTTGTTTGTTTGCACTTGCAATGTTGTTAGAACTAAAGAAAACATCTTTTCTGTAATTTTTGAACAGAATGGAGGAAAGAGGTTTGTGCATGTTCATATTGTTGATTTTTAAGGTATCTGTCTAATGAGCATCGCTCCAATTGCATAATTTTTCTGAACAGAGCAATTACTTCCAGTGAGATAGGGTTGTACCACCATGATCAATCGCATCCTGAAATAAAGATTTAAGCTTTATTCAGAAAGTATATGTAGTCAGCAGATGAAAATTTATATTTTGTATTAACTCATATTAGAACAGAAAATTTTAGAAGGGAATGTTTTCCCAAAACATGTGTGTATGTTTGCTTATGCATGCAAGTGAGATTTAAAAAGGAAATGGTAATAGTGTTAGAAGAACAGCTTCATATTTTTTTCATCAGTTTTCTCATTGAAAATGCATGTTTTCCATTTCTTATATTCTTGTGCTATGTCAGTCAACAGAGTAAGCATTTGCTTCCTTTTTTGCAAGCAAAATTACAAGCTTAAATTCTGTACTTACCCTGTTTACCAAAGTCTCATGTACCAGATCTATCATGGACAGAGTAAATACTGCTTTTGAACTTCAATAATGTATTCAAATAAAGAGGGTTGGCAGTAGTTCCTGAATTTTCTTATTTTCACATAGTTCCTGAATTTATTTCTTGGATTTTTTTACCCATTTTTATCAGTTAAACATGCGTGGAGGTCAATATATGTGAGTATTTATGGAATATACACTAAATACTACCCATTGTAATTACAAATGTTATCAAAATTGTTAAATTCCAACCCAGTGCATAAAAATATTAATATTAAAGACATTGTTTATTTTAATCAGAACTTTGGTTATTATCATTTGCTTGACTTTGTCATTTAACTATTGTATTCAGATGCATGTAAAGTAGGCAGAATTAATCCCTTCATCCCAGAGGTAAATTCATCTCTCTTTCCCTGTGGACACTTGAAATATGACAAAGGCTGAAAGTACCCTCAGCTTTCTTCAGAGCTCATTCCCTATAATCCATTACTAATATCAGTTGAAATTGTTATAATCCAACAACATGAATGTCATGTCGGTACTCAGATTGTCAGCTGGATGTACTATGCACCTAGTAATGAGGATTTGTCTGATACTTTAATCACTATGCTTTGGTTTATTTAATCTGTGCTGATAATTTCAAGGGTAAATGGTTTGCATTATGTTAATTCTTTCTATTTTAGGATAAGCATTTTCTGCTGCTCCTGCAGTTAAGTTTGCATACATACACAGTTGAAGGGAGTGCCTCACCTTACCAATGTTCACATGTATGCAGTGCAACAGAAAAAAACCAACCAGTTATGGAGTTTTCTTAAACTTTTGGTGGAAAATAGGTCATGTGACCATGATGAGGCACCTGTGAAATTGTCATTTGATTTAGTTGAAGGCTTTTGCTTCACTGGGAGTATAACTGAGCTGTTACTCTGACAGACCTAGAATTAATGGGGAAGGGGCAAAATCACTGAAGCTGGTAAATCTCCAATAAATAGTAAAATGAAAATGCTTCAATTTTTATTTTTTTTTATTTTTGTTGTGTTATGTTTTGTAGTACACATCACAAGAGCTCCATAAACAATAAGAAAAAAATGTAGATGGGCTACTGTAATGATTTTTTCTAATTCATGTTCTGTTTTCTTTATTTTTAAATATGTCAGTAAAGGTGAAAATTTAGCTTTCTGACTATCAGGCAACTCCTTTTCAACCATGGATATCTTATCCAGAGGCCAGATGGGAAGGCTCCCCTGACAATTCTGGTTGTCGCTTCTATGCCTCAGCGGTGGCATTCTAGAAGATAGTCATTGTCGATATCCCAGCTGGCTGTCTTAAATGGCTCCAAGACATCATCATACTGGTCTGCATTTTAAAAACACTTTTTCAATGTTTCTAAAGTAATAGGTGATTCCTGATAATTTTGCACCCTGATATAAAAAACTATTCCATTTCTTTTTATCACATCAAAAATTTTTACAAACTGGTGAAGATATTTTGCATTTTAACACAATTTCCATTACTTAAAATCAACTTTGCATACAAAATTGAAAATAACTATGTAGTATGCTTACCGTATAAAAAAGTTTCTATTGATTAATTTGTTAAATACGTACTGTAATATATGAATTTCCACATATGCATGCATTATGATGGATGGAATTTTTGTTTCCTTGCGCAGCTGTTTTCGTCACATGGCCCTCTCTCTGTTGCATCACCCAGTAATCTGCCACCATGCTCACATTCCATCTTCTCTGATATCTCTTCTCCATTTCTTTCAATGTCTCAATGGAATCTCCTTGCATCATCTAAATTTTCAGGTAGTCAGTGTGCAAACTCAGTAGGCTCTAAGCAGTAGCCCATCCCTAATTTTTAAAGTCACTGTCTCCGGAAACATGACTTGAACCCAGGCCCATCTCGGACGAATGATCCGAAGCACTCGGCCAGTATGATGCAGCTTCGGATCATAATGCTTCAGAAAGTGAATTTTCAAATTTGTGTAGCAGCTACATTTAAACATTTTTAGCATGTCTTCAACAATAGTTTTGTCTCGGATCTTTTTTGTTTCCCAAAAGGTTTTATATTGCATTTTTGAAGCTTATCCATGTTTCTCACATGCTTTCATTGCTTCCTCAAACTCTATGCATCATCAAATTTGAGCCCCCCTCTCTCCCCCATGCCCTTTTTCAACTTTTTGTATGATAATTCCTTGCAGATATATTTAAAAGTCACTTTCTCTATCCAATGCTTTAAGAAACTGCTTCATTAAATCTATTTTCACGTCAGTACAATAAATGACTATTTTGTGTGATCGACTAATTCTTTCTATGTAATATATTTCAGTGTTCTCCCCGGAAAATATTGTCAGCGGAGTGGAGACCGTGTAATTTTTCGCATATAAATTATAAAATTTTCTGTTAATTATAGGTGTGACTTAAGCGATCCAGAGCAAAAATTAATTGCATAATTTAACATATTGATATAAAGATAATTTGTGCAACAAAACATTTAAAAATTTTAATACTAGCTAATTTTATATTTTTTTACTCAAAAATCCAACACATCTATGTGAACACACTAAATGTAACAACCTTTCATTTAAAAAGTAGAATGTTTCAATAACATTATGAAAGTTAGTAGAATTCAATTAAGAAAATGCAGAGGGTGAGTCGAAAGTATTACAATATTTGCATAAACACATGTGCTGTGGCTGGTATCTCACGTGTTTAAACTAGTTCAAGTCGCGCACTGCAGTCAGTCGAAAGGGATATAATATAAAGTGGTAGTCTTCATTGTGAAACAGCATTGTATGTTGTCGTCATTGTAAACAGCATTGTATGTCGTCTCGTTCTGTCTGTGGTTGGGACGCCTAAAAGGTGAACAGCCACAACCGGCTAATTAGGGAACTTTTGCTTTATGAGTTTGAACTTCTTTCGAGGGTGAGGGGATGATATATATATATTTTTTTCATTCTCATGTGCCCCCCCCCAACTTTTTTTTTTATTGAAGGTTTAACGACCACTGTGAGCAACTCAATGGGCTCTAAGCAGCCACACATCCCTAATTTAGGGCCATTGTTTCCAGGGAAGGGAGAGAGCCAGGGCTATAAGACAAACACAACATCCATACTTTACCGGGATTTGAACCCAGACCCTTTCTCGGACGAATGGTCATAAGCCAGCACTTAGACCACTGCGCCACCGGGGCAGGTCCCCAAACCTAAAAAGTAGAAGAAAAATAACTAGTCGTTCGCCTTTTAAATGTTATAAAGTGTAGCGTACAGCCAAGGGAACAACGCTACACAATAGCATGCAATCACCTGATCGTTTGTATCATCAGATAACTGCATGAGGTGCTTTGAAAGGCATATTTTTTTCATCCACATTAGGGTGAATCAACTAAGCCTCACACACCTCATAGTTTTGGATATATTAGACATGTAAAAAACTTATGGCAATTGAACAGGAGCATTTTTGGAGGAATTATTTCCGAGAATCTCCACGCCCCCAAGGAAAAAATTTACACTTATTTGTGCCCCCTGAAGTTTTTAGTCATGCTATATAACTATGTAGGTGACTCAGTTTATTCCATAACATTTGCATGAAATTTCCATCATTTATTTTAATACTTCCATCTCGTTTTTGCGAAGTTATTTTGGAAATTCATTAAAGTTAGATGAAATCGGGCTGTTATCAAAAATTATTTAAATGGCTCGTACTCCGCCTCATAGTTTTGCAAGAGTATACTCTAATTTGGAGAATACACCACCCTGCTATTGAAATCTAGACACCTTAATGTCTACAAGTCATCTTTATTTGGCTGCCATGGTGGCCAGTGCTCTATGCTCTTGCTTCTGCCCATTCCTCCGTGATTGAGCCGGGTTCGAATCACGGTGAAACATGGATGCTATTTTTTGGCTTACGGCACTGGCTACTCAAGTCTCACACAAGCATTTCCAGTGACAACTCTGCCTTCCAGTGGCCCTAAATTAAGGACGGGCAACTTTTTATAGCCCATTACGTTGCATAAAAAAATTTACAGAAAATTTTATATTGTGTGTTGAAAACTTTGGCCCTTATGTCGGCCTATAGTCTCCACCAGGGTTTTGTAAATGTCCACCAATATGTTCCACCATTCGGTATTGAAAGATGTTCCCAGTTCAGCTGTGTTTGTTGGGCGATCTCCTTTTCCCAGATATTCTTCATAGGGCACAGATCAGAACTCCTGGCTAGCCAGTCCATCTGTAACTTATCTGCATAAACACGACTAGTACGCAGTGCGGCAATGACGTAATAGGACTAAATTTAAAAAGAAATGGAAAAGTAGGAAACTTACGTGAATATATTTTATTCTAATTACATTCCTCCTGCGTTAATACAAAAAGTGGCATAATCAGCCAATAAAAGGAAGAACTTGCAGAGGTCATCTTTTAGTATGGAGTGAAGAGCTGTTGTCACAGTTCTTTGTATGTCTTCAATGTCTTGAAAAACTTTTCCTTTTAAAGGCAGCTTCAATTTAGGGAATAGAAAGAAACCACACTGTGACAAATCTGGAGAATAGGGGATGGTTGAATACATGCACTTGTTTTCATGCCAGAAATTGCTGTACACTAATTGGCCTTTTAGGTGAGAGCATTATCGTGAAGGAGGAGGAACCATTACCCATTTTTGTACTCGGGCCTGACACGAACAATCCTCTTTCACAATCGTTCCAAAATGGACATGTAAGCATTTCCAGTGACAACTACCTTCAGAAATGAACTTGTAATACAGAAAAGCACACAAGTATTGTCTTGATTTTGGACTTCTGTAACCTGATCTTTCCTTTGGTGACTTGGCCCTGTTCCATCTTTCAAATACCCACAATTTACTGACATACTAGTTGTGCATAAAAGTGAGGTTTTAACAAAAGTTGATCTTACAACAGCTACAGGAAGAGTTTATCGGCTTACTGACTCAGAAACCAAAAAGGCAAACAAGAAATTATTTGTTAAATTTAAAGAAGAACTAAGAGGTCGCTATTTTGGCGTAACTACAACTCTGAGTGCTAACTAAAAAAAAACTTTCATTAATTTTACCAGGTAAAACTTTTAGCCTGTTGGGACTATCCTTCTCTTGTTTTATGTTTGACTATGTATTAGTATGATGTATTATGTATATTTTAAAACTCAGTGTCTGTTATCATGTAAACTTACTAAAACTAGAATTATAAGCCATTATTACTTGTACAGTAACTTAGCTTTTTATGCCATAGCTCCCGATCCCATTGAGATCCCACTCTAAAAGTTTCAGGTTTTAAAGCTTATAATATTACAAAAAGCATATTTTTTTTCAAAAATTTTAAAATACACTATCTTAAAAAATTTTATTTTTTTTAAATATTTTTTTTTAATTAAAATGTTTTTTTTTCTTTTTTAACAAGCATAGTCAAGTTGCATATCAAATTAAAACTTATGAAATTATCTTTAAAATGAGGGGTCAAACAACTCTTCTAGGCCTTATAGAACTTGAGTAATTCAAGATTGAAAAAGTTTATGCAAGCCAAAAAAACAACTATTTTTCAAAATTTAAAAAATAATTGCATGAAAACCCAATGAGATAAAAAAATTTAAAAATATATTCTCATTTATATCATTAGGGAGGATGATCCCTGAAGGCTTCATTGAAATCTGAGATGGTCAGGTTAAATATTGAAATTTTTTGGTTGATTTGGCAAGGAATGACCCCATAATGAAGACACAATGTCTCGTCACCTGCCCCAGAGCTTTGGAGAAAATTTGCATTGTTTCTGCAGTCTCCAGGATACCTTTTACGTACTCCACTCATGCATGTTTATAGTCGGCTGATAAAACATGCATAAAAAAACAAGCACAAACTGCCCACCACCCCGAACCTTGCACTAAAATTTGACGAATAGTTTCTTTATTAACACTGAGCTCCCATTCCAGCATCCTCAAGGGCACACAATGATCACTTTTTATACTTTCTCAAAGAGTTCAGACTTGCTCATTAAAATTTTGCATCTTTCGTCATTTTCCAAATCTTCCCGCCCATTCTAGAAACGTGCATACCGTCGGAATATTTGTGCACGAGATGTGCAATTAGCTCCATGTTTATCACGTAACAGTTCAACTGTCTGAGATGCAGTTACACCAATTTTCAAACTGAACTGGATATTTGCTCTCTGCTCCACGACAGAGCTCGACAATGTTCTTTCACTGAATGACATCATGTACAGCGAAAATAATAGTCTGTGCAATTCTCACGCAAACGCTGTTGCCACCTCATAGCTGATAAATGACTTACCAAAAAACTATGCCTTCCTGTCGCGTGTGTTTTACCGGGATTTTAAAAAATCAGTGTCATTACTTAATTGATGATAAAAGTAGGGTCCTCTCCTTAGTTACTGTCATATTGTTGGTTGTGCAGGACATCTAGATAGAGCTTAGAATTCATGGTTTTATAAAATCAGTCATTACTTAATTGTTGCACTGTGTATGACACTGTGCCTTGTCCTTCTGATAGAAGTATGGGCCTTTCCTTAGTTACTGTCATATTATTTGGTTAAGCATAATTGTACAGGACGTGAAGGTAGAGCTTAGAATTGATGGTTTTGTCCAAAAGGAATAATGAGCCCTAGCCAAACAAAGAAAAACAGCTCCATACCGTCACGCTGCCTACACTAAACTTCATGGTGGGGATGATAAGAGTGAGGAAGGTCTCTTCCAACTTCCCAATCACGCGACCTCGGGTAAAGTCATCCAGATGTTGTCTACTGGATTGGCTGTTGGCCATATCACACAGTGGCAGCAACTCGACGTCGTTCAAACCGATGTACACTGTGCAAAATAGCTTTCACTGAATTGCTGAGCGTACACCGCCCGTGTGCTTTATACCCTTCCAACTCCCCCCCCCCCCCCCCAACGTCATGCTGCATATATGCGCATGCCCTACCGTACCGGACCCTAGTCTATCTCCTGAGTGGTCTTTCGGTCCATTCTGCCTGCTTGTTCCGCTGTTATGCTAATTTCTCCTCTTCGTTCTTCATTTTTGCACACCAGTGTATTACTTGAGTCCTATTTCCAGGCTTCTGTTTTTTTTTTTTTTTTTTTTTTTTTGCTAGTTCATCTAAAACTTCAGCTTTCGGTGTGTAAAACAAAGACAGCACTGTCCACGTTTTAGGTCCACGTTTTAGCAACACATAGCTTGCTAAAACGGGAATGAGCGATGTCTTTTTTATTCACTGACTCCACGTATTTGGAGGATTTTCACTTTCCGTATGTAGTCTCGATGAATGTGAAGTAATGCTAAACCATTGAGTCTCAGTTCTGATATGGTATAACGTAGACAGTGGCGGCCTGTGACCAAAATTGCTGGGGAGGCAAACTACTTTTCAGCCTGGATTCAAATAAATTTATTAAAATTTTGAAGATGACAATCCGATTTTTGGCGTAAATGTGACAAGGATGGTAAGTCAGATAATATCCGAAAACTTTCAAATTTTCATCGTCCTGGGTGGTGTAGTGGTTAGCATACCCGGGCGCTATCTGGGAGACGCGGGTTCGAGTCCCGCTCCAGGACGATGAAAATTTTCAAGTTTTTGGATATTATCAGACTTACCATCCTTGTCACGTTTACGCCAAAAATCGGTTTGCCATCTTCAAAATTTGTATTATATGGTGTAATCTTGTATTTCTTTCATGATAAATTTATTCAATTTAATGCCATTTTTTTTTACAATATATTTTTTTTTATTTACTTTCTCATGTGCGAAGTACAAAATAAGTAACATGACCCGTGAAAAGATTTATAAAATTTTACCGGAAATGCACGTTTTACATGACTTACCAACACAAAACCTGTTTATGTAAGGCTCCGGCCCTTCACCTAAATATATTTTTTTCAGTCTGAATTGCCCTCTTGGACTATTTGGGAAACTGTTAAGCCAGTTGGAATATGAAATATATTGCATCGAAATAGATTTTTATTAAAGAGATCAACAGAAGAAAAAAAGCAAGACTGAACTATATACATCTTTTTTCATCTCAAAGGAAATTCTATTGTATGTACGCCTCTGCCTTCTCTGACGCCAAAAGAAAAAGTCTTGAAGACTTCTGCACACAGCGTTTACCTATACAGCAAGAGAGAAAGCTTACCTTACGATTATATTGTCTTGTATATGAGATCTATCTTTCGTTCTTTCTGTTTGGCTAAGTGATTTATTATATGGTCATACCATGTCTGTTATGCTTCCATCCTCTTCACAAGCACCTTCTCGATGGACAGAACTGATAAACTTGACAACCTTTCTTGCCCAATGGAGTTTCTCTTGTAGATTTTTTTATCCTCTTCAGGCACGAGAAACTGCGTTCTACAAAGGTCGATGTTGCAGGAATTATTACTACGAGGGAAAGAAGTCAAAACAACTCTGGCAGTGCCTGTGTTAGATTATTATTGTATATGGCAGATAGAAGTTCTGTTGTACTTTTGGCATTGTTCCACAGATCTCTGTCTGAATACAGAACCTGCAACTCACTATGCAGTTTGGTGCTGTCAAAGTATTTTTCATAAGTTTGAAGCAGAGCTATAAAACAATGTTCAGGAAAAATTCTAGAATGAGCTTCAAAGCAGTGTACATTGACCAGCTGAAGAAATTTTAATTTCTCAATGTCAGAAAACTGGCATTTTAACTGAGTTGTAACATTATCTATTGCCTCATAATACAATCTTCTGTATTGCACGGTGGCTGGAATATCATTGCTTCCTTTAAATCTTTTATTTGGAGAACCAACCTCACTGCACACGTTATGATAGAGATCATCAAACTGTCTCTGATCTCAAAAGTACAACAATTTTTCACATAAGCCAGTAATTCGTTTGTTACAAAATGTAACATCCGAACTATTTGATTGCAGTACAGAGAAAGTTACCTCAGTTAAATCAAATATTTTTTTTATATGAGAAGAGAAGAAAAACGAAATTAAAATCTTGGAGCCACCGTTTTAGTCCTGCTGCTTCGTGAATTGTCTCATCATCATAGTTGGAATCATCCTCAATTTTTTCAAATACTTCAATTAGCAGGCACCTGTGCTTAGCTATGGTAGACACTGAACGAGATTTGAAGTTCCACCTGGTCTGAGATACACGAGGTGGTCTGGGTCCACCAATAGATTCTAGTAAATGAACACGCTTTGTCGATTTGGAAAAGAATGCACAAATTGCATTTAAATTCGGAAAAAAAAACCAAAAAAAAAAAAAAACGTGATTCCTTCAACACTGACGCTGCCTGCTCAAAACTAAGTTCAGCCTGTGTGCGTAGCAATGGACAAAAAATGCTTCAGGGGCATCACCTTTTTCTTGCAATCCATTCAGCTCTGATGCCATCACTGCTGCACCATCATATGTCTGTGCAACTAGTTTTTCTTTGTAGCTAAATCTTTCCAGCTCACGATCCTGTAATTCTTTAAGCGAAGTAGCACACCGATCAGAACTTACGTCAAAAAATCCCAAAAATCTTTCTACTGGTACTCCATCTTTCACGAATCGAACTATAATTGTTACTTGTGCATGGGAGCTAATGTCTGTAGCTTCATCAATCTGCCAAGAAAAAAACTGGGCATTTTCAATATCTGCATTGATTTCATTCCTAATTATATGAGTAACTGATTCGATTAAATCATTCTGTATTGTTTTTGAAGTTCCTGAAAATGTTGTACTATTCTCCTTAAACACTCTCAATGTTTCGTCACTCTTGGAGAGTAAATCATCTCCAGGTAATTTCCCTTATTTTCAGAGACTTAGCTCTCATCGTGTCCACGAAATGGGAGCTCTTGCCGCGCCAGTAGTGTTGTAATATCAGTCAACTTCTTCATTACATCACTATTCTTTTTACTTTTTCATTATGACGTAAGTCACTTGTTCTCTTCGCTTCATTGAGAGAGTAGTCTATCCTTGTTTTGCCTAGCAACTCTAATTCAACAGCTGCCAGAATGTGATCTTTACACTTTTTGTGCCTGTCCAAAGCATGTGGTAAATTATTCAAATCATTGAAGCCTTTCTCTTGCCAGACTTCGTTGCCACTCACAGGAAACAGCAAACATGGCCAGCAATATAGTTTGTTCGTTGATTTACTACCAGTTAGCCATTGTTCTTTTCTGTACCAGTCAATATTAAAACCTCTGTTTGAAGTTTTGCCCTTTGAAGTCATCTTTTTCATTTCAGGTGTAGGCTTACCATCATTTTTAATTTGAATCTTTTCTTCAAAATCTCTTCTACTGAAAGGCTTTTCCAGTAAGCTATCCACCATATTAGATATGTTTGAAGCAGAGGCCATGGTCTGATAAATAACTCTTCATAAAACATAAATAAAATTAGTTACACAAACAGTGTGAAAGAAAAGCAACTAGGAAGAAGACGCTATGTAATCACGCTCAAAGCTGTCAGAATGAGGAGTTAACACAGCGGAGCTGCTGCCTACTAAACAGCTGTTCCCACGAGGCAAGATAACATCTGCCTCACAGGAAGTCCACGGTGCGCGTGCGCTCTTTGTGTTGGCAGTTCCACTGCCTACCTTCGTATCTACGGATTCAATGGGAGTAAACAGGTTTGGCGCAAAATGTACGAGAGGCAGTTTGCTTCCTGCCTCAAGGACAGATATCGCAAGCTGAGGATAATTCGCAACTACGCGCTACCGATTGTTTTCGAAAGCGTCAATTTAAAAAACTGAATGAACGCATAGACTACATTTAATTCAAAAGAGTTAACTAGCGTAAACGTTTGCTCTCCTATACCCAAAAGTACTGAATGAACAAAACGAATAATTCTAACTAAGAATCTTAAAATTCTGAGGAGGCACTGCCTACTTTGCCTCCTCCCAAAAGCCGCCAATGAACGTAGATATGATTTTAAGGGACGCAGTGTTGAAACTGAATCCTCACTTTCTGAAGTTGTCACTGATAGAATACCTAGTATGTGAAATAGTGTTTTCATATTGGGTAACGCCTCACTGTAAGCACAGTTTTGAAGCACTTAATGCATCTTTGGTCCACTGCCTGCTCCTTTTCTTTTTGCGGGCGATCCTACGGTACCACAGTTTCAATTCTGCGATTAGTTCTTCTTGCGAGAAGAACTAATCGCAGAATTGTTTCTTGTATTGTTGCTACACATTATTTCAATTCACCTCTATAAAATTCAGTTAAAGTTTTGAAACCATCATTATTTTGAGAAAATGGTAGAACATTGGGATTTGTTGAAGAAAGTAACTGGAATCCTGATAACTATGACTTGCTTTTCAAATCTAATCAAACCTCATTTTAAAATTGCATATTTGAAATATTGAAATGTTCAAAATGGGGGGGCATCCCCACCTTGGGCACGCCACTGTAGATATGTTCTATGATATACCTATGATATGTTCTATGGGACTGTAGATATACCTATGATATGTTCTATGGGGCTTTTGTGCTGCCCATCAGACATGAAGATACATCAAATTGAACCTAGAGGCCCAAATACGACAGAATGTAAACAGACAGGTCGGAGAAGTATGCAGAATAGCAGAATGACAGCGACGGGCAACCTATGCCACAGATGTTAGTTTGGTCCTGCAGAAAAAAAAAAGCGATATTCCCAGAACCCTTATTTTGGTCCTGTAGTAAACAGCGACTCTCCAGAACCCTTTCTAATCCTCTCTTATAGATTTCCTATCATGGGCGCAAGTTTTCCATGTCAGTACGGATTTCTGTCTTTAAAAATTATCTGAAATCGGAAGTTGACGGAACAAATATTTCTCCCGTAGTTTTTTTTTTTTTTTCTTCTCGTGATGTCCAACCCTGTCCATGTTATTGTTAAATGTAATTTTCTTGCATAAATGTTGGTGCTTTACCTTGAAAATGGAGGCAACAATTTTCTTAAACGAAAGTTAGACGGAGCGCTCTAATATTCTTTTTCTCGAGATGCCCTCTCTGCTCTGTGTTGTCAAATGTTTTATTCTGTAGCAATTTGTGTTTTAGGTTGAAAAACTGAAAAAAGTTCTTCCGTAATCGTAATCTGTTTTTCCGCAATGTTTCCTGTATCCAAATACTGTTGCAAAATATTACTTTATTGCAGAGATGTTTGTGTTTCAGCTTAAAAATGGAGGCAAAGTTTCCGACAACGGAAGCGAAGATTTCTCCGTGCTTTTTTTTTTCTTTTGGTGTTCCATTGTTAAATACCATTTAATTTCCTAAATGTTTATATTTAAGATTGAAAATGGATGGGAAATTTTTCCGATTGTTTTGACGCAACAAAGATTTCTCCCGTAATCGTATTTTTGAATCTTTATCTCGCGATGTTTCCTCCTATCTGCATTGTTATTCAATATCATTTTATTCCATAAAACTGTGTGTTTCAGCTGGAAAATGGAAGCAGAAATTTCTGACAACAATTTCTCCCGAAAGTGGTAATTTTATTTCTTGTGATGTTTCTCTGTTTCTTGTATTGTTGTTACGAATTCCAGTGAGGCATGGATATTGTGTTTGTCTTACGGCACTGGCTCTCTCCCTTCCCTGGAATCAGTGACCCTAAATTAGGGATGGGCGACTGCTTATAGCCCATTGAGTTGCTCACGGTGGTCGCTAAAAAACAAAACAAAAAGAAAACACTATTTTATATGATAAATGTTGGCATTTCGGCATAACAATAAGTTACTTGGAGCTTTGCCAAGGAACACCTGCTTTGTGCTGCTGTCAGTCATTGCTTAGTCTGGATGAAATCAACAGACCTGTACCCCTGTGGAGTGATGCAATATTTACAGTGACAATGAACAGCCTGATAAAATTTCACGGAGCTGTGTGAAACCTCAAAACATTTTTCGAATGAATTGAAATGTTTCTTATTTGTATGCGTTATGGTAAGGAACAGATTTAGGGGTAAGACCTGCAAATCTTTTTAATTAATTTTCTTTCCTTGCAGTAGAGTGGCATTCTAACATGCAGTGTATTTACATATATACAGGGTGGCCAGAAAGTTATTTTGCCAATTGAATGGGCACTAGGGATGGATGGAATGGAAATGCAGATTACTGATATTACGCAGCATGTGCTCGTGATGCATAAACGAAAAATCGTGCAAACTGTCACGGTTACTGACTTTTCGAATGTTTGGGTGTATTCCGAGGTCTCGGATTCCTGTGTTCGATAGCGCTTTCGTGACATCCCAAATGTGTTCTATCACGTTCAGATCTGGGGACTTAGGTGGGATGGCAACACCCCAAAGTCAGATGAATGCTCCCCTAACCATAATGTGGCGTCCCGACAGTTGTGTGGAGGTACATTGTTCTGTTGGAACAGGCCCAACCCATCAGCATGAATGCGTGTACCTCGTCCGAAAGGATGCGCACACAGCGTTGGCCGGTCACAGACGTTTGTAGACGTACCAGGGGTCCCGGTGAAGTCCAGCTAAACACACCCCATACCATTACGGACCCCCACCAGTCGGTACAGTTCCCTGTTGACATGCGGGATCCATCGCTTCATGGGGTTTGCGCCATACACGAATCCTTCCATATGCCCGATACAGTTGGAAATGCTACTCGTCAGACCAGGCTACTTGTTTCCAGTCATCAAGTGTCCAGTGGCGGTGTTGCCGTGCCCAAGCGAGTCGCATAGCTCTGTGTCGTGCACTCATCAAGGGGACTAGTTGGGCGTCGGCTCCCAAAGCCCATATTATGCAGGGTACGTTGCACAGTCCGGACGCTGATGTTTGTTGAGGCTCCAGCATTGAATTCCGATGATACCTGCGAGAGTGTTGCACGCCTATCGCGTGGAACGATTGTTGACAGCCGACGATGGCCACGTTCACCCAATGTCTTTTTACGGCCACTCTGGTATCGTAGGTTGGAGGTTTTGCCGGAATTATTGTAGTCACGGTACACCCTTGCAATGGTCGTCCGTGAAAATCCAAACTTCTTTTCTACCTCCGAAACACTATGGCCCATCTCACGAGCGCCAACTATGATACCGCGTTGAAAATCGCTTAAATTGTTATCACTTGTCATTCTCATGCCGAAAACAGCTCTGACAGCTGGCAAGGATGTCTATCGCTTTATATACGCACTGGCGGACGCAACCTAGTACGCGCATAGGTGACGTTGCTATGTATTTTGCATAAGCTCGTCTGTACCAGTTTTCCTGGCACTTGAGTGTATAAAAAAAACAATGCCAGGCATCAACAGAACACACGTCGAATGCATGTGAGCCTTTTCATGCTCGGTTTAATACTCACTTTTATCATCTCCATCCAAGCTTATATAACTTTATACACTGAGTGGCCACTTTTTATGACCACCCCTCAGTACTTCGTTGGGCCACCTTTTGCCTTTAATACTGCGTCGATTCTTTGTGGCATGGACTCCACGAGATGTTGATAGGTGGTTTGTGGAATCTGAGACCATGCTTGATGAATAGCACTTTCCAGGAGTGTGAGATTGCAGGGTTGTGGATCCAGCAGTCTGATGGCTCGTTCTACTACATCTCACAAATTCTCAATGGGGTTGAGATCTGGAGATTGTGGGGGCCACCTAAGCAAAAGTAAACTCACCGGCATGTTCCTGAAACCAATCCTGTACAATACGAGCACTATGGCAGGACGCATTATCTTGCTGAAAGTAGCCATCGCCATTAGGATAAACCATCCACATGACAGGATGCACTTGGTCCGCAACGATGTTTAGAGATGATGTGCCAGTCAGACGTTGATGAACACGAGTTAAAGGGCCCAAAGCATGCCAGGAAAACATTCCCCAAACCATAACGTTGCTTCCACCAGCTTGAAGGGTTGTAGCAATGCATTTGGGGTCCGTGCTGTTTCCGCCAAATTCTCACTCGGCCATCGGCATGGTGCAAGTGAAAACGTGATTTATCGGACCACATAATTTGTTTCCAATTATCGACTGTCCAATCCTTGTTCTCCTGTGCGAACTGGAGACGTTTTCTCTTGTTAACTGCAGACAGCATAGGTGTTCGAACAGGCCTTCGGCTGCCATATCACATCCGATGCAGTGTACGGCGAACAGTGCATGCAGAGATCATTTGAGGGGATCCTTAATTAAGATGGCCTGTAATTTGCTGCCCTGTTGCCCTTCTGTTGTCTGTTCCCAGTCTGGACACTCTCCGTTCCGCCCGAGCAGTCACTAGTCGATGACCACCACACGTTACACGTAGAGACCCAGTTTTTTGGCTGACAGTCCAGTCTTTAAACACTTTAACAGCTGCTCTGGAACATTTCACAAATGCGGCGGTTTCGGTGATACTCGCTCCATGGCTCCGAGCTCGAACAATCATCCCACGTTGAAAGTCCGTCAAATCGCATTTTTACCCATCTCGTCACCCACAAATCACGTCTACTACTGTCGCAAGCACTAAGCTTTCCCTTTTTATACTAGCCTCGCACTCTGGCGGCAACAGCATGCAGCCATAGCTCATTTGCTTAAAACTGTCAGGTGGTCATAAAAAGTGGCCACTCAGTGTAGAAGTTCGGAAACTTTTTCAAACTCATACACTGCTGGCCACCCAAAATACAACACCAAGAAGGACACGAGATAGCAAAGCCAGATTTACTGGGCACATAACAACAGATACAAAAATGAAATGATTGAGCTTACAGGCCCGTGCGACTTGCGGTACACGCATACATCAATCGGTTGTGTGGCCCCCATGACTGGCAATTACGGCCGCTACACGCCGCGGCATCGAACGAAAGAGGCTTTGGATGTGGGCCTGGGGTATGTCGGTCCAGGCTGTTTCCACACGTTGCCACAGTTCCTCAAGCGTAGCCACGGGTGGTGCTTGCCGGGCCACTCGGTTGCCGATCAGCGACCAGACGTGTTCGATGGGCGACATATCGGGAGAACAGGTGGGCCACGGCAGCAGTGACACCTGGTGGGCCGTGAAGAATTGTTGCACGATGCGTGCCACGTGCTGGCGCGCATTATCCTGTTGAAACGTGGCCGCTGGCAGGTCTTGCAGGTAAGGGAGGACTACAGGCTCCAAAACGTCGGAGATGTAGCGGTGGCTGTTGAGTGTACCGGCGTTGTGTACCAGCGGGGTGCGAGTGTCCTATCCAATTGCTCCCCAAACCATAACGCTAGGCGACGAACCGGTATGGCGATGCATAATGCAGGAATCATACAGTCTCTCGCCGCGGTGCCGCCACACGCGGATACGAACATCGTGGTGTTGCACGCAGAAGCAGAAATTCGTCGGAGAAGACAATGTCGTGCCATTCCGTAGTCCAGGTGCGGCGTTCAACGGCCCGCTGCCGCCGCACTCGCCGGTGGTGTAACGTCAATGGGAATCGGAGCAATGGGCGCAGTGTACAAACACTAGTTGCCGCTCCTGTAGACGATGTCGAACGGTACGTGCTGACACGGCTGTTACGCAACACACCCTAATTCCTGCGCTAACTTTCGTGATGTGGCGGTGCGAGCCGTCAATGCCCGCCGCACAACATTTCGGTCCTCTCGTTCGGTGGTGTGCTGCGGCTGCGGCAACCACTCACGTCGGTCCGTCCGTCCCTCCTGCACCCACCGAATCCATACTCGCCTCACTGTGGGTGGATGTCGTCCCACACGGGCGCCGATGTCTCGGTACGATAAACCGCTGTCGCGATCGGCCAGTATTCGTCCTATGTCGAACTCCGAAACGTGCTGGAATGACTGCCGTATTCTGTGACGAGGCATCATGAAGCTTCCCACGCACAGGTCCGGCAGCAGAACTCACTTCCACTACTTACACCCAGCCTTCTTATAGTGTATCTCGGTGGCGTGCCGGGCGCACATGATTTGCATGTGCCCTGAAATGCTAATCATTTGCATGTCTTCTCGCGGGCGACGCATGCTGCGAATTTCAGGCCAATCGGATGCTTCCTTCTTGGTGTTGCATTTTGGGTGGCCAGCAACGTATGTAGCAAAATCAGATAAAGGAAAAAGCAAAAATACAACACACATAAAAATTGGAAAAGGAGTGAGACAAGGTGACACCATATCTCCGAAGCTCTTTAATGCCACATTGGAAAATGTCTTTCAATCACTGAACTGGGAAAACAAAGGGATAAAGATTAATGGAGATTATCTAACCCACCTTCGTTTTGCTGATGACATAGTCATTTTTGCAACTACCCCATCAGAGCTACAGAGTATGATCCAGGAACTTGCTGACAAGAGTAAAGAAGTGGGATTAAAAATGAACTTTCAGAAGACAAAAGTGATGTACAATGCTTTTACAAGAAATGAAGATTTATCGATTGATGGAGAAAAGCTGGAGATAACAGACACGTACGTTTATCTTGGACAGCAGATATCAAGTGAGGGTCACATTGGTGAAGAAATTAATCGGCGTACAAAACTTGCCTGGAGAGCTTTTGGAAGAAACAGCATAATTTTCAAGAGCAATATGCCATTATGTCTTAAAAGAAAAGTGTTTGATCAATGCATCCTTCCAGTGCTTACGTATGGTGCAGAGACGTGGACCTTAGCTAAAAGAGACATACAAAGTCTGCAGACAACTCAAAGTAGCATGGAGAGGTGCATACTTGGTATAACCAGGAGAGATAAGAAGAACTCGTGGATCCGAAAAATGACAAGAGTGGAAGACATCATGATCAGAGTTAAATCCCTGAAATGGCAATGGGCTGGACATACTGCCAGAAGGACAGACCATCGATGGACAGCCGAAATTTTAGATTGGATTCCAAGGGACAGGAAAAGACCCAGAAGAAGACCACATGGAAGATGGGTGGATGAAATTCGAAAGTATGCGGGAGTGACATGGAGGAGACTGGCACAAGACAGACCGTTGTGGAGGAAACTTGGGGAGACCTTCGTCCAGCAGTGGATTGATAATGGTTGACAATGATGATGATGATGTAGTGTATAGTAAATAGTACAGGAAGGTAATCACTAATATTTTCGCAAAACTTTTTTTCAATCGCCAAAATAATTAAAATATATTTTTTTTTGCAGATTGCAAAGAGTGCTATCGGCAGCGCGACCCTTGCATATTTATAAGGCGTAGACGCTCAAATTTTCCTTCAAGTGACCCGTTACGTGTATGTACGTGCTTTACATAACGCCCGATACGCAGTCTTTGAACAGCTTCAGAAATCCGGAATTTTCATATATCCCGCACTCGTCCAGTCCCGTCGATGCCGGATTTTAGAGGTTTTACTGTATTTGGCATTATTTTTCCCATACAAGAATGTGATGTGAAAATTCGTGAATGAATAATTTTTGACAATTCTTTCTGCTACTACAAATTATTTTTTGATTTAGAAAGTCTGGAACCTGAACATTACTTTAGGAATAATTCTAAAAAGAAATAAACGTATTATAATAAATAGTATTTTCCTAAGAATAATTGAAAGGAGTAAAGAAAATGGTACATTGTTTCTGACTTTTAGGGGGAAATGAAGCCATTCGTTTGAAAGAGGCAAACACTCTGACCTGGGATAAAGGCCTAACAAAGTTTGATTGTATTAATATGCAGTTTACTGAAACTTTAACACGCCCCATTTCAAGGACGCATCGTTACACAAGCAGGATGAGAAATTTGATAGGAATACTTTTGTCTCAAATTTTGTGTACTTTATTTTTCTAAAAAGATAACTACGATGCTCTTTGAAGCAGGTATTTCTCATAGATGTACACTGGAGTTTACACTATTAAGGTTACTTAAGTTGCAACGCTCAATTGTGACCTATTCCACGGAAAAAATATTGGTTACTTTCGACTGCAATGCTCAGAAACTCCAATGCCCAGAAGTAATAGTAAAAATTAATTACCGAATTATTCGTATGTTATCAAGTCAAAGAGGTAATTCAGACGGTGGGCGTTTCTCTCTCCGATGCCAAAAAATTACACGAACAACTGTGCTGCTCGTTGTCCTCTCTGTTAATGCAGGTTTGTTAATTTTTGCTTTTTGTGATGTGGGTTTGTTGGAGGAAAATGCAGGCCATCCCGTTGGCGTAGTGGCAAGAAAGCTGGCCTCTAGCCATTCGTCTGAGATGTGTCCTGGTTCGAGTCACAGTGAGACATGGATGTTGTATTTGTATTACAGTACTTACCCTTTCCCTTCCCTGAAACCATCTGCCCTAAATTAGAGACGGGCAACTCCCTATGGCTCAAGGAGTTGCCGACGGTGGTCGTTAAACGCACAAACAAAAAAGTTCAGATCGTAAGAGTTTAAAAACTTAAAAAAAGTCAGGGATCTTTGTGTAATCTAGAATATACACTCTAGATATGTCAAATTAATGAAAAAAATAAAAGTTTGAATGAATGCAGCAAAAGAATGTTAAGGAATACCATAGTTGATGGAATACGTGATTTCCATCAAAAGCAAAACATTTTCACGCACTATGAGCAGTGTGCAAAAACCAACATGTGGAAGGAACTCTTAAGGTCTACCGATCACGGCCCGGATCTACGTAGCACTAAAAAAATCGACAGATGGCAGCACATCAGAACTCACGCTTTGCCGCGCGGTATTTGTTAGCTCCCGTATATATTTTTTCTGATTTTCACAGGGCGTATGTTCTTTTGATTGGAGGTTTAACGACCACCGTGAGCAACTCAATGGGCTATAAGCAGTCGCCCGACCCTAATTTAGAGTCACTGGTTCCAGGGTAGGGAGAGATCTAGTGCCGTAAGACAAACACAACATCCATACCTAACCGGGATTCGAACCGGACCCCTTTCGGACGAATGATCAGAGGCCATCGCTTAGACCACTGTGCCACTGGGGCGGCAGGGCGTATGTTCCATAACGGGAAACCATAAATTGTTTCGACGTGTTTTCGCCAAGTTTCCTCGAGTTATTTAGCTACAAGATGTGGAATTGGATTTTTTTTTAATTGATAAGTATAAGGATATGTAAATTTCGTGGTGTGTACAACCTTCCTGAAACGTGCTTTTTCTTCCGATGTCAAGATGTTCCGATGACCAACACATGGCACACTGAATATATTTGTCTCGTTCTTTTGGACCATTCAGCTGTAAGAATAAACACGTTTCATGGAAGAATGACGGTCTTTTGGACGTTGTTTCATAATTCTCATATTGCTCTTGGGAGCGAGATGAAACTGAAGCATCGTTTCGTTAAAGGGTTGTCCTACGAATCGAAGAAACGTTACAGGGCGCAGTTACTACGGCGCCTAAGACAGCGACTGGTATCAGTATTACACAAAACTATCTTCAGAGTTCTTGCAACGGCGGGTCAAACGCATGCAGTTCCTTTCAAGACACTTCTGCAACAGAACGAAATGCGATCGATAAGGAGCTTACGTGCTTCTATCTGCATGCCTATTTATAAATATTTCTGGGCAGAGGTAAGAAGAAGAACCCGTCTGTTTTCCACAGGACCATTCAATTGGCGAGCATACCTAGAACGTTGGAAAAAATATCACAGAAGTAAGTCTCTATTATCCGCTGAAATGAAGTCACAGAAGCTTCTCCCTCATCCGTAAAGGACCTCTTTTCTGGGCGTTTTTGTTCGCCAAGGCGGGGTTTACGTGTTGCTGTGTTCCAATCTAAACAAGAGTTACTTTACAAATTATCTGTCTTTCCACAGTCTCAATATTGCTCATAGTCACTAAATGACCATATTGTTTCCAACTTGCACTTCCGGTGGTTAAAAAGTTACTTTTAGCTAGTTGGCTTCAGAGTTTTTGACTTGTGTTCAGCGACGAGAGATGGCGACACATGTACTCTGCCAAAGAATAATTAGTTACACGTTGTCGGTTGACCAGTTATTGTGATGCAATCACTTCTGTTGGAACGAGTGATAACAGAATTTTATTTTGTGTCTGGAATGCGCCTAAAATATTATATGAAGTTTTAAATTTTATCCGAGTCGCTAGAATTTTTGAATCAAAATAAAACAAATGGAGATATGTCAGACATACTGAGAGAATGCCTAATCTCAGACACGCCGAAACATTGGCTGCACGAGACATAGCATTACAAACTCTTTAGGCCCGTGTAATCTATTCACTGATGAAAAGATTGATGTTTTTCTGTGATATGCTGCAAGCAGAGTAGTGGTATAGCACAATGCTAACGGTACAGGCGGGTCCATGGACAAAAGCTGAGAAGTGGTATTGCACAATGGAAAAGGTACAGGCGGGTCACTGCCCAATTTAGACGTTGTTTTATGTCAGGGACATAAAACAATGTCTAAATAGAGGATGTCGTGATATAGCAGTAGTATAAGACCACGCTTGATAACCCTTTTCGGTGGCAACACTTCCGGTCACGTGGGCGGGCCCGTCGGTCGCCTCTCGGCGTGAGGGAGGAAGACGATGGCAGCGCCCTCTGGTGGTGGTGGTTCGCGAAAATTTGCAGCGCCATCTGTCGGCACTTTTTTGAAATTAATTTCCATATGGTGATTTTTTTATCGTCGATGTTGACGAAGCCACTTTTAATTCTGGGAATTTTCTCCGCCATTTTTATTTTGTAACTGTTTTTAGGGTGGTGGTGGGAAATTTTATTGTAAGTGGACTGGGGAAATTTTTTTGAAACTACGGATTTATGTTCGGAAAAAAGGGGTTATGAACTGCTTGGGTTCGAACTTGGGTGGTTTATATTGCAGTCTGAAGCTCTACCAATGCGACTACGGAGACATTGCGTTAGTTGGTCAAGGAGATTAAGACATATGATTCGCTTAATGGAGGAAGACTGCCTGAGGGATTTCCTGTTGGCCCTCTTTAGATTGAATGCAGGGAGGAGAGCGTATGAGCTCATTAAATATTTTTTCATGACGTATTGTTCTTCATAATCCTAAACATACTCTTTTTCTTCACGAATTTTCAAACCCCGACGTGATTCATAGGCGTTTAATCTGGTTCATACATTTTCTAATGAAATGAAGGACTTTTTTTTTCACGTTTAGAATTATTTTTTCTGTAGGGGTTTCTTGTAATTAAATTTAATCAGTCAGACGACCTGTGAAATCTTTTTTTTCATAACTTTTTCTACGCAACATGTTTTTAGTAATTGAGATTTTTTTTACCGTGTTTTTGTTCATGTTTTTATCTTGCAAAATGAAGAACTTGATTTATTTTTCTCTTCATGGGTTTATTCTATTTTATTCTTTCTAAAAGAGGACATATTAAACATTTTCGTTATTTATTCTGCGCAACGTGTTTTCAAAAATTCAGATTTTTTGGATCCCATTTATGTTCGTTCATGTTCTTTTCTCTTACAAAATTTTGGGGGAATTATTTTTTCTTTCACGTTGCAACAATTTTTCGTAGGGTTATTATATTTTAATTTTTCTGTAGAGGCACAAAATTTAGTTTTTCGTGCGTAATTTTTCTAAACGTTACGTTATGCTTTGAGAACTTAAAATTTTTTGATCTGTTACGATCGTGTTTAAGTTCAATCATGCTTGTGACCACGTGTCCGTCATTTTATAAAACCAGAGCTCATTGAGAAACAACGTACCCCCCCCCCTCCGGCTGCCGGGTTGGGGAGGGAGGGCAGTCGTAAGGGTGTGGCGAAACGGCTGACGCAGACAGTATATTGACCGGTGGCAACGATGATGAGCGTGTGACCACGTGTTTGCTTTTTTTATGACATGTTGGCTTTGTGCGACAAAAGTATTACCAAGGTAGTAGGGGCAATGGACGTGGTCGGAGCACGTGATACATGTATTTCTGCGTTGACGCCATTCTTCTTAAGGCTGCATACAAGTGTCAACTGGTGTTGTGCGTGTTCGTGCTTGTACCGACTCTCGTCTCATGCTTTGTTCCCATCCGTTGCTAGCGACACGGATAGTACCCGAGGGTAGTCACCTGATCCATTTCTTTCATTTGATTGGCTGTTTTGTTTTCGAACATGAGTACTACAGGGAATCACTTCATTTCAGTATTTGTCTTCGATCGATGCAGAGCTTTCTAGCCTTCCTGGAATTCCTGTTTTGTTCAATATTTTGTTATCATGGCAGCTGTAAAATCTATTGGAAGTTCTTCGATGATGCTGTATATGGATAATTTGACAGAAAATTGTTTCCATCTAGGAGATAATATCTTCGTTTACGTATCTTCATGTGCTCATCAAGTCGGCGTGCACATCAGAGAATTTCAATGCTATGGCAAGCAATGCTATCCAAGCAAATCTGGTATTTGTATGTCTTTAGATCAATGGCGTGAAATGATGGATGAGAAGGAAACTATATCACGTCATCTAGCCTGTGGAATATCGGCTCCTAATTTTTCATTCTCGAGGTTTCTGAAGGTAAACGTTATGCCACAAACTCATGAAATCAGTATCAGTAAAGAAATTTATAGTTGGAAGTCTGCGAAAATGTACAAATCGAATATTCTTCTCTCTGAAAATCTGTGCAAAGAATTGCTTCATATTTCTACCAGGGTATGGCATCAGGTGGTAATAGAATTTTACCGAAATATGCCTTTTCATACTATATTCAAGCAAGAGATAAAATCGAATGGACAAACCCTGACTAGCAATTTCACATCTCCAGAGCAAAGTGAAATGCTGATTAACGAACTGAAAATGGTTCTTACAAATGCAGTAGTTGAGTATTTGAAAGAAACATCTAGATCAAAGTCTTTAGATTTATCTGAAGTGTATTGTGATGACGAACATTTCTGCACAGCCCTTTTAGGAATTGAATGTAGTAAAATTGCGGAAAAATATCTTGAATCCCTAAAAAGAAGAAACTTGCTATCGTTTGTAACGGATGCTTTTTTACAAGCAATAGATTTACAAATTATTTTGAGTATGATCAAGGCAGAAATTCGTGAAGGTGACTTTGAATAAGAAATCGTACGTAAAGCAAGCATCTACACAAAAGAAGAAAAGAAAAACCAAAGGCCCTTTTAAGGGCCACACAATTTTATCAAAAAGGATTATCATAATCGTACATTTTTTCTATATTTGTGTGTGTATGTGGGCTATTATGTACCAGTTTCATGTTTTATTTTGAACTTCTAGCATAATTTTTAAAAGTTATATGTACTAAGAGAAACAGTGTCTTTGATATGAATCACCATAATTTGATACATTTTGATAGGCAACATATCAAATGTATCAACTCAGTGATTTTTGTTTGTTTGATAATTGAAAATATTTCTTGTTTGAATTTGTGCAAATATGATCTTTTTTCTTTTGATTCCGTTTCCACATCACCCTAGAGGTAGTAAATGAGGGTGTCAGCATATGTCAGCGATAAACAACGATCTGGCAACACACTTTTGTCAAGGCTATTCATGTTTGCAACCGATAAAGATCTTGTCAGCCACGTGGTGCTAAACAAACACATGACGCGGGTGGGGTTCCAGTTCTTTGTTTATCCTCTTAACTCGTAGAATAGGTAGGTACATGCACAAGAGTATTGTGACTATTGGTTAATCCCCTAAAGCTCTTTGTAGAACAATATGTGCTCAAACTAACACAAAGAGAATCAACGTATTGGTGTAGGTAGGTTTTGGAACAATTACATAATCTCTAAAAATTGTTTTCTCGTCGATCCTACCCCTTGGGAGAAAGTACGTGTTTACAGGCAGACAAAGAGAAACGCTAAAGGGGATACGGTAGCGGCTTGTAGTAGGGTAAAAAAGATATTTGTTAATCCTCAAAACGTGTTCTGTGCAAGTAAGCACGTGTTTAAGGACAAGTAAATGCAAGAACGTGTCGTTCTTTATCGCTGACACCCTCATTTACTGTTCAGACGGAGTTCAGCTACACTCGAGTTTTTCTTCGTGCGTTTTCTTTCCAAGTCAACTTTAGTGTTTCTTCATTGTTCCTTAAGTTTGCAAAATGAAACGATCAATTTACTATCTTGGATGTATTAGAGCTGCAAATCAAGCATCAGGTTCTGCTAACAAGAAAGTATTTTTTGAAGAAACAGAAGATGGTCTTCCTGAAACACAGCCGAAATATCATTCAATGGTTGATATTTCTAAGAACTGTGTACCGTCAGATATTTTAGGAAACAGTGTTACCTTCAGGACAAATATTTCAAGAGGATCCTCCGAAGCACCATTATTCGCTTGGTGGAGGGAGGTTTGTAATTGTGAGTGATTTTATTTTTATATTTTCTGAAATGAATAAAAATTCATTTCAGAAAATATTATTCCTGCGGTGTTACATACAACAAGCCATCAAAAACATAGGAACAATGACACCAGCAACGTTCTACAAACTCAAAGCCAAAATTTCAAACATGATGTCAGGAGAAGAGATAGCAATATGATTTAATAAAGAACTGTTTATGCCTTACACCTTCACTCCTCGCAAAGGACTACAAGTGAAGTGGCAAAACATGTATGTTTAAACAAATGAAAGTTCTGTTTTGCTCCGGGAAGAGTCATCGTCACCAAAGGACAATTTGAAAACTTGCAAAATGCCTGTGGTGTCGTGGCAGATTCCGTCGCAGAGTTATTGTTTGGCGGAGCCTTTCAAACTTCAGTTAAAAAACACGAGACTCCCCCAGAATAAATGCACCAAGTCAAAAGATGATACATTATTTGTAATTTTTTCAAAAAAACTGTCGCCAGAGCAGTAGAGGAATGTATCGGAAAAGTGTTTGCTATGAATGTAGATTACCTCTGGAACTCCAACAACCAAACCGAGCAGCGCATGACTGTATTAAGACATCAAGCGAAGACAAGTGGGTATTTTACAAAGATGACGCAATTCCCTACTTAGAACCAAGATTGCTCGCCGAGGCGTTTGTTGCAGAAGCTAACGAAATGAAACTTTACATTCCAGATATATTTCTGAACTCTCTTAAAGGAAAAGCGGTACTGAATGAGGTTAGCGCTATCTACGTAAACAGGTGGTAAAACAAACACATAAACCAACAAAAAAACAGTGGAATAGGCTTATGCGGGAAACCACTTAAAAATAAAACGCATTGGGATTCCTACCTCTTGGGTGATGTGGAAACGGAATAAAAAAAAAAAAAAAAAAAAAAAGAACACATTTACACAATTCACACAAGAATAAAAAAAATCGTCTGTTTTAAAATGTTGCTTTGATTAAAGTCTTGAAATGGTATTTTTGCTCCCACTAACTTCGATGTTGTGAGAGCAAGCTAATAGAAGTCTTTCAGAAGGCATTTATGAAGGTATTTGAATCGTTGATTTTTCTAATAGTCAATATTTTAAACGTTCGTTTTTCTAAAAGTTAATATTTGAATCGTTCGTTTTTCATAAAGTTCGTGTTTGAATTGTATAAATTTTAACGTCTAAAAATGGTTTTGTTGTTTTCACTAAGAGGGCGATTTTTTAAATTTTCGTTTTCTTATAATCGCAAAAATCCCATAGAATAACATGGGAATTGCTATCCAACTAAAAGTCAATATTTGAATCGTTCATTTTTCATAAAATTCGTTTCTGAATCGCATAAATTTTAACTAGACAAAAAATGGTTTTGTTGTTTTCACTAAGAGAATGTTTTTTTAAATTCCATTTTCTTATAATTGCAAAAATCCACGTGTAACTCGGAGAAACTTTTTTTCCGCTTCCTTTAATTCTTTGCTAAGCCTTCCAGTGAAGTAATTTACTTTTCTTTTCTTTATAGTTTTATTAGAACTTCCACGCCGAGAGAGATTTTTCTCGAAAAGTAATCATCCTAGCTTTCGCGTTTCACGATTCTTGTCAGGTCCAATCCTTAGTGAAACCTGATGTTAGAGAACGAGTAATCCGCCGCCGTCTAAACTCTAATTGTTTATGTAATAACTGTTTGTGTGTTGTTAACAGAAGCTCCTCAGGTTTTCATTATATCTTAGTCTGAATATTATTCTGTACGTTCAGCTGTTGTTACTCTGTCTTTCCGAATCACTGATCTAATATTAAAGTGGGGAAGGCTTCGTTTGTTTGCTCGAACGGAGTTGGAGGGAGTGTTTCTGAGAAGCACAAACACATCCCTGTGGCTGTGAGAGGTCAGATAGCGTGGACGCCTCGGATCCATAAGTAGGAGGCGGCGCCACAGCACGTGACCAGTGCTTTCGCTCTTACAACCAAAATTATATTAAAAATCAATCATTTTTCTTTGACTACTATTCATACCTGCTAATCTATGGCGCGACCTATACATTGATGACGTCAGTAGACAAACAAATGTTGAATTGCTTAATTATGTTTTAGCAAGTATTAAGTATTCTATGCTATAACTTAAAGTTAAGATTTATCGATGTGCAAATTTTCATTCTTGGGAATGAAAATTTTTTTGAAGAAAATCCCTATCTATGTAAAGAAGTCTTACCATTGAAAACATAAGGCGGAGATTTTAGGTGGAACCACATTAAAAAAAATATTTTATTTTAAACATTAATTATATTGATCGATCATCGTCCTGAAAATGTGTGAGCATTCCCTATATCACTTTCATTGTCTTCTGTTTCTTTTCTTTGTTCTGTTAGTTCAACCTTAAATGATACTCACCAACATCTGGAGCTGTAGGGACTTGTGTGTCCCTAATTTAGGGCTGCGGATTTTAAAGAAGAGACACAATTAGCGCTGTAGGATAAGTAACAGGTCATGCCTTGTGCGAGATGCGGGCCTGTCCTCAACACTGTTAGTCAGAAAACCGAGACTCTGACCATCCACCCACAGGGAGGGCTTTACAAATCCGTTGCATTACAAATAAAATATTGTGATAAGTTTTTTTTTATTAATATTGTACGATTGGGTTTTTTTTTTTTTTTGATTGGAGGTTTAACGACCACCGTGAGCAACTCAATGGGCTATGAGCAGTCGCCCGTCCCTAATTTAGGGTCACTGGTTCCAGAGAAGGGAGAGAGCCAGTGCCGTAAGACAAACACAACATCCATGCCTGATCGGGATTCGAACCCGGACCCCTTACGGACGAATGATCAGAGGCCAGCGCCTTAGACCACTGCGCCACCGGGGCGGCATTGTTCGCTGTAAAAAAGTTTATTTTGTGGGCATCACCTTTGGTTTTCAAGTTGCGAAGAATACAAAAAAAATTATCAAGCGGTTTGTTAATCTTCCTGTTGACAGTTTGAGTACCCATAGGTATTCTTGTAGAAAAATTTTTGTAAAAAACAAAACAATACAATACTTTGAGCATTTGCCGCCCTGTGAGTGTTTCGTATACGATAAAAGGAATGAATACTGATGCGAATAGAAGCCATGATTGAAGTACTGATTACCATAAACAATTTTATTATGTATGCTTAAACACTTAAACGATGATAACATTATCCAAGTTTAAAATGTCATCAGTAAAATGATAACATTTTAAACATCAATTAAAGCTCCCTTTTTTTCCCCTTCTGCTTGCGAAAATGTGCCAACGCTACGAGTAAATAAACGTTCTAGAGGTATTTACATATTTTTTCACAATTCTTCTGAATGTACGCTGAAATTCTGTAGCGAAGTGCATTTAGTTTTCTGCCAGTGTAATGTAACAATCGTCAGTGTAAATACAGTAGCATGTTAAAAAAAGAAAAGTTGGCTTCAGAATTGGTGATTGTTTAATAGAATTTCCACAGTGACAAAAGCCAGGAAAGCAATTTCCCAAAATCTGAAACCATTTCCCGTATGGAGCAATGGTCTAAGCGCTGGCTTCTGGCCTTTTCTCCAGGTCCGAATCCCGTTCGAAACATGGATGATGATCGTATCTTACGGCACTAGCTCTTTCACTTCCCTGGAATCCATGTCCCTAAATTAGGGGAGGGTGACAGTCATTGTTGGGTTACTCACGGTGGTCGTTAAATCTCTAAGCAAAAAATAAATAAATGAATTATTTGTGGTTGTTCCCGAGGTTTCGTGATTTTAACTATGACGTGCCCCCTTTTGTGCCTATATTATAGAAACAACTAGTCGTCTGAAGTGGACTCGAGTTCGAGTCTTAGATGATGCATGGGTGGGATATATTTTGTCCTATGGTGATGGGTCTTTCGTTTCCTTAGAGCCAGTGACCCCAATCAAGGACAGGCGACTGCTTATAGCCCTTAGAGTTACTAATGATGGCCATTAACACCCCTCCCTCCCCCCCCAAAAAAATTGAGGAACACGGAATTGTTTGGCCATTATTTATGATCAGTGTGATTTTTGTTGCTAGTTCCCTTGTCGGTGTCCAAACGAAAGAAACAAAGGGGTAAAAACTCTAGTAAAAGTATTTATGTGCTCGAGCTTTATTTCTTTTTATTTTGAAAATCAAAGAAGACTACTGTTCTGCAGCCGTTTCTTTTGGCGGAAGTAATAAAGGCTTTAACATTCTGAGGCATGCAGGCATGCACTGCTCATTAATTTGAAAAGCCCTGTGAAAAAATGGAGATTTCTCTCTATCTCCGTCTTTCTCACTGTCACACAGAGACACAGAGGGACAGCTAGACCATAGGGGCAACCGACCCCCGCAGTTCATGAAATAAAAACAAAATAATTTTCAGTAGAATTTTTTATATTGTTATTATTTATTGTACGTTTTGAGGGCCGAGTCCCTTAAGTGATTTCTTTTAATTTTTAAAATATTTTTCCTAGTTTCTCTAATCCCCTCCCCACTTTCGAATAGATTATCGCCCTTCGCTGTACAGATGCTGAGATTTGCAGATTTGAAATGATCATTGTAACCAACTTAATATTTTCCGCATTCATGACATAGCAAACTAAATTTCATAATTGTGTCATCTGCTTTTATGTATTCAACAATTTGTGTACCAAATATCTAAATTAAAAAAATAATAATAAAAAGAACAATATCAAAGTTGTTTTGGGGCTAAGTACATATGGAAGCCAATAATTCGGTGATTTTAAAAACATTATTAGAAATTTGAAAAAAAAGCAATTTTCATGTATGAGTGCGTATGAAACTTTATAAAGTCACTAATTTGTCAGTTACTCCACTTTGCATTAAAAATCAACCACTAAAATATGTATCGGGAAGAGAACTAATTATATGAATTTATTTTAGAGGGATCCTTATTATTTTGTACACACGAATATTGGCAGTGCAGAAGTATTCGCTTCGCAGAATAGTTGAAGTTATCTTTTTATCATTTTGTTAGAAAGTTTCTATAAGAAGCACGACCTCAACCCCCTCACGTCGGAAAGTAATTCGTAGATTTTAACACATTTTACTCTTTGCCCCCCCCCCTCTCTCTCTCTCTCGGAACTCTGAATAAATATTATGGTCTTTTTCTAAAGCTTAAAGCTGACACATTTTTGAGATAACCATTTTTTCTTTATGACAGTTTTCTTGTGTGTTCTTTACGAACAACGTTTTTCACCAATAAGATTTATTTTGAGGGACCACATTGAAATTTCGTCCCGGTCCGTCCAAAGTTTTATCTGGCACTCCACACACACACACACACAAGTAAAAAGTGCTTCTGTATGATATTTAGATAATAATGGAAACCTCAGGCTTTCACAAAAAAGTCAATAAAAGCTACAACACAAAACGATACTCAATAAAAGCTATAACAAAATACGCAGCAGTTTCATTTTCTCTACTGCATATGAAACTCCTACGTTGAAAGTTCACGTTTCTGCAAAATAACGAATAAAAATAAGTTTTGTAAAATCATTTGAAACTTCGTCCAAAGCAAACAGACTAAATTAAGAAAAAAAAAAAAAAAATTAGGGCGGAAGGGGGGGGGGATCGCTCTGTCCTGTTTTGTAGAATATGTCAGGAATAAAGAATCAGAACCGATAATGCGTGAGCATTACCTTTCACTTCATTAACTACCACAAGGAAGTATTATTTAAGGACATTATGTTTAATAGTTTAACAGAAATGCTCTGGATAACAACGTATTATTTAATGTGATGATATACAAGAGTTGTCCCAAAACAGTGGCGGCTCGGTTGGTGAGGCGAAGACCCAGCCCATAACATATATGTTATGAAAAATAACTAAAACCAAATTTAGTAGAGAAGGATTTGATGTATATGTAGGGTTGGTGGGAATGAAACGTCCGGCGCGAACGAGCAGTGGAGACAGGCCCCCACCACAGCGGAATGGTACCATGCACAGGTATTGCGGGTATTACGTCACAGGATTACTATAAATAGCTAGCACGTGTGTGGAGAACAAGGGCCGCTGATGGCCTAGTGGTCAACGTCGTGACTGCCACGGAGAAACCTCAGGTTCGATCCCAGCAGATACGAACGCTCAAACCACTAAATATCCGCCGTGCGTCGGACGGGCACGTTAAGCTGTCGGACCCTGGGTACTGGCCCCTTGCTAATAAATAAGGGCGTCTTCCTCCGTCTTTCTATCTCGTTTCCGTGTCACTTTCTTTTCGGACACTCTAGCCCAAATGCCCTACCTTCCTATTTCTAAGGGTTGTTTAAGACCTGGGGTCAAACTTTCCCTTCCTAAAACCCTGCGCATATGAACTGGTCTGATCATCTCTGATGACGATGAGCTGATGTCAACGCTATATATCTCATCAGCTTCCTTGCTGTGAGTCTGTACTCATGAAGATCGTTTCGTACCGTTTGGGTGCACTGTAAAAATAATTTTACAAATCCACGGACAACTTTCCGTCATTTCTTTCGTGAATTAACGAAGCATGTTTCTGATACGATCTTTTCCATGAAATGACGGAAACAAACGTGAATTTCACGGATTTTTCGTACCACGGAAAAATTCTGAATTTTCAGAAATATTTCCGAAATTCCTTTTCATTACTAACGGAAAATCTCCGTTCTCACTTTTTCCGTATCCATAAGACGAGAAATTACCGGTAATAGAAGCGATTGAGTTCCGTAGCGAGATCAGATACTGTGGATAGCATACTGCATGGATTATGTTTATTGTGGCACAGGATATTTCTTCTTCTCTCCCCTATTTGGTGCACCAGTTACTTATTATATATTGTGTTACTGTAACTTACTGTACAGATGATTCTATGTACACTGAAGAGCAATTGAATTAGAGATACCTGTCTAGTAATGTGTAGCACCACCTTTCGCCCTGATGACGGCGGCGATTCGTCTCGGCATGGACTGGACAAGACACCGGAGAAGCGTTGGGAAGCCATACGAATCCACGACCCCTGAACAAGCTCCCACAGTTCACGAAGATTTGATGGAGAAGGGTCAGAGCCTCGAACATCTCTCTTGATGGCATCGCAGATGTGCTCGATGGAATTGAGTTCAGGTGACCTAGCTGGCCAAGGAAGTGAGGTCAAGTCGGTGGACTGTTCATCCAACCATTCGGATACAATTCGGGAGCGATGGCGCGGTGTATTGTCTTGTTGCAGGATGAGGTCCCCAGTGGGATGTTGAAGACGCACAAACGGGAGCAAATGGTCGTCCACGATTTCCCGGTAACGTTGACCTGTGAGGGACGATGTCACACGTACCAGGGGTCCCATTTTAGTCCACGTAAACAGTCCCCAGACGAGAATGCCACCCCCACCAGCTTGAAGAGTACCCTGCTGGCAAGAAGGATCCATCGCTTCATGTGGTTTGCGCCGTACTCGTATCCTGCCATCCGCATGTACCAATGTGAATCTCGACTCATCAGTCCAGGCAACATTTTCCCACATGTCTAGGGTCCAGTGACGATGTTCACGCGCCCATGCTAATCTTTGCACCGTGTGATGTGCGGTCAGCAGCGGTACCCTCGTGGGGCGATGGCTTCTGTACCCCATAGCGAGGAGATGGTTCTAGATGGTGTGGCTGCTTACACGTTTTTGTGCACCAGCGTTAACTTGCCGAGTGATTTCTTGCACTGTGGCTCGTCTATCCACTGTTACAATGCGAGCTAGCCGACGATGACCCCGCTCATCCACACGCTGTTGTCCACGGCAGTTGGCCCTTGCAGGGATGGTTTTACCGGATTCGATGTACTCACGGTGCACCCGTGACACAGTGGCTCGTGAAAATACCAGCGCCTGCACGACTCCCGAGATGGAGTGACCCATTCGTCGGTCCCCGACAATTTGCCCACGATCAAATGCGCTTAGATCTTTTGTCTTACCCATACTGCGTCCGACTCTTACTAATTCCCGTCGCATCACTCCTTATATTGTCGGATCGCTGCATACGTCATGTCGTTTCCGTTTACAGGGCCGCCCACAGCGCCCAATTTACATAACGCCAGCTGTCTGTAATTCAATTGCTCTTCAATGTATGTCTTTGGACTACTTAAGACAAAAGCTATTATAACTATTAAGAGTAAATTTTATATTTAGTTTCATTTCTTCTTTGTTTTGTGAAATATTACTATAAAAAATACATTTCACCTTTTTTAAGATAGCTGAAAGTCACTGTCAGTTTAAAAAACAATCAAGTTGCAAATCAGGATGAAAAATGCTTAATTCGTGCAAAGTCCCCCTACAGAAAAAGAATTATATTACAAACCTATTCAGGAAAATGATAAGCTCAAACAGAAAATAAATTGACTAAATCAATCGCATTAATGACAAAAAACAAGTTTCATCTTCGCAGAATTCATTTTACGATTCACGTGAGGCAGGATGTTGAGTATTTATGATTTAGTGGTTAAAGGCACAAGTTGCCTGTTGAGCTAGCTTAAGCATCAGGTGTTCGATTCTGACCTCAGCGGAAGGAGTGTTTGTGTAAGGGCTACAAAGCTTGTCGGTTTTGCGGAATTTCAGTTTAAATACGGAAAAACCTGAAATGGATTTTTTTCCGAAATGAACGGAATTTCTTTCTACGGAAAAACACTAAAAATACGGGTTACAATGAACAGTTACTTTTAAAAACGGAAATTTCTGAAAAAGATGGATACCTACGGGCAACTTTTCTGCACGTTATTTTCAGGAATTTTTGCTGAATTCACACCATTTATTTGTTCCAGTGTACATACTGTGACATAAGAAGCAGCTCTATGTGATTCCCGGAGTTTGCGAGTGGCGATAATAGTCCTTCTCCGAGCTCTTACTATTAGGTAGTGATCTTTCCTCCTGGTTGTTATCCTCGGCCGACCACTACTGAGTCAATCTTTAACATTTTCATGGCTTAGAAATCTTGTGTGTATATATATATATAGCCGCTAAAAAGCAGCCTAAAGCAGCAGCCACATCGATCTGCCGTATACCAGTCTGTAACATATCAACAACCCTATTTCCGTTGTCAATGCTTAAACGACGTCTGGACATCATTTCAGGTTAATTTCACACTGAAAACAGACCATTCAGGAAACATTTAGAACAAGCTGTGAAACAACACGTTTTACACTTATCGTAGGGTACTTTTATCGAAGCTCGCAGTCCCTGTGCTGTGTTTTCATGATGTTAATTTACATAAGACGTGGCTACAGCCACGCTAATCACCGATCTCCAGTCCTCGCTGAATTTGCATATCACAAAGTTTTCCCTTCCAAACCGCAATATCCCTAATTTTTTGTAACAAGTGTATACGTATACATGTATATACCTGGTGAAAGCCCGTCAATAATATATATATATAAAATTGAATGTTTGTTTGTATCTTTGTTTATTTGCATTTCCGCTACACAAATCTAAAGTTTTTAATTTACAACCACCAAATTTGGTATACAGTCTCATGGTACTCTAACTTAGGTCGTAGACGGATTTTGGATGGCATGGAAGGCCGGGGTCAAGGGGGCGCCGTACAAAATGTTCGTAAAATCTGTAGTTTTCAATTTAGAACGACCAAATTTGGTATACTACCTCGTGGTACCCTAACTTGGACAGTAGACAATTTTTTTGAAGGGGTCGGTCGGAGCCCGGGGTCAAGGCCTCCCCCATCATTTCAAAATTTTCCCGTAAAATCTACAGTTTTCAATTTAGAACCACCAAATTTGGTACACTATCTCATGGAACTCTAACTTAACCGTACGGTTTTCGGATGGGATGGGAGCCCAGAGTCAAGGAGCCCCATACAAAATGTTCGTAAAAAGTTCCATTTGTTACTTTTAAGAACTGCAACACAATTCAGCACTCCAATACCCAATCTACGGTCCAAGTTCGAGACCGTGCATAACAATAAAGAGCAAAAATATCCGTTTAATGATGTATTAAAAACACAAATGAATAAAGCTTGGCTTTCGGCTTCGTCAGGAAGAAATACAATGCAATGTAAACAGAGAGTTCCAGATATTCAAAATTCAAAACATTAAACAAAACGATGATCAATGCCAATGTTAAGTCGCATGCACGCGACATGACATAGACACATTGCATTGCAGTGTCGCGGGACTCTGAGAAGCGTACGCCAGATGTACAGCAGTTCTATAGATGTCCCCTTCAAGGTAAGTATTTTCATTCCTGTTCCTCTCTTTTTTGTTTCATAAAAGCAAATTAACTAAATTAATATATTTTTTTTATTTTTCACATTTGCAGCCATCCCGGTCCCTGTTTTTTTTCAGAAATATTACTGCATCAGCCAGTCATTAGCAGTCGTTGGCATTAATTTGGAAGAACCCTGCTCTTCACACGGACAACTCTACGTCGCGTGCTCAAGAATTGACAATCCTAAAAATCTCTACAATTTTGCTTCCCATGGAAAATCCAAAAATATTGTTTACCAAAAAGCAGTAACCTAAATGAATTAAAATAAATATACTGCAAAATTACAGGAATATTTTTTTTTCATTCATGAATTTTCACCCGCTGAACTTGGTGATTCCACGAATAGTAATACTTACCCGGGAAATACCGGGCACCCCTTCTAGTGACTGATAAAAATAAGAAATGGAGAGTAATTCTTAATAACCAAGTATTCTTTTTGTTTGTGATGTCCAAATGTGAAAGTATGTTTCATGAGCATTACAATAATAAAAAAATATATATATACTGGTTGTGGCACGGATTCGACAATAAACAGGCAAGCGCTATTTCCATTGCGCGACCAGAGTGAGACAAACGGTTAAAACAAAGGAAATTATATTGTTCGTTATATATATATATATATATATACAGTCGTATCAGAATAATATGACCACCAACCTAATAATGGGAATACCCAGCCTTCGCCCGAATGACAGCTGCCAGATAGCGTGGCATGAACGCAGAGAAACCCTGGAAGGTTGCTCGAGGCACGCGTGCCCATTCGGACTGCAGCAGAGCACGGAGGTCCATAAGGTGACGTGTTTGTGGGTCGGCACGTTGAACCTGTCGATCCAAATAGTCCCACAAGTGCTCTATGGGATTGAGGTCGGGCGATTTCGCCGGCCAACGGAGAATGAGGACATCGCGGTCGTGTTCCTAAAATCAGTCACGCACCGACTTAGCAACGTGGCATGGCGCAATGTCGTGTAGGTAAACACCATCACCACCAACGTCCAACATCAAAGGATGCATGTGGTCAGCGACGATGGAAAGGTACCCATTGGCGTTCAGGGACCCATCCAGTGGTACCATAGCGATCCTTGGTCATACCAGTAAAACATACCCCAGATATGAGCGACAAGCGTGTCCGCGAGCTGGTTCTCGTGTGTCTGACGCCGTATCAGCCACCATCCGTCGCTTCTGTGAAGTACAATCCTCGATTGGTCAGAAAAGGCAACCTTTTCCCACTCTTCCACTGTCCAATGACGGTAGTCCCATGAGAACTGCAGGCGTCGTTGCCGATGTACTTGGGTTAACATGGGTGCCTTGACGCAGTGTCGACTCCAGAGACCCATGTGTAACAGGGTTCGCTTTACTATTATCGGGGACATGTACCTTGATGCCCGAGAGTTCATTTGCGTGGTCAACTGCTGCACTGTTATGCGTCAATTGCGCTTTACCAGTCGATGGAGGCAACGTTCTCCTCTGGGGTCGCTGGACTTTGGGGCGCTACAGTTATGACGTCGGGAGGTACTCGGTGTGCCAGCGGTCCATTCTTGGTACACCCTTACTACAGCACCTCGCGAACAGCCTACAAATTTTGCTGTTTCTGAGATGTTTCCACCCTTGGCACGGTAGCCGATGATCATTACTTTTGAACTTCCGTCAAATCACTACCTCTGCCCATTGTGCTCACCTAAGGCACTGTGGCTCATCTGTCCTGACCGGCCGCTTATATCTCCGTGTGGTCGACCTTGTCACGTGCACTCTGTGACGTACCTGGGCGAGTACACTGTGATTCAGGGGGTGGTCATATTATTCTGATAAGGTCGTGTACATACATTGAAAGGGCAAATTATCACTTACACTTCGGTGAAAATAAGCAAAGCAGCAAGAAAGCACCAGATCGCGGTGTGCAGGAAAACTGGCTGGAGCTATAAATAGAGTGGATCGGTACGCAGAGGAATAGATTCCGTCATGGATCGAAGATGAGACTTAAGTGAGTTTGATCGAGGTCAAGTCGTGGAAGCCAGGAAAATACGTTAAGCAGCAGGACAGCAGCAGATCCCAGTGTGCAGGGAAACGGGTTGGGGCTATTAATAGAGTGGGTCGGTACGCACAGGAATAGATTCCGTCATAGATAGAGGATGAGACTTAAGTGAGTTTGATAGAGGTCAAGTCGTGGAAGCCAGGAAAATACGCTAAGCAGCAGGACAGCAGCAGATCCCGGTGTGCAGGGAAACTGGTTGGGGCTATAAATAGAGTGGGTCGGTACGCACTAGAATAGATCCCGTCATGGATCGAGGATGAGACATAATAATTGAGTTTGATCGAGGTCAAGTCGTGGAAGCCAGGAAAATACGTTAAGCAACAGGACAGCACCAGTTCGCGGTATGCAGGAAAACTGGTTGGGGCTATAAATAGAGAGGGTCGGTACGCACAGGAATGGATTCCGTCATGGATCGAGGATGAGGCTTAAGTGAGTTTGATCGAGGTCAAGTCGTGGGAGCCAGGAAATACGCTAAGCAGCAGGACAGCACCAGATCGCGGTGTGCAGGAAAACTGGTTGGGGCGATAAATAGATAAATAGAGTGGGTCGATACGCACAGGAATAGATTCCGTCATGGATCGAGGATGAGACTTAAGTGAGTTTGATCGAGGTCAAGTCGTGGGAGCCACAAAAGTCGGGTGTTCAATCACCGCAACGACGAAACTGTTAGGAATTCTGCTACAAACCGTAGCACGTGTGTACCAGGAGTATGTGGAATCCGGCAAAACCGTTAACAGTCGGATAACATTTCTCCGGAAAAGCGCATTGGATGATCAAAGACGCCGACGATCAGCCCTCATCGCACAGATGAATCGGAAGTCTGTTTGCAGCAAATCACGTCACAATTTAATGAAGGAGCATACAATCCGTCGAGACATGGCACAACCCTGCTGGGGCAGTCGACGACCACATCGTGTCTCGATGTTATCGGTGCAGCATTGCATGATTCGGCCGCAGTTTGCGAAGGCCCATCGAAACTGGAGCATGGATGATTGGAAACGCGTCATGTGGTCTGAGGAATCCCGTTTCACACTGTATCGCGCCGATGGCAGGCAGCGTGTATGGCGTAAACCACACGAAACTATGGACCCCGCATGCCAAGTTGGGGTACTACAGACCGGTGGAGGTGGTTTGAGCAGCTTCCACGTGGCCCGACCTGGGTCCCTTGGAACCTCTGGAGTCTTCCGTCACTGGTTCCAGCTATGTGCAGTTCCTGATCGACCACCTCCACAGTTTCATTACGTGCCTTTGTCCGAACTAAGTTCCGATCTTTCAACAGAACAACACTCCACCCCATTGGTCCCGGCTAGCAACCGACTGGCTTCAGGAGCATAGAAGTAACCTTACCACACTCACATGACTTTCCTCGCTCACCGGACATCAACCCCATAGAGACTTTGTGGGACATATTGGAGACAGCTGTTCGTGATCAACCATCCCCACCTACATCTCTGCCTGCTGTAGGCCAAGCACTCTTAGATTGTTGGTCAGCGTTACCTGAGTCTGTGTTTCGGAACCTCATTGCGTCTGCGCCACGACGTTTGGATGCTGTCTTGCGTGCAAAAAGTGGTACCACACGCTCTTAGGTAGGTGTACGTGATAATTTGTCCTTTCAGTGTATATGCATGCCGTTTATAGTGAACATGGATAGTAAACTCCATTGTCATTATAAATGACATGCATATACACATATACATGGTTACCATGCAGAGGAGGGACAGTTTCTTTCCAAGATTGTGGCTGCAGATGAAACTTGGTGCCACCACTTCGATCCGGCCACAAAACGAATGAGTATGGAATGGCGGCATCCCAACTCTTCACGCCCCCTCAAAAAAAGGCTCAGTCCTCCTTAAGAGCTGGAAAAGTTATGCTCATGGTTTTCTTCGATGAGAATGACCCATCGCTGTTGGATTGGCTGGACGCAGGCAGAAGAGTCAAGGCAACTACACATTGCGATACGTTACGCAACATCAAAGCAGCCATCAACAGTAAGCTGCCCGGTATGTTGTCAAATGGGGTTATACTGCAGGACAACGCACGCCGACATGTGGCCACAGTGTGCAAAGATTTGATGCGGAGCTTCCGTTGGAAGATCCTGGACCACCCGCCTATAGCCCTGATCTGTCGCCCTGCGACTACCACATCTTCGGGACACTGAAAAAAGCTCTCAAGGGCCACCGGTTTGCTAACGACGCTGAGGTCCGGGACGCCGTTGAAGATTTGTTCCACAGCCAACCATGGACGTTCTTCGCTCGGGGTATCCACAATCTCGTGCCGCGCTGGGACACTTGCCTAAACCGACAAGGCGACTATGTGTAGCGGGGATGTAGCCCATGTATCACTCTTACTTCCTGTAAGTTCACATATTCCACCCTACAAAACGTTACGCCAAAAAAAAAAAAAAAAAAAAAAAAAAAGACAGTCTCAGTTTCATCTGAGCGACCATTATACACTGGCGGAAAGTGAAAAAAGAACACCAAGAAGGAATTGGCGGACGATTACATATGTTAATGGGGTCGAGTTTACGTAGGTGTGATGTTAATTTCAGGACCAACCGGTGAGCGCTTACGCCACAACACGGCAAAATATGCAAATTATTGTCGGTGGTATTTAAGGAGTACGGCGAAGTGAATGTAATCAGTCGTCGGCGTATGGACACGTGCGAAAATCCTGAAGAAGCTGCAATGCCTGGACATGGAAGACGTTGTAACATACCAGGAGATGTGACGTACCTGACAGAAGGACGCACACGAGATAGGAATCAGAATAAAATGTCCGCGTAGCTCAATTGGTAGAGCAACTTATTCCGGAATGAGTGGACCCTGGTTCGAACCCTGGCGCGGATAAAAATGACGGAGAAATTTACTTCGTTATAATGGCGCCCGAACTATCCGGATGACCCGACCGTTCAAAATCTCGCAATGGTGTGATGTTATTTCCACACCGCGAGATAGGAAAAATAAGAGAATCCCTTCTCCAGCACTTCAAAAAAAAAAAAAAAAAATAAGGGGGAGATGATGTAACATACCAGGAGATGTGACGTACCTGACAGAAGGACGCACACGACATAAAGGCAGATAGGAATCAGAATAAAATGTCCGCGTAGCTCAATTGGTAGAGTAACTTATTCCGGAATGAGGGGACCCTGGTTCGAATCCCTGGCGCGGATAAAAATGACGGAGAAATTTACTTCGTTATAACGTGTACGATTTCAGCAGTTATCGGACTTTGAGCGAGGTCGTCTAGTCGGACTCCGCGAGGCCGGGTGGTCGTATTGCGGAGCGAATCGGACGGGAAGTATCGGTGGTGGTACGATGGTGGCGTAGATGGTCCGAGGAACATTCCCACGTGAGAAGACGTGGAACCGGGAGTCACAGACGGACTGATGAGCGGACCGATCGACGCATAAGAAGAGCGGCGTTGTCAAGCAGAACATCCACTGCGACGCAAATCCGAGCTGCCGTTGCACCTGAGGTGACTGTGCATACAATGCGCAACCGTCTACTGGATGCAGGACTACGTGCACGTGTGCCTCTGGCATGTGTACCTCTGACTCCAGCCCACCGTCAGGAACGGCTGCAGTGGTGTCGCCAACCTCTGCACTGGAGAACGCAATAGCGATCTGTCGTGTTCAGCGATGAAAACAAATTCTGCTTGGGAGATGGCCGTATGCGTGTTCGCAGACGTACAGGGTAGCGTCTCCACCCTTCTTGCATCCGCAAGCGACACACAGGGCCTAAACCTGGTCTCCTGGTGTGGGGAGCAATCAGCTATCACTCCCGTACACAACTAGTGTTTTTACCGGGTACGTTAAACAGCACCTCCTACATCAACAACATCATTCAGCCCGTTGTTGTGCCATTTGTAAGGTCAGTCCATCATGGTGTTTTCCAGCAAGATAACGCACGCCCACACACGGCACGTGCAACGCAACATGCACTTCAGGGTGTGAGACAACTTCCATGGCCTGCACGTTCACCGGATTTGTCCCCCATTGAGCACATTTGGGATTTTATGGGACAACGACTTATTCGGTCTCCACGGCCAGCCACGACCATCCCCGATTTACGAGTCCAGGTTGAGGATGCTTGGAACTCAATACCCCAAACTTACATCCAACATCTGTACGACAGACTCCATGCCAGAAGTGCACAGTATGACGCAGTTCATGGCTGTTCAACCTCGTACTAACCATGTCACATGGAAATGTTATTTTTCAGTTTACCAGCAAATACAGCTGTATTTTCCCATAATGTTTTGATCACGTTATCCTCTGTATTCCGTTATTATGCTGTATAAATTTCGTTTGTATCAGACGTTTCCTACTTGGTGTTATTTTTTCACTTTCCGCCAGTGTATTATTTATTGCTCTCTTGCCTTCTTTGTCACTTGAATAACTCATTTTAATGAATAAATTCCTTTGTTACCATCCGAACACCAGAAGTAGAGAAATGTTCAAAGCATTCACATTTTTTTAGAACTGCTTCTTAAAAGCATTTTGCGCTATACAGTCAAATGAGCAAACATACTCCTTAAAACCGAGATTTCGTCTTGCGCCTTGGTCACTATTTTTTTCTTATCATGTTTTGGTTAAATTTCTTCTTTTCGACTTCAAGGAAAACAGCGTGGTCACTAAATGAACCGATGTTTTCCTTTTTCTTTGAGAATGTTAGCGTTAGAAGCACACGCACGCTCATTCTACACAGACAGAAATGTTGGTTCCGAGAGATGCCACCTGTGTTCTCTGAACTTCCATGGGCAAGTAGATCACGTGACTTCCGCCGCACACCTGTGCTGAGAAAGCTTGTCTCCTAACGCAAGACATTTCGCTTCGATGGAAGAAGGGAGCCCGCCATCTTGTCTTGACGCTTAGACACATTAATGATGAAAAAAGCTTGGAATTCTGTGTTTGAGTACACCACCATTTAGGCTGTGCCTTCAATGTTACGAACTAATTTCAAATCGGTACTCTAATTTATTGCTTTGCTGTTTTAAAATAAGTCAATAAAATTCACAATTTTATTTTTCAAATTTTCAAGAAACATCTTCGCCATCCACGGACAGCATTTTGCAACAGCTCAAATAAATGGCAAAGAAGTGGAATGAACAACGTGAAGAGAAATCTGAATCTGTGGAAGAAATGAAATACGACATTCATGAACACATCCGCGTCTATCTGTTTTTTTTGCTTGATTTATCTTCAAATATCTAATAATTTCAAAGATGCAACCAGCGATTTCTACACACCCTGAGAAGCTTAGGTTTAGACGCAACTACCAATATCCCATGGGGCTTTTGTGCTACTCATCAGAAAGTATGTTAAGTTAGACTGAACCGCAGATAAGATACGACAGAGGGTTTGTTTGTTTGTGGGTTAAAGAACCATTGTAAGAAACTCAATGCGATATAAGCAGTCGACCGTCCCTAATTTTGGTCCACTGGTTCCAGGGAAGAGAGAGAGAGAGAGAGAGAGAGCCAGTGCTGTAAGACAAACACAACATCCATGCCCCACGGGATTTGAACCAGGACCCATCTCAAACGAATGGACAGAAGCCAGGACAGACAACTGCGCCACAGAGGCGGTTATAATGAAGGCTAGGAAGGGATGATATGTAGCTGATTTGGTCCGGTTCCAGCTAACTGTTTGTTAAAATCTGGACAGTTCGCCGGAACCATATATTAAATTAAATTTGCCGCCCTTCTGACGCAGGGGTCTAAGCACTGGATTGTGACAATTCGTCTGTGAAGGGTCCGGGTTCGGATCCCAGTGAGGCATGAATGTTGTGTTTGTCTTACGACACTGGATCTCTCCATATCCTGGAAACAGTGACCCTAAATTAGGGACGGGGGCTACTTATAGCCCATTGAGTTGCTCACGATGGGCGTTAAACCTTCAATCAAAAAAAAAAAAAATGAAGTTTCAAATGGGAAGTATGAAAGAACACACGCTGGCGTGCAGTGCTCGAAATGTTCGGTATACGCCATTATGACATACCGGCCCTTCTTTTTGTTTCCTACTATTTCATACCGATACTTTTTTTACCCGGAATTTACATACCGGCACGAATTTTAGTTGTGGGATCTGCGGAAATGATTTTTTTTCGTCACTGAGTTAAGGGCGCGCGCATTCTTAAACTTAGAATCCTTATGAGCCTCGTGCCCTTGAGAAATACCTGGGTGAGAACTGTAAAGGGAAGGGGAGGGGATTTATTTTTGCATCATTGGTTTAATATACACTGTCTGACAGAGAAAATGTAAACGCAACGCCATGCAAATTACAGGTTGGGTGCACACGTACAAGTTACGCGAATGATTCCATTTGCCAGCCAATCGAACGAACAGCGTGCTGGATTTGTAAGCGGACAACCAGCCCGTGAGGCCATCGGTCCAGACGTCGTCACGGTCGAGAGAAGTGAGTGGTTCTGCTGTAACCGTGTCTGGAGAACGAACAAGGGGTGCCAATGTCGTTAAGACACCGTCGTTCGCAATTTCGTCAAACGAATGTGTTCACGAAAGGGGTCATCGTAAGCCTTCGTACCGCCGGATGGTTCTTGTGTCGCATTGCGGAACAAACGCAACGTGATGCCACAACCGTCGGTCGCATTTTTAGAGTGTGGTCCCAGGAAGGATCTGTGCAACGTCGTAGGGGGACCGGAGCACGGAGACGGACGTCCGAGCGCACTGATCCTCACATCTTACGTCATGCCGTAGTGGACCCACAGGCCACAACGGGCGACATTTTGCGGAGTGTACGGGGAAGCTGGGATGCTTCGATATCGACGCGGATAGTGTCGCGGCGATTGGCTGCGTCTGATTTGCTGTCCGTCCATCCGTTGCGAAGACTACCCTTAATAGCGAGTCATCGTCTTCATCGCTTGGCGTGGTGTCGCTCCAGAGCTGCGTGGGGTGCCGAATGGAACAGTGTGGTGTTCAGCGATGAATTGCGGTTCTGTCCCACTACGGATGATCGCCGTGTGAGAGTCTGGAGGCGACGTGGTCAACGGGAGGATTCCTCCGCCATTGTGGAACGTCATACGGCCCGCAACGTGGAATCACTGTGTGGGGTGCTCTCAGAGTCACAGCTGGTAAGCATTACGGGCATACTAATGGCACGCTGCTATGTTGACGAGGTGCTGCGGCCCGTGGCACTACCGTATCTGCAAGGCATCCCAAACCCCGTTTTTCAAGAGGATAACGCCCGGTCGCATACCACTCGGATCAGCCTGAACGTTTTACACGGTGTGCGGATGCTTCCGTGGCCAGCACGATCCCAAGACCTCTCGCGCATCGAGCATCTGTGGGACACGATTGCACGCCGGATGAGAACCCTCCCACCCCCGCAAAGTGAAGAAAAACTGTGGACTCGGATCAACACCTCATGGTCCATTATTCCCCAGGACTCTATTCGGACCCTCATTGCCTCTATGCCACGTCGGATTCAAGGCTGTATCGCTCAAAATAGGGGCCACACTGTATATTCGGCCACTGGAGCCTAGTCTGAATGTGACAATTAAATCATTTGTTCAGGACCTACTTGGCTATTTGTGTGTGCAGTTTGGTCTGCTTTCGGGCATTCCTTCATGTGCGGCATTTTCTCTGTTAGGCAGGTACATTCAATTTAAAGATCTTCTTCATTAAATGAAGAATTGTAAGTAATAGATTAAACACAAATTCTCCTGTGATCTTTAGTTTTGCAGCAATGAGTATAAACTATTTAGACTTCGAATTTCCCCCCCCCCCTTTTTTTTTTTTGGAGGACGGTGAGATTGCTGTTAATTTGAAAGAGAGAATATTCATTCCAACATTCCAATTGCGGAAATTCTAATTGCCCGACTTTCTACTCCATGGAAGTCCCTATTGGAAGAGGACTGGTTTCTCGGCTCGGGACCTTAAAGTTCTGGATTCAAGAATCATTAATGATTATCTGGGGTTCGGAAGTCTCGTTAATCCGTTGGTCCCGGGGTAGTATAACATAAGTAGTGCCACCTGGGGTCCACAAATCAACGAAATCTAATTAACCGTCATCGTTTCTGACTTCTGGTGCAATAGTATTCCACGGAGTTTTCAGTTACATTTCAAAACAAAGGAGTTTTTCTTCTGGGGATGTTTTCACTTTTCCACATCTGGAGATTTTCCCGGGAAGGTATTTTATCTGGAGGATTTTCATCAAAATATGCACCAGTATACCGGCACTTCAAAGTTTTCATTTCCAGCACTGCTGCTGTGCAAAGTCAAAGGATAATAATGGAAATTGCCCTAAACACGCTGTCCATAGACGGAAACGCAATGAAAGCGAATGAATATGCAAAGATAGTGATGCCCAAGAAGAAACCACGTGCGTGTGCGTCTCTGTTAGCGCGGAATATGCAAAGCAGAGACTCAGATGAGATACACATGTGCTCGCTTTTTATCGCACTTCTTATTCTTTCTCCAAGTAGGCCGGACAACTGGGCAAAAGAGTCTCCCGTGTTTGGTGCCTTTGTTGGACTAGATTTGTTTTCCTTCGAAATGCTGGACTCAATTTTAAATTTTGTTTTCTGTTTGTGCATGTCCCATAACAAATGATTGCTGTTTCCGTTGTCATATTTTTTAAGTTCACATTTTAGTTAGCAATGTTTTGCTACTGTAAATACAGTACGATTTTATTCTGAATTTGTATGGGATTTGACCATCGATTTGTCCTGTCAGTCGTCTGTAGTTGGTCCTTTACTTTTCGGACGACAATGCAGACCACTTTTGTTTTGCATTTTTTTTATGCCTATCGGGCGAGGAGTGGTGTGTCAAATGGCATTTCATGCAGTCTTCTTTTTCTCTCTTTCCGTCCCCTCTTACCCTAGGTTTTTTAATGGGTAGGAGGTGCTTAGACATGGGACCTTGGTTCTTTTTGTGTTCTTTTATTTTTCTCTCTAAGTACTTACACCCTGATTTCAGAAGGAGAAGGCCGTCCCAGGACTACCAGTACTGCCAAAAACAGTTATATGGCTCGAATAGCAATAACGCATCGGTAAATAACAGGCAGACAACAGACTCTATAGACGCGCGATTTACGATCATAAATTTGATCTGCAGTGGACTGCCAACGGCTGAAATAAAAATATTTTTAAAGGCAGAAGGAACTATAAACGTTATGTACAGCATCAAGACGTTTTGCTGTCGAGACTTGTATGGACTACATTAGAAATTTCCAGTACTGTGTAAGCTCTTAACTCAAAGAAATTCAAATACAGAATGAAATATTTTTTCCTTCACAGTATCACATTTTACGGTTGAAATTTTCATGAAATACATCAAACAATCTTCCAATCCTGTGTGAACCCATAACTCAAAGTGATTCGTCAACAAAATCTGCTCTATGAGGTCGGGCATTATCGTCGCTGAGAAGGAAATCTGGACCATTGACTCACTTATATGGCCTGACATTTGAGTTTAGGATTTCGCCTCTGTACTTCAGGGCAGTAATTCAGTGATTCTAAATAATGTACAGATCTGTGCGCCCGTTCTTCACGATTCCCGGGGAAGCTATTACGCCACCAGATCAGTACCTTTCTCTAATGTTAAAGGGACTGTTACGGGTTCTTTTCTCTCTCCAGATGAGAACACGGCGCGAATCAGGACTTCAGCTGAATCGCGATACATCTGCGAAAAGAACTTTCGCTCACTGGTGACTTATTTGTGACTGGTGCTGGTGCTGGTGACTCGACTTTAAGCGAGCTCCCCTGGCGGGCAAAGTTGGAGGGTCACAAATAATTGGTCTTCTTGCGTGGAGATATTTCCCATGAACTGTTGTATAAACAGCATACCTTAAACTGTAACTGCTTCAAGCTCCAAGGGGGCTTTCTTAGCGGACATCTCTCTGTTTCATCTGTCAGTCCGGTCGGACTGACAGATGAAAGATGCAACAACTTTTCATGTTTCAGGAAAAGTCAACCACCACAATATCGGAATTTTGGAGTCTGAGAATCCACATCACTTCATCGAACTTGTGCGGGGTAGCCCTAAAGTAAATGTGTGCTGTGGTTTAATGGCTAATCATATGACCGGACTTTTCTTTTCTTTTTCTTTTTCCTTTTTTTTTTTTTTTTTTTTGCAGAATTCACAGACAAAAAGAAATTTAGTTGGACATGATTCAAAATTTTTCTGTTTCTCAAATTTGCCATTTACATCCTAAAATCATTTGGCAACAACATGTTGCACCGCAACATTAGGGTAATGTGCGGACTATATTTTTTAAAATAAGGAATTTCCAACTAGGGGAATTGGACGAGATGGACCCATTCCAATAGCCTCCCAGCTCGACAGATATCTCGCCTCTAGACTTCTTGTAGGGATATTTCAAAGACAAAGTTTATTCAGCCAAAGTGCAAAGTCCTGACGAACTGAAAACTCTCATAGTTCCTGCAATAGCATCTGTTACAGAATTTTTCTCGTCCTGCTTGATTGGAAGTTCGACGACCCTCGTGAACAACTCAATCGACTACAAGCAGTCGCCCGTCCCTAAATTGAGGCCACTAGTTCCAGGGAGAGGATAAACCCAATGCCATAAAGTAAACACAACAACCATGCCGTATTCAGGACTCGAACCAGAACCCACTAGTAGGAAAGGCCAGATGGCTACATATATACACTGACGGGAAAAAAATCCCAACACCACGAAAAATTAGTTGTAGAGGAATGAAATGGCGGCAATACATTTGTATAGGTAACATATTTAATCGATTAAGGTTTCAAGATCACAGCTTAATGTAAGCGCGAGAAGAGCCATTTTAAATGTGAAATGCTGGTACATTAATAACCGGTGTAACCACCAGAATGTTGAATGCAAGCACGCAAACGTTCATGCATTGTGTCGTACAGGTGCTGGATGTCAGTTTGTGGGATGGAGTTCCATGCCTGTTGCACTTGGTCGGTCAATACAGGGACGGTTAATGCTGGTTGGGGGTGACGCTGGAGTTGTCGTCCAATGATGTCCCATACGTGCTCGATTGGTGAAAGATATGGTGATCTAGCAGGCCACGGCAACATGTCGACACTTTGTAGAGCATGTTGGGTTACAACAACGGTATGCGGGCGAGCGTTATCCTGTTGGAAAACACACGCTGGAATGCTGTTCATGAATGGCAGCACAACAGGTTGAATCAACAGACCGACGTACAACTGTGCCGTCAGGATGCGTGGGATAACCACGAGAGTGCTCCGGCGGTCATAGGAAATTGCTCCCCAGACCATAACTCCAGGTGTAGGTCCAGTGTGTCTCGGCCGCAGACAGGTTGGCTGCAGGCGCTCACCTGGCCTCTTTCTAACCAACACACTGCCATCACTGGCACCCAGGAAGAACCGGCTTTCATCAGAAAACACAACAGATCTCCACTCCGTCCTCCAATGAGCTCTAGCTTGACACCATTGACGTCGCAAACGGCAGTGGTTTGGAGTAAGTGGAATGCACGCTACAGGGCGTCTGGCTCAGAGCTGTCCTTCAAGTAACCGATTTGTAACAGTTCGTTGTGTCACTGTGGTGGCAACTGCAGCTCGAATTGCTGCCGCAGACGCAGTACGATGCGCCACGGTAATACGTCGTACACGGCGGTCTTCCCTCTCAGTAATGCCACGTGGCCGGCCGGAACCCGGTCTTCTTGAGGCAGTACCTTCCCTTGACCACCGCTGCCAACAATCATGCACGGTGGCTACATTCCTGCCAAGTCGTTCTGCAATATTGCGGAAAGAAAATCCACCTTCTCGTAGCCCTATTACACGACCTCGTTCAAACTCCGTGAGCTGTTGATAATGGCTTCTTCGTCTTCTTAAAGGCATTCTTGACTAACATCAACACACTACGTCGAATCTCAACGATAACTAACGCTCACGAACGTTACAGCACGTATTTACAGCAAACCTGCTTTGCATGCTCCGAGGGGCGCTACTAACGCTACACGTATGCGTCGAGCGCGAAATTTGCATAGACGTCATCTTACAGATGTACTCTCACCGCCTACCGACTCTCGTTTATCTAACACAACCCCTTCTTTGTGTTGGGGTTTTTTTCCGTCAGTGTACATATCCACTGGGGCGGTAATACATGTTTTGAAGATTATCGTTAATTTTGAGCAGCAGTGTATTTTATCATGTGATGCAGCATTAATATGCGTCTGATTTTAAAGCATTTCCCAACTTGTGAACAAAAAAATACCCCAAAAAACTGCCGCGTTTTTTTCGCTTTTTCTTCAACTGTCCATATTTCAACAAAGTTATGTCTAACATTCAGTAAAGAGTGAAAAGGGCAAATATAAATCACTGACATCCCATGATTTCATAAATTACTCAATTTATTCAGCAAACGTAGTTTTGAAACAACAACGAAGAAATATCAATTTATATAAAGAAATTTTTCTGGAAACAATGAACATGGATGACTTGCAAATGACATCACAAAAGACAATGTTTGATCATATCGACATCTCGTTGATAGGTTGGCAGACAGACAAACAAACAGGCGATATTTCAACAGAAAGCGTATTGAATTTAAAACAATTTTTGACGTGCCTGTAAGAAATGATTGACGAGCACGTCACAACTGTTTCTTAAACTGTTTGACATTATGTGCATACTTACAAGGGAGCTTCGAAAATATGGCAGACTGATGACAGACCGCAACGCAGTTTTTACTCTGCAACACCGGAAGTTCGAACAAGGATCTTCCTACCTCTCTGACATTGTAGAATTAAAACTGACACATCCACAAAATAAACACGCCAAAGTAAGTGGACCATACTCAGATTTTACACTGTATCTTCACGGGGAGCAAAGACCGAGTGACAAAAGATCTTCACACCGGCAATTTAATTTCACTCCAATGTTTAGAAGGCTACTCTGCGAAATCTCGAAGGCATTGCGGAAGTTTGGTTTCTTTTGAGATCGCAGTGACGAACGATTTTTGTTGTTCTAGAAAAATGGAACTGTTTATTTAAAGTCAGATTGACTTTCTTCGTGTGCCGATGGGAGAAACTGCAAATAATGCAGTTGTTAATTAAGTCAGTAATGTAAAATCATGCCCTGACTATGCGTTGATGAGAAACATTTCCTTTGCCAAGCTGAGAAACACCGAGTGCATGATTTTTGCTCTTTCTACGAGCAATACAGCAGCAGATGCTTTGAAGTGTCATCAGTCTAAGAACTTTTTGAAGCTCCCTAGTTTTAAGCGAAGCATATAAATAAGAAATGTAATGTACATATGTGTCTTCACTGAAAATGAATACATACATCATTAGACTCAGAAAACAAAATCACAATTCCTAACATGGCACAAGTTTTCTTCCTAAAAAATGCAGTCACTCATCAGAAAAGAGACTCAACAGAATTATACAATGACATCAGTTTTTTTCTTAGTTTGGTAGCTTAACGACCACCGTGCATAGTTCTAATGACTATAAGCAGCCGCTTGTTCTTAATTTCGAGACACTGGCTCCACAACAGGGGAAGGTGAAGGCCATAAGCCAGGCGTACCACTTTAGCTTCATGTGAGACCCGGACTCAGGTCCACTGGGATGAACAGTCACAGGCCAGACCTTAAAACACAATGTCAGTAGGACTGCAATGGGTTTTCTATTTTGAACTGCATATTCCCCGCTTACACAGCAGTATTATTTATATTTAAATATTTGGGACAAGTTTCCAATGGTTACTTCTAGAATACGTAGAGGAATATACCTATAAAAGCAGAAATATTCAACAGACGTAAAATATATCTTTTTTCAGCCTTTTTCTGGTGTTTAAATAATTATGGAAATTTTGCAGTCATTTGTTGTTAACCCGAGAACATCGTCTTTATGTCATGTTAATCCATTCTTGTGGAATTCAACAAAGCCCACTGGCAACGAAGAGAATTTTATTTAATATCGAAGAAGTGTACACTATTCTCAAATTAACAGAATTACATAAGTAATCCGAATTTATTGCCGCAAATAGAACTCAAAGTTTCCAAGCTAATGCATTTTATTCAAAGCCCTGTAATCCATTGAGACCAGTGGTGTCACCGATGTATCATTTAGAGAAAGCACTATGCAAATCATCTCCCTGAATCGGACTTTATAACTGCTACTCTAGATTTGCTATATGTTCTATTTTATATAACGGCAGATAACAATGAGATTTGCTATATTTTATATAAAGGCAGCGTAGCTCAGTTGGGAAAGCTACTTACTCCGGAGTGAGGGGACCAGGATTCGATGCCCGGTGTGGACAAACATGTGTCTTCACAGTAGGTAGGAGAAGAACTAAAGTAACTTCGTTCAAATGACTTCGAAATGCTGAATTTTCTCTGTGGTTCACTTAAATACTCTACTTAGCTAAGCAACTTATATCGCATCAGAACTTCAGATGCAAGTACCTCACCTTCTGGAAAATTGATGTTATTATTAATACTTTAAATTTCCATATTTCCTGATTACTTTCACTACAAGCCTGGCTAACTCTTTTGTGAAGCAGAATTCAAACGATTTTCCATAGAAGCTGCAGGTAAACCAGAACTATTGAAAGTGAACAGTAAGAAAGAATGTGTACCGCGTGGCTTCAGGACTTCGTGGTGCTAAGCCAGGGCACGAGAAACACTTCTTTCTTTCCTTTTACTTTTGTTTCTGATGAAATGCTTACTCAGAGGAAAATTTAATATATATAGAAGCTGCAGGCAGTCTTGCTAGAAATGGAAATAAGGTTCATGTTTTTGCTAGCGGTTACCAAGTGTTTACTTTACTGTCATATAAAGAATCTTTAAGGAAACAAATGGGAAAAAACGAAGCACATCTTGGTAACTGAGAACTACAGTATATTTTCAGAAAAATTATGGGTACTCAATTTCATTTCTCAACAAAACACATATTTTGATCATACAGGTGATTTATTTCACAAAAGAGATGTTGAAGATTAGCAAACGAACTCTGTCAATAATTAGTTTATGAAACATTTAGCCAAATAGTGATTTAAAGAAATAATGTTTTGCCAACCGTTTTGACATTCTGCCTTTGGTTTTCACACCGAGAGTGTATCTTTCGAAATTTACAAAATACTCAGGATATCTATTCTAAGATTATCTTACACAAACGAGAATTGAAACTTTGCAGTACAGCGATAAAAAACTCTCTTTTTTCATTATTACACTTTTACTTTTCGGCGCACATTGGTGAAAAATTAAATGCTATCCAATGGACAAAACAACAATCAGCTGTATTGTTCGGGAATGCTATAACATACATTTCGACGTAGAGCCATCGCAATTGATGACCACTTTTACTCTAAAACTTTTTCTTCTGGTTCATATTTGATCTCCCCATGAATTGGCATTCGGAAGGGGATTGTATATCATTAGAAGACCAACATCTAAGAAACACTTTCAAAAACAGTAAAGAAAACGAAAGCATTGCACCATTTACATATTTAAACTCGCTTTTTGTTTGGTTACTTTTTTCTTTCATTCTTATAAAAACTTAACAGGTGAATTATTTCCAATCTATTAATACAATGCTCGCAGAACGATAAAATACTATTGTCAAATAAAAAAAAAAGAAACTGAGTTAAATAAAACAATAACGGTGTAACTAAAATCTACAAATAAAGATAAAATGTTGAAATGAAAACCAAAGTACATCAAAAGTAAGCTTGTTAAAATAATTGCGATCAAAACTCACAAATTTGTAAGAGCAAACCAGCATTTACGGATATAACAAATCACATAAATTCTTAAATTCAGAAACACGAAGCAAAAGTTTAAATGAAAGTCCAATAATATGATTAATGTAATGTAGAAATGCGACAAAATATGTTCGGAATTTTTTTATAAAGAAACAGTTATTGAAAAAGAAAAATTAAAACATTGAAACTCAACTAAATATTTAATACAAAAGAACAGCTTACCCAATAAAGTTAATGACAATTATTAAACATACAAGCATATAACACAAAACTAAGAAGTCATCTCATGAATAATGAATAAGTATATAACTTAAGTTTAAAGGAACTCTCTCAAACAAATGTTTTAAACAATAACCTAAGCCACAAAATGCTAACTGGCCAAAAACTGTTATAACAAATGGAGGTAGGTATTTACAGTAGACACTTTGAGCACATATTTTTGAGGTCGATGAAAGGCACTATACTTCCGCCTTGTTGGCTCCCTTCAGAGCGTTGATAACCCTCAAATAAATTTAAAAAGCCGATAATTCTTCTTAAACAAGTTTGCTAGGGCAGATTTCTTCTTGTTATAGAACGTTTTTAAGCGTGTTCACATTAAGCTTCGGTGTACATTTATTGCGCATTTATTTTATATTTTTATTTTACTCTTTCTTGGCAAATTTTGTTTTCCATTTGCCAGAAAAAAAAATGATGTTGTACGCGTATATTCCTAACCACTCTGTAGCGTTTCTAACATTCTTCCGTTTCAAAAAATAGTGCCTTTAAAGATCGTCACACACTACGTCGGCACGGAACGGAAACGAACTTTTCTCATCGTCAAACGTCCAACCGGAAAGGAAGTTTGACCACACAGTAGGTCGAAAAAACGCAAACGGAATCGGAATCATTTAGTTAGAAGGCGTCGTCCGCGCTGAAAGTAATATTGTGTGTACTGCAATTACAAGTGTTGCATTTTCTTTTTAACTTAACTGATGCAATTGTAGGTTGTTTATTCTGCATGCAACCTTATCTAGGTAACAACCTGCTTGCATAGTTTCCTAGGAGGAGACGATGGAAAATTATGCCAGCCCGGAAAATTAGAAAGCCAAGAGCCACTTTGCGATGCCTGCTTATGTTAGGTGGCAATGCCGCACCTGAAGATTTTAACATAAAGGAAAATCTCAAAGCGTTCTTTAGTTCAAAAGAAGGCAGAGTAGTCTGGCAAGTATTTTTTTCTTTGCTTTTTTAGAGCTTCGTAAGCACCCCAGAGAGATTTAAAGACAGAAACCCTTTCCGGATTTGGAACCACTGGTTCTAGGGAAAGGAGAGAGATAATGTGATAAGACAAACCCATCATCCATGTCTCACCCGGAATTCGAGCCTCGAACCATCTCGACGAATGATTAGAAGACAGCGCTTCGAACCACTCGGCCATCGGCTCCACACCCTGACAAGATGAGATGGTGAACAGAGGAAAACCAAAAACAGAATTAACTGAAAATACGTAGACGTACTCGTGTAATGAACAAACACCTGTTTTCTATGTTCGTAGAGAAAAATGCGGACTTAAAATAACAGCCTTGTACCAGAATAAAGGCAAAATAAATCACACTAATAATAATTGAATTCTACATTGAAAAAAAAGACCATGAAATATAATAAGATAATCCTATAGCAGGATATGTAATAACATGCGGCGCTAATTTTTGTGTTTGAATTTTGTTTAACTAAGCATGTTTTTATTAAATACAAAAAAAAGTCTTTCTTCACTTAAAGTATTTAGTGAGGTTTTATAATAATCCTTTCCACACGTATCGTTTCCTCACACTATTATTATAATGTTTTTGATCACTGTCGTTCAAAATTGATTTTCTTACGCAGTGTTGATTAGTTCTTTGTCAAACGACACTCACGAAAGAATAATAATAACACAACTTCCAAAAAGGCAAACCCACTAAACGCAGACTGATAATGTCTCGGCAAAAGCTTGCTCATCTGCCGATGTGATTAAATGAACGGCTGAAGGCAGATGCTTTTGGCTGCCAAATGCTTTGGAGTAATAGCACTTCCCAAGAAATATTCAAAGCGAACGATATCGGAAATTCCGATTGTTCGTTTCGAAGCAGGAACTCTAGATGCGTTTGGTGCGTAATGCAGGGGCTTCCACTGGAAATAATGGTAACCAATCTTTTCCCGTCAATTCTGTTCTGCCCCCCCCTCCGGTACCCGGTAGATCAGTGGTCTAAGCGCTGTCTCCTGATCATTCGTGCGAGATGGGTTCCAGTTCGAATCTCGGTGAAACATGGATGCTGTGTTTGTGTCACGCCACTGGCTGTCTTCCGTCATTGAAACTAGTAGCCGTAAATTAGGGACACGCGACTGCTTATAGCACATCCAGCCCCACATCTTCCTCTCCAGAAAAAATAGCGCTCCGAAGTAATTTCTGGCAATCCTACCAAGCGGTAACTACTTTCACCGCGGAACAGTAAAATCACTAAAATTCTAGCTTTATGGCATTGACCTGAGAGAAATAGGGAACAGCGTCTCCTCTAAATTCCTACCTCCATGGAAAAATAAACGACATAAAAGAAATTAATCCTTATAAACAAAAACGCTAGTTTTTTTCTTTTAATTCTAAAAATGAGTAGAAATTCTGCAATATATCAAATAAAACACCAAAATAGGTTACAGATGTAAAACTATTTCTCCAATGCTGGGCAAACAAGTGAAAGTACATTGATCAAGAAATAAATGTATGGTAAACTGAGAAAGTTAATCTCAAAATCAAATTTATGACAAGGAATTCAAAGTGAAAGGAATTTCAAAACTATATAAATTTAGAAAACACAGATATAAAGGATAAAAACTAGAGAAGGAACTGTAAGGGATAAATTGCAGATTTATCATCACCCACACTGAACAGAAATAAAAAGCTATGTTGTTATGGAATTCACCCCTCATTCGAGTGATAGGTGGTGATGTGGTGCCGCAGACTACTAGGGCGCTGGAACCCCTTGTGACAATGAGGGCATTTATGGGGGAAGTCCCTCGTGTGCTTAGAGATGATGTGCTGATTCAGAGCAGACTTACGACCAAACCTGTGCCTGCATGTTTGGCACATGAAAGGTTTCTGTCCTGTGTGGGTTCTCACATGGAGCTTTAAGTCACCAGCTGTAGTGAATGTCTTTCCACATGCCTTACACATGTAGTCCCTCTGTTTAAGATGAATGGCCCTGTGACGATTCAAATGAGATCTAATGTTGAATGTCTTTGGACAGAAGTCACACTTATGTGGCTTCTCTCCGGTGTGGATCAGGAGGTGCCTTTTGAGGGATTCTTTCAGAGAGAATCCTTTGCCACAGGTTGAACACTTGTGTGGCTTCTCTCCACTATGGGTCAAAAGATGTCTATCAAAGTCAGTCTTGCTATTTGTTAAATAAGGGCATTGAGGGCACTTGTGCTTCATGTTCTTCTTCCCACTTGAATGACATCTGGAGTGTCCCTTGAGAGCCCTCTCACTGGTGAATAACTTCCCACACTCCACACACTCATGGCCACAAATACCTGAAACACAAACAAAGAAAAACAAACATTCACATTCACCCCGTAGATAATATTAAACAACACAGTATACTTTACACAACCATGACATCACTCCAATACAATACTTTCTGAACAAAATATATAATGTTTAAATCCTGGGGCCTTGGGGGCCTTGGGGGCCTCAGGATAATTCCAAACTAAGTGTTCCTCGTGCCCTGCCTGGGTGGTTGAGGCCCAGTGGACTGGTATATTGTCGTGATGAAACAAACCATCGGCCGCAAAATGAGCGAAGACCATGAAAGCGTGTAGCTGATCAGCCAGCACTTGCTGGTAGTGTGCAGCGAAGCTTTAACTGGATGTGATTTGAGCTGCCATTGACAAGCGGTCTGTCCGTACGAGCCTGGATAGTCTACGCCGACCGCCGTCATCAATGTTGTGTGGTCGGCAACTGCTTGCTCTCTAGGCCCTGGTACACCCGTGGATGGTATACTCGCGGTACACCCGTGGATGGTGTACTCGCGGTACACCTTTCATACGGTTGCCCTCGAGAACCCTAGTGTTCCTAACACTTATGGGTGGTAAAATTACCCATCTCTCTTGCGCCGACAATGTGTCCACGATCAAAATCGCCCAGGTCACCACCTTTACCCACGTTCGTCGATTGCGATACACTGTTAGGAAGCAGAGCTCAGTTCGAGTTCAATTTTAAGCGACCGAGCAGTCCGAGTCCGAAGTATGTCAGCCCTAGCCCGCTCGAGCCAGAATTTTATATCGCAAGATGGAGCCCAGGCCAGAACGAGCCCGAACAGTATGACTAACCTCTTTAGGCATTAATGATAAAAAAATATCTTCCACACTTCCCCTCTATTGTCCCTGCAATTAACCGATATCTTTCTTAACAGGAGAGTGGATAAGGGAACTCAATATCTTTCTATAGTATAGTTGCACGATTGATTTTTTTTACCATTCGTTTCTACCTGAAATGTTTCTGGCGCTTGGGCATTGGGAAAGATCGGAAGGATTTAAAACCTACATACTTCTCTCAATAGAATAAGCAAGGGGCTGCTGCATGAAAGAAGAACTAAACTTTGTCAGCGTGCTGTCTACAATCTATAGTTTTTGAAAAAGCATTTCGTTCACCATAGAAACCCACTAACACGTGGCCTAAGGCATTTTCCTACCCGTTCCCGAATTAAATTGCCCTCCCTAGATCTCACCAGTTGCGCCCATATGAGTACTTTTAGAAGGGGGGGGGGGGCTAAGAAAAATCCTTACCTCCTTCAAGGCTGTAAAACATTTTAGTAAATGTACAAGATACTAAAATACAACAAAAATAATTGATGCAATCAATTATTAATATCTTATTTTTTTAAATGCTTTAAAAAAAGTTTTTTTGTGTTCTAGTGTTTTAAACTTACCAAAATTCTGGCTATACCAACAGCTGGGGGGGGCGCTCGAGCCCTGCTCTCCCCCTCTTATGAGCGCCCTTGGATCCAACCCCTGCCACGCACACTTGCCAAAGAATTCCTTTTATTAACTAGAAGAGTTAAAAAAGGTTTCGCATATAAAAACATACAAACATTATCTTTCTATATGTCTCTCAGCTGTCCGCTTACTTATCTCCTACGTTCGGTTTGGGTCTGTTTCACTCTGCGATGGAGATGCCATGTCAACTGCCCATCACCGCTATCTCTAATTTTTTGTCTACTCCGTGTATACACACCCACACACAGAGGCAAACGATGCAGATATCGCAAAGAAATATGCAGTACTGCATGACCAGTAAGACCACAAAAGATCAAATATAAAAACAAAATAAAAACATTTTCTTTGTATTCCCGACGTCTGAAATTTTCAAAGAAAATCGAGATGTTCTCTTTTGTGATTTCCTCCCTTATAACGAAGTGAATTTCTCCGTCATTTTTGGTCTACGCCGGGATTCGATCCCGAGGCCGCTTATTCCGGAACAAGTTGCTCTACCAATTAAGCTACGCGGACATTGATTCTAATTGCTATCTGCCTTTATGTCGTGTGCGTCCTTCTGGCAGGTACGTCACATCTCCTGGTACGTTACATCATCTCCCCCTTATTTTTCTTTCTTTCGAAGTGCTGCTCACATTTTTCCTATCTCGCGGTGTGGAAATAACATCACACCAATGCGAGATTTTGAACGGTCGGGTCATCCGGATAGTTCGGGCGCCATTATAACGAAGTGAATTTCTCCGTCATTTTTGGTCTACGCCGGGATTCGAACTCGAGGCCTCTTATTCCGGAACAAGTTGCTCTACCAATTAAGCTACGCGGACATTGATTCTAATTGCTATCTGCCTTTATGTCGTGTGCGTCCTTCTGGCAGGTACGTCACATCTCCTGGCTCCTGGTACGTTACACCCTTAAACCGATTTTTACTCTCTTAGAATTCTGAATTTGTATTTTGGAATAACTGTCAATGAGGTTAGTTTCATTTCTTTATGTAACGATGACGATGAATTCAAACAGATCACTCAGAGCATTGCCAAGGTCAATTTTATTTCCCTTCATTGAAGTGCGACGCTGCCTCGAAGTGCTTCATTTGGCATGGATTCAAATGGATGAACATTGCAATTCCCAGAAGGACGAGTCAACTACAAACCCACATACACTGAGTGTTCTCTCAATTATGACCACCTACCAAATACTTCGTGGGTCCTCCTTTCGCCCTCAGTATTCCACGTGGCATCGGCTCAATAAGATTGCGGAAGCAGTTGGGAGGCATGGCAACCAATCAGTGTGTATTTTGGCCTTCAATGCCGGTTTGCAGGTGATTGGTGTGTCCAGACGCCTGATATGCCAGCCCATAGTGTCCCATAAGTGACCTATGGCATTGATAGCGGGGGAATTCTGAGGCTAATTAATATGCTAGAATTCTGAACTGTGTTCTTCAAACCATTCCTGCAGGACATTGGACCTGACGCTCGGCGGATTGCCATCTTGGGAAACACCCTCGGCATTCGTGAAGAAGTTCAACATTGCTGGGTGTGCAAAGTCAGCATGCAATTCTGATAGTAGGCACCAGTCATACGTTATTTCACATGCACCAGAGGTTCACGTTCCTGCAGGTAAACATCCCCCACATAATACAACCTCCATCCACTGCCTTGCACTGTGGACACCATGTACGATGGATCTAGTGCCTCATGTTGTTTCCAATAAATACATACACGACCATCCACGGAGTGTAATAAAAAACGCGATCGTCAGCCCAGCACACTTTTTCAAGTCATCCGACGTCCAACTTGCACGATCTTTGCACCAGGTGAGCCTTTTCGCGCAGATGCTACGTCGATCAGTGGTTAGGAGAGGATGTCGTCGGGGTCGTCTGCAGTTGTAGATCATATGTGCGAGTGTGGTCATGAGAGACACTCTTTCTGGTTGACCTCTGTTGTACTGGGTAGACAACGATTGAATTGTGCTGCGTCTGTTTGTCTGTACCAGTTATCGGACACGGCTCTCACCTCTCACATCAACCTTTCGCTTCCTGTGGAGTTTTGCCTGCGGGTCGTTTTTTGACCATTTTGGCCCCAGTCCTCATACACTTTAACTAAGACGACCCACCAGTTCAGCCGTTTGGGAAATCGAGGCACTCGCTTTCCGCGCTCCAACAACCTGTCCTTTCTCAAAGTCAGACAGATTCTTTCGTTTATCCATCATGCCCCGAACTTTACTACCTACTGCTCCCCTCCCACCTTATATATGCTACGTCGGTCGACTTATTACGCCCTCTCGGAAGTCATGTGGTCAACGCGAAGCATCCACTTTTGATAGGGGTGTTCATAATTCAGAAATCACTTCGTTTATTTCGATGTATTGGGATGAATACAATGAGACAGCTTTTACTGAGGAGTTTCATCAGTTGGAGAAGCGAAATTATTATTCAATAATCGTTCCTTTTACTTCAGAAGGCGAGGCAAGAGATGAAAACTGTTAAGTGCAATGCCGACGGTAGTACCAGAGAAACACTGACACTCTTTAACAGTAAACAACGTGAAAGTGTGAGTGGATAAACTGGAGAAATAATTTATTTGGTGCTGTGTTTTCGAGAATATTTTCATTCATTTGTTCAACGCTTCCTTTTCAATATATCTGCAAAGTTTAAGTTGGAGATCAGATAGCATATATATTTGCATTAGGTCACTACACTCTGCGGAAGCGTCCTTGGAAGTCTCGTTATTTCCCGAACTTCCAACTACGGAAAAATGCCGAACCGTTGAAGAGTGAATTATTATTATAACACAGGATACAGGAACATTCACTTCACTGTTCCATATTAAACTTCCTACGTACATAGCATTCTTTTCTCTTGTTTCGGAGTTTGACGACCACCATGAGCAACTCGTTGGGAAATACGTAACTGTCCGTCCCTAATTTAGGGTTTAAGGGAAGGGACAGAGCCAACGCCTTCCACAAGTACAGGACCTATGCCTTATCTGGAACTCGAACCCGGAACCAACTTCGATAACAAGACAGAAATCCATACCTCTGCCTACTCTAACACAGGTGCGGTTCATCACTCTTTTTTTATTTATTTTTTATTTCTCATAACCCATTCAAAAGATTAGCTGGGTTTTTAAATTCCTTTCGCCGACTTGGAATCGAACCAGGACAAATATTATTCTGCCACACAAAGATTTTAAGAGCAACGAGGACAGGTCTAAAGAAAACTCACTTGCAGAGGTCTCGACACTCACATGTGGATAACTTCCAGTCATGAGTTTCTCATGATTGGATATGTGACTTACGTATAACAGTGTAGTTGGCCTGTATGCTTTGATGTATGTCTTCACACAACACAGCTGTTAAGAGAAACCAAAAGAAAAACATGGAGACCAATCTCATGTTTAAATTCGGAGCCACATGTTTCCGTAAAATAACCTGCGTATGTCTTTCAATGGAAGATTATCACGTACATTTTTCAATAATCTAGTAAAATACTGCGATCCCCGAACTTGAATGATATACATGAAGCTCTGCAAAGTTCTAAGAAAGCTGAACTGTCAGCAGCACGACAGCCAGTTTGTTGGCCAACCCAAAATGAGAAAACCGCCCACTCATGCTGAGAATCTAAGTACCCAATGAAGCGAGGACTCTTCACCTTTGCTTTTCCTTGAGTTCTGATGATATACTTTTCCTAGAGTCAGTCGTCATGAACTGTACTAAGAAGTTACTGCGCACAACTGTCGTCCAACCAACTCCACATCTGTTCTTTAGAAATCTGAATACTTGAAATCAGAATATAGATACGAAGTATTTTGCAATTATCTGAACTGATTATTTCAGGTTTTCTTTTTATTAAGATGGTGGAAATTCCGTGATACATGAAATATAGAAAAATGATCTTTGGACGTTGGTTTCAGTATTTTCTTCAAAATTGGTTTGTTAGTGGTCCCAGCAGGAAATGTTAGTCAAAGAGCTTTGGAATAAGAAATGTTGTATAATTCTGTCGACGATTTCTCATAGCAGATACTTTCACTCGCCTGATGATATAAGTGTGTATGAAGCGGGATTACAGGTCCTCGGAGTACTGGGTAACACGTGCTGCAGTATTCATTGTAACGGTTCTGGATCAATCCTTTCCCTTGAGCCTGTGGCCTAAAGTTAGGAATGAACATCTCTTCCTAATCGCAGATCCTCGGAGAAGAAATTAAATTCTAAAAGTGAAAGGGAAACACTCTTAGCCCTAATCGATGAAGATCCGGTAGCATATTACTTTATTTGATATGTAAAATTTTGACTTTACTTCAATACTTATCCTACAGTTTTCATCTCGCCTCCGTATAAATAATTTAGCATAAAGTAAATGAAAAGATCTCGTATGCAGTCGGGATGCCGAAATTTCATTTTGTTTTTCACCAGTGTGTATTCCTCCATTCATGAATGGTGAGTGAGTAATGTTATGTACAAATCCAGCTTACTCTAAATTCGTTGTGAAAACTGGCACACCCTTCAGAATGTGATTTCACGTAGCTTACTAATGGTTTACAGATTAAAAATTATCACGCGCTGCAGAATCTTTAAACAATTGCTACAGTTGAAATCAGCTGCTTATTACCGGCCAAATAAATATACTCTAGTAACCGGAAATGAATATACGCTTTGAATCTAAATAAAATAGTACTGCTGGAAACACAAGTCTCTAGACTCATGTTGATATTAGCAACCCAACTGCTGTCAATTTATGGTTGAATTACGAATAAGACTGAAGAGCGACTCATTGTCATGAAAATAGTCCATATCACCCAACGCCATTTCAAGAACGTCAAAAAGCAACCAGAACAGCACGACCATGCGTCGGCTGGTCACTTTTGAAATATACGAATATCAGTTGAATTGCAAAATCGCCTCTAGTACTACGGTGTCTTCCCAGCTGAATGACGAAAGAGTCGTTTCAGTGTTATGCAATCACCGAATAAAAAGAACATTCCTTCACTAGTATATAAAATAAGACGCTTCCTGTCTACTGGTGCTGTTCCTAAGCTCAATCAAGCAGGTTTTAATACATTCAACCGACTTATGTCGGCACATTACATCAAAGCCTGAACAGGAAAATACGGGCTTTTGTCTGTCCGAAAGTGCATGGAAATTGCAAACTTCGGCAACAATTTTAAAATTGGTAGCTTATGTTTAATTCTGTATTTGAAATTGAAACACATAAAATTAATCTTTCTTTCACGTGTGTTCAAAATGCGCTCATTTGGTACCACATTACATATTCCACCGATAAAATGTCCTTAGAAGCCAGGAAACAGATTCCACATGGCAGATCCATTTTGCAGGGTAGGGTTGTCGAGGAATTTTTAAGCATTCTTCGTGAAATGTGGTGACGCGCTTTCTTCTTGAAACCAAAAATCTGACTTCATGCCAAAGTCCAGTTGTGGAATGAAAAAGTCTTTTAAAGTATCCATATACACAGTTCGCGTAACGATTGCTTCCGCAAAGAACTGTTCGTATACTTTTTCCTGCATATCGCTGTAAACATCACAGTTTCACTTGCACTCTTGTACCTCAACACTTCCCTAGGATTTTCTGTTCTCCAAATGCGAACATTCTTTGTTCACTTCTCCACTCACATGAAAGACTACCTCATCAGAGAACACGTTCTGCCCAACTATAGTCGTCTGTTTTCATTTGCTAAAACATGTTTCAGCATAGATGACATTGATTAAGTCTAACGTTTCTACTTAATGCCAGCAAATTCAACACTGTATGGCTTAAAAAGCGAATATCGGCCTCAGAAACTTTCTCTTTTGGCTAAGGAACTTTAAACTTAGGACTTCAAAGATATGTGGAACTCTGCTCGTTAAGAAGAAACGTTTGTGATACTTTTTCATAAGCCTCCGCTGACAAATACAGTATGACACACCACCACCTGTTGTTTAGAACATGAACAACCTTCCTCAAGAAATGAGTTGTACCCCATGTACACAGTTTCTTACAGGTGTTTAATTGCCAAATTTTGTGCGAAATATGGACCGAACTTCAATCGACGACCTTGTAATCAATTTCCTTAACATCGTGTTAATTGGATCGTTACCAAAGACACTTGTCTTAAGAATGAATTGCATCCCGCAAAACAAACATTATGGTCGTAAGGGCAAACTCACACCGTTGCAAGATTGGATTTCCAAACGATTATTCTTTTCAGATTTTCTAGAATTTCCCCTCACATTCTTGAGTCCTGATGATGTAAGCCACGAAATTCTTACGTTCCTTAGAAATTCGTCTCTTAAAGTTAGCTTCCTAAGTTAAACGGTTATAATCGTTGTATTCCTTAAAGTGCAAACCCTAGTTTACAAGCAAAAGTACAGATGTTTTACATTTCGCCTACGAGGATTACCTCAATATGATCTGGAAGCCTTTACTCCCCGTCTGCTGTTTTACACTACTTCTACGTCTTGAAGTGCTTCTATGTCTTCTTTCTGTAGCCTTCCCCTATAATTTCACCTAAAATGATTTTAGGTGTGTTCCGAAATTTAATTATTCGAATGGTCTTCATGTACTTAGGTTTTAAAATGTTACGGGACCTCAAATGTTTCGGTGGTTTGGACATGTTCAAAGAATGAGTGATGAGATGCTTACTAAGATTTTTTTATCTATGTGGCAGGACGGAAAGCCAGAGTAAGGCCAAGGAAGGCATGGGAAAATCAGATTCAGGAGTGTCTTTATGAGAAAAAGATTATGAGTATGAAGTATAGAAGGTCTTGTGTACGTCGTGTGATGGATGTCAGTGAAGCCCGAGTTGTGTGTCAAGATCTATGTAAATGGAGAAGTTTGATACGGCAACAATAAGTAAATAATATAATCAGTTAAAAATGTATCTGGTAGTTTGTATTTCTTTGTGGAGCTAACCTCTGAATCTCATCAGAGAACAGCTTAGTGATATGTATGATGACCTAAAATGATTCTTCTCCATATTTACAGCACGTTATTAAGACATTATTAGTTACATTATTCTTTATGTCAAAAGAAAATTAAATATTAAGATCCGCAATCAACCCCACCATTTCCTGTCAAAAAAATAACACTTCAAATCTCTTCCCTAGGATTTTACTGGTTACTTCAACATTCAAGTACAAAATAACTCAATGAAATTTATGAAAATCCTGCTTAGATGAATAACAGTGTGTTGTACGCTAGCATATGAACAAACAGAATGATGGGAGCAAAATGAAACACAATTGTACATTAATGTAACTATGTGATCCAACTGTTCTCTCTCTTCCTCTCTCATGTAGGGTATAGGCAGATTATTTTTAATCTCACCCATGCCTTTAATGATATCCGTTCGCAAAAACAAATAAGTTGCGGAATAAGAAGACTCAGAACTTATGATTTCTCGTAAATCTTACCTACAAATGTAGATATAACTTTTAGGGGAGGTAAAAATTGTTTTTCAAAATAACGATTTTGATTTGAAAAACCAAATCGTTTTTTTGAAAAACAATTTTTGTAATTTACTTTTCCATAATAATAAGGAAAAATGGAAGAAATAATTGCATGACCATTAAGTTAAGCAGGCATATTTACTCATTATTTACTGAACGTAATCTCACCTGGATTATGTTGATTATTCGCCCCTGACGGAACCTTTTGTTTTGTTGGTAATCCTAATTCTTTGGCATACTCCTCACCATACCAGAGGAGCAATTCCATTCCAGAATCCACTGGCTTGCATGTTCGATAATAGATCTTTCCTTTGTACTGGAACGCAATGAGATTATGTTCTTCTTCACTGTTGGCACAGTTAACATATCTCAGCCAGTTGGATTTATTTAAATCTTCTCCGTCTATGTACTCGGTGGGCTTTCCATATTTCACCAGCTGTAAAGAGGTTGAATTCAATGAAATGCCAGTAAAGGATGCCTTAATATGAAGACTGATGAGTACATGAAATTATGCAAAAACTTACCATCAACTCAAATGAAGCAAGTGTTAATAATATTATACGCAAGTTTTAATGTTCAGCAGGCATATTAGAAAAGTTTTCTCCGAAATACAAAACAAAGAAACCTTTGAAGGTGTTTAACACAGCAGAACAGAAAACGACACCTCTGTTCTAGCAGAATATTTCAAGCATATCTTTTGTAAGACACCGTAAAGATTCTTTTACCACAACTGATCAATGATCTGTTAATGCCATTTTTATACATGGAATAGTTTTAAATTTCGGAATTATTATGAGTTCATAATAAAAGAAAACAATAAAGTGCGGAACACTCTTTCGTAGACAAAAAATGATTCAGCTTCGAAACAGACCTTCCTTTCTAAAACAAAAAGAGTGAGACTGTATCCCAAGACTAAATAGTTGGAAACTGAAGCTGAAAATATGTGAATCGCCTTTCTCTGTTATCTGCCTTTGAAACACAAAGCATTCTCTTCAGAAAACAAAACTTTGTTTGGGAAAAGAAAGGATCAAACGATTTGTATAAAAAACACAGAATGAGCAGACAGGTGCAGTGTTAATATAGAAGCCATGACAGAGGATTTCGCAGCATATTATAAAATATATGGAAGCATTCATTTAACATACTTAAAAAATTTCATTCTTTAAAGGACAATGTTCACAATTCCAAACGATGAACAAGAAATTTCAAACGTTGTAACGAATTCCAACTTTCATTAGAAAATGGAAATTCAATGGAAAGTAATTAGTGTGTCTCTTCCTTTGATACCTGGCGAAGTGATGAGCTCAAACAATGCACCCAGGTGACACCCCATGCAAACTATAGATATATCATATGTATTCCATCTCTATGTCATACCTCCAGTTGTGTTGATCGGTAAACACAACGATCTTAACAAGTTTGACGTGGGCAGCTAGTCGATAAGAGGAAACTGGGGTGCTGAATCTGCGCGAATGCAGAACGTCTGGCATTTCTGCGCACAACGCTCGCACGTGTGTATCAGGGCTTCATGGAAACCGGCAGAACCTGCAGTCGACGGTAATCCTGTGGCCACAAACTGGCACTTTATATTGGAGGTAATGTAAGCACCTGTCGTTCCGTATCATGTGAATAAATAGCTATTTAAAATAAAATGAAATAGACATTAAAAGATGGAGCATCTACGAAGATTTGTGCAAAGAACATTCCACTTACTATGGCACGACTGGGATAAGGCGACCGAGGCCCACACAAAGTACCTTGTCAACAGTATGGCACCGGGCTGTAAACCTATAGTGGCCGAAGAAACATCACCACTGTGCTGTAGACAGATGAAAACGGGCAATTTGGGAAATCATTGGGTGTCCAACTTCAACACACCAACAGAAAGGTGCATGTAGGGCGTAGATCCCAGGAGACAATGGGCCTCGATTCCATGTCCCAACAATATTACTATAGGGCTCGCAAAACGCGACATAACAAACGTACTCGGACCAGCCATATCACCTGATTTTCATCCTGTTGAGAGAGTCTAAGACATCCCGATCCAACTCGTGCACGTTTCAGATGTGAAGTGGAATTCTGGAACTTGGAAACCAATAGACTTTTCGCGAGTAAATATTGAAGATGGATTTCATTGTGCCTTGCTGAGTGTATCGCTAATCATGAGGTGGAACATACACCTTATTTGAAGAGGAGGAGAGAAATAGGTAATAGTATCACATGTTCCATGTAAGGGTGTATTCTGGTGATTGCAGATACTCTGTAGCACATTCCACCACTATTTCAATTATGAAACACCACTATATATATATATATATATATATATATACTGAAGATCAAAGCTGAAAACTAAGGAAAAACTTTTGAAATTAAAACGAAAGTTGCAAAATAACCTGAAGATCAAAACGCGCAACGCAGCAGTTATGAAAATTCAGAATTCACATTCTATTAAGAAGAGAACTAAGCAAAAAAAAATATATATATATTTGACTCATACCAAGTACAACATAGAAAAGGTTATGTATCTACCGGTGTGAGTAAAAGGAGAAAGATAAAAATAAAATAAAACAACTGAATGTAGAAAGTGTCGAGAATACTGAGAGCCTTGGCTTTATCAAGGACCAGCAAAAACTCTGCATTTTCTCACTTCCACAAAGACCTAGTTGGAAATGGGTTTCTGCAAAGCCATAGATGCAAGTAATAAGCCCACCAAAAATTGTTTTAAAAAATATATATATGTCATGACCTCCGCAGAGTTGTATGACCTAGCTTTAGTTAACAATTTAGCTTGCATCCATAACTTTCATGGCCCGACCCATGCTCTTCATCTGTTACTATTAAACAGAAAGAAGAAGATTAAAGAGAACTCAAGTTGTGAGAGTGACATAATAATTAGAAATAATGTTCAGCTATAACGAAATGCCAAGTTCGCCTGAGAGAGAATTTAAACCTGAATAGCAATGCAAAAGTATTCCAAATTTTTACATTGCAATTAAAAAAGGAAATATTAATTATTTAAAACTCAGATTTTTGAAAGAAAACTTGATTCTAAAACCCCCTACTCCACAACTTCTGACAACACAAAAACGAGAATAAATTAAAGACAATAATTAACTAAAGAAATGCTTTGTGAAAGTTATATGACATAAACAATTAGTTGCAATATGTACAAAGTATTTCAGCAGTGCTTTAAGTGCATAATTAAGTAGTTATTAAGAACTTAACTACTTTGAAAATACAGCCCAATGTAAAGGAACTATGCTTAGCCAGCTGCTGGGCCTAAGTTTCCTAAAAAACGCGCAAAGTTACCAAGAAAAGAAAGAGTTAAAACCCGCAAAAAAGTTAACAGACTAGCCAGTGCCAAAATGCTAAAAGGCAAAAAACAACAGAGAAAATAAGTACAAGAAGTACAAACATTGAACTTATAAAACCTAAAACCTAAAGACAATGAAGAGAGCTTACCTCTTATGCAACTAAACTTTCTCCACACAAGAGGAAACATGGCTGACCTTTTCCCCAAACGTCCAAACACCTCTGCCACTCCCTAGTCGCTGGGGGGCAGTGTGGGTGGGGCTGATGGCCTCCTCATACTGAAAGAAACCAACTCGTGGAGATTTTAACTAGAGAAAAAAATATATACTTAAGACTGTGGACCTGTATGATCAGAAAGAGCAGAATTAACTCTCCAGAATACATGAGAAATATTATAAAATACACAAGTGGTGTATTTAATAATCTTTGCATGTATTAAATCACCTTAGTAAGCTTCTATAGATTATTCAGAATCTTATTAATTTTAATGTTAGTTTTACTATTTTTAGTATAGCTATTCTAGTGAGTGAATAACTAGTTTTCTTTTTTATTTGTTTTTATTTTCTTTTATAAACAGATTTTTAAGCTTTTTTTTTGTGATTTTGTAAATATTATTTAATTTTTTATTTTTTATTTTAATAGGACCTTCATATCCATAGCACTAAGGTTCCTTTTAGTAGTTAATAGGCATCCTCTAGCCAACTTCCAAACGGCTTTGATTGGTCAGAATCATATTATTAACTGTGTAGAAAATTAAAGCAGATCTGCCAACCTTACTCTATTATTCAGAATAATTTTTCTTAAAGTTCTTTTGATGAAAGAAGAAGGAATTTCGTTCTCTAGAAAACTGTCTAATAGTATATTAATGTGGTAATTGAAGTCCAAATTGTTGCTGCAAATTCTTGAAATTCTTAGGACCTGAGAAATTAGTACATTCTCAATTACTTTGGTTGATATGTTATTATTCCAGTGTAGATATTTAATTACTTTGAAAGGAAAATTAACTCTTTTATCAAAGAGGCTAATAGATGGGTTACCTCTGTTGAGCTTAATGCTTAAGTCTAGGAACTCAAGTTCCTGATTACTGTGGTTGGTTTTACATAAGTTAAGAGAGCTAGGATAGATATTATCAAAATCACTCTCTATAACTTCTGAATTATTGATACACAGCAGATCATCAATATATCTAAATGTGTAAAGGTAGTTATCTGAGCAGGTGGGGGGATTTTTAATGAATTTATATTCCTTAAAGAACAGAAATAGATTATCAATACTCGTGGAGGTTGATGTTCCCATGGGTATACCGTTCACTTGCTTATAGAGAGTATTATTATATAAAATATGGTTTTTTTTTATGCAGCAATTGAGATAAGAGTTCCAGGCTCCTACATTAACAAATTGGTTAAGTTTAAATTCTGCATACAGCTCTTTAAAGGTAGTGATTATATCTGATAGAGGCAGATTAGTATATAGGTTCTCAAAATCATAACTATTAATATCTAAGGGACTTACTTTGAGTATAGTGGAAATTACTTCTGCATTATTATTAATTATCCAAAAATCTCTGTACATCAAATTAGTACAGTTTCTAATGTGTTTCAAAACCTTCTTTAAGATATCTTCAAAAGCAAGATCTATTTTCTTTTTATGACTCCTTACTCCACTAGCTATGAACCTGAACTTCACAGGATCTTTATGAAACTTAACCGTTGCAAAAAGAAATGGAAATTCAGGCTCATATCTTTTAGTTTGTGGAATTTTAAGTTTCTTGATGAATGCCTTAAACCGATTTTCTAACAGCTTGGTAGAATAACTTACGGGCTCGTAGGTTACTCTATTATTGAGTTCCATAGTTAGCAATTCAAAATGGAACTTCTTACAGATAATTGCAAAATTATTGCTAGCTTTATCCGTAGTGGTAAAAATAAATAGGTCTTGTAGTTTGGAGAGTGATGACATCGTCCATTTACATTATCTCCACGTATTTGATATATATTAACCATTTCTATCGCCCTTTGAATTTATCAGCTACAATTAAAATAGCTGTTGCGTTAAATGCCACCAGATGACGACATCTCAGTTGCTGAGACCATCAATCCGTATTCGTGTAGTCAGATGCTGACTGATAAACCACGCATTGGCACTGAGAATTGTTGGCGCTGTAGCGTAAATTCGAACGCACTCGACTAGTTATCGAGAGTTCTGGGGTTCGATCCCAGCAGTGCCGGAATACAATTTTTCAGTCGCTATGCGTTGTTTAAAAAATAACGTGGAAAGAGTGATGATATCGTCCATTTACATTATCTCCACGTATTTGATATATATATATATACAAAGGCTCCAGACAACTCAAAGAAGCATGGAGAGGTGCATGCTTGGGGTAACCAGGAGAGATAAGAAGAGGAACTCGTGGATCCGAAAAATGACAAGAGTGGAAGACATCATGATCAGAGTTAAATCCCTGAAATGGCAATGGGCTGGACATACTGCCAGAAGGACAGATCATCGATGGACAGCCGAAATTTTAGATTGGATTCCAAGGGACAAGAAAAGACCCAGAAGAAGACCACATGGGAGATGGGTGGATGAAATTCGAAAGTATGCAGGGGTGACATGGAGGAGACTGGCACAAGACAGACCGTTGTGGAGGAAACTTGGGGAGACCTTCGTCCAGCAGTGGATTGATAATGGTTGACAATGATGATATATATTAACCATCTCCAGAGAAAAAGAGATTTCTATCGAAACAAAAGTCCAGACCTGCCAACTCACAAGTGAAGCTATTGATTACGTTATATTTCCATTCTGCGAAGGCCTCAATAGGCTGATTGTATGTTAAACTGGTTTTTATAATGTACCTATTAACATCTTGAGTGAAGCTCTCAAGAATCCTTTCTTTGGAAAATGTGAAGGAAGGTCTAAATTTAGAACCATACTCTAATAAATTCCTAAGCTTTTCATTTTCAACAAAACTCAAGTTTCCAGTGATAATATGGTTGTAATTCTTATCATAGTGAACTGTTTCTTTATGTTCATCACAAGAACATGTAGTAATTACAGGAATGTAACTCGAAGAATTAAGTTTGTAGTTTTTAACTATTGACCCTAAGGTCTTAACATATTTAAAACTTACAATAGACTGGTGCCTGTGGATGGGAAAAAAATTGCATTATTGTAGAACAGCTTCCTAACATTGAGATGATCATAGGTTTTATTTAGAAACCTGATGGTTACATAATTACTGGAAAATTCTTTAAGAGAAATTTTATCTTTAAGAATATGCTTAAGAATGTCTAGAACCAAAGCAAAAACATGCTTATCAACATGGTCAGCAGTTTCTTTCCAGAATTTGAAAAAACTTTTAAGGACAGAGTGCTTGAAGGACTTAAGTATTTTGTAAGTATTTTTAACAAAATTAGTGCCAGTTTTAAAGCTTTCCAGAGTTATTTGCAAGTTAGCAAAACCAACCTTGCTTGATGTGCGAAATAACCTCTGTCCTCTATTACCTCTAGGTGCAGCTCTTGTTATTAACAAGAAAGAAGAGTTCACGTATAGAAAATTTATGCTGATTATGCTTATTGTCAGATAGAGTGGAATTAAGACCATAGGGATAAAGAGACTGATGCTGCAAAATTTCAAGGGATTCAGTTTCTAGCCGAGCATAGAGGTCAGGGATAATATGCAGTACCTCTATTTTCACTTTGTCAAAACCATGAGTATGGAAATGCTCTAATTCAAAGGTAGAGTACTGGTTAGCATTTGTGGAGGGGTTCACTCCAGAATTAGAGAACTTGTTAACTAGAGACTTGTGACCATTTATCCTAAGATGAAGAGGATTTTTGCTTTGGCCAATATAGCTAAGGTTGCAGACAGTACAGGTGAGCTTATAGATGGTATTGTAGGCTTTGCAAAACTTGTTGGAGCAATTATCCGCAACAGAAGAATACAGGTTAGGATCTGCAGATTTACATGTCAAACAACGTTTGTCATTTCATAACTTAAGATTACCTTTGCCAGCGAGTTCATACACTATGGGAAAGGGCGCTAGCCTAACCGAGCGGGAGGACTTAAAATATCTGAGCAAAAGGTCAGCCATGTTTCCTCTTGTGTGGAGAAAGTTTAGTTGCGTAAGAGGTAAGCTCTCTTCATTGTCTTTGGGTTTTAGGTTTTATAAGTTCAATGTTTGTACTTCTTGTACTTATTTTCTCTGTTGTTTTTTTGCTTTTTAGCATTTTGGCACTGGCTAGTCTGTTAACTTTTTTGCGGGTTTTAACTCTTTCTTTTCTTGGTAACTTTGCGCGTTTTTTAGGAAACTTAGGCCCAGCAGCTGGCTAAGCATAGTTCCTTTACATTGCGCTGTATTTTCAAAGTAGTTAAGTTCTTAATAACTACTTAATTATGCACTTAAAGCACTGCTGAAATACTTTTTACATATTGCAACTGATTGTTTATGTCATATAACTTTCACAAAGCATTTCTTTAGTTAATTATTGTCTTTAATTTATTCTCGTTTTTGTGTTGTCAGAAGTTGTGGAGTAGGGGGTTTTAGAATCAAGTTTTCTTTCAAAAATCTGAGTTTTAAATAATTAATATTTCCTTTTTTAATTGCAATGTAAAAATTTGGAATACCTTTGCATTGCTATTCAGGTTTAAATTCTCTCTCAGGCGAACTTGGCATTTCGTTATAGCTGAACATTATTTCTAATTATTATGTCACTCTCACAACTTGAGTTCTCTTTAATCTTCTTCTTTCTGTTTAATAGTAACAGATGAAGAGCATGGGTCGGGCCATGAAAGTTATGGATGCAAGCTAAATTGTTAACTAAAGCTAGGTCATACAACTCTGCGGAGGTCATGACATATATATATTTTTTAAAACAATTTTTTTTTTTAAAACAATTTTTGGTGCATCTATGGCTTTGCAGAAACCCATTTCCAACTAGGTCTTTGTGGAAGTGAGAAAATGCAGAGTTTTTGCTGGTCCTTGATAAAGCCAAGGCTCAGTATTCTCGACACTTTCTACATTCAGTTGTTTTATTTTATTTTTTATCTTTCTCCTTTTACTCACACCGGTAGATACATAACCTTTTCTATGTTGTACTTGGTATGAGTAAAAAAAATATATTTTTTTTTGCTTAGGTCTCTTCTTAATAGAATATATATATATATATATATATATATATATATATCATCATTGTCAACCATTATCAATCCACTGCTGGACGAAGGTCTCCCCAAGTTTTCTCCACAACGGTCTGTCTTGTGCCAGTCTCCTCCATGTCACTACCACATACTTTCGAATTTCATCCACCCATCTTCCATGTGGTCTTCTTCTGGGTCTTTTCCTGTCCCTTGGAATCCAATCTAAAATTTCGGCTGTCCATCGATGGTCTGTCCTTCTGGCAGTATGTCCAGCCCATTGCCATTTCAGGGATTTAACTCTGATCATGATGTCTTCCACTCATGTCATTTTTCGGATCCAAGTGTTCCTCTTCTTATCTCTCCTGGTTACACCAAGCATGCACCTCTCCATGCTTCTTTGAGTTGTCTGCAGCCTTTGTATGTCTCTTTTAGTTAAAGTCCACGTCTCTTCACCATACGTAAGCACTGGAAGGATGCATTGATCAAACACTTTTCTTTTAAGACATAATGGTATATTGCTCTTGAAAATTATGCTGTTTCTTCCAAAAGCTCTCCAGGCAAGTTTTGTACGCCGATTAATTTCTTCATCAATGTGACCCTCACTTGATATCTGCTGTCCAAGATAAACGTACGTGTTTTTTATCTCCAGCTTTTCTCCATCAATCGATAAATCTTCATTTCTTGTAAAAGCATTGAACATCACTTTTGTATTCTGAAAGCTCATTTTTAATCCCACTTCTTTACTCTTGTCAGCAAGTTCCTGGATCATACTCTGCAGCTCTGATGGGGTAGTTGCAAAAATGACTACGTCATCAGCAAGACGAAGGTAGGTTAGATAATCTCCATTAATTTTTATCCCTTTGTTTTCCCAGTTCAGTGATTGAAAGACATTTTCCACTGTGGCATTAAAGAGCTTCGGAGATATGGTGTCACCTTGTCTCACTCCCTTTCCAATTTTTATGTGTGTTGTATTTTCAAACAGCCGAATCTTTGCACTTGCATTTTCATAGATGTTATTAATAATATTGATGTATGCATCTTCAGTACCGCAGGATTTCAGAGCCATTGTAACTGCTGATGATTTCACCGAATCAAAGGGTTTTTCATAATCGATAAAAGCCATGCACAATGGAAGTTCATATTCCCTCGCTCTTTCAATTAGTTCTCTCAGTACGTGGATATGATCTATTGTGCTGTAGCCACTCCTGAATCCAGCTTGTTCTCTCGGTTGAGCCATGTTCAGTGTTACCTTCAAACGGTGTGAAAGAACTTTACTGAAGATTTTATAAACCACTGATAGGAGGCTGATAGGTCTGTAGTTCCTGAGATTCTGAATGTAACCTTTTTTATGTAGCAGGATCATGGTAGCGTTGTTCCAATCCTCATATATATATATATTTAATACGTTGCATTGTTGCAATATTTGAACCATAAATTTAGTACATAAATCAAAATCTGTTCCATGAATTCCAGTATAATGTAAATTTACTTTTACGCCATGCCAGACCTTATTTCTCATGAACAATTTTAAAATTATGACGAGGGATCTGCAGGTCACTGCCCTGAAAATTTGAATTTTAATCAAATAATCGCTTCTAATACTTCAGTGTGTAATATATTTATGCTCTAGAATTTGTGCCCTCATATTCACACAGAAGGTTTTCTTAGAAAATCGCGGCACTGATATCAAACATAATATTTTTCTGTCGTTGGTAGGGAGACTTACCTAAACTATAATCATGCATTGTATCTTTATCAATGGGAAAGCTAAGCAGCTTTATGAGAACAAGATGGAAGAAAAAAGTTTCTTCATGTCTGGGTTATACAGATTGAACTAATGACATGTGATGAGATCTCTTAAATTTGAAAGCTTTAATTGAACACCATACACAATTTACTGCTTGAAGTTCTTCTGACATTCCTCACTTCCTCTGAACCTTGTAGAGTTACTCACTAACATAAGGAGCGTTTTATAGTCTCATTATCTCCACGTAACATTTTAAATTTCATATCAACGTCCATGCCATCAATCAAAACACAATTACTTTGAATAACACTAACATGTATGTCGAAAAAATGTCTTCGATTCCTCACTATTTCACGGAGTAAAAACCTAAGCTAAGAAATACATAAATGTTAACATTCAGCTAACGATAAAGAGGAACATAAAGCAGGTGTTCTTACCACCCAGGAGTATCCACTCTTTTCAGCCTTTTCTTCATTATTGGTGGTCACACCTTCATAGGGTCCAAACATCACTCCTTTTTCAAGAGTAATTTCTGTCCACACTCCATTTCCAGCTTTTTTATCCCCGAAGGACAGATTGACAAGCCATCGGGGATCGTGAGATCTGCCCTGTTGCTCTCTGAGACATCCGCAGGAACCTACATAAGCGGACAGAGAACATCGTTTAAATACTTTTTGAAGTTAACAAATTACTCACAGCATTAATTGAAATGCCGTTAATTGTTAAAACAAACACTTTTGATTAAAGGCAGAAAAAATGCTGATTGTGTGGCTGGGACGAATGTCGAAAGGTCCACAGGAGTTCGAAATAAGAACACAATAGTTCGTTTCTAAATGTCTTTTAAAGGAATATAAATCCACTACTTCAGACCACTGTGTTTCTTAAGAAAAGCGAAAAAAAATCCATTAGTACTAGGGACGTTCGAAGGAAAATATGGCCTCATCATGAAGGTGTACGGTTATGCTGTTGCAATTTCCTGAACCTTATGTAAAAACTAATACCTAGTTTTTGTAGTTGTTTCGGGGTTGGACGACCAGCATGAGTAGGACTATAAGCAGTTTTCCGTCACAGATTCGGTTGATTTGGGGCAACGGGTTCCAGGGAAGACAGAGATCCAGAGCAGTTACTCAAATACGCCACCCATTCCTCAGCCAGGAATCGAACTCAGACCCCGCTAATACGACTAATCAGAAACCTACAGCTCTGTCCACAGGACAAGCGGAACGGCATACTTACTATAGCCATCAGCTACATATGAGTAATTGCAACAATTTCTCCTTTGTCCATATTCTTTGAAGTTGTTTGAAAATACGAAGGTGGAGAAAATCGTCCGCTGAGGAGAGACGTTCTGTATCAGAGGATATAAGTACTTGATGCCGAAGACCCTGTGTTATGATAAAGGTGTGACATTGTGAATGTTGAAGTTGGCGGCTGAGGGGAAGATGTCTTTATCTTGCATAATATCCAAGTGGCCAGCGGATTTCAAAGAAAGGAGAGAGAACATGTAAGATGATCCACACTGTGGGATCAATGTCTCGAGGATATCTCCTGAGCGTATGGACATTGTACAACATCTGGTAATGGGTGATCCGCACATCTTCAGTACTGTGCGCACCTCATCTGAACGTGCATACGTTCAGATGAGGTGCAATTAGTCTTGCTGACCTTTTCTTAAGCAAAAGGTCAGCAAGACTAATTCCGTAAACTCTTGGCAATTGATAAAAAACAAAAACTGATAAGCGAGTGACTCCAGTGACTGTTTGTGTCCATCTACAGGAGATAAGGCCAAATTCCTAGCAGAGTTTGAATAACGAAGGGCACAAAACAGTGATGCGTTGTCACCTTCATATCAAACGGTGAAGACATGCTGAATTTGTTTGGGGGATATTATTCCTTCGCAGGACATGTGACAACTGAGAAAATCTCCGACTATATTGACGTAATATAAGAAAAACAAGAAACCATGTTTTAAACCCGAAAGACACAGTCTTTCCATTGTGCACTATGAGACAACCACTCTTTTTCACTTTTTCAGTGATATTTCAAAATTTTTATCGCACCATTTTTTCTTAAAGGGTTTGGATCTCTAGAATAAGAGATATTTCTTATTTCCTCCTCAGAGCTCGTACGAATGCTTTCGTGATTCTAACAAGCAGAAGTCTTTCACATCTTTAATCGGAAATTTTTTGTGTGTAAAATGCTTAAAGATCCAATGCTGTCATAATAAATAATCAATTTGTAAAACACATATCGATGCATGTAATCCAATAAATGCACGGTCGAATCACATTATTGTGACCACCAGCCAATATCCAGAGTAACCGCCGTGTGCAGCGCGGACAGCAGCTAGACGGACTGGAAGTGACTCAGTAAAGTGCTAGAAGGTGTTCACGGGTATGTGGAGCCAGGCTAACTGCAGTGCATCTAACAGCTGCTGGAGGTTGCGTGTTGGATAATCCATAGAGAGCGGACAACACGATCGAGGTGGTCACACAGATGCTCGATTGCATTTACGTCTGGGAAATTAGGGGGCTAGGGAAGTACTTTGAATACTTCGTCGTGCTATTCCAACAACTCTGGAACATTTCTAGCTGTGTGGCACGTCGGATTTTCATGCTGAAAGATCCCATCCGTCCCAGGGAAGACAACCAGCATGTATCGGTGTACGTGGTCTGCAAGGATGGATTCACAACGAATTTGGTCCATTGTGTCTTCCACAGGTATGAGTGGACCCAGAGAATGCCCCGAAAACATTCCCCAGACCATAACGTTGCCCCCACCAACTTGTGTTCTTCCAGCAATGGTTGAAGAGTGTTTGTTTTCCGATGTTTCTCGCGTTATACGCCAACTTCCATCCGTTCGATGAAGCATCAAACGTACCTCATCGGAGAAGGTCCAATTCCTATACTACCGCGCGAATGTAAGCCTTTTCTTCCGATGCACCTTCGTCAGCATAGAGGCAGTGACCATCTGTCTGCATCGAAGCCCCATACGCAGCAGGGTTTGCTGAACTGTCGTTTTAGACACAATTCCTGTAGCCCGCTGGTTCATTTGGCCAGTGAGTTGCTGCACTGTAGCGTGTCGATCAGCCCACACGCATCTCCGAAGCCGACGATCACCTCTCACATCAATGACATGTGATACTCCGCAGTTTCCACATCGCTTGTTTGCAATTGTGAAATTTCTCCACTCACGATACACTTTAACCACAGCAGCACGCGAACAGTTCACAAACTGCGCTGTTTCAGAAATACTGAGACCCTTGGCCTGAAAGCCGATAATCACCCCTTTTCGCAAATCTGATGAATCGCTCCTTTTATCGATAAAAGCAACGATAATATGTTTTTAGTTTGCCTACAGCACACCTTATACACTGAGTGGCCACTTTATTATGACCACTCCCTCAGTATTTCGTTGTGTCACCTTTTGCCTTAATACTGCGTCGATTCTTCTTGGCATGGACTCCACGAGATTTTGATAGGTGTTTTGTGGAATCTGAGACCATGCTTAATGAATAGCACTTTCCAGAAGTGTGAGATCGCAGGGTTGTGGATCCAGCTGTTTGATGGCTCGTTCAACTTCATCCCACACATTCTCAATGGTGTGGAGATCTAGATATTGTGGGGGCCACCTAAGCAAAGTAAGCTCACCGGCATATTCCTGAAACCAAACCTGTACAATACGAGCACTATGGCAGGACGCATTATCTTGTTGAAAGTAGCCATCGCCATTGGGATAAACCCTCCACATGACAGGAAGCTCTTGTCCGCAACGATGTTTAGATATGATGTGCCAGTCAGACATTGATCAACACGAATTAAAGGTCCCAAAGCATGCCAGGAAAACATTTCCCAAACCATAACGTTCCCACCACCAGCTTGAAGGGTTGTAGCAATGCATTTGGGGTCCATGCTTTCGTGCTGTTTCCGCCAAATTCTTACTCGGCCATCGGCATGGTGCAACTGAAAATGAGATTCATCGGACCACATAATTTGTTTCCAATTATCGATTGTCCAATCCTTGTGCTCCTGTGCGAACTGGAGACGTTTTCTCTTTTTAACTGCAGACAGCAAAGGTGTTCGAACATGCCTTCGGCTGCCATATCCCATCCGATGCAGTGTACGGTAAACAGTGCGTGCAGAGATCATTTGAGGGATCCTTGATTAAGATGGTCTGTAATTTGCTGTACTGTTGCCCTTCTGTTGTCTGTTACCAGTCTGGATACTCTCCGTTCCGCCCCAGCAGTCACTAGTCGATAACGACCACACATTAAAAGTAGAGACCCAGTTTTTTGGCTGACAGTCCAGTCTGTAAACACTTCAACAACAGCTGCTCTGGAACATTTCACGAATACGGCGGTTTCGGTGATACTCGCTCCATGGCTCCGAGCTCCTACAATCATTCCACGTTGAAAGTCCGTCAAATCGCATTTTTTTCCCCATCTCGTCACCCAAAAATCACTTCTACTGTCGCAAGCACTATGCTTTACCTTTTTACACTAGCCTCGCCCTCTGGCGGCAGCAGCGTGCAGCCATAACTCATTTGCTTAAAACTGTCAGGTGGTCATAATAAAGTGGCCACTCAGTGTATACCCTTCTAGCCAGCTCACGACACGTGCCTTCCCTTCATTGGCTACGCGCTGTTGATGTCAAATGTAGAAAGTGGTCACAAGAATGTGACTCGACTGTGTATATATGTGTAAATCATAAACAATTATATTAAATTTATATACCAATTTAGATATTTGTATGGTTGTTAGGTAGCACTATGATTCATCAGATGCAAAAGCTACCTTTTTATTTCTGATTCTCTTCATTGGTCCATGCACAGGACAGGGCCCTTCATAATCTGCTTGGCACTCCTCACAAACTGGAAGGAAAACGAAATACTGTTAAAAATTAAATCCGTGGAAAAGCGACAAAATTGATTTTAAACAAATTTATTTGCTCTTAATTATTTCGGAAGTACAGACTTTTTTAAGAATTTGATGACAGCTACAGATCCCTATTAATATAATATCTAGTTAATTAAGCAGTGTAGAAAATTTTGATCAAATAAAATCAATGGAATTAATTTAGAAACGTAGACGCAGTCACCGAAATCTGAGATTAGACTTCGTAACAATAGCTGTTCTGTCTGAACATTTCTGCGTGACAGCTTTTATATCTAGACAAATCTAAACATTTTCCCTTTTGCAAGTATTTTGTATAGAATTCAAAACGAGAGAAAAATAAAGTCAGAAATTTTCTTTGTTTCTGTCTCCATAATTTTTCCATTGCTGCATATACTCAACTAATTAATATGTTAATAACCGTACAGGTGTGTTTTGAAGTACTATCGACATCTTGGCCAACACAGTGGGCGCAGTGATGTTTTCTAAACTTGTTCAAATCGTTTTTCTGAACTTAAACGCAAAGAAATGCAATGAAATACGAGTATAAGACACACGACCACTGAAACAGAGCGGCAGCAGGAGTGAATACTTTCCTAAAGGACTGCCTGCGTAACTTCAAGCAAAATATTGCGAAAACAGAAAGTGTAGTTTTGAATTGAAAATTATTGCTATACATCGGAGAGCATACGCTATATTAGTCAACACGAACAAAGCAGGTTTTGGAGATTGAATACATTTGTTATCTTATCTGTGGTACCAAGCAAACCAGCAAACAGAAAATGAAAGATAACAATTGTTGGTCGTTTCGCTCTGAATAAAACTTGGAGGGTAATTGTTCTTCAGAACTACAAAACTCGGGAGGTAAATGAACATATTTGCACAACTGTGTAAATTTTCTCCATCCGTGTCAGACAACAATGCTAATACCGATAGCAGTGAGGAATTTCTCAATGACATACGTCGCAGTTAAGGAAAACTTGTAAGAAAATATTTTGTTTTGAAAACTGAAACAAAATACACACTGCGAATAAAGTTTAAATTGCCCCATCTTCAAAGAATTCGTTTTCCACATCAGCTTGCATTGGGTTTTGTGTTTCAGGATGTCCGATAATCGGCAAAAAGTCAACGATCTGTCACGTTAGTTACGCTACTGCATCTGCAAAGCACATGACTTAGCTTGCTGAAAAACAATACTTAACAGCTTTCATTTGATCATTTCCACATCATGTTTATTCCCGATGACTCCAGGTCCATATCATGTGACTTAACTTCTCTGCTATCGGACATTTTTGGGGAAATGGTTGATAGATTGTTAATCTCTGACCGAGCACAATTTAAACTACATAATGTTTATAAAGAGTGGCGTCTGCTTCGGCAACATCACCTTAACGAGACTTACAGACTAAGGTGGATTGGCTTGTTTCCTCAGATGGAACGTTTGCACCAAATGACCGATTATATTTGACTATTGTCATGTAAACAGAAACTGTTAATTAGTTGCATAAAAATATCAACATTGATTGCACTCTTCGAAAATCAGTTATTAGATATTATTTTTTGGATAATTCGAGTCAGTTGTAACACACACATATACAATAATAACAGAAATAGATAATTGTGTGCGCATTTTGGGCTGAGTAATTTCTGTGTTTCACAGAAAAGCAGTTTTTGAGACTTGAAACAACAAACTTGGAAGATTAATGTGGGAACACGAGAATTTGTCTGATGAATTTCGGAGTTGCAGCCGGAATTTTACGATTGTCTTGATGAGTACAAATTTCTGAGTACTTTAATTAAATAATAATTATTATTTTGATGAGTACAAATTGAGTACTTCCAACATAAATTAAATGAAAACATCATGGATTGAACAGAGATTTGATCCCAATGAGCGTAATATTGGTACAATGGAAGTAATTTCAATTGAAGTATGCTTGTTAGTATGTGATGACATGAAAGCAATTGTTTGTTAAACCGACATATTTCTCAACAACGCATGGAAAAAGTGGAAAGACACAAAAAGCAGTTTTTAATACTTGTTTCTTACATTATCCAAAGTACAGAAAATTTCTCATATATTCACTTGTCAAACCTGAGGTCGAATCTCCACCTTGCAGGGAAGTTACGAAAAGGGTATATCGGAAAATATGCGGAAAATCTTCGTGTGCATAAGAATTTCTTTTTGGCTTACAAATCAACAGTTCTAAATAATACAATACTTAACAAGCATTCTCTATTATTCAGTTTCCTGTTATTTTTCTACAACAACAACATAAAACTCTTCCCTAGTGAAACTGTTTCCCTCCAAAACAAATTATGATAAGCATAACCATAGTTTCTTTTCCATTCTGACAACTTAGCTGGAAAACACATACATGCACACAGAAGTGAATACATTGCACTGATTGTGTTTCTGAAAAAGAAAAAGAAAAACCTGTTCTCAAATGAATGGACGCAAGGACAGAAAAATTTCAAAAATACCAGTGTATTACATACGCATGTCAAGGGGCATTCTAAGACTGAATAGGAAGCATTTTCAACATCTTCTCCGGTCAAAAAAACTGACATCAGAAGTAAACTCAGTGTGTTCTGTTTATTATTGTTCCATACTTCGTCCCGCTTATACTTATCTCCCTTCAACGTGTTTTTCACATTTAAAAGTACATAAGTTTTAAGAAATGAAACGATACAATAAAAAATTCCTGAAAAATGTGAAAACAAATAAATATTTTAAATTGTGTCACTTGATGTACGAAATACTTTGAGCTATGGGAAAAATATATTTACATAAATAGTCGTCATCATCAAGATCTTTGGGCTCCTTGTTATTCACTTTGGAAACTGAACGCCTGAGATAACGTCCTTTGCTGTTTCCTAAATACAAAGAGAACGATTTTAAATTGGATGTCATTATGACAACACAAAAATAAGACGAGGAAAACAAGAAGAAACATAGAACAATGTATGAATAGTTTAAAAAACATAAGCATATTTAGAAATTCAGACATAAGGCAAAACCAGGTTTTTTCAGTCATCAATAATAGAACATCAAAATGTAGTCCATTTAATGTAGAATTTTTTTTTATTGGACGTTTCACGACCGCCGCGCCGTGAGCAACTCAATGGGCTATAAGCAGTCGCCCGTCCGTAATTTAGGGCCATTGGTTCCAGGGAAGGGAGAGAACCAGCGCCGTAACACGAACACAACATCCATGTCTCACCGGGATTCGAACCCTGACCAATCTCGGATGAATGATCAGAAGCCATCGCTTAGACCACTGCACCACCGTGGCAGCTAGAATTTTCCCTGGTTTCAAAATGCTGATGAAAATTTTCATGTTATGTTTACGGAACTTGAATCTGTCCTAAACAAAAAGATAATTAAGTGCACACTACACCGTGCAAATTGCCTTTATTATGATTTTAATAAACATAATGAGGATGAATCAAAGCTGATCATAAGATTTTGAATTACTTTATTGATGCCCTCCTTATTAGGGACAGAAACAGATCACAGAGGCACCAAATAAACAAGATCAAACTGATGTTTTAGGCAGATTTTTAGCGGGATTTTGGAAATTCTCATCGACGTCTTTCTTTCTAAATAAATCCTTTTACTGTAAAACACCAGATATGTTCTTAATTTAGTTCATAACTTTTGTAAAAATTTACGCATCACAGAAAACTCATTGAAAGCACAGGGCAGGCTTATTAAATGGTCTTCGCAAGAACACGTTGGTCTCCTTTTTTTTATTAGAGGTTCAAAAGTTATTTATTGTTCCCAGGGAACACATACAACTTGAATTCATACATTGGTTGTTGTGAACACATACATCTCGAATTCTGACAAATACAATATTATGAGTCACAGGTTGCGAATATTATGCAATACATCAAAATCATCAAAGTACAGATCGAACATGTGATACAGCATACCAGATTTGCAAATAACAAACAGAAACAGTGCCGAAAGACAAACACAGATATCCATGCCTTACTCGGGATTCGAACCCATACCCCTCCGTTGTGCGAAGGATCAGAATCAATCGCTTAGACCACTGCGCGGCAGTTCTCTTTTCACTTTTACCTCATATTAAATATAATGCCATGAAAGTTCAGGAGAGAATGTAATATCAGATAACAAATTAAGATGAAACGTCTTCTCTACACCTAAGATGCTAATAGTAAAATCTGGATCTATTAAATAGCTTCATGAAATCATAAATTGAGAAGTGAAATACATTTCAATACAAATAAAATCACGACTTTGCCGAGAACTCTTTTAAAAATTAAGTTTCAGAGTTCAATAAAATGTTTCTTTTATGTAAACATCTTACCTTCCCTTTTCCTGTCCAAATTCAGGGTCTCCGACTTCACGTTTCTGGTTACTGTCTTTTTCTTGACAGATTGATCATTCCTTTCTGTTGATTTGTTTTCAGTAGCAGTAGGAGTGATATCATTAATTAATACTTCTTCCCTGTCAATCAAATGTTCTTCGGCCATCAGTTTCTCTTCGATCGCAGTGTGGATCTCATTGGTCTTCCCACTTTCTTCCGTTTCTGTCTGGTTCTCCATTATTAACAGAGTTTCATCACCTTCAGAAGGAACTGGACTTTCTTCTGCCGCTTTTCCATTCTCACTCTGATTTTCCCTGATCTCTCGTATGACTTCTGTCGAAGACTGATTAGCACTGATTTGCAATTTATCTTCTCCGCAAAACTGGTTTTCTGTTGGCAGCATTTTTTCTCCGGATCCAATGTGGATTTCACTTTCCTTCCACATTTCTTCTTTTCCTGGCTTCTTATTGCCATTTCTTAGTTCGTCCCTTGACTGCATAATTGCACTATTCAGTTCTGTTTCTTGATTTGGTTCGGTAATTAGTGACTTGATATTTTCGTCCTTGTCCTGCTTCTGTGGCAGATCTTCTCCTTTTCTGGACTCAGGCTGTTTGGACTTTGGCTGGAATACTTCAAATTTCTTCTGCTTCTGTCTTTGCCTTTCTCCTATTCTATAGCGCCTTGCCAAATACGACGACTTTGATAAACCCAAATGTCGAGTCGGAATCAAGTGGCGCATTTTTTCTATGATCTCTTTCTTACGATCCGAAGATTTGCCCTGCAAAAGAAAATCAAATTATAAATGAGTGCCTCAAAATTATTGAAATCAGCTGTTAAATAAATCTCTTTCTTAATTTAATATGAATGTATGTTATAATACTAAAAACATCATACAAGAAGAATTTGAAATGTTACTTACAACTAAGAAAACGTAAGTATTTCTTCAAGGTATACAAATATAAGCTTCCTTACGTTTAGGGATTTTGGTGTAACTTTTATGTCGCACGGATAGCTTTTCCTGTTTCTCACTTTGCAAACTGGTTTAGAAGTGTCGAAACGTTATTTGGAGTGTTTAGAACGGCTTCATTTCTAAGAATGTGTATTCTAACTCCTAATGATTCAATGTTCATTTTCTCGGTACGTATCACTGTTTCTGATTTTTATTCTTTCTGCCTAAAGATTGTAAAGCAAATTCTAAACACAGATTTTCTTCATTATAGGCTCATTCTAGCAATAATGTATGATTGTTGCACTAGGTTATATGTTTGTTGCACTAATTTACATGTTTGTTACGCTAGGCTATATGTTTGTTGCACTAGGTTATATGTTTGTTGCACTAAGTTATATGTTTGTTGCACGAGTGATTAATGCAGACTCTCTGCATTAATCACTCGTTGTAGGGCACTTGATGAAAACTTTTACTGTTGTACGAAAAATGAGAACTGCCTCATGGAAATGTAATTGGTCGTATGTACCTAAAATTGAGAGGAGCAGTTATCTCTTTATAAATATTGTCTTTTTTTTTTTTTTTTAGCAAAACGAATGTAAGACTCAGTTCGAATGATGTCCGTGAAAATGTTGTCAAGCATCGGGATAGGAAGCTTTGTTTAAGCAAGTTTTCACGAATAATGAAAGGGATCCCCACGAAGAAAAATGCTTGCTATGAGTACCGTGGTAGTATCAGAAATATTACTTGGGACGCTGGGAAGCAATAAAGCAGAAAACATTTTCAGTTGCAAGAGCAAAAAATGCTGTACTTTTAAACGACCACTGAAAAAATATGGTGACGGATTTGTTTTAAAAGCAAAACTTAAAAAGAATATGCAGAACAATTCATGTTGTAGTTTTTCATTGATCTAATTATTTCATGGTGAAGCTTTTTATTAATACACTGCACAAACACAAAGTTAAACTGGAACGACAATGTTCCACAAAATTAAAGAAAATGCCCCTCTTATAAAAATATTTAACATTACAGAAAAATTCACTCATTTAGTGTAATTCACCTTGCCAAAAATTACTTGAAGAAGCGGAAATGGCAGCCAAAGCTTTCATTTTGTGCTGCATAAAATCGTTATCCACTTCAGAAAGTATTTATATAAAAATATTATTTTTGTCATCATTTAGAACAGTGAACTCTGCCCGAGTCAAGCATTGATATAGTCCTTCTGAGAGAGGGGTTCTGGCTGTGACGGATACCTCCAAGTTTGCCTTTCTTTTTGTGTTTCTATAAATATCGTTGCTTCTCTGTTAAAGAATTTCTTACTGAACTGCATATTACTTCCCCGAACAATGTGTTCGTTTTGGGAACGTAAACGCTGATTCAAATGAAACTAAAGAGCTAAGACAAGTGTATGGAAAAAATTGTAGGGGCGACACTGTGGAGCTTGCTCTGTTTGCCAAGTGTATGAGATTGTTGTTTGAAAAACCTGATGATTTACGAATTGATGATTGTCAAAGTTAAAGGTATTTCTGATTGCAACTTCCTGTTCTGTATTACTTCATGTTCAGAAAATAAATACACTTCAAGTTTACGTAAGTTGCTGTTCATTTGACCCTGGTCGTTATTCCAATTCCTGAAATTTTGTTGATTACGAGATGTGTTCTACAAATAATTTATTTCAAGGACATTAATCAAATAGTTAATTAATTATTCAAATAAAAACAACAACAAAGTTCTAAAAACATTAACAAAACTCAAATTGACGAAAGATGCGGACAATGTTTCTGTTTCAATATGATTCTGTTTCTCTTCCTCCATGGAATCAGTGACCTAAATTTATGGTCGATGACCTCTTAATCCACGACACACTTGTGTGGTCATCTATTTTCAAAAGAAATCATTTGAATGTTTTGGACATATCAAGCTTTGATTTATGCTTTGAACTGTCAGTTTTTCACACAATCATTTCCAAAAAGTACATCGTATTAGGAAACGCAGCTAGAAGCTGCATTTTTTTTTTAAATCTGTGGCGTGAGACGAAATAACGACCCATACATTTGTTGCGCGCATGAGAAAAAAATTTCATAAATACAAAACCTTGAAAACATTAACCAGACATTTAAACATTTGCTTCCTAATTTACAGATGCAATTAAAATCCACAATTTAAGACTCGGAATATTTATGTTTCAGATATCTCGCATCCTTCAACGAACTGCTCAACACTCCAACAGAAACATCTTCACTTCCTTTATTACCAAAAGAAAAATGCACTTTAGCGGTAGGTCAACCTGAAATCCTTTCATTTAAACACAAAGAAAGAGATAGAGAAAAAAAGAGACCAAAGAGATGAAGAGACAGAGAAAAAGAGAGAGAGAGAGACAGAGAAGGAGAGAGAAAGAAAGGGAGAGAGAAATTGAATACTTTTAAAAATATTTCATTCTCAAGTAGATAATTCTTTCTAGGGTGTCATTTTTGTTGGTATATTATTTCGCATTTCCTTTTCTTTCATTCTTTGTTTTTCCTTTTTTCTCGTCTGCATTCTGTAGAACGGAGAGTAATTCAGAAACTTAAAAGAAAGTCCATGTTCCCTGTAAAATGGCGTCTTCCCCCGAAATGAGCTTCATTGATTATGAATGAAACACTAACTCTGCACGTATGCTAAGGAAACATCACATTGATCAGACAAACGGGCGCGTTTCTTTTTTCTTTCTTGCTCGAGTTTCAAAATCGTCAACGTAGAGAAGTTCTTGTGTGCAGCGTTGTACATTTAACATCAACTTCTGTATTAAAACTAGATTTTAGAGCAATGTGCTTTCGTGTTTCTCTTCTTCCTAGGGTTTTGACCTTTAGATATTTACTCAATCGAACAATTGTGTTTGGATGTGAACGAGTAATCCTAACAGCTTTATAACAAAGAATTCCGCCAAGTGCTGAAAAAGGAATCCGTTTTCGATTAACTTACAGTCGCAACAAAGAAAATAATTAATAAAATGTAACACATGAAATTCAAGTTATAAATTTCTGAAAATGATGGAGAATACTCAGTGGCCGGAGCCAACCTTTGAACCTATTGTATTATAAAACAGAGCTGTTTGACAAACATAACTTTTGTGTTATTAACCATTATCGAATAAATAAATAAGAACAGGAAAGTATACTGAGTAGTGACAGTCTTATGTTACTCCTTTTAAGGAATCGTTTGACACATTACCTTAGAAGAAGCATAGCGTCTTGCTGGTGCCTTTGAAGTAGATGCTTTTGAACACAGTACAGAATATGCTCCTGTTCTTGAAGTAGATGGCAATAAATGCATTTCCGGTTCTGTTGGTGTTCTTGAAGTTGATGGCCTTGAGCAGATGGAAGCATTTCCTTGTGTTCTTGAAGTGGATGCCTTTGAAACGTCATCATCATCCGTTTCTGATGTCGAACCTGAAGTTGAATGAGAGACAGCATCTGTTTGCGCCCTTGTGCTGGAGTCTGCATCCGAACTTGAATCACTATCAGCATCTGCTTCCTTTGATGCTGAAAAGAAATCGTACATAATATAAGAAACACCGATACATCATACCGGGTCCCCTTGAGGGCACCGAAGGGAAGCAAAATTATTTACAGAAAGCCAGGGAAAGAGGAAAAACGACTCCAGATGGAAACGAAGAACAAAAATTCAACATCAACAAAAAAAGACGGACTTTGAAAGGCCGATCAGAAGCTGTTAAGTTATATTCGAGATTCCTTTAACAACAACCACTTTTTTTCTCCCCAGCTGAGTTGTGATACTCCAAAGAGTAACTGACACCTGAATTTAAAGAAATGTTGAAAATACTTTCGATTTTTAAGAAGGTATATTGTTTTGATTTTATATATTGTATTCCGTGTGATGATGCACCACTCCTAGCGAAGTATGTTGCTAATCCTTATGGTAAGCCAGTGCTTTTCCCATTTCTAATTTCCAAAGTTTGCCGTACCCTTTAGATGGTAATCACAGCCTGTACTGTTTTATACACCACCCTCTAGTACAAGCTTTTCTGCTTCTTCCACCCTACAGCGCAATATCGCACAACCTCTGGTCATTTGTCTTCATCCCCATTAAGCATGTCCTATTTGATATTCATCTTACGGACGCAGCGACACTCCCAGAAAATTTGATTTTTTGCGAAACAGGCATTAAAAAGCCAGTGTGTCATACCTATAATGCCTGTTGAGTGCATTAAAGATCATACACTTATGTTAAAGGTCATCATGAGTGTCCGATACACTCATAATGATTACTCCAGAACAGTTCTACGCTATTCTAGAAAGAAGTTCGTTCTGAAGCATTCGCCAATTGTTTTGGAAGATTTTCACACTCTTGAATTAAAGGGTTTGTTTTCCTTTGTCCTTTACTCTTTCCTGAAGTTAAAATTGTGCCTTTTTTTGATATGGTTTTACATTTTGTTCTTCGTATGAGACGTACCAGCACTTTATAAAAATGATGATGATATGTCGACAGGAATTTTATTGCATAGATTCTTTCAAAAAACACAAAATTCTGAGGAAAAAAGAGTTTGTTCACCTTCTACGCCGAAAGCACTCATCTTCACAAAAAATTGAAGTGTAGTGGGTCTAATCTGCTTAATGAGCTTCCATGCTTTTCTATCCCTAACACATAGCTGTTCCTTCCAAACATACTGTGTCTAATAAATGTCCGCTTTCTGTTTTCCCTGTGATGTGGAACATAACTGGGACACTGCGTACAGTGCTTTTAAATACAGATATATGGCACTTATTGTGTTTTTAATACAGATATATGGCACTTAAAACTCCAGCCAGTCGAGTTCCATTCATGAAACCTCAATCAAAATGTTCCAGATCTGTAGCTGCTTGCTAAATGTTATACTAGACACTGCATTTTTGGATTTCACAACATAATTGTTTGATCTATGAGGTGGCAACGGAATTGCTGTATGCCCTCAGATTGGCATATCCATGCTGCAAAAAGGGCCACTGCTGTTAATTATGAAAGCTAATAATAAGTTATTTATCAGCATCGGCTTTCTTATGGACGATGGGTTAAGAAACAAAAGAACAAAACCTGATGACCGATACCCGCCTATGGGGACTGAGGAAAATTATTGTCTTCTTTTTTCATTGCAAAATTATTTTTCGAAATAAACGCCTTCATATCCACTTCTGGATCACTGTAACGCATTTGTTTTTAAGTTGACAGCTGCCGCGATGAATAAACAAATTAGTTCGAACAAAATAGTTGGAAGATACATAGAAATAAACTCGGAATCAATGCTCGCAAACAAAATATGTGTTATATACCGACATGCATCGTAATAGAAATTTAGACTAAAAACAAAAGTTTTAATTTACTTTGTTTTCGTCTTTCAAAGCAAAGATATAACATGTTAAATTTTACAGATTATTTGTTTCATGTGTGATTGGATTTTAAAACGCTTCTTTCCAAGCACATACTTCTTGCATGATTTTCATAACTATCTGAAAAAATATTTATTCTTTTGAGTGATCTAAAGCCAAAGTGAAATGCACGAAATTTTTACAAGATTTAAATTTGTAGTTTTTGTAAAACGAAAATGTAGGTAACTTTTCGAAGTTAACAGCAGATTTCGAGATTGTATATACTTGGAATTTAAAATTTGGAGTCGTTCGTCTGAAATTTTCATATACTATGCCAGTTATCAAGTTACGAATTCATCGGAAGCGGGAGGGTGGGTTGTGGTTTCAGCGGAGTTTCTTGGTGTAGTACTCTGACATGGAAACTATTCATTGCTTTAATAAAACACACACACACACACACACACACACACACACACACACACACACATGCCCATAGCACAGTTCTGTAATATAATTAAGAAATTCAGGCTGGAAACTTCCATATTTTCCGCGCATGAAAAGAGTTGTGTTAGCGACCATGACGAAAAAAAATACCGAAAAATCCTTTACTGGTAGACCCAGCCTAGCTCTGGAAGAATTTCTTATACATTTCTGAGTGAACAGAAGGAATTTGCAATTGTTGCCGAAAATGACATTAAAAAAGCAAGTGTGTAACACATTTTTCATTGGATAATGATCTAAAACTGAAAAAAGAAAAATCATAAGGCTTTTCATAAGATATGAACGCCGGAAAACAAAAAGAAAGAATGGAGCAGATGAAGGTAAGGAAAATGAAACATTGGTTCTTACTGCTAGGGCGACTCCAGTCCTCAAAGCGGAACCTTTTTGCAGGTTTCTCTGCGAACTTCTTGCCTCCTTTCTGACTTGGGCGTTTTCTCTTTAAGTCCTGTTTCTCGCACTCCATGAAGAAGGGAGGCTTCGCATCTAATCCTGGGGAGAGAGGACAACAGAAGCACATGTAACATAAGGAAGGAAAAATATTTTAGACTGATTTTTCACAAATGATCGACATGATAAATTATTCGATACTATACATACTTCACCATATACTATACTATACTATACTATACGCACCATTTTTTTATACAAGTCACAAAAGTTTCGTACTTTTCTTGAATTTTAATTCTACTTTTCACCTAATTGGATTCATCTTATGAATGAAGAGAGAGAAGCACATTGGCAATGGAATAATACCAAAACTTCCGACGACTTTTCTAAATCTCAAATGAGCAGTTCGATAGCAGCTTTTGAAAATCAACAAATAATAAATGCAAGGAAATATAAAGTCCTTTCGTAAAATCAACTGAATCAGGCTGACATACATGCGAGAGATCGGGGAATTTAAATTTAATGCTAAAAGTCGAATTGCTGTTGATTCCTCAGACATCTCTGAACCTGGATATTTGTTTGAGGCGGAATCCACTATCTTGTCTTGCTGTTTCATTTATGTGGCGATTGCCGAATTAAGAGTATTGAATACGAACTATTCACCCACCGATAGCCAAACATGTCATTTAGACGCATTCGTTATTATAGTATGCAAAGTATGGACTCGGTAGGTAACATGTGTTAGAGATTAAAAAAGTGAAATCATGATACTCTTTAGATGTGAAAATACTGTGAATAATTCTCAAGAAGTAACTCTAAGTTTATTAATATTTTCATTTTATTTTTGCTTTGTGTGTAGATTACTGCTTTTTGCTCCTTTTTGTCTCCTTTTCTTTAACTCCAAGATAACGTATAGAAATATTCTCTGAGATGCGGTATATGACGATCTAAATTGTAAAAGAGGAACTGAGGTTTAAAAGTGGAACTCCTTCTGTAAAGAAATCAAGTTCCGGATCGCAATAATGTTATTATCATTAGGTGATCAGAAGCATAACGTTCTTGTTTCAGAACAACGCAATCAGTGATTTTGTGCATCACGACACAACAGAAATAGAAAAATAAATAAAACGGTAACTAAAGTAATTCTTTATATTCTAAAACAGGCATGAATTGTGTGAATTCATCACTCAGGTAAGAATTTCAGAATAGTAATTTTTCTATTTGACCTCCAAGATTTCAGTAGAGCGTAGTTTCTGCTAATCCGAAATGAACAATATTTTGTTCACTCAAATATACGGCAATGATTTAGAAATCTGAAATTTAATCTTCTAATACAGAGATACAAGTTTTCAGAGAAATTTTGGTGTCAATATAAAGAAGTAAATATTATGAACAAGTGTTCAGGAGAGATCTATGTCAGACACATCTTCTCTAATAATAAATCATCTGTTCCAGTCAGGGAATCACAGCACATATTTCAACTGAAGCTTGTGTTGAATTCCCGTTTTGTATTTCTTTCCGAAATCAGTTATTTACCTTTTCCATCAAAATGACAGTTTTCGGAGAAATTTTGAATGGAAATTATCCGACTCTCGAAGCTTCATGATTGCTGTTTCAAGAGAATGTCACTTTTATTTATCATTGTCTCTGATGGGCATATCAGATTATCCAAGCTCAGCAAATGTTTGAGAAACGATTTCATTGATGAAGTCGTTGACAAAACGCTTTATCCCAACTGCCAAAGTGGTCAGTATTTACTCTTAGCAATATGACTAACTCTTTCATGGCATATTCCTCGTTTTTCTGTGGCTATTCTTTTAAGTTATGCAAGCTACTTTTTAATCTACTTAAATGAGACGCGGAGAAATTCTTGTAAAGTACATTTATCTAGTTTTTCATAACAGCAACAAATCAATCCATGACACTACAAGCGTGTGATACACTGAGTGGCCGCTTTATTATGGCCACCTGACAGTTTTAAGCAAATGAGCCATGGGTGCACGCTGTTGCCGCCACAGGACGAGGCTAGTATAAAAAGGGAAAATATAGCGCTTGCGACAGTAGTAGAAGTGATTTTGGGGTGACGAGATGTGTTAAAACAGCGATTTGACGGACTTTCAACGTGGGATGATTGTAGGAGCTCGGAGCCATGGAGCAAGTAGCACAGAAACCGCCGCATTCGTGAAATGTTTCAGAGCAGCTGTTGTTAAAGTGTTTACAGACTGGACTGTCAGCCGAAAAACTGGGTCTCTACGTGCAACGTGTGGTCGTCATCGACTAGTGACTGCTCGGGCTGAACGGAGAGTAGCCAGACTGGTAACAGACAACAGAAGGGCAACAGTGCAGCAAATTACAGACCATCTTAATCAAAGATCCCCTCAAATGATCTCTGCATGCACTGTTCGCCGTACACTGCATCGGATGTGATATGGTAGCCGAAGGCCTGTTCGAACACCTATGCTGTCTGCAGTTAACAAGAGAAAACGTCTCCAGTTCGCACAGGAGCACAAGGATTGGACAGTCGATAATTGGAAACAAATTATGTGGTCCGATGAATCACGTTTTCAGTTGCACCATGCCAATGGGTGAGTGAGAATTTGGCGGAAATAGCACGAAAGAATGGACCCTAAATGCATTGCTACAACCCTTCAAGCTGGTGGAGGCAACGTTATGGCTTGGGGAATGCTTTCCTGGCACGCTTTGGGACCTTTACTTCGTGTTGATCAACGTCTGACTGGCACATCATATCTAAACATCGTTGCGGACCAAGTGCATCCTGTCATGTGGATGGTTTATCCCAATGGCGATGGCTACTTTCAACAAGATAATGCGTCCTGCTATAGTGCTCGCATTGTACAGGATTGGTTTCAGGAACATGCCGGAGAGTTTACCTTGCTCAGGTGGTCCCCACAATCTCCAGATGTCAACCACATTGAGAATTTGTGGGATGAAGTTGAACGAGCCATCAGACAGCTGGATCCACAACCCTGAAATCTCACATTCCTGGAAAGTGTTATTCATCAAGCATGGTCTCAGATTCCACAAACCACCTATCAACATCTCGTGGAGTCCATGCCACGAAGAATCGACGCAGTATTAAAGGAAAAAGGTGGCCCAACGAAGTACTGAGGGGGTGGTTATAATAAAGTGGCCACTCAGTGTATTTGAAAGTAGATAGAAAATATAATGATAATAATAATAAAGAAAGTACGTTACCACAGGAGAGCATTGCCATGTAGTTTCTCTTCATGTTGAAGAAACGAAGTTTTTCATAATCAGAGATTGCCCGCCAATCTCCTCGCTAAAGTATTCCTTGATGGAATTTTCTATTTCTTCAATACTAGGCATCATTGAATCTTCGCTTTCCTTTATTTTCGATTTCCTCTAAAATATAGGTAAAATGAATCACACTTTCGCGTAAAGTGAAATGGGACATGAATTAATAACGAGAAACAGTACACCACTTATGTAGAAAATAGTAAAACTATACCAGTGATCCGATTTATTGGCGTAGGAATATACGTCGTATAAATAAGCGTTTCTAAGCTTTCGCAAAGCATCAACCAGATGGATTTTTCAAAGAAGTTAGACAGGAACTGTTAGTTAGAGTTAAACTGTTAGTTTTGTTAGCTTTAAGTTAGATAGAAACTGCGTTTCTATCTAAATTCCTTGAAAAAGCCATCTGGAAGCCATCTGGTTGATGTGCGAAAGATTGGAGGCCGCCCCGGGAGTGCAGTGGTTTACGAGCTGGCTTGTGAACATTCGCCCTTGATGGGTCTGGGTTTGAATCTCGGTGATGCATGGATGTTGTGTTTGTCTTACAGCAATGGCTCCCTCTCGTTCCTGGAACCAGTGGCTCTACCCCATTGAGTTGCTCACGGTCGTCGTTAAACCTTCAATAAAAAAAAGCTTGGAAACGCTTATTTATATAATATATTCCTACGCCAATTAATCGGATCACTAGTATAACGGAACATGAAATTCTATCAAAATATAAAAACGGGAAGTTTATCCTGAAACTGGTTCTCAAAAGTATACGGAAAAATTGAATAAAACATCCATTTTGCAAAGATGTTTTGCGTAACACCTTGATTGCTAACATCTACCAAAAAATCCTTTTTTTTTTTACTTTTTGAGGATTTGACGACCACCCTGGGCAAATCAGTTGGCTATAACCAGTCGCCTGTTCCTAATTTAAGGCCACTGATTCCAGTTAACGGAGGGAGCCAGTGCTGCATGACATGAAAAACATCCATGCCTCACTGGGATTCGAACCCGGACTATTCGCGGACGAATGCTCAAACCCCAGCTCTTATACCACTACGCCGCTGGGGCAGCTTGGAATCCTTAGACAAGAAATCAATCAAAGTGTTGAGGGTAAAAAATTACCACAACATTTAAAAGATGAATAAATGGCAAAGTAAAAATCGTTAAACTTGAAAACTAAATAAGATTATTCCTTTGAAAGTCAATGGGCCATCGTGAAAAGTAGATCAAGAAATTTACCAGACCTCATGTACTTGTATTTTCTTTTTTAAGAGCACAATGGGATACAGATGTTGGTTTTGAGTTAATATTTCTGTCAGCAGATCTGTTGAAAAATTATAAAAGCATATTTTTTATTTTAAAAAGTGGAGAGAGTACCTTGGTAAACTTTGTAGATAATTTATGCTATGCATCTTCCCCATACCAAGCAAGGTCTTTGTGGGTGTGTAATAAAACGAGTGCATCGAGAGTATGCATTCATTTACGGGCAACATATCGTATTTAAAATGACAAACACACCCAGCCACAGTCTGGTACATACTAAATGGAATTAAATCATAACAAACAATAAGGTTTACCAATTCTTGACATTGAGAGGTACCTAGGTAGGTGGATTAATGAACGTTTTCGTCGCAAAACTAATGAAAGAACATATGTGAGTCAAAAAATAAATATTTATTAAACTATGACAGCGGCAATAGTAAGTATTAGGACTGATTAGTTTCTCAAAAGCAATAGTTATTGTTATTATTATATATTATTCAGATTTAGACGAACGTAAGCAACGACACCCTGACACCGAGGAAATGTTATTAGCTACGAAAGTCCATCTGCGCGTGCGCGAGCTAAAATCTGAGCTCAAGATAGAAGGAAACGCTGAATCGCGAGTGTGTTAATGACGTAGTTTGGTAACCTTTGGTCTAAGATATCTAAAGTTACACCCCATCGTTTTATACATTATTTTAAGCACTCATCAATAGCACTAACCTTTCCTTGGGGGTCGAAAAGAAGCAAAATTTCGTCACGACGCATCGTTTCCGTAGCTTCAAAAATGCATTTTTGTAATGCCTTTTATCACATTCAGCGTCAGGCTGTCGTAATCTTTCTTGCCGTGAGATATTATTACGCTCATAAACGTGATGAAATAATTTTCGGCAATAGTTTAGTAACGTAAGTTGTTGAGTAACAATGTAATTAACTTTTGTTGCGTCACTTCACGGAAGAGCATTCAAAAATCAGATTTCAACAATGGTTTTGCTACTTCCGTTACCCATATTCGTTACATCGAAATGTTTTACTTGGGATTTACTTTACTATTGCCAGGAAAGATCCATAGCTTCAAAAACTTACCGTTTTGAAACCACTGATCGAAGTATTGCTTTACCAGAGTACAACAAACCATCAGAACACGATTTCCATTTTGAAAATCAACCAGTTCTTAACAAAGAAATGGATTGTGGATGATAATTTGAAAAAGAAGTTACAGGACTTGAATAAGAGACTTAGACGGAGCAAAGTAAAGGCAGTTTTGAAATTAGCGCCTACCAAATTCTGACGAATCTAGCAGGTGGGGTACACTGGAGTCTCGCAACACAAGTGCTCTCTTGTCGAAATATAATTTAACGAACACATCTATTTTTTTTTTTTTTTGTAGTTTGTAGATTCAACGAACACAATGAGCATCTCAATGGTCTATAAGCAGTCGCCCGTCCCTAATTTGGGGGTCACTGGTTTTTGGTAAGGGAGAGAGCCATTGCCGAAAGAAAAGAGCACCATTCTGCCTCACCCAGGATTCGACCCCGGACCCATCTCGTTCGAGCGATTTAAACCCACGGCTCATACCAGTCGGCAACAGGCACGGCAAAATGCAACTGATTTCAGTCAGTAACCCAGGAAGTGAAAGGGACAGGGGCGATATGATGTTGCTACAGCACAAAGTGATAATATGTGCCTTGTCGGTGAGTCATGATAAAGGAAACACAATTTCAAACTCATCCAAAACAACGTACAGATGACTCAAGAGCATTAAAAGTGAACATTGATTAAAAACTAAAACATGATGCTCCCTAAATCTAAGGAAAAGGCATAACATTCCGAGTTATTCCCAGGTATACAGCTAGCTGGTTCAATGGTCAAGGTGCAAAATATTTAGTTAAAAAAGAAGAAAGTTATTACCTTGCACACAGTTTCGGTAAAATTAAAATGAAGAAAAGAAAACCCGGAACTTTAAGTTTTCGGATATGTAAACTTTCTGAAATTAACATCGCTATACAGCCACCAGTTTAACCACATCTAGAACGGTAGCAAACTGGCTAACATTCCTGATGAAAAATGCCAACTAGTACAGAATGAAAGAGAACAACACGTGTCACATATCTTAAATATTGCCATTAGGGAAATATAAAACAATAAGTTACCTAGATCATGAAGTGTCAGCAGAGTTTTCAGATTTGGCGAAAATATCAACGAACAGAACCGCAGTGTATAACGTCACAACTTAACATTACAGTTTGCAGATTCACGGACTCGCCTGTTTTGCCTATTTGTTTTTTTTATTTAGAATGCAATGGACCTGCGTGAAATAACGGCTGATGAAAATGTTCATTTTATTTGATAATTTTTTATTTTTCCCCTTCCTCCCACTATTGATTCGTTATTTCGCAATGAATTATCCCTCCGTTTGCTATGTAAAACTCATGAATTTGTGGTTAAATATATTTTTAAAGCAATAAATACTCAAGTTTTTTTTTTGTAAACGTTATTTCAGTTCATTATGTAAGAGGATTAAAATGTGCAGAAGTTTCGAAAGGAAAGTTCGCACAATTTTTTTAAAATGACCCGTCCTTGTCGAGAGTTGCCGTTTCTCCAGAGTTGCAGCTTGCTGGGAATGAGCTGTCTGTTCCACTTTCAGGAAGAATGGAAGGAAAAGTCTCAGATAGAAAACTTCAAGGGAGGATGAATAGCAAAATTTCAGTATGTACTTCTACCGGCAATGCTGTTCAGTACTGGGACTTGGCGAATAAAAAGATGCGTGTAAAACAAGTTTAATGATATGAACATGAAGACGTTCAGCGGAATGTGTGTTGTTACGAAAAAAAAAAAAATACCGCAACAATGACCTTCTGTAATTGTGGTACTGGTGATACTGCAGAAGTAGATTGCTTAAGTGGGCGAACTCAAAACTCGCGTATTTCTATAGCAAGGTTAGTAATTTCTATCGTACTTTTCTTAAGACATTGCAACAATACTATCAAGAAATTAATGCAAGAAAATACTGTTATAAACTTTTATATGTTCAAAACTACTACTGCAGAAATTACTTATACGAACAATAAATAAAGCGGATTTTTACCCGAATTCTTCGAATCTATTAAAAAACCTTCTCTTTGAATTAATACAGCAAAACCTCGTGTTACAGATAACGATAAAGGAAGAACTGTTACACAGTTCAAATTATAATTACTGAGAGCAATACAACAAGAAACACAGGTCAAAACAACACAAATTAGTCCGGCATGCTGCAACGAAAATTAATAAAAATATTTTTTAAGCTGCAGTAGTGAGAAACTTTGAATGGGAACACAGCAGACCTGTGCCACCTCATTCGCTGAACGGTGTGGTACTGGTGATACTGCAGAAGTAGACGCGGGACTCTGGGCAATCGTTCGAGGTTGACCCGTGTTTGAGTCTGAATAAGGATTGCTCTACAGATAGGGCTTTGTCCATTCCTTGGAGCAACGAGCTCTAAATTAGGGACAGTCCTTAAATACTCACAGGCGTTATTAAAGTCGTTCGAAGAGAACAAAAAATAGCAAACGTTCTACAGGGATGGAAAGAACTGGAACCGCAGTATAAATTCCAGGGCCGGGTTTTGCGGTGTAGTTGATACAAGGGACATGTCTAAAGATTATTTCTCTGTTGTCCACCGAAAGATCTTTAATTTCTTGATAAATAATGCGAGGCTTCCTCGTGCGACCAAGATGGGTTTTTTTTTTTTTCTGTTTAAAACAGTAATGATGTTTTCTTTTTCTGTTTAACACATTTCGGTTTTTAAATGTTACCATGCTAATTATTTCGAGGTTCATCCCTCTGCACAGCCACTGACTGAATCTAGAGACCGTAGGAAAAATAAAGTAAGCCAAGGACAATGACATCAAGGCCCTGTAGCTTTGTAGCTGCGGAGAAGTCTCTTGTTTAAAAAATTAGGTTATGTCTATAGATGTGATTGTGAAAGTGAAACAAATTTCAGGAAGAAACAAAGAGAAATCAGGAAATATACAAAGCGTCGTCTATTGTTTAAAAAAGGTACATCTTTGCAATGTTTTTTTTAATTAAAATTAAGTTTTCTGAATATACAGTGGACCCTGGGTTATACGTTTCTCAGTTATGCGTATGTTTTCACTTTTAAACGTAATTCTGCTTTAGTCCCGATATTTTACTCTAGTTTCTATCGCTTTTTCAATTCATTTATACGCTTTTTGCGATTGTACGTTAAAATTTGAATTTAAGATATTCAAAAATACATGGTTCTTCGACCCTTTTATACGTCTCCCGGTATGTTACATATGTTACAACTCTGAGGGAATCGAGATAGTCTACCTCTGTTTCTTCTTGGTGCAGCCTAAGCTCAACCTAGATCCACTCAGAGAAGGGTGTGTTGTTTACTTTGGGTTGGAATGAAAATTTGGTTTCGTATTTCACGACTCACGCACATATGCCCTGCTTAGAAACTGATAAATCTTTAGGACCTAACTTTGTGGTGGAATGATATTGAGTCCTAGAAATGTCATCAATATCCAATATTCTCATTTCAAACGGATGCATCCAGGCTTCTAAGAAAAACAGCTGTCCTAGATACTATTGTTCACCAAAGTACTGGTCCTAGATACTTAGTTGTGAAAATTTTTCTTAATCTAGAATCAGAAAATGTAAAGTCTTGTGCTGTCGAAAGAAAAGTATAAATTTCATTAGCTTTGTGATTTTTGAAATGCAATAAAATATATTATAATTTGTATTTTCTTTCTTTCGCAGTATATTCGACTTTAAAAAAATCAGTGATATCTTCTGTTAAAGAATATCTTGTACTCTTCAAAGCATACATTTTACAACAGTATTTAAGATTTTGAAATTTCGTTCATAGGTTTTGTAACATTTATATGTTTTGTAAGACCGCGCCCTTAAAAAAGCATATAATCAAAATTCCACTTATTTATCAAAACTGATTTTATTTTTGATTTTGTTGAGAGGCAATGTACAGTTGTACATCCCCCCCCCCCAATATAGCACTGTATTTTTGTGAAAAACCAAATGGACCTTTCATATTTGGTTTTACCATCAAAATAGCATTAGCACTTTCAAAGGTTAATTTCAAATGCGCATAGTTACCCGTCGCTTAGTGAACTGCTTCCTACATCAACAAAATTAATTCTTTCGTTTCCATAAAATTCCTTTCGTTTCCAAAAAATGTGAAAGTTCAGAATAGAAATTTCGTCTCCGTCGTCCTTACTTTAAGTGGTTTCGTGTGCACAGTAGGCACGCAGTAGCATTTCTGAGCATTAATTTCGTTTTAAACAAAAGGAAAAAGTGTTTGGTTTATACCATTGATACAGCAAGAAGTGACTAAGGAATGGAAAAACAAGCGTTTTAAGCGAAATCAAATACCAAAAATCGCAACTGCATTGTCACTCAGCCGTGAAAACAATTTTACTGGTCACGGAAATGGAGCAGATTCCATTACGAACAGATTAAGTACACATTTTTAAATATAATTTTGCTTTAAAATGGGAAAAGGTGTGTGTGCTTGATCGACTGATTAATTATTAAGAAAAGACTTCAAAATACGAAAACGTGCACTTCATCATCACCGAAGGAACGTAATTCGGGAAATATAAAAAATTAGAACACAATCAGGATGAGACATTAGGAAGGGGGAAAGAGAAATGAAGCTTTCTCAGAAAAATTTCAGAATTCCGAAATCACGGAACTGCTAGAACAATGATTTTCGGCTGTTCGGAAAATTTATCTGCCAGCAGACGGCACGAAAGCTCCCAAAAAATGGTCAAAAACAGAAAAGAAAAGTAGCGGTATTAACAACACGTCACAAATAATCCGAAAAATATTCGATAAATGTTATGATCTTGAAAACATGAAGATAAACTTTACAAAAATATTGAATCACGTGATTTCATTAAAAATTTCGATATTGAACATCGTCGAAATGGGGCCAAAGGTCAGGACACAAGAGCGAGATTTATTCGACAGCCATTATCTTCATAACTTGATTAAAAATTCCTCTATTGCGCCAAAACTTTAGTATGTTGTTCCGGAGGTATACTAACCCGGTTCTGTTGAATATCATCGAAATGGGGTTAAAGGCCAGCGCACAGGAGCGATATTTATTCCACAGCCATTATCCTCATAACTTGAGTAATGATTTCTGGTAAGTTGGAAAGTGTATCATAATCAATGGATTGCATTATTTTACTAACTTGTTACAATACAGTAAATTCTGAAATACGATATTTCAAAATACATAGTAATGTATAAACAGGTATCTTATCCACAGATTCAATGACTTATTCCTTTTCGACCAAAGAAAATATCTATCTTAGTTACAGAAGAAATACCGTTGCAACGTAAATGATAACCAGAGCTCACTAATAACACAAAACTTCCTGATATTCAGTCTGCTGAAAAGATAAATTTGTAGTCATTTAAAATAGGACAAAAACTGAAAGCAATAATTTTTTTTTCTCGGCCGGATTGCTGCTCTAGGTATACCACAAGCTCAGTCATTTTACTTTTGAAGTGACCGTATACGAAACATGAAATATTATATAATGCTATTCTTAAATTGCTGCTGAAATACGTTATAAATACCGAGTACTTCACACCTCAATACCACCGAAATGAGAAATTTAGACTTAAGCACAATTCCAGTTGAATCGCATTTACTTCTGTTGTGCCATTTTGAGTTGAAACCGTCTGCCAAGCAGATGGTTTCTTTTCAGTGCAGAGCAATAAATTCAAGATCATGATTGCGCACAAGTTAAACTTCACTAACGCATTTTACTCGCAATCCTCGATATTTAATTAAATCCGGACATTATATGCCGCACAAAGTGTGAAATAATGCAAATGTTTGGGTAACAGAAAACATTAAATTCTTACTTACAAAAAATCTCTGGAAAGCTTCCTACGTAGATAACGGCGTCACAAGCAAAAGAAAAGAACTTCGTCTGCCGGTCTTCATGCAGGGACGCTGCCACTCAGAAATTTCCAAATACTGCAGAGATTTGCACAGATTCGTTCGAAATATTTTGATGATGTCAATGTGACACTCAGATATTATGACGTCATGTTGTACAAAGCGCCTTCTTACCTAGTGGTTAATTGCAACCGTTATGAGATAGAATATAGTTTTTCTCCTGACAACCTGTCTGCCTTTATTTTTTCTTCCAGTATTCTGCCTTTTCTAAATTAGTATTTTTGAGACACTGAATGCAGAGATATTTTTTTAAATGAATCTTTTCGTGCCGGGGTGATGTTTTGTTTTGCTTTTACTTTCCTACAAATGAAAAAATAAAAAATACGCAGTAAGGTCGAGGGGGCCGATGCAAATGCTACAATGTGATCAGCACGTTTCGCGCTATGAATTCAACATTATAAATTTAGTTCCATACATTTTAAGGGACGTTCTCAAAACTTGGCCATAAGCTAAAGATTTCGATGCCGCTTTTTAGCACGTCTTTTGTAAAAAAAGATCGTGCTTCTGTTATCGGTTTGTCCGTCCGTCCGTCTGTCCCACGATATCTCTGCAACTATTAGTCCGATTTGAAAAATTCTTTTTGCATTGGGAAGACTGAAATATGCGAATAATGATCCTTTATTTCGTTTATTTTTTATGATGTACAATTTCGCCGGTAGAGGGCGTAAATGCAGATGATGTCGAATTCAAAAATACGTTCTATTCCACATATTTGCTTCTAAAAATCCGATTGAAAATTTTTTTTTATCTTTCGATTCCATTTATGTCGAAGAGTATTTTAGATATAGTTACTTTTTCAAATTACGCATAGATTTTCCGCTAGGGGGCGTAAAATTAAATTTCATTTTCCCCGATAACTCTTCTTCTAAAACTCCGATTTCAAAAAAAATTTCTTCAGCTGATACATCTCCTGATGGAAAATCTTTTGCATATAATTTCAAATTTTTGGTAAATAATACTTTGGCCACCAGGGGGCGTAAGTGTTAATTTTTGCTTCTGATGTATTTGCCATAAAATCGAAGCTTCTAAAATATCGATTAAAAAAATTATTCGTGGACTGATGCCACTCACATCGATAAACCATTTCGGAATATTTTGTTCTTAAAATATTGCACAGTTATCCGCCAGGTGGCGTAGATGTACATCTTATTTTTGTCAATATCTCTACTTCTAGGAGTCCGATTTGAAAAATTCCTTCTTTGTTGGATAGTGTTTTCCGTGTGACATGTTTTTCATATAATTTCAAAATTTTCAAGTAATTGATAGAATTTCCGCTAGGAGGCGTAAAGGTAAATTGCGTTTCCCTCTATATCTCTGCTTCGAAATCTCCGATTTGAAAAATTCTTTCTGCACCGGATACAGCTCCGGATGGGAAATCGTTTGCACATAATTTCTAATTTTTGTAAGAAATGTTTTGGCCACCACTGGGCGTAAATCTTAATCTCCACTTCTGTTGTATTTGCAGCAAAATATGAGCTTCTAAATTCTCGATTAAAAGAAACGTCGTTTGTTGACTGATGCTACTCTAGTCGACAAACCTTTTAGACACATTTTCTTCTTAAAATAGTGCATGGTTTCTACGCCAGGGGGTGTAGATGTATATCTAATTTTTGTCAATATCTCTACTTCTAGGATTCCGATTTGAAAAATTCCTCCTTTGTTGGATAGTGTTTCTAGTGTGACATGTGGTTCATATAATTTCAAAATTTTCAAGTGATTCATAGACTTTCCGCAAGGGGGCGTAAATGTAAATTGCATTTCCCCCTATATCTCTGCTTCTAAATCTCCGATTTGAAAATTTCTTTCTGCATTACATACAGCTCCTGATGGGAAACCGTTTGCATATATTTTCTAATTTTTGTAAGAAATGTTTTGGCCACCAGTTGGCGTAAGTCTTAATTTCCGCTTCTGTTGTATTTGCAGCAAAATATGAGCTTTTAAAATCTCGATTGAAAAAAAAGTCGTTTGTTGACCGATAGTACTCATGGCGACAAACCTTTTAGGAAAATTTTCTTGAAAAAATGCCTGGTTTCTACCCCAGGGGGCGTAGATGTATATCTTATTTTTGTCAATATATCTACTTCTAAGAGTATGATTTGAAAAATTCCTTCTTTGTTGGATAGTGTTTCCGATCCGAAATGTTTTTCTTATAAATTCAAATTTTTCAAGTAAATCATAGACTTTCCGCTTGGGGGCACAAAGGTAAATTGCGTTTTCTGCTCCTAAAACTCCGATTTGAAAAATTCTTCCTGTATCGCATGCAAGACCTGATGGAAATTATTTTTCATATAATTTCTAATGTTTGGTAAAGAATGGTTTAGCCACCAGGGGTCATAAGTGTTAATTTCTGCTTCTGAAGTATTGTTGCAAAATCTGGGCTCCTGAAAACTCGACTAATTTTTTTTTCTTCGACCTATACTGCTTATATGGATAAACCCTTTGAGAATACTTTCTTCCTAAATTAATGCATGGTTTTCCCACCAGGGGACGTGAAGTCACATCTTATTTTTGTCGATATCTCTGTTTTTAAGAGTTCGTAAGCTCACGATTCCGTTTACAGTAATATCTGAGGGATTAAAAACCCGGTTGAAAATCTTTCTTTCGTCAGATCTATTGTTTTCCATACCGGTTCCATTGACTTTGAATAGCTTTGATAAATTTAATTTGCGTCAGAACGGATTCAAAAGACGTGCATATTACACCCGAAAGTTCAGTGTCATCTTTCTTGTTTTCTTTTGGTACTATCACTCACCTCAAAAAACACACAATTGCAGTAACTAAAGAGAAATATCGTTATCAGAAAATTAGGAAAAAAATTGCAATTTATGTTTGACTAGTTACATTTTTCGATGCAGAAAAAATATTTTCAGTCGGAATCAAAATTAAAGATGCATGAAATTACAAATTCCACGTGCGTAACTGGGGAATTCATAAGAAGAAAGAAAAGTCCGAAGATACGAGAAGTGCCTTGATCGGGGAAACGGCTTTTTGATGAGAAAGCAATTTTCTTATCTTTACCTATGAACTCAGAATCCCACTTATAAATGGAAATCTGAAGTTATGGCATCTAGAGGATAAATTACGCATATACCGAGTTGAAAAACGTGCGAAGATATATGGCAATGGTTACAGTTATTCGATTCAAAATAATGCTGGTCTGACTTTTAGGAAACAGGATATTCCAGTCTGACTTTTAGAAGAGAGGATATCACGTGATATACGAAATTAGATTTTCGTGTACGAAAAATGTCCGACCTCGCGAAATTTCGGGTCTTTACGAAAACAGAAAAATGCGTGATGAATCTTGCTAACGATTCCATCTGTGGGAGACAAATGAGAATTTGATATCCAATATCTGAAAACGTAGATATCCGCGGAAATACGAACACCCATTTATGTTTAGTAGAGACCTCTGAAACAGAGGAAAAATTCCGAGTTTCCTAAAATCGAAAATGCATGTAAAACTATTATCGCGCTTACAACTATCAGATTGAAAAGGAATGCGCTGTCGAGCGTCGATCACCATTCTCTTGTTTACAGCCAACCTTAGAAAAAGTTGTTTTACTATGACTGATGGATGCCGAGTTAGCGTGTTCGCATGACGAGTGACGGATGTAAAGTAGTGCAATACACCATTTTTTTTCTTCTTCTAGCGGTTTTTTTGTCGTATTTTTGTATGCAACATCACCTTGTAGGTGATAGTAAACTCGCGCAACCCAAAAGTTAGAATTTTCATAAATTGTTGCTAAATCGTTATAATCATTCTTTCTGCAGCTAGATGTCACTACCATACTGTTAGGAAGTATCGGTGAAGCCGAGGTCACTGTGATGTGTCATGTGTACAGGTTATTCGTATTGTAGTTTCGTTCGTTGTGGAAATGAAATGTGTTTTTCCCAGACGCCGCGAATTTTCATTTTGGAAAGTTATTTCCCAACTCGTTCGTACGGATGTGTTGCCGAGGACTTTCGCAAGAAATTTCCTGGTACAGCAGTCCCCAGTAAGTTTACAATATCACGATTAGTGCAGCGTTTTCGGGACACTGGAAACCCTCCATTTTGATTGACCATAAAGTGGTTGAGATAAAAGCGAACACTGCAGTGGTCGCCACGAAAAAGCCTCTGGAAACTCGCCGTGCAATCATCAATCTCATACAGTAGTGCTCATAAAGCTGCGAGATCGTTACATCTTCGTCCATATCGTATTCGCGCAGTGCATAAACTCAAGGCCCCAGATGCAGGCAAACGAATACACTTCTGCCGATGGTTCCGCTCATTCCTTGAACAGTGTGGAATACAGAGTCTTGACACATATTTCTTCAGTGACGAGGCCTGGTTTCACCTCGGAGGTTATGTCAATAGTCAGAACAATAGGATTTGGTCATGTGCAAATCCACGTTTTTCTTGAAAAAGGTTTGCATTCGAAAAACATTGGAGTTTGGTGTACGATATCGCTCCGTCGCATAGTGGGGCCGATTTTTTCGAAACGACTGTAGATAGTTCCGTCTATCAAGACATTATCACCCAGTTTGTGGCACTCCTTGATGTCAGCGAACGACATTGTTGGCTCCAGCAAGACAATGCTACATGCCACACGTCGGTTACTACCGTCAATTTTTTGCGAGATTTTTTCAGTGAACGCCTCATCTCCAAAGACCTGTGGCCTCCCAGATCCCGATTTATCGGCGCTCGACTTCTTTCTTTGGAGGTATCTCAAAGGTCTTGCGTATCACAATAATTCTCACACCCAGGATGAACTCAAAATGAACATCACAACAGCGATTCAAAACATCAGTGTGGAGGTGCTCTACAAGGTGTCATCAAACTTGGTAAAAAGAGCGCACGTTTGCATTCGCGAACACGGAGCCCACATTGAACATATGTTATAATGAGGTTCCCCTTCTTTTGTTGTTATAATCGTAAGATTGTAACCTATATTTGACGATGTTTATTATTTTAACAATTGTAATTAACCTCATAATTTTTTTTCTGGGTTGCGCGGCTTTTTGATCACCCTGTATATGGGGTCATATGCATCTTACATGAAAATAAGACAAAAGCTGGATCTTTTCGCCTCCACGAAGGGCGTACATAGGAAATGTCCGTTGGAATCTCTAATTTCTCTATTTTATAATTTTTTTCATTCATGTATAATTTATTACATTACTCTTTTCCTAACTCATAAAACAAAATTTTCATCGGTGTGGTATAATAAGAGCTAAGTGAATTTTTTTAGGGAGATTTAAAGATCACCATGAACATCTCGATGGGCTATAAACAGTCTGCCATCCCTAATTTAGGGTCACTGGTTCCAGTGAAGGGAGAGAGCGCCGAAAGACAAACACAGCACCCACGCCTAACCGGTATTCGAACACGTATCCTTTTCAGACGAATGGTGAAAGAGCCAGACCTTAGACGACGGCGCCATCGGGGCCGTCGTCTGTAATGCTTTCGAAAGACTTGAGGATGGACTGGGGACGACTATACTTTCTGTGGACTCTTCCTAAAAAAGTGGAAAGAAATAGAATTTTTTTCCACAAGGCAGTTTCTAATAGTTTTAGCTGTACTAACTGCAAAAAATAAAAAAGAGACTGTAGAGCTCTGTCAATTTTTCGAGCATCCTACATAATTATGGGGCCCCTTGAAAACGCGGGGCCCGGGACTGCAGCTCCCCCCAGCCCCCTCTTAAATGGGCTCTGCCCGCGCCTCCAAATAAATGTAAAAATTATTTGCTGCAGCATTTCACGAAGAGCAGATGTTCTTTTTGATACATTTCCCCACTAATTTCCCCAACTGAGATTTGTTACCCACAGCATTACAAGCGGCATACCTAAATTCTGATCAATGAAACGAATTCTACATCTATTTGCACTGTTTTCAAGAAATGTTGTCTTTGGATGAGCACCGCCGAGCGACGAATCAGTCCAACAGTGCTTTTCAAGATGTGATTATTTTGAAGTCTCGTGGTCAGGTTATCTGGCCCTTACCTAGAAAGCATCGGAACATGGCTTTTTGCATCAAATATTTACGTTGCTAACAGGGCCAGAAAATTTTAAAAATTGTAACACATGCCGAATCGAGAATGTTGTCCAAAAAGCTGCATGCCAGAAACAAAATTTTACATGCACGAATTCACACAGACACACATCATGCACATAGTGTACTTTTGTTCTGAACGTATCAGAACAATATAATAAACAAAGTATGATACTTTGACTGCATTTTATAAATTGTCTCCCAGCAATGAAATTTCAATTCACTTATATTTTACTTCATTTTAAAAATTGAATCCAGCGCTGAAATATGAACACACTTATGGGACATCCCATGCCAAATCAACACAAAAAGGCAACATTTTTGACCTGAATGCTTTTGATTTTTATGAAACCTGGTGAACTTACAGGCTTTATAGAGAAGCTTATTACAGCAAAATTTCAACTTCCTACATACAATACTTTTGTAGTTAGAAGACTTTGAAGTTTGCAAAACAGGAACTTATGTGTCTGCCGTACCTATCACAAATGAACGTAATTTTATACCCATTAGGTCAACAGATCTCATATTGAACCCTTTTGAAAGTTTATTTCATGAGTTTTTGTTTGAAAAGTCACACAATCATATTTTATGGATAATTTAGTTTTCTAGGTCACCAGTTCTGCCCTTTAATTTCCCAAAACACACACTATTAAATTTATTAAATAACGCGAAGAGGGGAAGACTCTGAGTAGGAAGAAAATTGACTGGAAATTACAAAGCAACATTACTTTTTTAAGTTTTATGTATCGTCTAAAGGGCTGGACTTTTACGTACCCGTTGAGAGCATGTAGGGGGAAACCTACATGCCCTGCATTGGTGTCACCCAAAAAAAAATTCAAAATCTGTTTTCCAAACCTCGTTGGATGTACCGATATCAAGGAGGTTATATTACTGGAGAGAACACTGGCTCTGCCGCCATAGGTCACAGCTAATCTGTGGTGTGACGTCACAAGCAAGCAAAAATGAACTAAATTATACCGTTGATAAAACAGTAAGCTTGTGTATCATTGATAAAGATTATTGAATCACTCATTTTATCTGTTTATACGCTTAGAAGCTTTTGTTCCATTGGTTTCCAAGCAACTTCTATTCTGAGGCTGCGTCGTGCCTGCTCATGACGTCATTTGCCGCACAAACGGTGACTTATGGCGGCCAATGCTGCGTGGATAGGAATGGTGTCTCCAGTAATATAACCTCCTTGACTGATATGATACACGGCACGTGTAAGCCTAACAGTGTATTGGAGGGAGGAAGGAAGAGTGCAAAATGTACCAGGAAAATAGTACAAAGATTTTTATTATTATTACCTATAAGGTGCAGAGAAGGCAAATACTTAATCATTTCTGGAAAACTCTGTAAATCTTACAGAAATACACTCTTTAAAAAAAAAGAAATAAAAAAAAAAGAGACACTCCGAGAAAGTCGTTCGATCTTAATGAAGCTCCGCGTGTAAGTACCTCAGGGCAGAATATGCAAATGATTAAAAAATAACGACGAATTAGTAAACAGTTGCCCGCCACAGCGCATCGGAACCGAGCATTGAGAAGGGTATATCATGAGCAAAGCTCGCACGCAGGCACAATTGTGATACCGGATTGCGGGTGCATTAACATCCACGAACGGTTAGGCTGCCTCGACGTCAGATCCACGCACAATACGACCAGTTGAGCGAGTTTAACAGAGGACGTATAATTGGGCTGAAAGACGTGGCTGGTTGGCCAAGTCGCCGATCACCGGGCATTCGGGTCGGAGCACGCGGCAGTCGGACGATGTTGGTGTCAATAAGTCGACGAGGGCACAACCTACTGGAACGTGGGCAGTGGACGGCCGAGGGCAACGACAGAACGCAAGGATCGAGCGATTGGGAGAGCCGTAGGAACGGAACCGCATTCGTCGCTCTCAATCATCCGTGACCATGTTGCGTCGTTTACAGGTAAGGAAAGTGGTCATCCGGACCCTTGCCAGACGACTTACGTAACGGAGACTACATTAAAAGAGGCCAATCCGCGATATACCATTGACCAGCGAGCATCGCCGGCAACGGTTGCAGTGGTATCGAGCCCGAATAAAGTGTGATAGTGCGTAGAGGCGTCGTGCTCTTTTCAGTAATGATTCTCGATTTGCGCTTGGCGCGATGAGCAACGCATACGTATCTGGAGACGAGCCGGCCAGCTCACGGATCCTGCCTTTACCCTGGAACAGCACACGACTCTCAGACCGAGAGTGACTATCTTGGGAGCCATTTCCTACGATAGCCGCACACCCTTGGTAGACCTCGTACCACCCTCATGGCTCAACCATACGTCGCCGACATTCTACGTGTTGTCTTCAGTGATAAGTCCCGATTTGTGTTGTCATTACTGTTGCAGCATCACGGAGCAGTTTTTCAACAGGATAATGATCGGCCACACACGGAACGGCTCTCTCATGTCTGCCACGGTAATGTCGACACTCTTTCATAGCCAGCCCGATCGCCCGAACTCCCACTGATCGAATATGTTTGGGAATTGATGAGACGTCACTTACGCGCATCTGAATGTTGGCGAACTGGCGCGCAATTTGGATACCATCTGGCATACTATACCTCCGGACAGTGTCCGAGAACTGTATGCGTTTATGTCACGCAGGGTAACTGCTTGAATCCGAGTCAGATGGCGCTGCAACGTACAGACGTATTCCACTCGTGTAGCTGTTTTATCCAAGTACAGGACCCAACTGCTCTATAATTGCAAACATTTCCTTTCCTATACATATACACTGCACATGCCAATTTTTATATTGATTGGATGATTCCTTTTGGGTGCTTCGTTTTTTGTTTTGTTTTTTGCAAAAACTGTGGTATAAAAAAAACCGTGGTCAGCATTTGAAGAATTTTTTGTCTCTTTTTGTAAAACGGTGATAAAAAGTCCTTTTTTATTGCAATATCAATTATACTTCACACTGCGTCGTATCCAGTATGCAGAACATCAGTTTTCCTATTCCTCAGTTTTCGTTATGAAATGAATGGATTTCCCATTCCTCACAGTTCCTTCTTTTTACATCAATTCATCGAACAAAGCTTTCCACTCTTTTGTTTCTTTCAAGAGTATTTACAGTTAAAAGACAGTGCGAAGCCCCTACATTGTTGTCGTCTTTTTTGACCCTTAAAGCTGTTTTCAAGAAAGTGACTGTGCCTATATCGAACGCTAATTTCTCTAAAAAAAAGGCTGATTACAACAATAAAGGAAGTATTACTCACACCAAATATTTATGATCGGATGAAAAAAAAACGAAATTCGAAACAGAGTAGTGAACCAAAATGGCCAATCATATTAATTTTCATGAATTCCGGGTTTGCTGCCTTTCACTTTAGCTTGACGGCAGAACACATCAGGAGAATAACCACAAACACGACCTACTTTCCTTGCCAGTGACTGTTTAGGAACATTATCAAAGAAGCACCTTACATCGCCTCGGTGGGTCTGTGGTAGAATGCTCGCTTACCATGAGGTTGGCCCTGGTTCGATTGCCGGACGTTGCGAAGTGTTTTTGTAATAATTTTAAAAGCATGTTTGAAATAGTATACATCTTTCCCATCATTTCCAATTCAACAAGCATCAAGAAGCGAGAGAATCGTTTTAGTATAACATCACTGACCGCTAAAGAAACACCCTGATTTGAGAGAGGATTTGGCTGGGCTTGAACCTTGCGCTCATCTGTAAGAAAGGAGTTGGTTGGGCTTCACCAGACACCGGGATACCCGGAAATTTTCCGGGAGGCTGTGAAATTCTGTGCCGGTAGGCCTTACTCAAGCAAAAAAAAAGTATATGTGTACTTGTATTTCAATATTCTTGTACAAGACAATCATGTTGTTTCTAAAACGGGAACGTTTGTTTACCACTTCGATGGTTTCAGGACCCCCCCCCCCAAAAAAAAAACTGCGTACTAAATGTTCTGTTGATCCAAACACTGATTCTGATACTTCCCTCCCCATTTCCAGACTTTCAAATTAAAACTCCGTCCATTTCAGCTGATATCCTTTACCTTAGTCTTGTTTTACCAATTGCAGTTGCAGATGAATAATTAATTAATACCATCTAATCAAATACGCTATCATTCCTTTTGCATTGAAACCTGAAACTCTTTGTGTAGTTAATGCTTTGAGATTCATGTAAGATAAAAATTTTGGGTTGCTGCTTGTCATACGCATAAACTCTCTCTGTTTTTTTTTTCTTTTTTGCTTTACAGTTACAGGAATTCTGGAACTCTGTTTTAGCTAAAATACGTTTTCCGTTTGAAAGTAACTAAATAAAAATTAATTTTTGCATTTTTCAATTTTTTATCACTATATGAATTTGCACTGAAATTCCTGCAGTTCTGGAGTCTTCCAATTTCTTCAAAAGATTTTCTCGTAATTATTTTATTAATGATGGCTAAGTCTTGGAAAAGCAATTAATTTTTAGCACATCTGGATTTCCGTTCTCACTGAAAGCGAAGAAGCTATTACAAATTCTGAATTCGTCTATCGCAATAAAATTCATAAGAATGGAATCAAGTCTTCGATAATGTCTCTCTCAGAAAACACACCTTCTTTGTTAATTCTCAGCGACGTAAGTAACTGTATTCTCAAATTAAATTTTATTATTGCAATCCGCGGTGCAGGAAAATGGGTAAAATGTTGCTAATTAATGCGTCAACTGAAGAAAAAGAAATGCAATGATTCCTAGACTTGTGTTGGAAAGAGGTTTAAACAACAAGCGGTAATGTTGACATACCGCTTTCTTTACTTCTTCTTCTTTTTCTTTTTTTTTCCATAGCAACTGTAGTAGCAGATGTTGTCTTCTTCAGAAACTTCTGCACCATGTTTTTGCCCAAAACGCTTTTCTTGTTGGTGACATTCCATGACACGCAAGTTTTTCATATTTTCATGAGAAAGAAGATTATTTCTTATGACTACGGGAAAAACTTTCGTTCCGTCAAACTTCCGTTTTCGGAAATTTCTGAAAGACATAATTCTGTACCCAAGACGGAAAACTTTCACACATGGATCACCGAAAAGACTGCTCACCGAAAAGACTGTGGTTTAAAAAACACCTATTACTTGATATTAATATTTCACCATAAAGTTTAAAAAACACCTTTCCCAATGATATTAATATTTCACCATAAAGGAGCCGGGGATTCATAGAAGTAGCATGAAGGGAAGAAGAAACGATTTAAAATCGGAGACTCCCGCCTAAAGCAGAAGAGTAGCTAGTGTAAGGCACTAGGGTCGTAGGGTTCGCTAGAAAAACTGGCAACTTCGATTTTCTGTTTTGGCTTATGTGCTGCTATGCATTCCTAGGGGTATCGCCAGTGTATTGCACCTACAGTTTACAAACCAGTGCCGGGCTGGCAATCCATAAACTGGCCTGGAAGAGAATCTTTCGCGGCCCAGTCTGTGGGAAAAATTATCAAAGTACCGATCCCTAAAATTGACGGGATCACTTTTTCCTGTTTAAACGTCATTCCAACACAAGTCAAACGATTACTGCAGTGTTTGTGTTGAGACAAAAATTAAAAGTATTTTACTCATTTTTCTGGACAGCAGCGTAAGATACCGTTTGTAAAATTAATATAAAGTAAAAGATTGCTTTCGTTACTAAAGAAATATATGAGGTACGTTCTCTAAATAAGAGAATTTCGAAGATTTTATTCTATTTTTACACGAATTACATTTATTCACTCTTACATGAATTACACTAGACGAGACCCGTTGGAATCGACGGTAAGTTATTTTTTTTAAATAGTTAATTGATATGAAACAAGAAATGTAATCTTTATTTGATTAACAAATTCATTCAACCACTTCAGTAAAGACAACAGTCCAGGTTCGTGATTTTTTTTTTTTTTTGTGACTGAAGATTTAACGACCATCGTGAGCAACTCAATGGGCTATAAGCAGTCGCCCGTCGTTAATTTAGGGTCACTGGTTCCAGGGAAGGGAGAGAGCCAGTGGCGTAGGACAAACACAACATCCATACCTCACCGGAATTTGAACCCGTACCCTTCACGAACGAATGATCATAAGCCAACGCTTTGCCCCAATCTCATTTTTCTCTTCGACTGGCAGTTGCCCGTCCCTAATTTGGGGTCAGTGGTTTCAGGGAAGGCATAGAGCCAATGCTGTAAGACAAACACAACATCCATGCCTCACCGGGATTCGAACAAGGTAGGCGAAACCCTTCCGAATCGACGAATAGTTTTCTTTTTTTTTCCGGTAGACGAAACCCGTCGGAATCGACGATTAGTTTTTTAGCAGTAGCCCGTCCCTAATTTAGGGTTACTGGTTCCAGGGAAGGAAAAGAACCAGTGTTGTAAGACCAACGCAATATCCATGCCTCACCGGGATTCGAACCCGGTAGACGAAACACGTCGGAATCGACGATTAGTTTTTTTTTTTTTTTTTTTTTTTGGAAATAATGAACTCATGGGAAAAGTTTATTTATATCTTTACATAATGGGAAACGACTTACCTACGAGAATAAACTGGATCGAATGAATGTTAAATTGCATGTATACATCACACAGTCCAATGGCGCAACGCAATCAGGTCTTCGAGTGTTCGCTGTTCCGATAAGAACTTTTAAAGAAATTATTGCTAGCGTTATTTTGCACAACGGTTCGCTGAGAAGAGAGACTTCGGACTTTGGACTATCTCAGTCCCGCCATACTTTCGCCTTCAACAGCGTGTGAGTCAAACGCACGCTTCTCCCATTGACTTTACATGGGAACTTTGCCTTCCCACAACGCCCGAATCGTTGCCCCAATCTCATTTTTCTCTTCGACTGGCACATCTATACATGGTAAGACCTTTATTTTGGTATCTCAACCATATTTTTACGTTCAGCCGTTCTCTCACAACTAGTCTTACAGTAAAAAACCTTATAGAATTAATATAGATTCCGTCTTGACAGGTGGCCAATTGACCGTCTAGGTAATCGCCAAAGAGAATGATTAAATTTGCCAAAATACACTGCTGTCCATTATAAGTGCAACACCAGGAAGATCGCATCCTAGGGGCTCGACAGTTGGCAGAACACGGGCGCACATGTAAATGATTGACCAGGCAGCACATATGGAAATCATGTGTGAGAGTAACGCCCCCCCCCTTGAAGGTGTTTAAGAGGGGTGTGAACAAGGAGCCGGTGTTAAGCACTCGAAGTGTGCTTGCTCGCCGTTTCTGGCCATGGACAGCTGCAGGATGTACCGTCGAAGACAACGGCAGCCATACCAGCAGGTTTCCGACTTCGATCGCGGGAGAATTGTGGCATATTGAGATCGCGGATTATCACTCTGAGACATGGTTGCTCGTGTGGGACGGCATGCGGCCACGGTGGGAACAATATGGCATCAGTGGGTAGCGGAGGAACAAACACCCCGATGTGCGGGATACAAACGACACCGGCACACTACCAAACGAGAGGACCAACATCTGGTGCGCATGGCTCTGACATATGGCACAGCCACATCGACCACCGTCGCTCGACAGTTCGGGTGTGTGGCATAACACCCAGTGTCCGCACAGACGGTTCCACTTCGTCTGCAGCAACGGGGCATTTTTGCACAGCGTCCATTGCTTCGGCTATGTTTGACTGTACAACACCGGCGTCTGCAACTACAATTTTGCCAGAAACGTCGCGCATGGAAGAACGAAAGGCAAGGCATCGTGTTTTCCGAGGAATCCCGCTTCAGTTTGCAGCATCATAATGGCCGAATCCGTGTCTTGCTGTACCGCGACAACCGACTGAGTCAATCCTGTTTTGTGCTGCGCCATACCGTTCCGGCACTCTGCAGATGGATGTTGCCCGTTCTAGGATCTCATCTATAGCACGCGATCACTTTGAGTCCCAGGACGGGCAACATCCATCCACTATGTATTTATATTTATTTAAAGCTTAAAAATAACCGTCCTAGCACGGGATTCGGGCTCGTTAGTTTACATGAATGTGGTTTATATGCGAATAAAAAAATATCAGATACGGAGTTGTCCTGATGCATTTTGTTGTTTCTACACACTTGACTTTCTGTGACGTACCACATAGGTAAAGCACGTGTCAAGTCGACAAATCTGCAGCGATACATTCCGTACGTGTGGTTTAGTTGGGAGAGCAACTTACTCCGGAGCGAGGAGGGCGCCGGTTTGATCTCCGTCACGTACAAATTCCTGTTTTCACACTTCTCTTTCAAAAGCCTACTTTCATTTTTCTATTGTAGTTCTAATTTGTTGGCATGCTACAAGTCGTTAAGTAAGATTCTATACACTGTTAAAAATTTGGTGAAAGGTTGTACCAAAATTGGAGTAAGTAAGGAAAAAATTTGCTGCAACCATAACTTGGGGCAACCTTTATACCAAGGTATGGTTCAACCTTTACGCCAAATTATGGTTCAACCTTTACCATAATTTGACGTTATGTTGACCCAAATTATGGTTGAACCTCACGCCGAATTTTGGTTCATTTGATATGCTCTTCATTTACAGCACATTTTATATAAATAAGGATCAGTACATGTTCAGTCAGTTCAACCTCACAACATGTACTGATCCTTATTTATATAAAATGGGCTGTAAATAAAGATCATATCAAATGATTTATTAGGGGCAAGTAAGCTACTGTCAAATATAAAATCAAATACTATTATATTTAAAATAAATAGGTATATTTAGGTGTAAGTATACCAGCATTCATTTTTAGTGTGACCTTTCTTATTGCAATATGTGCAATGATTAGCAATTGAGCAATCATTGCACATAATTTTGATTGAGTTTTCATTGATAATTTCATTGGAATCATTTTGACTGAGGAATCGAAATATTAAAAAATCCGTAAAACAAGGGACCTGCATCCATAAATTAGTAAAATCAAGCAGAAATCCATAAATTTTACAGATAAACCGTAAAAGTTGGCTGGTATGTATTAGTATATTTTATGCAATTTCTGGACCGATAAAAATAAGGGAACTACCAACTTTTGGTATACACTGGTCACATTTTTCTTTTCAAATTTCTCCCGCTGCGTACCATGTTTTGTTTTATTTATTAGAAATATCTTCATGTGTACACACACACATTGTTCTAAATTTGCGATATACTACTCCAATGAAAATGATATCTTATTTTCTACATATACTGTAAATGTGTACTGTTTCTATTATTATTATTATTTTTTTTTAATATCTTTTTTTTTTTGGCGGACCAGTGATTTGGAAATTCGAGTGGTCCGCTGGGCCTGTAGAAGATTTATTTCTAATTTTAACACTGCAAATAGGTCATTGCTTGCCATTTTTTGAGGGGATGGGGGAGTTTGCCAAATGGCAGTCGAAAAATTATGGAATACAGGTATTTGAGAAATTGTTTAAAAAATTATGTAATAAGTTTAGGCTATAAAATAACTATTGCAACCATAAGATTTGAAAAAAATAAACAAAAAGACTAAACTGTGGCCATACCTTTTCTAATAACAAATAGGTTTGTGATCTACCGTTGTGTATAAGTGCTTGAAATAAACTTAACACATCACATTTTAAAACATGCAGGGGTCACTTAAAATATAACAAATAGTTTAACAAGTAAACTTACCCTTACACACGGTTAAAAATTTCGCCTTTAGATTACGAGCAGCGCCCGGCAGCTAGCGGTCCTACCGCTAGCTGCATGAAGTAAAATTACGGCCTGGCCCGTTTTTTGTGAAAGCCAGTAGAATTAAGATCTCAACCGTAAATTCGAAGCCCTTAATTTGAAGGGCAATGCTCGTGAAAATAAAATTTGACCGTTTTCAGTTAAACCATAATTTGAAGAGCAATGTACGTAAAAATAAAATTTCACCGTTTTCAGTTAAACCGTAATTTGAAGAGCAATTCCTTAAAAATACAGTTTGACTGAATTCAGCTAAGACTGAATTTCAGAGGAATACAGTTTTCAGTTAAGCTGTAATCTGAAATTTAAAAGTTTGACCTTGCTTATTTGAATTTCAGAGTAATCCCTGTATTTATAGTTTGACCATATTCAGTTAAGCCTCATGGCAAGTAGTCACATGACTTTTACAGTAAATGCACATTTTTTGTGGAAAAGTTGCAGGTAAATGCATGTTTTTTGTGGAAGTGTGTGAGTGTGAAAGTGTTTGATGCTTGGTATATTACCAATCAATTCAGTTTTAAATGTGAGTAACGATATTTTTATATCTTAAAATTAGGTTTATTACAATTTGATAAATAATGACATCAGTTACACACAGATTTGTTTGACATTAGGCTTTACGAACTCTGTACACAGTTGGTTGAACAATACATTGTTCCTTTTAGACATTTTAATTTGAACATGTACTAATACAGTATTTGCAAAGGACAGTTATGTAGTAAAGACACATACAGGCATATTCTTATATTTACACGTTGTATTAATGACAAACAGATCTACAAACTGGTATCTGAGTACATTGTGTTGCGTCTATAGAGTATTCAATCCACAATGGCGTCCAAGTTGGTTTTTCATTAAGGTTTTGACTAGTACTACATTTCACATAGGGTTGAGTCAGGCTTTTCTTGTTTAAACATTCACTACCTTGTGTGCTATTTCACTTTACATTCTACTGAGCACTGTGTTGTCAGTGTTTCCTCAACTTTTACGGTCATTTCTTATTCCTAATTTTTGGATATTTACCTACTTTTCACATTTTTAGTAAAATTATGTCAAAAACTGGAAGTGCTGCTTTTGAAAGATCATATTGCTTCCCCATAATTAAAGTATCAGAAAGAAAAAAAAACTTGAATAGAAGTGGAAGCTTGAACTTGATGGGGCATCATTTCAAATCTCAGACCCCCACCCAGAGAAGAAACGCTTGCTTAGACCCTGATTCTGAATGAATCATTCTAGAACATTAACGAATATCATCAATATTTTTAAAATATTAAATTTTCCTGTATGGGATGTTTTAGAAATGACTTCAGTGATTAAGGTGATCCTTCTCTTGGTGTGTTGCCACAAGGAAACCATTTTGGATCACAAAAACCTTTTGGAATGCTATTAAATAGTTGTATTTATAATATCTTAGGAATACCTGAAGATAGTGAAACAATTTTTCCTTGGTGTACAAATCAGGTGTTTAGTGACAATGGGCAAAAAAAAAAAAAAAAAAAAACTTCAATGAAAGGAACACGACAGAATCCCTAAATTTCTCAAAAAACAATTTCATCGTATCATTTTGTACCAATTTGTGCACTGTCATCTTAAAACAAAAATGCAAAACATGTAACAAAAAATTCCTATCTTTTAACTTAAATAAGAATTGGCTTCTGATTTATCTTAAAATATAAATTTTCCTGGGCATTCAGGTTTTACTATCTGGGTAAGTAAATAATTTGTGTACATACCCAGCCGGGCATGTGACATTTCAGATATTTTTCAAGTCCTGTTTAAAGTGACACAGGTACAGATTTCACTCACAGAAATTTAGAACGCATTCGATTTTTTTTTCATTTAACATTAATTACATTTACAAAGAAAAGAAACTGTACATGATATAGTTTCCTGTCATTTTCATGGCCAGCTCTTACCAGATTCAGTAAAAAAAGAGTAACAATAGAAGCTCGTTATAACAAAATTCAAGGGGGACAGAAAAATTCTGCAGCAATATATTTTCCTTAAAACATTACGAAATTTTCATTAAAAAGTTAGTATGTACTACAGAAATTTTCGTTACGCATAAGATTGCAACGCTGTAATTGCGAAATAGTGCCCATAGAGACAAGCAAAGGTAATTTTTTTTGTAATGGGAAATTTTTGCTAAAAGAGTAATAAAGAAATAAATGTTTTAATTAATCTATACGTATGAAATTATGTACTGTAAATATTTTTACTTATATGTATCAGGGTATCATGCCCGAGATGCCCGGAGCATGTGAATCATTGGTCTAGGCTGGTAAACAAAAAATCTAGTTGCCCAGACTGGGCAATTAAATTTTAAAATGAAGTTCAGAATAGAATTTTCTACTACAAGAAAAAAGACAGTCTTCTCATGTCATGCTGCTTCTCACTGCCAATCAATGAAAGTTTTATTATTGTTACGGAGTGCCAAGAACAGAAGAATATCCCTTCTTTAATTATATTATGCTCTAGGTCCAGAAACTGGAAGCATATATAATTTTGCTCTAAATGTTGTTTAAAGCCAGTGACTGAATGCATGCCTCTGATGGAACTAGCAGCCTGTGTTTATTGACAAAGGGTGAAAACTTCCACAAAAAGAACATGGCATATTACTACATTTCTCAAATTCTAATCTCAGCATCATCATCACGCATTTATGCACTGAACATTTTGAGTATAGACCCTTAAAACGAAAATGCAAAATATGTAAAAAAAGTGAGGGTTCTGATTTGTTATCTTAAAAGACAAATTTTCTTGGGAACACACATACAACCAGCTTTACTTAATAATTTATATGCCCCGGGCATCTCAGGCACGGTATTTTTCAAGCCCTGATTAACAATTCCTAAGCGATTTCTGCAGTGCTTAGCCTCAGTCCCATAGATATAAATAGCTACAACTTTGAGAATCTGCATACTAATCTTCCCCTTTTAGTTATATAGTTATTTTAAGAAAAGTGATATATAGTTATTTTAAAGCTACCAGTGTGGTGTGTACACATATTGAGGATGGTGTCACCCATCTTGCTAGTAAACGAACCACCGCTTGGTAGGGCATCAGTGCACTCATATTGGTGATAATATGATATCACTAAGGATAAACATCATGAAAAAGAGGGTTCATAGTGGGGTGCCCAATGCAGGGATCATCATCACCGAGATGGTGGAGTTCATGCTAATGGCGAAATAAAAAACAAAGAGGAACGGATTCATATCTCGCTGAATTCACGTGGAGATTTCGGTGTTTTTTTTTTTTTTTTTTTTTTTTAAATTTTTGCAGCCTTTTCAACATGGTATTTATCACCTAAATCACCATTTCTTATACTTCAGGATCATTTCTATTTTAACTAAAGCAATTACATTATTTATCGTTCTTACATAGATTTGTAGTTTTTCACCTAGTATTTGCTCTTTAGCGTCTAGTTATATTTCAGTGTTGGTTTTTTTAATTTTTGCAGCCTTTTCTACATGGTATTTATCACCCAAATCTCTGTTTCTTGTATTACATGATCATTTCTATTTTTAAGTAGAGCGATCGTGTTATTTACCGCTTGCATTATTTATTTTAAGTTTTTTCTTGCTCCGTGCTACCTCCAGGGTTGTTTTTCTTTGGGGGGGGGGGGGGGTGAGACTTTTTTGGAACAAAAATTTAGTGTATGATCACCTTCACCATTTAGCCGTATTTAGGTAACCTAAGCTCCATTCGTTTTTTCCAGGAGATTGAGAACCACACCAGCACCTTGGATCACTTGATCTCATTTTCAAGGCTTTTCACCTCCAAGGGCCCCCCTCAAGGAGTTTGTTTTTGGGGGGGGTGTTGAGGCTTTTCTTGCACAAAAAATGTAGTGTATGATTTCTTTCACCTTTTGGTAGTATTTAGGTCTCCTTAGTCCTTTTGTTTTATTTTCAGGAGTTAGAGCATACAAGGACCTCAAATCACTTGATCTCAATCTCAAGGATTTTCCTTTTCCCTCCAGAGGTTTATTGGGGAGGTGGGGGCATTTTTTTTTGGACCTAAAGAGCAGAGTATGATCGCCTTCACATATTTTGTTAACCAAGCAAAATAGCATTCCAAGTCTGTCTCTACAACAATCCGCAAAATAGCTTGCCACTGTAACTGCAACACGCTAGTGTGGAATCATTGTCAATCTGTAAATAAAACAGAAATTCTACCATCCCAAGAAGGGATACCGACATTGGTTAACGTGTACTTTAGCGTCCTAAATTATTTCGTCGGAAAAATTTAACTGTGTGGGAAAAGTGCGACGTACAATTTTTTAAGCATGCAAAATAATGGGGAAAGGTGCGAAAAAAATAGAACTTTTAGATAAAAGGAAAGAAGTTTTCCGAAGTATTTACCTGTCAGTACAATGGTTTGGAGCAGTTCGTGCGGGAGGGTGAAGCGATGCTAACGGACACGACGTCAAGGTTCCGTGCGTCGGAAGGGAGTAACAGTTGGTAGTGAATGCGTGGAAGAATACAAAAGTGGCGGATATTTTTCGGAGGAGTGTGATACATCGTGTAATTGTGTGCAAGTAGAAAGAAGTAGTTCAGATGTTTTATTAATTTTTGAGAAAGAAATGGGCGAAATGTCATTATTAGTTTCACAATGTTTCCGAATGCAAAGAAATGAAGAAATGTAAATATTTTCATGTACCACAGATGTGTCCAGTATGAACTTTAGGTTCCGGTTGAATGGCAAGTTTTGATTATGGTTTCGAAAATGTACAGGGTAGTAGATTTGTTCAACCAATTCATTTGCATTTGTGCTTTTATTCCGTACATCGTTGCTCACATTTTCCCCTCCTGAAACGGATATTTTTAAAAATGAAGGAGTTTCTTTAATTAAAAAATCGTAGTATGGCAGGGAGCCCAAGAGCTTGTTGTCATATTGTACCGGATAATGAAATGTTAAGCCCTAACGAAATCCGAAATGAAGTATGGACACTCATGACTTTGGAAAGAGCCACTAATGTTGTTGAAAAAGCTACTAAAACCACTAACAATGCTGCGTAAAGTGGACATCTTTCCTTCAATGTATTCCTACAAGACGCTTGTATGACTACGTACTGCTCAACCACTTCCTGTTGTATTCTTACGCCCGTGACTTGCCCTTCTCAACAAAGCTTCTATTCACCGGCTTACACCTTGACGCTGTCGCCGCTCTGTTGTCCTAGGCCTACCGCACGTACTCTTCCAAACCATCGTACTCCCAGGCAAATACTTCAATGAAATTATTTCCTGTTCTCTACAAATACTATATTTTGCATGCTTAAAAAATTGTACGTCACACTTTTCCCACACAGTTAATTTTTTCCGATGAAATAATTTAGGACGCTAAAGTACACATTTACCCAGACTTCATTCATCCATACGAATCCCATGATTTGGTGGAAAGGAATTTCTGAATTTGATGGATTTACAACTGAGCCTGCCTCTGAACTAGCAATGCTTTTGCTAGAAAAACCCTGCCAGCTCAGCTTCAGTTGAAAGCTTTTTCTATGGATTTATACACTCTAAGCTCAGGAATCATTTAGGTGTCAACAAATGTGCTATCGGATGCTACGATGGAAAAATGAACCAGACTACTGGTTCTGCAAGTCATTGGCAGTTGCATAATTTTAGATCAATGAAATCAATTCGGTACAAAACAAAAATCTTAACGAATAAAATTTTTTGACACTTTTCCACTCTTAATAATTGTAATAAAATAATTATAAAAATAAAGACGAATATTGCAGTTTGCTTGAAGGCAAGTTTCTTACTATTTAATATACACTATCTACCAACATGTAATTGGACACCTGTGATAGCAAAGACGAAGTTTATTCACCTTCAATAGTTGGCGAAGCCCCCACGAGCGGCGATTACAGCTGCGACCCTCCGGGGCATACTCTCAACCAGGCGTTGTACGACGGCTAGCGGTATTTTCTTCCATTCGGCTTGGAGAAGACAGGTCAGTTCCTTCACCAATTTCTGACGGTGGGGACATCCCTTAAGTCGACGCTCCAACTCGTCCCAGAGGTGTTCGACAGGGTTAAGGTCCGGGCTCTGCGCAGGCCAGTTCATTCGATTAACCCCATTGTTACCATACCAAGCCATGGTGAACCTCGCAACATGACAGGTGGCATTGTCATCCTGAAAGTAACATGGGTCCACCCCGTAAAACTGCCCCAACGAAGGAAGCGCATGGTCATCCAAAATGGTGCAGTAGGTCTCGGCGTTGAGTCTACCAGGAATTGCGACCAAGGGTCCCATGCCATACCAGGAGAAACACCCCCAAGCATAATTCCACTGCCGCCGAACTTCACAATTGGCACAATACATTCCGGCAGGAGGCGTTCTCCAGGCAGACGCCAAACCCAGACCCTGCCATCTGAACGGTAGAGGGTGAACCTTGATTCGTCGCTCCAGAGAACCTGTTTCCACTGTTCAACGGTCCACTGTCGACGTTCTGTGCACCACGTTAGCCGAGCAACGCTATTGGATTATGTGATCAAAGGCTTGTGGGCGGCAGCACGTCCACGATAACCGAGCAGATGGGCTTCCTTACGAATGGTATTCATCGAAAGAACACTCCCGGATGCCTGTTGAAACTCCTCGCGGATGTGGCCCATCGATTTGGTGCGGTTCTTCTGAATTTCTCTAGCCAGCACCCGTCGGTCTCTAACTCCCAGGTTTGTGGGTTTGCCGGGTCGGGGCACATTCCGACAGTCACCTCTCACCTTCCACTTGCCAATCACGTAGGCCACTGTCGATTTTGGGTACTTCAACTCGCTGGATATGTCACGTATAAATCGGCCATTTCTGTGATACCAGACGATTACACCTTTCTCGAAATCAGAGAGCTCCGAACTGCGTAGCATCTTGCATGCGACTGGTTGCGTTGTTGTTTCCCACACGATATTTAACGGCGGTGGCCATGACGTGTATCAAGACTGCAGATATCGTCGATTGCAGAGGTGTCCAATTACTTGTTGGTAGATAGTGTATCTATTAATGCTTACAAATTGTTTAAAAGCATGTTGAATGTTTCTGACAGTTTTTGGTGGTTTAAATCAGTTTTAAATGCTCATGTTAAAATCACTAAAACCCCAACCCTGGTTCGCCGTCTCAAAAGTGGGCCAAAGAATGCTGAAACGATTGGGCCTGCATATCAGAAAGAGTTTATTTTAAGCAATCATTTAGAGGATGATTAGTAGGCATTTGTTATTAGCTTTGTTTTTCAAAGTGCTCAGTAGGAGGATAAAATAGACAACAGTTCTCTTTGACTGATTGCCTGCTGAAAGGGCTACGAACCTAATGTAGAAAATGTTTTGAGTCGCATATTTCTATAGATAACTCCAAATATTGATGAACTTTACAAAGCTCATACATCTGATTGACACTAAATGAGACTTTATCAGTTTTATTTGATTTTTTTAGCCATTCATGCAATTTCTGTAACATCAATGTATGCAATTTTTGTAAATATACATGTGTGTATTTGTATTTTTTATACCCGCATTAAATACACACATAAATGCAGTGGAATAAACTTTTCATTTAGTAATAAGGTATCTCCCTAATACCCAAGCGGACGCAGTTTTTTCAGCTAAAATTTTCCCAAGGGGTACTTTAAGAAAAAAAGTTTGAGAACCACTGTTACACACACAATGTACTCAGATGCCAGTTCATAAGCTGTTTAAGAAACTCACTTTTTCGTGATAGCTCCATCTTTTTTTTTTAGTGTGAATTATTTCTCTAGGGAGCCCCCGTAAGTCCTTTCCACACCTTTTTTTTTTTTTTTTTTTTTTTTTTTTTTGCGCAGTTTGCAGGTGTTCTTTTGCTCTACATTGGGGAATCGAACAAGTTTTTTGGAAAAGATTTGTAGGGACGAGGAAATTTTATTGTTTTTGAACTGCTAAGTCCTAGGTCGGAAAAAAAAATCTGGTTTGTGTTTTAAAAGCAACGATCATTAGAACAGGTTTGATATATTTGAAGGAATACCGCTGATTCAATATCGCGTTTCTCATTTTTTATTTCAGCGTTGTAGAAAATCTGCACCCCATTCATGTCGGGGTAGTCTCATAAAGTTGTGAACTTAAAATTACTCGTTGTTAATCGCTCTCTGTGCTGCTATCTATGGACAATTTTAGCAAATGGTAACTGTGTATCGTAAATGTAGCACCCGTTCCTAAATTAGAGGAAGAGGAAATCCGAGTAGGATTGGGAGAGGAATAAACCATGGAGGTAGGAATAAGAGGAGGCGCTGTCGTCAACTCTTCCCCTGCTAGCAAAGTGAAGCCGGGTTTGTACGCTTCCGTGGTGAAAGTAGTACTGCCAGCTTTGGCGTGGTAACCCTCAAGATGCAAAAGCAGACGATTTTCCGTAGGAAAGCATTAGCGAGACCCTGTTCGTTTTCTTAAGATTTTACATTGTCTTAAATTATAAGCGAAATGGAAAAGCAGTGGAATAGGTTTAAGAAACTCTTAGGTTTACATGAAAGGAATTTCAGTACAGAAACTTAGATTTTCCTGGAGAAAATGAGACAAAAAAAAGCGTCTTCGTAACGACTGAGACGCGTATATGAACTGACGATGTTTATACTAAACATAATTTTATAAAACGTTTAAAATCTTTCTCTGTCTTAGCGGATTATCGTAAAATATTGTTTATCTTAGAAATTGTAACGATAGAGCTTCAGAGATATTGTATTATGAGTGAAATTTTCAAAAGATCGCATTTTAAAGGGAGGGAACACTTCTGCCATGTTGTCAGGAGGAAAATTAAAGTAAACAACGACGTTCCACGTATGTTTTACTTGAAGAACAATTATGATTGTTTTTAAGCAAATAAGCAAAGGAAGGGGGGGGAGAATATTCTCATTGAACATTATTATATAAAAAAAAAAAAAATTCATGTAATATCTAGATTTTATTCCCAAACCTGTATAGAAAAAATAGGGAATCTGCGAGCTTGTTCAAAGAAATTGAAAAAATCTGACTCAAAATATGATGTTACTGTGTCTACATTTTATTTTTTATAATTGCTTTAAGCACTTGACTGATTTTAGTTTCTTCTAATGAAGGTAGAAATACCAACTGGTTTGGCTAGAACTGTGGTGGGCTTCAAAGGTAGGAATGCAAATAATTTTAAAACTACAGGCCTTAATAGGAAGGGAACTTTTTTTTCCGGGGGGGGGGGGGTAACTTTTTATCTTTTTAAAGGGTGCAGTTTCAAAATATAGCAAGAAAATATACAATTTATTAGTTTGTGGAAACAGGATTTACAAGTCCTGCTGATAGTAAAGGAAATCTGACTTGATAAAAACAGATTTACATAAGCAGCAGAAATAATTCCTACTGTAAGATCTCTTTTAGAAGAAATCCAACTGCATTCAAAATATTATACTGCTAATACACATCACTATTAAGAGAGGCACATTCATAATGTAATAAGTTAATAGCTTTTAAGTAGTAAATGAAACAGATGTGTGTATATAATAAGGATTTTTAATTTGGTTTTTGAAATATACGTATACCATTTATGAGCAAGGTTATATTTATTAATAAAGAATCCATTGAGGATAAATCCTGCATTTTGTTGCTAGCACAACATATGTTCAAGAATAGAAAAATCTGATCACATAAGGTGTGGTTAATCAACATAACAAGGTGATTAATTTTAGCTCTAATGACAGAGAGCATTGCTAACAGCAGCCCATATGCTAATGCACATTTAACTTACATTTTCTGGCCACAAAAATTAATGGATAACTAAATAGAAGTGCATGGGAAATATAGAAGTGCAAATTTTCTGCCATCTTTAGTTTACTGTTATCTATGTAACAGATGCTAAATCATCTTTAGTTTACTGTTATCTATGTAACAGATGCTAAATCATCTTTAGTTTACTGTTATCTATGTAACATCTCCAGTACCAAAATTTGATTTCCAAAAATTATACTGACCTTTTAAGCTAGAACTTCTTATGACTGCCTATTTCATCTGATTAGTTAAGTAATAAAGTTTTCACTCAACTAATTTATTTGTTTGTCATAACTATATATTTTCATATATTGCAATTAATATCTTTATAATTTTATGCTGTTATATTTTTACTTCAGCTGAATTCAAGATTTCCCCATTTCTGTCATCAAAAAGCCTAACTGTGAGCTGCATTTCACACTCATTATATGTACATTGTAAGCTGTAGAAAATATATCAGTACTATCATTTCCAAATGGGGATTCAATATACTTCTAGTTACACAAGACAAAAGAGAATGAGCTAGTTAGAATATGAAGAAATATGAGTTGATGCCCACATACACATTAAACTTCTTGAAGTTCTTTTTATATATGCAAGAAAAGAAAAGCTTACCCAACAGTATTTGTAGCTGGAACTTAGCTTACTGCTGCAATTCAAACCATTAAAGGCAAATGTTTGTATGGAAATTTATATGTACATCCAATACAAAACACTTATCTCAAATAGTTAAATCTCATCTTCAGTAACCTTCACTAGCAGCAGCAAAATGCTTTCCTTCACATACAATGGGTGCCACACCAGGTATGAGTGTCTTTTCTCTTAAAAGGCTTAGTCCCTCAGTCCTAATGGGAAAACAAAAAATTAAGGGTGGAGGATGCATGGATACACAACAAAAATACCAAAGAATATATATACAATACAGGAAATCTGTAACAACTATCAAAATATTGGGTACAAGAGATTTACTATCAAAATATTGGGTACAAGAGATTTACATTGATGTGCGAAACAGTACAGGCTAATTACACTGAGCTCATAAGAACATGAAATGTGAGCAAATAAACCACAATAAATATTTGAATGTTTCAGCTACCACAAATACCTCGGCTTTGAAGAAATTACAATATGCTGATAAAACAGAGACAGATCATAAGCTCAATAGACAAAACACACACGCCACAACCACTGTACAAGGAATGACCTTTTAGCTACATCTCACTGATTATACCAAAAAAAAAAAGTAAGATATGATGTAAAGGAAGAAAAGGCAACAAGAAGGACTTTAAATATCAACAGAGAACCAAAAGAGGAAAGTTTAATTAGAGCATATATGCTGTAGAGCATTAATGCTATAATTAATATTAGACAGAAAAAGCAGATTATTCTTGAGATAGTTAAAATGCATGAAAACAATACAGAATAGCAACTAAATCAGGTAAAGAAAACAAGTGAATGAAATATATGACTGATAGCTTATTTATGGAATATCAAAGTAACTGATGATCCTAAAAGAGAACATGAAGTTTTAGAATACCAAAAATGTGCAGTGACTAGAAATGGGGTGGCCGAAGAGAATCAAATCTATTTTTGGAATGAACAGGAAATACAGGCAATTTAGAGATGTATGATTGCTGTGTTAATAATTTAATGTATTTCCATGTATTATGAGAATATTTCTTCAAAAATCAAAATGTGCATACATATGTTTACAGGGTCATAGCTTGAGAGGAGCCAGAAGTGCAAATCTTCACTGTAAGGTACTCATGTTCAGTCACTTTCAAATGTTTCTTTGTTCATTCGTCTCTTACTTCTATTCTTTTTTTTTAATCTTTTAAATATCTGTGCAACCTTTGTGTTTCAACTTTCACTTTTCTCATCTACTGTGTTTAGTATCACCATCTTTTTATGTTTCACATACAAAGTGGTTTTGTTGTGAATCAGGGAGATATTACCAGTGATGTTTTGCATTGTCATATAATTCCAAGAAATGGTTAGTGCAGTGTCTCACATGTAAAAGTTACTGTTTTAATGTCCTCTGCTAATCCAGAGAATCTGTATTTGTACTGTGAAGTTCAGTTTTAAATAAAGGAGCTCCAGTTCTATTAACTGATCTTGTAGCACACTATTAAAAACACCTTGTCTATTACACTGCCGGACAATTGCTAAGGACGGATGACAATAGCAACGATAGCAACCATAAAATGGAAGGCAGGAAAATGTGGAAATTAGCATAAGTGCGGGATACAGTAAGACGTGTTGTGCGTATGCAAATTTTGGATTGCCGAACTTGTTCGTGACGTCATAGCGCTGATAAGAGATATAAAGGATTTGACGCGTATTGACCGTTGTTGTTCAAACGCAAAGTTGAAAGGGAAAGAATCAATTGACGAACTTGCAATTTTCAGCATGTCTTCCCGACATCACCTAGATGATTTTACGCGTGGCCGTATTATTGGCAAGATTGAAGAAGGGCGAAAAATAACAGATGTTGCCAGGGAGTTCGACGTCAGCCACAGTGTTGTTTCAAGGCTTTGGAAATAATTTAAAACAAATGGAGAGTGTAGCAAATGTCACGGGGGAGGTCGTGTTCGTAGTACGACAACTGCAGAAGATCGGTACATTGTGCTATCAACAAAAAGACACCGGCGCAGCACAGCTAGTGAGCTAGCAAATCAGTTTATGGATGCTACTGGCAAGCGGATCTCCCGAAAAACTGTCGCCAGACGTTTGCATGAAGAAGGACTATACGCCCGCCGTCCTGTTGTGTGCATCCCATTGTCCAGACGTCACCGTACCGCCCGTTTGCAACGGTGCCCTCAACACCGCAATTGGACTGATAACGACTGGTCTGCTGTCCTCTTCTCAGATGAGAGTAGATACAGTCTATCGTCTGATTGTCGACGACAACTGATCTGGCGTGATAGTGGTACTGCATATTGTCCAGCAAACATACAGGAAAGGGACCGATATCCGACATGTAGTGTCATGGTATGGGCTGGCATCATGATCAATGGCCGTACGTCCCTCTATGTGCTTCCAACTGGGACTATGACTGGCTAACGATACATTAATGATGTTCTGCTACCTCATGTTCGCATGTTCCGTGGTGCTGTCGGTGATAGATTCATTTTCATGGACGACAACGCAACATGTCATCGAACAGTCTCTGTCCAGGAGTGTCTTGAGAGCGAGGATATTCAACGCCTCTTATGGCCAGCACGTTCTCCAGATCTGAATCCCATTGAAAATGTGTGGGATGCTTTGGGGAGGAGTCTTGCTGGCCGCCAATGCCCTCCAATAAACAAGGACACCCTCATCCGTGCACTGACAGAGGAATGGGATAAACTACCCCAACAGCTGCTTTATAATGTTGTGCAAAGCATGACACGACGTGTGGAATCTTGCATCTCCCTCCATGGTGGCCATATCCCGTATTGACATCTTACGCCGGAACGCCTGCGGACGGTAATTGCATTTTTTTCACATTTACGTATTCTGCACAAAATGGCCTGTTTGTCCCTTGAACACGTTCCAAAGCCTTCTGGATTTCAGAGCACAATAAATTGTCTTTCTTGTAATGTCCTGGCATTCTGACATTTTATTTCACTTGGCATCCAACCACACTTACTTTTTTATGCGCTATATAGCCGTTTATGATCCGTCCTTAGCAATTGTCCAGCAGTGTAGTTTAAAATGAGTATTTACTAGCAATGGTGAAATCTGCAATTTGGTATACTGGTCAAGCCCTAAAACAGGAAAAAAGAAATAGATAAACTTTTGGTAAATGTAGCTAATTCCTAATCTCTATCGTTGTTGTTTATAGTGCAGAGTTTTTGGATATGAACACTGTCATAATTATAGGTGAGTTATTAATAATTCAAAGACAAATATCTTAATAATGTAGTTATATTGAACATCCTTTTAAACGCGGTTCAGTTATGAATACCCCTCCGATTACATAACCTGCACTATTCCAGAAAAATTTGCTACAACTTTCGTTAACAGATCTGCATAACCTACGTAAACCTAGCGACTTTTAATTTTGCTACAAATTTAGAACATTACATAATATGCTAAAAGCAAGCAAATCACAGCAAAATATACAGTTGTCATACATACATATCACTAAGCTGTTCTCTGAGATTCAGAGGTTAGCTCCAAAAAGAAATACAAACTTCCAGATATTTTTACTTATTGTTGTATCAAACTTCGCCATTTACAGCGATCTTGACATACAACTCGTGCTTCACTGATATCCATTACACGCCTTACACAAGATCTTTTATACTTCATACTCAATCTTTTTCTCATGCAGACACTCCTGAATCTGATCCACCCATGTCTTCCTTGGCCTTCCTCTGCCTTTCCTTCCTGCCACTTGGGTTGAAAATATTTTCTTAGTAAGCATTTCACCACTCATTCTTTCAACATGGCCAAACCACCGAAGCATATTGGTCTCCACCTTGCTAACAGCATTTTGCTTTACATCACACAGCTGCAATACATCTTCATTCCTCACACAATCAGATCGTGTCTTGCCACAAACCCCACGTAAATAACGCATTTCTCCATCACACAAACACCACCTATGCTTCTTCTGCAGTACCCAGGTTTCACTGCCATACATCAGAGTAGGAACAATTACTGTTTCATACACAGCCATGCGGGACTCTCTAGAGAATCCATCATTCCTGTGAAAACCTCCCAGAGCAGCTATGACTTTCAAAGAAGAATGCATTCGCCTACTGATTTCACCATCCAAGCTGTTCTCTCTGTCAAACATGCTTCCTAAATACACAAACTCACTTACCTGGTCAATCACAGTGCCATTTATAATACTTACATTACATTCAGTGCTACCCATTCCTTTCTCAAACACCATAACTTTGGTTTTTCCCTTATTTATACTCAGTTTGAATTTCATGCAAACTTCGTGCATCCAAGTCAACATACTCTGCAACTCACTTTTGCTCTCTGCCAACAGGACAGTGTCATCAGCATACAGCAACAGCACACACGGATATAACCAAGACATAAACCATTATTATCTATTTTGGCCTCACGCATGCATGCGTCCATAAATATATTAAACAGCCATGGTGACATTACACAACCTTGTCTAACTCCTGCACCAATGGAAAACCATTTTGATAAAACACCATTCACTCGTACACAAGCTCTACTACCAGCATACACGATTTTAACACTATTAAGTAGATTCCCAGTAACACCATATTCATTCAATACCTTCCACAAAAGTGTCCTATTTACTCGGTCGTAAGTTTTCTCTAAATCTATGAAGGCAGTAAAAACTTTCTTCCTAACAGCCAAATACTTTTCAATCATCCTGCGTAATGCAAAAATCTGGTTAGTGCAGCCTTTACCAGGCATAAAACCACTCTGAACATCCCACACTTTCAATGATGTAAGACCCCGTACTTTTTCAATAACAACCTTACCCAACACTTTCCCTGGCACACTCAGTAGGCTAATACCACGATAGTTCTTGCATTCAGTCTGATCACCTTTTTCCTTTTACAAAGGAAGAATAATAGCATCCTTCCAATATCGAGGGACCATTCCTAACTCCCAGCACAACTGGCAAATTTCAGTTAACCAGTCAATTATAGAGTCACCACCATATTTCATCATCTCTGCAGTTATGCCATCAACTCCTAGAGCCTTACCATTCTGAAGAGATTTTAGAGCTTTACACACTTCTTCTCTTGAGATCCCACCTGTGCTTCCATCCTTCACTGTGACATCATCTGCTTCTGCGTAAGAATCACCTTTGCTCTCCTGATCTAATAACTCACAGAAGTATTCACCCCATCTTTCACTTAACTCATTGGGCTCCCATATCATTTCCCCGATCTCATTCTTCACACAACTTACAACTTTGTTTCCCCTATTTTTCCTGAGTCTCGTGTACTTCCAGAAGGACTTTCTATCTTTCCAAAAGCCAGTTGATGCCTTTCCACTTTCTCCTTCCTATCTTTTGCCTTACTGTGGCGAACCAGCTTAGCAGCTTCACGCTTCTTACAGCGATATTCATCCACAGAGACTCTACCTTGCAACATCCCCAAATAGGCTTCCTTCTTTTTCTTTACTGCCTCATCAATCTTACTATTCCACCAAGCATCACCTCTATTGTTACCCACTATTGTGGTGCCAAAGACCTCTTTAGCAGCAGTGACAACACAGTTCTTAAAACATTCCTACTTCTTTTCTACATCCCTCTCACAAGATTTCAGATCCTTCAGTCGTTCTCTGAGTAAGTCAGAGTACCGCTGATGATCTTCAAGGAGCCTATCAACCTTTATTCTTTCTATCCTGGGTCTCTTCCTATTCCTTTTCCTCCAACCAACATTAAGTTTCACTCGTGACACTACCAAGTAATGATCAGAACCAACATCCGCACCTCTCATCACACGGGTGTCAACAACCAAGTGTTTCAAACGCTGATCGTAAACACCAAAATCTATCACACTCTTTTGACCAAGAGTACGATTTTCCCAAGTATATGTGTGTATATACTTGTGGTTGAAAAATGTATTAGATACACACAAACCATTCTCAATGCAGAGTTCAATTAATCTTTCACCATTATCATTCACACAAGGATCATTAAACTTACCCAGAACATTGTCAGAAATTCCATTCTGCACACCTACTCTAGCATTCAAATCCCCTGCTATTATAACTTTTTCTTTAGCACCAAACTGGCTCAAAACAGCTTTTAGCTCATTCCAGAAATCTTCTTTCTTATCAGAAGGTTCCGAGTCACAAGGAGCATACACTACAACAATTACAATTCTCTGAAGTTTCACTTTCAAACGAATCCAGAGAATTCTCTCACTTATGCAACCATAATGAATCAAGTTGTTCTTCATCTTTTCACTTATAATCACACCTACACCAGCCTGTCCTCTCATATTATCTAATACTCCAGACCACACAATCACCGTGCCATTCACTTCTTCTACCCCAATTTTCTTCTTTTTGGTTTCACTTACACACAGCACATCCAGTCTATACTTATTCATCTCCTCAATGACCTCATTCATCTTGCCATTTATACCTCTAGTATTCCATACACCAATCTTACATTCACTCAGCCGAGATCGCTTTCTCATACGCCGTTTAGAAAGTCCAGGTCGATTCCGTGGTGGACCGTCCTTCTCAAGTGTGGTAGGTCCACCGTATCCCACACTTGAGTCATTCTTAATATTTCTTTTTGTCTTTTTAATCAGGTAAGTACATCAGTGTGAGGGATTAGCCCACAGCTGAGGGTTCCAGTTGGTCATTCAACCTAAGGATTCTGGAACAAAACCCAGTGAGTTGGAGTCTTTTCGCCAATGTCACACAGAACTAGCTTGCACCTCTCCAAGATTCACAGAGGCCTAGTTGCTGTTGTGGGTGCCATTGTTACAGTAAATTGCAATCGACGATTGAATCCCAAAGAACTTAATTAAACCTAGTAAACGGAAAATAAAGTGATACTAACCGGTGGAATGACATACCTGGTATTTTCTTTTTAAATTTATTTGCACAGCTGAATGCCACGCAGGATCCCATGGAAACTAAATATGAACAAGCTAAAGTATGTTGTCAAACACAGAAAAAAATCTACGCTGACAAACCAGTTTAACGAAAAATATGAGCTTCTAAAAATCACAAATTTTCAATGCTTTCCTACGGCAGACACTACCAAGAGGGTAACCAAGCACGCGGAGGGATATCATAGCAGTTAACAGGTCAGCTTCAGAAATCTGCGGTTACAGCATCTCCTATATTTCCTACCTCCATGGAATAAACATGTCTCACTTAGGGTCGCCATGTCTTTTTGGAGAGAGACTGGGCATTCTCTTTTTTTTTTTTTTTTCTTGATCTGTCAGGGAAGGAATTTCTAGTCATGTACGAAATTTATTTTTATGTTACCTGACTTCAGATCAGTGGCGGCTCGTGATAAGCTGAGTGGGGGGCTGCATCTCAATTTTGTAGATATCGCTTCGAATAAGCTAAGTTACTGAGCCTGTGCTGATGCTGTCCGTTTAATAATAATAATAATATATATTGATCAAAAGTTGTTTTTTTACAAGAAATGAATATTTAGATTTTATATTTAGCGATTGATAGGGAAAATGTAGAGGTACCAATACTTAAATTAGGCAACAGATATTAAGCGATGGCCACATTGCCATATTTATGAAGAAAATAATCGAACTATAAAACTTGGTTAGATGCATTATTTCTTAAAAAGAAACTGACTAATCAGTGCATCCTTCCAGTTTTTACGCATGGAGCACAGACATGGACCTGAACTAAAATAGACATACAGATGTTGCAGACAACTGAAAGAAGCATGTACAGATGCATGTTTGATGTTACCAGGAAAAATACAAATACACTGCTGGCCAACTAAAATGCAACACCAAGAAGGAAGCATCCGATTGGCCCGAAATTCGCAGCATGCGTCGCCCACGAGAGGACATGCAAACGATTAGCATTGCAGGGCATATACAAATCATGTGCGCCCGGCACACCACCGAGAAGCACTATAAGAAGGCTGCACAAAAGGCGGGGTGTAAGTAGTGGAAGTGTGTTGTGCTGCCGGACCTGCGCGTGGGAAGCTTCCCGATTTCCTGATGCCTCGTCGCAGAATACGGCAGTCATTCCAGCATGTTTCGGAGTTCAACTGAGGACGAATAGTGGCTTATCGCGACAGCGGTTTATCGTACCGAGACATCGGCGCCCATGTGAAACGACATCCAGCCACAGTAAGGAGAGTATGGATTCGGTGGGGGCAGGAGGGAAGGACGGACCTACGTGAGCGATTGCCGCAGCCGCGGCACACCACAGTACGAGAGGACGGGCATGTTGTGTGGCGGGCATTGACAGCTCGCACCGCCACATCACAAACTTTAGCGCAGGAATTAGGGTGTGTTGCGCAACAACCTGTGTCAGCACGTACCGTTTAACACCGTCTGCAGGAGTGGGGACTTATCACACGGCGCCCATTGCTCCGATTACCATTGACGTTACACTACTGGCGAGTGTGGCGGCAGTGGGCTGTTGAACGCCGCACCTGGATTACGGAATGGAACGACATTGTCTTCTCCGACTAATCCCGCTTCTGCCTGCAACACCACGATGGTCGGATACGCGTGTGGCGGCACGCGGCGAGAGACTATGACGCTTGCATTATGCATCGCCACATCGGTCCGTCGCCTGGCGTTATGGTTTGGAGCGCAATTGGTTATGGCACCCGCACCCCTCTGGTACGCATTGCCGGTACACTCAACAGCCACCGCTTCATCTCCGACGTTTTAGAGCCTGTAGTCCTCCCTTACCCGCAGGACCTGCCAGCGGCCCCGTTTCAACAGTACAATGCGCGCCCGCAGTGGCACGCATCGTGCAATAATTCTTCACGGCCCACCAGGTGTCACTGCTGCCATGGCCCGCCAATTCTCCCGATATGTCGCCCATCGAACACGTCTGGTCGCTTATTGGCAACCAAGTGGACCGGCAAGCACCACCCGCGGCGTACATGACCTTGATGAACTGTGGCAACGTGTGGAAGCAGCCCGGACCGACATACCCCAAGCCCACATCCAAAGCCTCTTTCGTTCGATGCCGCGGCGTGTAGCGGCCGTTATTGCCAGGCGTGGGGGCCACATGAACTATTGATGTCTGTGTGTTCCGCAAGTCGCAGGGGCCTGTAAGCTCAAACGTTTCATCTTTGTATCTGTTGTTATGTGTCCAGTAAATCTGGCTTTGCTATCTCGTGTCCTTTTTGGTGTTGCATTTTGGGTGGCCAGCAGTGTAGAAACTCGTGGATCGGGAAAATGACAAGAGTGGAAGACATTATGATCAGAATTCCTGAAATTGCAATAAGATGGACATATTGCTAGAAGAAAGAGCCACTGACGGAGAGTTGAAATACTGAACTGGATAGCAAGGAAAAAAACAATACCCAGAAGATGACAAAGAGGGAGATGGGTGCATGAAATTAGAAAGCATGAAAGAAACTGGCTCAAGGCTGACTGTTGTGGAAGAAGAAACTTGGAGACTCTCATCCAGCAGTGGATTGATAGTGGTTGCAAATTTTATATACATGCATATACGTATATATATATATATATATATATATCATCATCATCATTGTCAACCATTATCAATCCACTGCTGGACGAAGGTCTCCCCAAGTTTCCTCCACAACGGTCTGTCTTGTGCCAGTCTCCTCCATGTCACTCCCGCATACTTTCGAATTTCATCCACCCATCTTCCATGTGGTCTTCTTCTGGGTCTTTTCCTGTCCCTTGGAATCCAATCTAAAATTTCGGCTGTCCATCGATGGTCTGTTCTTCTGGCAGTATGTCCAGCCCATTGCCATTTCAGGGATTTAACTCTGATCATGATGTCCTCCACTCTTGTCATTTTTGGGATCCACGTGTTCCTTTTCTTATCTCTCCTGGTTACACCAAGCATGCACCTCTCCATGCTTCTTTGAGTTGTCTGCAGCCTTTGTATGTCTCTTTTAGCTAAGGTCCACGTCTCTGCACCATACGTAAGCACTGGAAGGATGCATTGATCAAACACTTTTCTTTTAAGACATAATGGCATATTGCTCTTGAAAATTATGCTGTTTCTTCCAAAAACTCTCCAGGCAAGTTTTGTACGCCGATTAATTTCTTCACCAATGTGACCCTCACTTGATATCTGCTGTCCAAGATAAACGTACGTGTCGGTTATCTCCAGCTTTTCTCCATCAATCGATAAATCTTCATTTCTTGTAAAAGCATTGTACATCACTTTTGTCTTCTGAAAGTTCATTTTTAATCCCACTTCTTTACTCTTGTCAGCAAGTTCCTGGATCATACTCTGCAGCTCTGATGGGGTAGTTGCAAAAATGACTATGTCATCAGCAAAACGAAGGTGGGTTAGATAATCTCCATTAATCTTTATCCCTTTGTTTTCCAAGTTCAGTGATTGAAAGACATTTTCCAATGTGGCATTAAAGAGCTTCGGAGATATGGTGTCACCTTGTCTCACTCCTTTTCCAATTTTTATGTGTGTTGTATTTTCAAACAGCCGAATCTTTGCACTTGCATTTTCATAGATGTTATTAATAATATTAATGTATGCATCTTCAATACCGCAGGATTTCAGAGCCATTGCAACTGCTGATGGTTTCACCGAATCAAAGGCTTTTTCATAATCGATAAAAGCCATGCACAATGGAAGTTCATATTCCCTCGCTCTTTCAATTAGTTCTCTCAGTACGTGGATATGATCTATTGTGCTGTAGCCACTCCTGAATCCAGCTTGTTCTCTCGGTTGAGCCATGTCCAGTGTCACCTTCAAGCGGTGTGAAAGAACTTTAGTGAAGATTTTATAAACCACTGATAGGAGGCTGATAGGTCTGTAGTTCCTGAGATCCTCAATGTCACCTTTTTTATGTAGCAGGATCATTGTAGCGTTGTTCCAATCCTCAGGAATTTTCCCTTCATTAAGGCATCGAGTGAAAATTTGGGCGAGTACTGTTTCGATTTCTCCACTTGCTTCTGGTATGATGTCTACAGTAATTCCATCTTCTCCTGGAGCTTTTCCTCGCTTCATGTTCTTGATTGCATGTGCAACTTCTGCTGGAAGGACTGGAAGAACTTTGGTACTGGTACCTTTCATGATGTCTGGAGTACATGTATCATCAAATTCATATAATTTGGAGTAGAAATCTTTCACTCTTGTCAAAATTTCGCCTCTATTTCTTGTTACAGAACCATCTTCTTTTCTCAGTGCCATAATCTGTTTTTTTTCTCTTACTGAGATGTCCCTTTGCTATCTTTAGGCTTTGGTTGTTTTCAATTGCTTTCCTTACTAGTTCACAGTTGAATTTCCTTAAGTCTTCAGTGATACTTTTTCGTACTGTCTTGCATAGCTCTATATATTCCACTTTGGAAGTCACATCTTCTTTAGTTATCCTCATCACTCTTCTTTTTTGCATCAACATTTTGGTTTTTCCTGATAATTTGTTCACATACAATTTGTTCTTAGACCCAGCTAATTTTGTTGCTGTTTCCATAAGAGCTTTGGTTACTTTTCTGTTAACTTCAGAAATATCCACTTCTCCCGATGTTAGGCCTTCTAAAGCACAGAATCTGTTCTTCAGTTCCAATTTGAAGGTATTATGGTGTATTTTAAGGTTGGTTATGTCAATACATTTTGTTTGTCTTATGAGCTTGCTACGTTCGAGTTTAGTGTTGAGGTGCATCTTACATCTCACCAATCTATGGTCACTGCCTGTGTTGAACTTGTTTAGCACACTGCAGTCTTCTATGACGAATTTTTTGTTACACATAATAAAATCAATTTCACTTGTCGTCCCATTTGGATGTCTCCATGTCCATTTCCTGTGTGGCTTTTTCTTGAAAAAGGAGTTCAAGATGAAAAACCCTTCTGCCTCTGCAAACTCTACGAGAGTATTTCCACGCTGGTTTCTGTTGCCGTGACCGAATTTACCTACTGAAGTTTCATTCTGTTGCCGTTGCCCTATTTTTGCATTGAAATCTCCCATAATTATCTTCAAGTGCTGCTTACCTTTATTATTTAGATGACGAATTTCCTCATAAAATTCTTCAATTTCTTCATCAGGATGACTTGTGGTTGGTGCATAAGTTTGAATGATCTGAGCCTGGTATCTTCTCGAGAGTTGGATAACGAGTCGTGCAGCTCTGTCGGAGGAACTTTCAACTTCTACAACTTTATCCTTCAGTTTCTTGTTTATTATAAATCCAACACCACTAGTTCTGCCAGTATCTGTCCCACGATAGTAGAAGAGATGTCCATTTTTCAGTTCAATGAGATCTTCTCCTTTTCTTCTTACCTCACTTAGCCCGACGATGTCTCACTTGATCCTTTGTAGTTCCTCTTCCAATTCAAGAAGCCTTGAATCAGAAGATAGGGAGCGTCCGTTATACGTAGCCAAAGTCAGCATCAGATGGCAGCCTAGTCCGGTCCTCCGGGGATTCTTAGCACCCTCTGCCTTCATGTCGCACTGGCCGCTACCTTGGCCAGGTACATTCCAGCTGCCGGAGACTGAGGGCCAAGATTTAAGTTGTGGAGTCATTTTGGAGGGGTTTGGCCATAACTCACCACGCTGGCCAAGCGGGTTGGTGAGTGTGGGATAGCATTTCCTCTAATCCCGATGGTATAGTTATACCGCTATTGGCGGTCGTCAGAGCCCCTTTAGTGGGAACAGGATGTACCACGAGAAGGCGGGGTTGACATTTGTCAAGGAGAGGCTGTGATGTTACGCATCACCTGACCTTATATATATAAGTATATAAGGACAAAAAAATGTAAAAAAATTAATGCGTGTGGCAGTGGAGACGCACACTAAAGGTCATGTACGCATTCTCAAGTGTCTCATTGTGACCCCTAGAAATATGACAATAAATATTTTTCCTTCTGATACACTCTCTTTGAAACTTCGACTTGATACCAACTACTGCAACTTGGACAGCGATGAAAAACATTTTGTAGAATTTTGAAGTCTGCCAGAATTTCGTGATGAGTTGTTATTGCAATACTCGCACACCAGCATTCTCTTTAATAAAAATGGATTGGAAACATATTCAGTCCAGTTTTAATTTTGAAGCCATGATAACAATTTAGTGTAGAAAAATTTGTTTTCCAAAATTTACCAACTTCGTAAATTTTCTAAACAATGATATCTGATTAAATGATCTTTTCAAAGTAATTAAGTATAATGCACTACCTCAATTGAAATGCGCAGCTTATTTTGGGGAGGGAGGGGGATGCAGTAGAAAAAAATTGTACCCAGTGGAGTGACTTTAATGATTTTTGGTGAATAAAAATTTCGTTGCGCTTGGTAAGTGAAGAAATCAATTTTGTGCAAGTATTTCGCTGCAGAAATTAATCTCTCTCTCTCTCTCTCTCTCATCCTCCCTTTTTTTTTTTTTTTTCAATTTATCCAATACTGAATTCTATTCTTAATCGCAATTTGTTCACATGCCCATTTTGACCAGAAGAGAAAATATAAGTTAAACTTTTTTGCAAAAGTCCCGGCAACCGAGTATTTGTCATTAGCAAACACAAATATTTTACAGTTCGATGGTGTTAGAATTATTACGTTGAATAAAAGCAGGAACAAACCAAAAATTGGAAAAAAAACAAAAAAAACAGGTTGAGTAATACATTCAAACATACCTTTAATTTATTACTTTATTTCAACATTCGTCATTATTTTAATTCATTCCCCTATTTTATTTCTTATTCGGAAGCACAAGAACCATATTAATCAACAAAGCTCACAGGCCCTGCGATGCATTCCCACCCAACGAGAGACTGCATTCGCGAGCAACCCGTGCTAGCGAGACTGCCATCAATGCAGTCCCCAGGGAAGTTTTATTCAAAAGAAACGAACTGATGTGGGAATAGGCAGTTTCCCACATGAGTTGGTTTCAACACCTGTCAGGACAAGGAGGATAGAAATAAGGGGAGGGAGCATATCGAGCAATCTCTACGTAACGCTCTGAAGCCGACGCTCCTGAGTGGCAGCCATCTTACATTACCCGTCTGTGACTGCGTTCCCATCGAATTACATACTAACGTCAGGCAGGTTAGCACTTTTAAAGCCATCTTGCGATAAAAAAAGTAATTTACATTTATGGATATAATCTATAATATCACCACTATTTTCTTTTCCTTCAAAGCAATGCGAGGTCACGTTTTACCGCTTCGCACGACAAAAATCCGACTTGTCACACGAAAGGTACATACTATTTAAAGTAATGCATGAAACCATTATCTCTACTAAAAAATAAAATACGCTGATTTATTTCATGTGATAGAGTAAATATTTTTGAAAACACAAACGGAACGACATGCACCTTAAAAACGATAATGATATACTATTAAAAATCACCAATCACTTACCCTAAAAGATCATGGTCATTTCCATCCACAAAACACTTCAAAAGCACGTCAATTATCGTTATGTTGTTGGCCTTCAAAGGTTTACAGACACCTTTGCCTACGATTCCTTCTTCCGGGGATGAAACATCGTATTATTATTATTATTTTTTTATTTGCTAGACAAACAACGCTGGTTTTTTAGCCATATGAGATGTAACCCATAGCTCGTCAATTCCATAAAAACCACACAAGCATACTACTCATTCATACATTCAATTAAAAAACTATGTACATATTTACACTACATTACATTATTAGGTGGTTAAACCTTTGTCAACTGTGAGTAACAAAATGCTCTATCCGTTTCATGGATTAGCACGGGTTTTGAAACGGATGGAGCATTTTGTTACTCACAGTTGACAAAGGTTTAACCACCTGGGAATGTAGTGTAAATATGTACATAGTTTTTTAATTGAATGTATGAATGAGTAGTATGCTTGTGTGGTTTTTATGGAATTGACGATCTATGGTTACATCTCATATGGCTAAAAAAAACCCAGCGTTGTTTGTCTAGCAAATAAAAAAATAATAATACGACGTTTCATCCCCGGAAGAAGGAATCGTAGGCAAGGTGTCTGTAGACCTTTGAAGGCCAACAACATCACGATAATTGACGTGCTTGAAGGGTTTTGCGGATGGAAATTACCATGATCTTTAGGGTAAGTGATTGGTGATTTTTAATAGTATATCATTAATAAATTGCACATAAACTATGCGCACTTTGCAGGGGTTTAATACCTTAAAAGTGCAAATATAATAATTAAAAACAATAGTTCGTGCTAAACCTGATAATTTACTACAAAATTTTAACAAAGGGTACACGAAATATACAAAATTGAAAAGCGTTTGTAGCGCACAATAAAATCGATTAGCATTGATAGATTACTATATACCCATTCTCCTTGCTATTATACCAATAATAAACGTGATAATTTACAAAATAATAATAATAAAAAACATTTATTGTGCGCTAAAAACTACGGTAATATATGCTTTTGACCGGGACTTACTGAAAACTGGACAGCTTTCCAGTTCATACTGGAAATTTTTTGCTATTCCATCATATAAGTTTTTGATCAAGTTTGAAAAAATAGAACTTTCCTCAGCTTTTAATGTTACTTGAACTTCAAATAAACAATTCAATAAATCAGTCAGAAGCAAACGTCTTTCTAAAGCTTAAATCTGTATGTGAGCCAGTAAATTTTAGTAAGAAAAAATAACTACAATGAATGAACAGCAAACAAAAAAAAAATAAAAAAACAAAACAAAAAACATTCTGCCCTTGGGTGCTCCGATCTACATTGCTTTGATAGTTTCATAGTGCACGCTCATGCCCTTGATCGGACACTACTTGTGTAGTAGGTCACCGAGCAACACTGCAACAAAAAACGGGTTACAAATAAAATCCTCACCCACACAGAAAATGCAATTCAAAAGAATACTTTTTTTTTTTCGTGTCATGCGATGTCTGACTTAATACCCCATGTTAGCTACACTTTACAGGAATATCAGACTTAGTTTCATTCAATTTGTTAACTCTTAATATTACGAAACCAAAATGTATTTTTTTTTTCTAGCCAAAAGGCTAGAGTTGAGGCTCTACCGGAAGTGATTCTAAATGATATTTCTTTTATTTTTCAAGAAAGGGTTAAGTTTTTAAGTTTTTTTGTTTCAGGAAAATTTAAAGTGGGATGCTCATGTTGAAGTTATTTCCCTCCTAGAGTTATTTCATGGAACTTAAAGGCAATGGTCTCCAATAGGAGTTTTATCTAGAGTTTCAAATCTATTGCCACTAAATATTAAATTAACACTATTATTCTTTTATTTATCTCTGTCTTATTGCCTGCTTGCTTAGGGTAGGGTAACTAGATGGAACATTAACACAATTCTTTCTTTACAAAAAAAGTTTGTTCGTTTGTTGAATCCACTGGAAAATTTGGAAATTCTGTTGTCCTTATAAATTATTGATCTTTGAGAAATTATACAGCTATTGACTGGTGTTAATGCACGAGTGTGTTTATGCCAACAAACATCTCAATCTAATAAATATATGTTATCCTGCACACAGTTATCAAACTCGTGGGTATGGTAACTATTTAATTTCTAGGGCTTGCACTAATGTGCTGTACTTCAATATTAATGTTCATTTCCCCTGGAATGGGTTGCTGATTCATAAAATCACTTGCCAGTTTTGTGTAGTTAACTATGTCTAACATGACAAATAAATAAAATAAAACAAAAAATAAAAGCAAACTTCCACCAGCCATAAGCCTTTTAAACATTTCTAATATAAACAGTAAATTCTAGTTAATTGGGCCATTGGTTAATCAGGGCAGCCATTTACTTCGGACAATTTTTGAAGAACATCCCAAATTAACTCTTTGGGATCAAGCTTCACATAATTGCAGCAGCTGCTTAATTGAACCAAAGTGTACCAGCCCTGATATGTGTCTCAATTAACCGGAATCTACTGTATACGTTTCAAGCCTGAACAGCTATTGAGTTCAATTAAATTGCCACCCCAGTGGTTCAGTGGTTTAAGCTATGGCTTCTCACCATTCATCCGAGATATTTTCACTGCCTGAATGGTGCTTTTCAGGAAGCATAAATTACACATTAATTCAATATGTCTTCAATGTAATCTTCACACACACAGAGCTTCTTTAAATGTAATAACTTTTTTTTTTTTTGTTAATCTAATAACATTTCCTGAAAATGGTGGGCAGAGCACATGCTCATGTGCTTCAATGGAAGAACCACCAACCACTGCATCTACTTACTTAGTTGTTTAGATCAACACCAACATCAACACCTGCATAATGTTATTTCATCTGAACAAGGCCGTGAATTTTAAAACAAGAGTAAGAAAACAAAACTACCTTTAGCTGACTTCGCCACCCGGGTAGGACAATCCACCCCGGCAGTGAAATAATTCCTTAAATTTGGCAGTAATTTTTGAACAGTGCTACAAATACTGCACAATGCATATATTTAAAACTGGATTTTATTTCAAAAAAAAAAAAAGAAGATAATCAGTGCTACTTGATCTTTTTAAAATATTACAGAAAATATTTCTTAAGCCAAATTATAAAAAAAGAATTTTCATTTCATTTAACATTAGACAACTAGCTCCTTATTGTCCCTTAAATAAAATAAGTTTTGTATAGAACTGACGCACTGAACTTGACTTATTCACCAAATTTTTCCCCCAATACATATATCTGATGAGCAGATATTTTTTCACTACTGCTCTTATTAGGTGTGCAACATGATTATTGAGGAGAGAGGCGTCATGCATGTGTGCACTTATGTCAGCAAAAAGTGGCAGACCAGTTACTGAATGCAGGATTTCTGTTTCAGTTTGCAGTATTTCAATGTTCTTTTTTCAGATGTTTATTGCTTGAGGAAATTCTGCGTCGAAGTACTGATTAACTTTTCTTGCATAAGATGAACACATCTTTTGAAGGGTGAATCAATTTCCCCTGCTTTTGAATGAGGCCAAGGAATGTCGGAAGAATGGTTCAACAGAATGAAGTGCATTGATACACACTTCACACTTTAAATGGGATGATAGTTTTTTTTAACCACGTACCCTGCGATATAATATACCACATACTCAGAGCAGACATTTAGTTGTCCGGCATCAAAAAGATAATCATGTCCAGATTCTTCCACACTTTCTGAAGTAGCCACATGATCATTCTCTATGCGGTAGCCATTTGTCAAGAAGTTAATCACATTCTCTGGAGAATGTACACTGGACACAGATAAAATACTCAGCTCATCCAAAGGCACACAACTGCCAGTGGGTGCATAACAGTTTTTTTTATCTCTGATCTTGTGAGCAGCTTTTTATAAGCTGCTCTAAATTGCCTTGCAGTGGGATTATTGTTAGCACCACAGTGAGACCTGATTGTTTGAAAAAACAGTTCAATATGGTCTTGGCTGAGATTATATGTGGCCAAGTATTGTAAGCCCCCAATAACATTTTCTATCAAAGATTTGTACAAATGTTTGATGCTTTGTATGCATACAAGGAAGCCAATAAATCCTGTTTTCCTGTTTGAAGCTGTGATTTTATCACCATTTCGGCTTACTTTCAATGAAGAAATGTATTCAACAGTTTCAGTCAGAACTTGAAATACTTCTTGTGAATCATTTTTATTTAATGGTTTTTTTGGCCATACTGCTTTAAACTTTTAGAATTTAATATATCAAATAGATCATTAAATTTGTTGATGAAGGTAACTGTTGCTTTAGACCCTTCAAACTGTGGAAGATGCAATGCTTCTGCACAAAACTCTATGGCATCAGCTACAGACTTGCTGAGAAACTGTGATGCTAGTCTAACCTTCATCTTTTGTTTACGGAACTTCACACGAGATTCTTTAAGTTTATTACCTAAATTCAGCCCTTCACCTTCTTGTAGCTCATGAAGTGATGAAATATACTTCCACTTAATGAAGTTATCTTCATTATCAACAATACTTTTTTGTCCCCCAAAGTATTTCGCACCAATTTCAGCATATGGCATGGATCTAACATAATATAAATGTTTTCTCCAGTCTCTGGATGCTTGAAATCTATTTTCAAAGCTTTAGGGTCTAGTGAGCATCCTAAAATTTTTGCCATGGCCAAATTCAATGATAAACCATCAAATGTGAAGGAAACAACTTTCACTCTTGCAGCATGCAGTAAAGTAAGGCACTGATATACAAGATTGGCCTTCTGTGCTGAGTTTATGCTGTCCACAAGAAAATATCCTACTGGAGCTTTCCATTTGTCGTTTATGCATACTACCATGAAAACAAGTGCTTCTTTAGCCAAAGGAAGAGCATCATCATCTAACTCTGCCCCCATATTGACATAACCATGAAATTTTTTACCATCAAATTCAACATGCTGCCTAATGCACATTTCATCCATTACTAAAGAAAAAAGGAGAGGATACTTACAGTAGGTCACTTTATCTGACAATACAATTAATGCCTCTGTAGTAAATCCTGGTGCAGCATCAACGTGCTGGTACCATTTACAAATAGTTTTGGAATGGGGTAAACAGGAACTAAATGTCTTCCGTACATATTCATATGCTCTTGGAGAATAAAAGTTCAATGTAAGTGCAAATGCTTGAAGCTCAGGTGAGTAACACTTTGGCTGCTTTTCATTTTGCACTGTGGCTAACTGCCGGGTTAGAAGTTCCTTATTTACGCCACTTGCTTTGTTAAGGACTTCTAACAAGTCATCATCCATCAACTTCTTTTTCTTAATGTTATCAAGAAGGCCCTGCAAACTCTCAATTTTTTGTTGTTGTTTGCGCTTTGATTGTTGAAGCATGCGTATTTTCTTCTTGTAATTTTTAATCACATATTCTTGTGCTTCATCTAACTTTCTCTTCAGAACCTGCTTCTCGGGAGACTGCTGCAACACAACAGTTTCTGTAGCCAATACTGTAGCATCCTGTGCAGGGCTTGGAGGCATTACAATTAGCTGTGCATTCTTTTCACATGGAGGCTTTCTTTGTTTCTTGACCTGGAAAAAACAGATTTTCCTAATTGAATATTTCACACACACAAAAAAAAAATATTTTGGAGCCTTTTAGACTCTACATGATCAATACACTATATATTTTGGCCACTGACAATTATGGAATTCATTTTAGTATAATTTATGTGGGGGCAAATCAAATTCACTACAATCCAACCCTCATGAATCAGAAATGAGGGGAGGGGGAGAAAGTTGTAATGTGAAAGTTTCATAACTTTCACAATATATATCTTTCATAACTTATTTTCATCATAATTGATTTCTTGATGGCACATATGATGAAAATAAGTAAGCATCTTCACTTTATTTCTCAAATAACAAGCTGACACACTCATGATACAATATCATCAATTGCTACTAAAAAATCCTATCTAATGCCTAGAAACAAATAATTGCAAGACTTCTTAAGCCACACATTGGCAAGTGAAAGCTTGGTAGACCTTGTATGATCATATTTACACCTATGCAAACAGGATTATTCTAAGAAGTCTGGCACTCAGACCTGCCAACTTTCAGAAACAGAAATCCGTAAAAAAAAAATTATCGATATATTCGATGAAAATTTTAATCGATATATTTGATTAAATTACTTGTCGCGCATATTAATTAAATGCACCGCACATATCGATTTAAAAATGATGTTATCCAAATGAACTATCAACTTTTAATTGAATGACTGCAGTTGTTTAAATTTATCGGCACATTTATATCAATTAAAATAAATTCTATACATAATTTCTCATTACTATGCTATCATTATGATCTATAAAGTGATAAAAATTTACTTTTACAGAAGTTTGCATCTAAAGGGAAGGATGTTCTACCCTTTCAATGGGATCGTGTCCCACGCCGTCGTGAAACATGCTAAAATATTTTCAAAAACGAACCATTTATGCACGTTAGGTTTTTATTTACAGAGACACGGACGAAGAGACAGTCAAATAAAAATAAGTAAGAGTTACTGAGAGACACTAACTGGTAAATTATGTTCAACTAAAAATGAAGTGAACAAACATTTTGTATGAATCGCATCCAGCTCATAACTTTTAACAAAAGAAGTTAATTTCGTTATTTTTTTTCCCACGCAGTCAACGTTATATTTATGCTTGTCACTAGAAATATGATTTGTAATATCATTCCTTCCACCATGCGAAATGTTGAAATTGCATCGGCACAGTGCGCGAAACGTATATTTTCCTTTTTTGAAGATTTCGCAATACACGGGAATTCCACAGAACACGCATCGCAGAATGTTTGATAGTACTGCCCCCCCCCCTATATAGCTGCCCATAGCGAATCACTAATACTAAATTTATTAACACTTATAAAAGCATACAAGAGAAATTGCTATACTAATACAGTAACAGCTTGAAGAGTTGCCGTTTACGGAGGGGGGGGGGGATATCAATTACAAAGTTATCCGATTGAACTAGTCAACTAGAAAAGCACATGGCTACAATGAGATTAACTGAAAGGCTCTTTCACCTAGAAATACAGGTTTAGGTTTTAGTTACGAATGCCATCATCTGGGGTATTGAAATAATTAAATAAAGTGTAATGATTAAGGGTAGGGTCATGAGAATATTTGTTTCGAAACAGACATTGGAGTCTCATGGTAACATGTTTATCTTAAGGACAGGCGGATGATGAACCAGTCAAAATAAAAAAATAATAATAAATGAAATAAGAGTGACTGAGGGTAGGGTAACGATTTTTTTTTCTCTCAATCGGACACAGTCTCTCCATTATATATATGTGCTCTTAAGGGGGATAATGATGGCTCCCTCCGGTTATGGGAAGCACTTATCGCATGGGCTGGCTAAACATCATGCGTTTGCGTTTTGAGGGAGATCTCCGAGGATTTGGGCGTTTTACACCTGGAGTTAATTGGATTATCAGACCGCATCATAGAGAAATGCAGTGGACTAGTAACGATTTATAGAAGACATCCCACAATTAACACCCATCCACATAGAGGGGCTTGCTCCGGGAGCTAGAGCTGTAATTCACGGCTGCAAAGTCTCCGTCGAACTGAAAACGGTGCTAATAAATCAGATTCTGATAAAACAGAAATAATGACTGATGATAAAAAAATGGAAAAAAAAAGTAACTCAGTTTTTTTCTCCTATTTTGCTATTGCACAGTGTTTCTGGCGGTATCTAAGTAACTAACACTAAACTATCTCAGAAAAAAAGAAAGCTAACTAACCTAGGGAAGGAGAAAAAAAAAAAAAGAAATGTGAGCTTCAAGATAGCTTGAAATGTTTGCAGAAATACAGTGGGGTCCCTGTCGTTTGACCTCCTCCACTAAGAATAAAATGTAGGTCAAACGAAGCTCGTTCACAAGTGTTTTCAGCACGCATCAAAAGGGAAGCAATAAATAAGGGAATCATTACAACGGCACAGCAGAGAGGAAGCTATAGAGAAAATTTATTAGATGCTACACAAGAAAACATTCTGAGCTCTTTTCTCAATAAAAATTAAAGTAAATTATGTGAAAGAAACGCCTGGTTATTGCGACTTAAAACACAACCGATTCAGTTTTTTTTTTGCAGCAGCAGCAGCAGTTGCATAATTACAATATCAGTTTTAAAAACACTTCACACTGGTAAAATAATCTGTCAAACCAAAGTATTGCTGAAAGTAAACTGGGAGAAGGAAGTAATAATATAAATTTGAATAGTAAGTGAACCAAAAATGTCATTTTACATCACTTAAGATTTTTTTCCAGTTACATATTTTCCTCTACCCCAATCACTAAAACAGTTTTAACAGAACTTGCTTGTTATAACTAAATTTTATAGCTGTTCACAAATCACAATTCTTAAAGACAGTTTTTAAGATAAAAGCAACAAAATAATTTAAAAACCAGAAAGACGTTTTTGTTTTTCAGTTAAAAATTCAGATTCATAAAATTACAAGAATTACTTACCTGACATAACAGTCCCAATGCATTATTACGAAAAATCACAAATGTCAATTAAATCATGTGATATCGGCAGCAGCAGTATAATTGAATTTCTTCAAGTGTAAACATATTGTTCAATGCAAAATAACGCAATTCTTGATAAAATGTCAGTTACTAAGATTATCTGTAAAGGGAGATTTTTCTGTACACTGATTACATATTTACAATTCGGGGGAAACAGTATTTTTTCATTTCTGCATATTTTTTATTACACTTGTAGCAGACTTGGCTTTTTTCAAAAGATCTTCAGTAAAAGTTTGTTCATAACAAGGCCCAGACAATTTACCTTTTAAGATGGCTAAATTCGCTAATGTCTTATCTGACATGGAAGAACGGTATTCAGTTCTATTTTTTCGCACCAAACTAAAAATTCTTTCACATCCTGCATTCCCATGAGGAATGGTTAAAATTGCCAACATTACTTTCGGCAGTTTTTCAAATTTGATGCTGCCATCAGCCCTTCGAATCTGATGTACAGTACTCCACAGATGATCAACTCCCTCTTCTTGGTTATTTTCTCTCATAGCAGACATGTCCTCTACTTGTAATAAATGAAACTCTCTCTGAAGTTCATCTATTGCCTGATCCCTGGTTTCAATACCTTTGATTGGTAAAATGTGGGGGAACCTATCAACAAAATACTTTAAATCAGAGAAGCTGTTTTTTTCATTATTAGAAATATCAGCAATGTTGGCTTTAATTACAGCTTCATTTTTTAGAGGAAATTTATGGCAAATATAGGTACATACCTCAACACTAAACTCGAACGTAGCAAGCTCATAAGACAAACAAAATGTATTGACATAACCAACCTTAAAAAACACCATAATACCTTCAAATTGGAACTGAAGAACAGATTCTCTGCTTTAGAAGGCCTAACATCGGAAGAAGTGGATATTTCTGAAGTTAACAGAAAAGTAACCAAAGCTCTTATGGAAACAGCAACAAAATTAGCTGGGTCTAAGAACAAATTGCATGTGAACAAATTATCAGGAAAAACCAAAATGTTGATGCAAAAAAGAAGAGAGATGAGGACAACTAAAGAAGATGTGACTTCCAAAGTGGAATATATAGAGCTATGCAAGACAGTACGAAAAAGTATCACTGAAGACGTAAGGAAATTCAACTGTGAACTAGTAAGGAAAGCAATTGAAAACAACCAAAGCCTAAAGATAGCAAAGGGACATCTCAGTAAGGGAAAAAAACAGATTATGGCACTGAGAAAAGAAGATGGTTCTGTAACAAGAAATAGAGGCGAAATTTTGACAAGAGTGAAAGATTTCTACTCCAAATTATATGAAAGGGATGATACATGTACTCCAGGCATCATGAAAGGTACCAGAGTTCTTCCAGTCCTTCCAGCAGAAGTTGCACATGCAATCAAGAACATGAAGCGGGGAAAAGCTCCAGGAGAAGATGGAATTACTGTAGACATCATACAAGAAGCAAGTGGAGAAATCGAAACAGTACTCGCCCATATTTTCACTCGATGCCTTAATGAAGGGAAAATTCCTGAGGATTGGAACAACGCTACAATGATCTTGCTACATAAAAAAGGTGACATTGAGGATCTCAGGAACTACAGACCTATCAGCCTCCTATCAGTGGTTTATAAAATCTTCACTAAAGTTCTTTCACACCGCTTGAAGGTAACACTGGACATGGCTCAACCGAGAGAACAAGCTGGATTCAGGAGTGGCTACAGCACAATAGATCATATCCACGTACTGAGAGAACTAATTGAAAGAGCGAGGGAATATGAACTTCCATTGTGCATGGCTTTTATCGATTATGAAAAAGCCTTTGATTCGGTGAAACCATCAGCAGTTGCAATGGCTCTGAAATCCTGCGGTATTGAAGATGCATACATTAATATTATTAATAACATCTATCAAAATGCAAGTGCAAAGATTCTGCTATTTGAAAATATAACACACATAAAAATTGGAAAAGGAGTGAGACAAAGTGACACCATATCTCCGAAGCTCTTTAATGCCACACTGGAAAATGTCTTTCAATCACTGAACTGGGAAAACAAAGGCATAAAGATTAATGGAGATTATCTAACCCACCTTCGTTTTGCTGATGACATAGTCATTTTTGCAACTACCCCATCAGAGCTACAGAGTATGATGCAGGAACTTGCTGACAAGAGTAAAGAAGTGGGATTAAAAATGAACTTTCAGAAGACAAAAGTGATGTTCAATGCTTTTACAAAAAATGAAGATTTATCGATTGATGGAGAAAAGCTGGAGATAACAGACACGTACGTTTATCTTGGACAGCAGATATCAAGTGAGGGTCACATTGGTGAAGAAATTAATCGGCGTACAAAACTTGCCTGGAGAGCTTTTGGAAGAAACAGCATAATTTTCAAGAGCAATATGCCATTATGTCTTAAAAGAAAAGTGTTTGATCAATGCATCCTTCCAGTGCTTACGTATGGTGCAGAGACGTGGACCTTAGCTAAAAGAGACATACAAAGGCTGCAGACAACTCAAAGTAGCATGGAGAGGTGCATGCTTGGTGTAACCAGGAGAGATAAGAAGAGGAACACGTGGATCCGAAAAATGACAAGAGTGGAAGACATCATGATCAGAGTTAAATCCCTGAAATGGCAATGGGCTGGACATACTGCCAGAAGAACAGACCATCGATGGACAGCCGAAATTTTAGATTGGATTCCAAGGGACAGGAAAAGACCCAGAAGAAGACCACATGGAAGATGGGTGGATGAAATTCGAAAGTATGCGGGAGTGACATGGAGGAGACTGGCACAAGACAGACCATTGTGGAGGAAACTTGGGGAGACCTTCGTCCAGCCAGCAGTGGATTGATAATGGTTGACAATGATGATGATGATGATGATGACACAAACAAAGTATTCCCTCACTGTGGAGAAAAATGCTTTCTTTTCTTCTCCCAACATTGCAACTATTTTTGAGGCTTCATTTCCAATTGTCAAATCACAATCATCCCTCTGGTTTTCCTTGCAGCAAAAATCAACTTCTAGCAGTGGAGAGGCTTTTATAACAGAGGGTTTCACAAACTTTAAGAGCAGATCTTTGAACATATCACACAACAAATTATGCAAAACATGTATTTTTGGACTTGAGGACTGCAGAATTGTGTTTACATTCTCAAATGTTGGAATCACGTTCAATAAAAAAAGACTGTATGCCTTATTTACCTCAGAAGAAAGGAACATGAACAACTTTTCCTCTCTTGACAGAGCAGAATTGCAAACTTTTTGCTTTTTTGGCAGGTAAGCCCCGAGGCATCATTTTCTCGGTACCTTTTTCTCGAGGATTTTTTGTGGTCGGCTTTTTGCTTCTCTGTTTCCTTTTCTTCAAATGCAATGCTTTGGGGTAATTTTGGAATTTTATATGATGCCAAATTGGTTGGTTGCAATTTATTTTTCACTTTAACTTCACTGTGGAAGATACTTTGCAAGGGATCCCATTGTTCTACAAATCTGGTTAAACAGCGGCCAAGTGACAACCACCTGGTGCATGCATGCCGCAAAATTTTATTGGTTTCTGTTCCGTGAAAATTTTGAAAACAGCGCAACTTATCTTTTCGCTTCGCACTTTTTTCTAGGTAATAGTACACATCGATCAAAATCTCATGAATTTTAATAGGTAGAGTAGCAGCACCTTTTTCTGCTGCTAAATTGATCAAGTGGCAAAGACATCCTATTGTGATGAGATCGCTCTGTTTTTGCTTGATATGTGCAACAACACCATTTGCTCTACCCAACATAACTGCAGCATTATCTGCACCAAAAGCTATGCAGTGTCCAATTGGAATCTCAAGTCTGTCAAATTCGCTTAGGACAAGATTAGCAATATTCTTACCAGTTGAATCACCCTCTAAAGTAGGGACAGAGAGAAGACAATTATTGATTCTCTGTTCTTTTGCACCAAAAAATGTAACCACAATAGGATACAATTTTGAAGAGCTATCGTTGCTACCGTCAGTAGCAACTGAAAATGGACCAGACTGCAAAGATTTAACAATAGCACAAGTTTTGTCTGTAGCCATTTCATTAATAATAGCAGTTGTTTTTGTCCTGGCACATCCATATTTTTTTGCTACCTCAGATTTCGGAAACATTTTTCTAAAGAGAGCTCCAGCATGGTCAGCTACACTAATTGGTAAATTATGTTCCACTAAAAACGTAGTGAACAAACATTCTGCATGAATTACATCCAGTTCATTCAAACTTTTCACAAAGGAAGTTAATTTCATGTTTTTTTCCACGCAGTCAACATTAGATTTATGCTTGGCACTAGAAATATGATTAGTAATGTCATTCCTTCCACCATTAGAAATGCTGAAATCACATCGACACATAGTGCAAAATGCATATTTTTCATTTTTTGGAGATTTTGCAATACACGGGAATTCCGCAGAATACGAATCACGGAATATTTTATAGTACTTTTTTTTCCCTTTAATATTGCTGCTCATAGCGAATCACTAATACTAAATTTATTATCACTCGGGAAAAAAATGTAAGTAAAAACTGCTATAGTAGAGGAAAAAATACCGATTACAGAGTTATCTGATTCGAGCTGGTCAGCTAGGAAAGCAGAGAGCAACTGGAAGGTTCTTTCATCTAGAAACAAAGGTTTGGTTTTAGTTACAAATGTCATCCTCTGGGGTCGTCCCCTCCCTCCCCATCACTCCTCACAGGCGGATCGATGCCTTGTCTTTTACTAAATCCGATCCCTTTAGCGGCATCCGTTATACTTCCATATGGCACTGATTTTATAGTCCTGTCTTCTCTTCCTGTCCTCCCCCTCCCTTCATCTTACCGAATAGAGCTTCTCTAGTCATTCCTTTTAAAAACAATCTGGGCCCATCAACGTCTGAACCAACCCCTCTCCTGCAGTAAAATAACACAATGTGTTTTGCCGGAACAAAACCAACTGTCTTTAACATCAGGCGTCACGGGAACGATACAGCCACTTCGTCGGTGACATCCTCCCCACCTCGTCCCCTGCTCCCTTTGTGGCGTAGCCACGTCATAAGGCGTTTAAACCGGGATTTTAACTCTGATCTTATGTCTCTGCAAAAAAAAAAAAGGCCTAACATGACAAAATGTGGAATACACGTATTCTGTTTTAGAAAATGAAAATCTCTAAATATCACTCAATTCGGTTTGATAGAAGTTACAAAGCCAATGGCGCTTTTTTTTTTTCAAACAGATGAAAAAAAAAAAAAAAAAAAAAGTCTACTTCCTCCCTAGATTAAACTCGTGCTGTCAAAATCCGGATATTTTAAAATTCAGAGTTGTTTACTAAAAGCCCAAAATTACATACCTACAAAAAAGTGTGGGTTTGCAAAAGCACCAGTGTTCTCCACGATACTTTACTGTTTTCTTTACGAATCCCTTAGTATGAATTAATTGATATTTTGCGTGTTTTTGCTTTATTATAGAACATTTTTTGTGCCTGTTAATTTCTAAATTAAAAAGCTGCCACACATGCGTCGTTTTATAATTAAAAATTCTATCCAAATCGGTCAATTTCCACGGAAGATATTGTGCTAAAATTCTGAAACGCGAGCGAACAAATCTCGTGCATGTACTAATGCATTGTCCCCGTGAATGCTGATAGCAACCATTTTCAATAGGATAGGTCCACTATGGGTGCTGAACAGCATACCCAAACTTCATCACAATCATACTTTGATTTTACGCAAGTCATCACGCAAAAGGGCGGAAGAATCAATCCCGCTCCTATATCTTGACCTTACCTTTGACCATTTTTAATAGGGATTAGATGAATTAGTATGTACCCCAACATATTAATTTCATTGAATCAAGCCAAGACATTTTTTATGAATGTTACAGAGCAATGAGCAAAGCACGGTTGGAAAGTGAAAGCGTAGAAAACTTACTGACTAACGGACCAGCAAAATAAATCATTGCTGGAGCAGCACTGGCTCGAATGAACATTGGATTCTTTTTTTTTTTTTTTTAACTTCCTCTTATAGTAGCATTCTTTCGGTAGGTCAAATTTATTGCCAGAGAAGAAGTTACGAAACCATGCATGCCCTAATGCATTTTTAATTTCACAAAACTGGCAGTTTTTGCTTAATTTCGTCATGTTGGGTATCGATCTGGGCTTAAAAATTCCACAGATTTAAAATCCGTTCGAATTTTTTTTCTACGATAACTACGTTCTGAGATAGCATTTCGAACTGGGAGGAATAAAGATAAAAGAAACCTGCTCCAACACGGACACACCCCACGCTGGCCTTCTGAGAAGTTGCGACTCGGGAGATGAACAATGCATTGTCTGAAAAAAAAAAAAAAAAGGCGGGGGGGGGGGCTGTGTGCACAAGAGAGGGAGAGAACCAAACCGAAGGTTAAATAAGCCCAGCTGGTTGGTGTTCTAGTGTTTAAAAAAGGCAAAACAATAACCTAAAACGTGGGAAAACTGCAGCAAAATGTTCACAAATAAACACATGTAACTAAAAACTTATTCGTAACTTACATCGGCACTTTACTTTAAATGGATTAAGTTAAAAAAAAAAAAAAAGTTTTAATAGTGGGTGCAAAATCATCAGAAAAAGAAAAAATCTTGGAGAATTGCCAAATCCGTAAAATTAACATTTTGCCCGTAAAACAAGTCACCTTTCCGTAAATTTTACGGGTAAACCGTAAAACCTGGCAGGTCTGGGCACTTATTTGTTTCTAGTTAACTCTGGCATACCCACTGTATATTATTCTATTTAATGCCATTTGACAGATTTTTTTCTGCTTTCCTTTATTTGACAATTATTATCCCTTGAAATCAGTGTAAGATGAAATGAAGAGGAAAAAGCAGCCCACTTTTCTTAACAGTAATAATTCTGGATCAAAAGTTTATTTAATTATGAGTATAATTTAAAGTATTACCCTTTGCCTTAAGAAAGCCTCCTAATGGAGTGTAAAAGTTTGGATCACCTTACACTACTGGTGTAGATATCATCTACACAATTTGTTCATGGCATACACAAGCCACGAACAAAATGAATCTCTACACAAAAAAAGCACAAGCGTGCACACCATTAGGTAGGATTATCATTCTAAAAGTGATTTCACTTAATGACACAAAAAAGCACCATTTCAATCAGCAGGAAGGCTAAGTGTACACAAATTATTACTCATTTCTTTTCCTCAACAGAACTAGGTCATACATACTGGCACTTGATATTGCATACACCAGTAAATATCTTACAACCTGGTGATACTTGTATTTGCATGATTACATAATAGAAGTAACTCCTCTTTATTCCTGTTCCACATGTGAGATGGTGTTCTGAAAATTTGTTCTTATTTACAAAGAGTGAATTCCATATTTATTATTATTATATGATGCAAAAAAAAATAAAAATACACGGTTCGTACTCTTCCAAGCAAAATAAATTCAAGCACTTTTTAAAACCGAATTATCATATGTGTGAGCAGTCGGTTTGTCAGTGGGTAGATATTTTAGCAAGTTCAAACCATTAAGATTTGATGCGACAGGCACACCTTCCGTGAGTGACCTGCGTTTGTTACCCCCCTGAACACTCATTGGTTTATTTTATTAACCTTGAAATTGCCCTTCTGTTTTGGTGTTTCTTGAAATCATTTTATTTTGTGGAATATTTTGAACAGGTACATTACATTATTTTCGTATTCATCTGCTGGTGTGATATTTATTGTTTGCTTAACTTTTTATTTTTGATACATGACTTGATTTTTTGATGCAGCCAGGAGATGAAGCACGCATGAAGCATAAGCAATTCCTAGAAGTTCCACCCTCCCGCAAGAACACTCATTAACTCCAGTAAACAGAAGCCCATCACAATTAAAAAATACATCATTCCACTGCTCAGGTGGCGCAGCAGTGTTCTAAGCGACGGCTTCTGATCATTCGTCCAAGATGGGTCGGGGTTCAAATCCCGGTGAGGCATGGGTGTTGTGTTTGTCTTACGGCGCTGGCTCTCTCCTTTTCCTGGAACCAGTGGCCCTAAATTAGGGATAGGCGACTGCTTATAACCCATTCAGTTCTTCACGGGGTCATTAAACCTCCAATAAAAATAAAAAAAATATATATATATATGTACACTATCTACCAACAAGTAATTGGACACCCCTGCAATCGACGATATCTGCGGTCCCGATACACGCCACGGCCGCCGCCGTTAAATATCGTGTGGGAAACAACAACAACGCAACCAGTCGCATGCAAGATGCAAGATGCCACGCAGTTCGGAGCTCTCCGATTTCGAGAAAGGTAAAATAGTCGGGTATCACAGAAATGGCCGATCCATACGTGACATATCCAGCGAGTTGAAGTACCCAAAATCGACAGTGGCCTACGTGATTGGCAAGTGGAAGATGAGAGGTGACTGTCGGAATGTGCCCCGACCCGGCAGACCCACAAAACTGGGAGTTAGAGACCGACGGGTGCTAGCCAGAGAAATTCGGAAGAACCGCATGGGAGTAAATACATGGAATAATAATAAATATATATAGATATGTATTTTTTATTCTATGTATTTTACTCTAATGCCGATGTTTTACTCCATAGCGATGTCATAGCCAAGGTACTTGCGTTCAACGCACTCTTCTGGGTTGAATACATATTCAGCGTTATTTGAACAGCTTGGTGTTTTTATCAGAACTACACAGGAATATCCTATACAAATTTTTAGCACAAACAATTATTTTACATATACTCTTTTATACCAATACTTAAAAACCAAAACAATTTTTTTCAGGTACTATTTATGGAGTCAAACTTTTTCAAGTACTTTTAAGGACTTGAAAATGAACTTTTATTTTCCAAGGACTTTTCAAGGTTTTCAAGAAGCGTACGAACCATGAAAAAAAACAAATGAAAAGAGAAAATCTTACAGGTTATTATTATATTATGACAACCAGCACAACTGAGGTTTCAATTTGGTCAGTCTATAGTGTAATGCAATGGTTATTAGCAGGGCTCCACAAATGCGGTCGCCAGGTTGCCTACGGCGACCAAGGTATTTTGGCTGGCGACTATGTTTTCAGAAGTTTTAATAAGTAGTTATTATTGTTTTTTTTTTTTTTAATGTAATGAAGCAAATTTTGGAATGGTTGTGTTTTTATCTTTTACGTAAATCAGTAAACTGAGAGGCGTGCGTGCGGTCGCACAAATTGCAGTCTCTCTCTTATCTGCCTATCCCCACCACACATCACGTGACCGGTGGGAAAGGCTTGCTCCTCGTTGTTCTCAGTCGCGATTTCGGAAGTGTAGGGGCCCCAGAATCCTTTGCGCGGAACGAATTTTAAACTGGGAACGCTTGCTTGCTGGCTGGCTGCTATGCTGCATAAAACAAAATTTTTGTGATAAAGGAACTTCTGTCCCAGTCACAACTTTCTTGACCTACTTAGCAGGTCAAAAACATAATTACGTTAAGAGAGTTCGATATGGAAATAAACCATATAGATTCTCTTTTCTTCGTTTACTGTAAAGAAAAAAGTGTTTTAGTGAATACGTAATTCTGCATAAAAATGTAATAGTTTTGGCTTTATCACTTTAATTTCTGAGTGCATGATATTTTTGTAAACAACTCCAGACTTTTTTTTTTTTTTGTGCACTGTTAAATAAACCAAAGCTCTCCGTCTTCCGAAGTGGGATATCATCAGAACTTGTGTCATTGCTTTGTTTCAAGTTAAGAGTTTCAGCTGTAACGACATAGCCTCAGTCCGCTACGCATAGCGCAGGTAGCCATCTCGGAACACATTGTTTGTTTTTTGTTTTGTTTTTTACCTTGGTGGGGATGGGGGCATGGAATGGCAAAGTAAAAGGGCTGGTTTTTTTTAATCATAGAGAAGCGTGCAAACTCTATTTGCTTTATGCAACTATACATTTCTTGCATTACCCTTATTACTTCAAAGGGAGGACGAGGTACAAGGTTTTTTTTAAAGTAAATTTATGACGGTAAGATTACATAAACAACGTGCGTTGATTTCTGGAACTCCTTTTCAAACGTTCGCATCTCGGTATATATTTATACAGCTCTGTATATATCTGCGTGTGTGTTAATTATTTATTTGAAAAAGCTAAAAATGCTTTTTTCCGTAATTTTTAAGTATTTATAATGCACTCATAAATTGACTTTTGCACCATATGCTGTTCTTGATTTTTGAAATATCTACAGGATGTTTTTAAGCAGTTTTCTAGGTTTTCGCTAAAATTAGTTGGCAGGTATGCATAGGAAATTCACTTCCTTCATCAACTCTATTATTTCTAAGCACCCAGACTTATGCAGATCTTTGAAGTTTAATGCTTTTTTTTTTTTTTTTTTTTTTTTTTTTTGTAAAGCGTTGTCGTAACACAGCAGAAGGAACAAGAGATTGAGAGTGTCATCATTCTTTGGTGTCATCTCTCTCTCCGTCACAGGTGTGCCATTTTTGTCCCACTGGACTTCGGGTGCCAACACTCATCCATGCATGCCTGTGACGGTCACAGGCATGGGTATTGGCTGTTCCGATACTTTGGAAGGATTCCGACTGTGATAATAAAAATTTATAACCAGCTTCATGCCACTTAAAAAATATTTGGTTTGCTTCAAATTAAAAGTGCTGGACTTCCTCAGCTCACTCCGAGGCACGGTTTTTTCATGCTCAAGTTGTTTTTATGATGGAACAAAAGAGTATTTTCATTTTTTCAGAAGTGACCGCCATTTGGAACTCTGCAAAATGATGACAAAGCCAAATTGAACAACTGCCTCAGAAAAACAAACTTGGATTGTCTCAAAAGACTACAAGTGAAAATAAGACAGATGGCAAGAGAAATTTTTAGAAAAAATGGTGTGAAGAATTTCCATGGTTAGTGTTTGAAAACGATAAAGCTTCATGCAAAATATACCAATATTTCAGATAAAAACTCAAAATTTGTTCGTGGTTTCCAGTGGCCTTTCAAAATTGAGACTTTCAAGATACACCAGCTATCAAAAATGCACAGAAACTGCATTGAACATGATCTTGCTGTAGAAAAACCAGAGTGTACAACATTAGCAGTGTGTCACAAAAAGATGGATGAAAAAATGTTTAACCATCTTGAAAAGCTCTTCAACACTGCATATTATGTGGCAAAATATAATAAGCCATTTACAGATTTTTCAAATCTGATTGTGTTATTAACTAAATTTGATGTAAATGTGAGTCTTGAACAATATCAGAATGATATGAGGTGTAAAGAGTTCATATTGCAGATGAGGTTAAGCAAGCACTAACTGCAGAAGTTAAACAGTGTAACCATGCAACTATCCATCCTTCTTGATGCATCAACTGATAAGTCCACAGTAGAAGAGTTACTTATTTATATTCGCTATGTCAAAGACAAGAAAGTGAAAGAAGTGTTCCTGTCAGTAGTACCTCTTCAGTCATCTACTGCTGAAGGGTACACTACAAGGTCTTGGATGAAGAAATGAGAAATTTGGGAATTAGTTGGTTAGAAGGACAGTGGTTGGTCGGGCTTGGTACAGATGGTGCGGCAAACATGATTGGGAAAGGAAATGGGCTAACTACAAAAATAAAGAGAAGCATTCCAGATGTTGTTTCCCCAACACTGTGTTGCTCACAAATCAAATTTGAGTGTTCTGAGCTCAATAAAAAATTTTAAATATCTAGATGAATTAGATACTGTTCTCAAAAAGCTGTACAAGTTTTACCGGAACTTGCCTAAACGAATGGGATAGTTTAACAGTATTGCTAAAATTCTGGAGTCAAAGATTCTGAAATTTCAGTATCTACAGAGGTTCGGTGGGTTTCAAGCAAAGTAGGTGCTCTTACTAAATTAGTAAAGAATTATAATGTAGTTATAGCTCATTTAGAAGATGTATCAAATGAGAAAGGGGATGATGCTGCTGTAGCAAGAGGAACTCTATAAAAAAAAAAAAAAAAAAAAGTTTCAGATTTGTTGCAATGCTGCACTTTTTACTGGATTTTTGCTAAAATTTGAAGAAGTTTCATTGATTTTTCAAAAACAGCAGTTACTTTTATGCCAAGTTGAGCTACACATTAAAAGATCACTAAATGAACTTAAGAACTTGGAATCTAGGCCTGCCTCATATGAAAACCAATTCACAAATGTGACAACCATTAGTGGAAACTACTTGGGCATTCAACTTACAAACATTGACAGTAAAAGCTTTGAGTCAGACAAGAACAAAATGATCGGCGATGGGATAAGGTACCTTCAGGAACAATTTTTAGAGTCTGAGACTACTTTACAAAAAGCTTCTTCAGGGTTAGACACCTTTGTCTGGCCAGAAGAAAACCTGGAAGATTTTGGGAACAGTGAAATTGAAGTTCTTGCCAAGCACTTTCAAAGACATCTTTCCTTCCATAATGAAACCTCATGGGAAACTAAAATGAAGTCTCTAATGAGTGAGTGGTAGTAATTTAAAGTTTTAGGACAATGTTTGCAGATTGCAGATTTACTCCATAAAAAAACATTATCTAACCAAGAGAGATTTCCAGTTCTTGGCCACCAACTAGAAATTGTTGCAGTTCTACCAACATGTACTGCATCATGTGAATGTGGTTTCAGTCACATGAATTTGATAAAAACAAACAACTGAACATCCATGGAAGCATCACATTTTAAATGATCTCATGATGATTCACTTGAATTGCCCTCCACTTAAAGACTATAAACCACAGAAAGCTATTGATAGGTGGTTTTTTGAATCCAAAAAATCTAGACACACACACAAGTACATATGCCAGTAGTTAAAGAAGCAAAAATTAGGAAACGCAGAATTTGAAGAACTACATCAGAAATAGAATGTTAAAAGAGCGTTTCTTTTTTTTTCCCTAGTGGGATGTCCTTTATAAGGCATACTACTACGGCACAAACATTTGAGAATGTGTTAATGCAATTTTCGTTTACAATTTCTTGAACCTTGTGTATGTGACAAATTCTTATTGACATTTTTTCAAAATCCCTATTAACTGTGAACATTTGAAGTTACCAAATGCAACATCTGAATTCACCGTCCATATTACTATATTTACTCTTTCTCAATCAATACAATAAAAACTTATGCTTTTTTGAAAATGCACAGTTAACAAAATGTGCCCCACAAAATTCAAGAGATGGACCAGACCACCACCCATTTTTCTTGCAGAATTGTATTCAGTCCTGATCAGTATAATTTTTTAGTTAATGTGAGAATATGAAAAGTGTAACTTTGGACACAAACATTTCAACTTTATGTATATTGTTGTACAATTTCTTATTAACATTTATTCAGCATGTTGGAAACATTCTATGATCACTTACTGAAACAGTACAGTCTACTTTATATAATTTGATTACCACATAAATAAACGTATGTAATTTCTGTAAAAGCATATACAGTAATTTATACTTGTAACTAGGGGTCCACAAATATGTTTGCCACTAGAAACTATGGTTTTAGCAGTTTTATTAGTATATCTTTCCTGCCATGCAATGAGCTACATCTAAAAAAAATCTGTGCTATTGATCTACAACGAATCCTCAGTCTGTGAAAAAATAACTTCATGTTTATGCAATTTTTCCTTCCATCAGATTTTTTTCAATAATGCTTTCGGGAATCTAAGGAAAATGATGCAGGTGTTTCATATCTGAACCCGAGACCTGTCCCCTTTTGCCTTTTGTATTTTACAAAAGGGACTGAAAATAAATAAATTCTGTAGACTGATTTTTGTAAAACTTTTTGGATACGTTTGTAACAGTAAAAAAAAAAAACAAAAAACAGTCCAGTCAATGAAAGTTACGCCTAGTCCCACACTATTTATGCTGGAATAATCGCATGAACAGCGATTCTCTTGGGGGGGGGGGGGCTCATAAATATGTTCTGTACTTGAAAAAATGGGGCTGGCCACTGAAAACTTTTGCTGGCTACCAGGTTTTTTTCAATTTGTGGAGGCCTGGTTATTAGCTAAAATGCACAACTTTAGAGGGGGTGGCATAATAGACTTAAATGTATGGTTGCATTTACGTTTTTTTTTTTTTTTTTGTCATACAAGAGGGATAAGGTTTTTTTTTTTTTTTTTTTTTGATTGGAGGTTTAACGACCAAATGTAAAGAACAAAAATCGTGAATGTTTTCTATCTTATAAACAAAACAGTGTAACTTGCTCACTACAAGAGCAATGTATTTTGCAGATGACAATTTTTAGTTGCCATACCTATCAAGAACTGCAATTAAAACAACTTACTTGTTGAAAGTAACTTGGGAATGCCTTAAATATATTGGGAATGGCATTGGCTCTTAGTCTGACACATGAGAGGGATGTTCTGTCCATCTGATATTCACTGAAATGCTCTGAACATAGTTTGCTGCACGAGGATGGCTCCCAATTTTCTCTTCTGACAGCTTTCACCCATTCTGCTCTTCGTACTGGATCAGCTGGGAACCAAAAAAGAAAAAAAGTTTTTGCAAGCTTTACTTTACATCAACATTCACTGGCCTTTAGTTTCAAGTAATACATACCTAATTGTTAAGAAGGACTAGGGCATGTAAATTATTGGCCCGGGCAGGTAAATAAAAAATTTTGTTGCCTGGTGCAGGCACCTAAATTTAAAAATATCTCCTGAACGGAAGTGCATACCTATCGCTGTGTTCCAAAACCTTGTCAAAAGCCTGCCTCGAAGGGTCAGTGCATGCATTAAGGCCAAAGGTGGGCCGATACCATACTAGTGTATGTCAATAAATCGTATGTTGTGTTTCTCTTTTAGGTGCCCGGTGACTTTTGTCAATATAGTGTACAATGTGGAAGAAACATTCTTCTCATAATACATGGCCAATATGTCATGATAATCTGATTGCTGTGTTAATTACCTTTGATTTCATTCTACAACATAAAGACTACTGCACATTTAAAAACATTGAAGGATGATTCTTTCAACCAGCTATACAAGCATTGGCTCTTTTTATTTTTAAATAGACATTTTGAAAGTACAACTTGACATGATGTAGGTAGGTTGATAATTCTGTAACCTATAACAAAATGCATTAAAATTATGGATGGGCGATATTGAGCCTTCCATTCTTGCAATTCAACAATTTGCTCCGAATTCATTTTTTTCTTAAACTGCAATTATCACTTCATAGCATCGTAAATGAATAACAGCAGTGAAATATAACACATCACATACCCCACCTTTTATTGCCGATTTCCTCTATTAATTGCTTGACCTTGCTCCTTACAGTTTATAAAATAATGAACTCTCAGTTAAAAGTGACATGGCCTTACATTGACTTCATGTTTCTTATGTTTTACATTAAACTTAACATAGAATGTAAGATGGGAAAGATTTACCTGTGAAACGTGATTCCAGGCAATTTTTTATCTGCCTTATTGGTGCAGCGTACGGCTGCGCACGCTGGCATTTCTAAGCTCCTTTCCAGCAAAAAAACAACACACAAAAAATGCAAATCAAAAAGAAAACCCCACTATACTCGAACTATGTTAGCTTTTACTTCCGTAACTTAACAAGGCACGAACGAGCAACTGAGGGTAAGGTAACATGGCGGTCACGCAACTCACTTGTTGTTGTTGCTTCACCGGTGGGGGCACATTCTCCCTCCCCTTACTCCTTGCGTCAGGGCTGCAAGCAGCGCAGTCTGGCCAAAGAATATCTAACGAAGCGTTTATATTCTTTGGTCTGGCGCAGTCCGCCAACGTTCCTTACGCTCCCAGTACTAGTGTTATGCAGGGAAAACTTCCAGTTGAGTTCAGAAAACTTATCTCTCTCGGTACGGCATCAAAATAAAACTGCTTTGGGTAGAGAGAGAGGGGGGGTCCAGCACCACAGCCCCATAGCAGGAGCCGCCCCTGCTTCAGATGCTTCTGGAATCTCCGTGGATGTACTATAAGGGAATTTTTTTTTTTTTTTTTGATTGGAGGTTTAACGACCACCGTGAGCAACTCAATGGGCTATAAGCAGTCGCCCGTCCCTAATTTAGGGTCACTGGTTCCAGGGAAAGGAGAGAGCCAGTGCCGTAAGACAAACACAACATCCATGCCTCACCGGGATTCGAACCCGGACCCCTTTCGGACGAATGATCAGAGGCCATCGCTTAGACCACTGCGCCACCGGGGCGGCCTATAAGGGAATACGATGGCCTTTCTTGGCGAAGTAATTGAGTGAACGATTTTTGATTTTTCCCTCCTGCACTTGTTTTATAAGCTGGTGTCGTTCAGTAGATTCCTGACGTGCATGGAAGGTCTTTCTTTGGCAATCATTTTCTGTGAAAGGATTTGATCCGGACTCCCTGTTAAATTTTCAAAGGAAGCACTGTCGCTATAGGAATCTTCTCTTGTGATTGCTGAACTTGTTCTGAAGCAATGGAATCGCCGTTGATTTTTTTTTTTTTTTTTTTTTTTTTTGGTGTCGGAAACATGTGTTATACATTGGTTTCGACATATGCGTTTCGTACGTGTTGTCCAACTCTCGCCTTAACTAGAAAAAATGTGTCCCTACATTAGGGATTGGCGCCTATTTTATACCAACACGAGTTGCTCTCGGTGGTCGTTAGTAACCCATATAAAACAAGGAAAAAATCCTTTCTTCATAGATTTGGAGGTCAATAACTATCACGTATTGTGTAAAAGTATTTTTTTTTTTTATTAGAGGTTTAACGACCACCGTGAGCAACTCAATGAGCTATAAGCAGTTGCCCGTCAGTAATTTAGGGACACTGACTCCAGGGAAGGGAGACAGCAAGTGCCGTAAGTCAAACACTACATCCATACCTCACCGGGATTTGAACTCGGACCCTTCTCGCCCTAATGGTCATTTAGCCACCGGGACATCGGTTGATTCCAGGCGGAACTGTCACGTTTTGTCAGGAAAGCAGCTTTCGGCTACTGTCAGTGTCTCTATTTCTTTAGTTTTCAAACGAGCGGTTTGAGGGATCTTGTGTCCATATTTCAGAGATAGGCTCGTGTTTGATTCCAGAATGAGGCATGGGTGGTTCGTTTGTTCAACTCGCTCTCTTCCCTGCAACCAGCGTCCCTACAGTGGGGAAGGCGATAACTAGCTACTTGTTGTGCGTGTTCATCACCCAAAATCAAACAAGAAAAACTCTTGCTCTGTGGCTTCGGGAAAGTAAGACTGACACACGTCGTTAAAGTGGCATTCTTCTGCAACTAGCAACTAATAGAATTTCGTGCTACCGAAAGACGTTCAGAAACGAAACGCAAGCAAGCGCTCTTTGCGAAGAGGTCGAAGTCAAGTCCAGTTCTGTTACAAGCTTTGGAATTTGAAATTTTCTCGAAGCTCATTGGCTAATTTTAGTTTCGGTTGTGTTCCGAAAGCATTTTCTACGGGGCTCTCTATCTCAGTTTCAAGTTTGATAGTGCACTAGTGGGAGGCCGTATTTCAGGTGTCGAATCATAAACGGCTTGTTCCAACATAATCTTTACTTGCGATACTACACATCAACCAATTATGGAAGTGCGATTACACAGCGTTCAAGTATAACGTAAGTACGATTATTTTATGTATTTCATGGGTACACAACTCTAAAAATAAGAGTCGAAAATAATTTTCTTTAGCATCGATGGATCGCTTTGTCAACCGAGGGTTTAGTTACCGCTGTACTTGTCCCCCAGAGGCAAAATTCCAGTTCTACTAAAATTAAACAAAATTCTTTGTTTGTTATCATTAGGAATGATCTGTGTATTTTGAACTGCATTCAGAAGCGCTTTTCAAGCAATATTGGATTTTTTAGATTGAAAACGCACATAAAGATTTTGTCTTGTTTCGTAGTATCAAAACATGAATGCAAAATATTTATGGAGCAATAACCGCCCAACGACAATGCACTCTTGTTCTATTGAAAACTTTGTAATAAAAGGAAATTTTGTGTGCACAGATTGGGTCAGTACCAGTTAAAAAACAAATCTTGATCTTGTCCTGTGCTATGAGATTTGTGAGATTTTTTTTTTTTTTTTTTTTTTTTTTTTAAATTGGAGGTTTAACGACCACCGTGAGCAACTCAATGGGCTATAAGCAGTCGCCCGTCCCTAATTTAGGGTCACTGGTTCCAGGGAAGGGAGAGAGCCAGTGCCGTAAGACAAACACAACATCCATGCCTGACCGGGATTCGAACCCGGACCCCTTACGGATGTGAGATTATTGACTGATTAAATTAGAATTTCCTTCAGAGGCATTAAATGCTTTCTGTGACTTTGAATGCTTTTTACATTAGTTTGTCTGGTAATTTCTGAAAAGCCGCCCCGGTGGCGCAGTGGTCTAAGCAATGGCCTCTGATCACTCGTCCGAACGGGGTCCGGGTTCGAATCCCGGTGAGGCATGGATGTTGTGTTTGTCTTACGGCACTGGCTCTCTCCCTTCCCTGGAACCAGTGACCCTAAATTAGGGACGGGCGACTGCTTATAGCCCATTGAGTTGCTTACGGTGGGTCGTTAAACCTCCAAAAAAAAAAATTCTGAAAATGCTGCCCCTTCGCAGTGTGTGGAAAATATGAAACATTCCTTGTGGAAACACCTGACTTTTGATGGTTTTAAAATGTTATCTGCCTTGTTTTGCTATTTAGAATGCATATTTCCAATGAAAGTTAAATATATATATATATATTTATTTCTAAGTTCACAGTACATTTAGTTTTCTAGTGAAAGGTATTTCAGCAGTGGACAGGGTGTTACAATTCTTGCTAGATTCCATAAAAGGTTTGCAGGTCTATTTTTTTTTTATTATTAAAGGTTTAACGAGCAATGCGATGGGCTATAGGCAGTAAACCGTCCCTAATTTAGGACCACTGGTTCCTGGGAAGCAAGAGAGCCAAGGCCGTTTGACAAACACAGCATCCATGCCTCACTGGGATTCGAACCCAGACCCCTCACAGACGAATTGTCGTAAGCCAGAGCGTAGACAACTGCACCACCGGGGGAGGGGGCAGTTGCAAATCTGAATTTGTCTATTGAAATGAATTTAAAAAAAATAATGTTGGGCAGAGCAGTGTATTTTAAGGTAATTGCTTAAAATAATTTCATGTTATAAAACTGTGCTAAGCGTGTTTTGCTTTTGTGGAATACACTATTTTTTTTATGTAAATTGTTTCTGTTGACAAAGATAATTGTAGATTCTTAAAGGTCTTGCTTAGAAGTAGTCTGGGCAGGGTGTTGTTACCACTTTACTTCAAGGTGTCCAAGATCCCATTATTCTCGTGCTTAGAAACACAGTGTTGCATGTACTGTATGTTGTCATGTGGAAGGAATTATTTCATGTTTCAAAACTTGTCCCCTTTGCTCGTGCACGTTTGTGAAGTAGCCACCCAATGAATGAACGATGATGCCTTTCAGGGATTTTTTTCCTTGTCCTCACTTCCTGTTATGAAATTGTGACATTTGTCTTTAAAAGAAGCGCTATTAGACACCCAAACAGGATCAGAATGCTGGGAAAGTGAAGGCAGTTTCTTTTTGCATCTCAAGTCTCATTCAGCTGTTCAAGTACTGTGGGGTGCTCATAGCTGTGAATTCTTTTTTGATTATTTAGTCTTTTTGCCCTATACAAGACGTGTATAGGGCAAAAAGACTAAATAAATGTTACTTGTTTTATATAATTTTCACAATTTTTTTTTTCTCCACCGGGTACACAAAGCTTCTGTGTATTATTTTTATTCTTTGGTCACCACAGTGGCTATTTGTCACAACGGAATTTCAAGGAGTGCACTTGAAATAGTTCTATTCCATGTGACCATCAACTTTGTTTACATGACATCTGTGGACACCTATCATCACAGGAACAAAAGAAAAAAAGACTCCATTAATATCTGCTTAGTGTTCTACTACTTGAAGGACCAATAATTGGAAGGCTGGCCTTTTTTTTTTTTTTTTTTTACATTTACCAGAATTATTTTATTGGTGTAAATCCAGTGATGTCTGCACGGTTCTTTACAGAAAAAGACAAAGTGAGCTCTCTTGTTGTTTATAATGTGTGATATTATGCAGTGTTACTTGTTTTATATAATTTTCATAAATTTTTTTTCTCCACCGGGTACACAAAGCTTCTGTGTATTATTTTTATTCCTTTGGTCACCACAGTGGCTATTTGTCACAACGGAATTTCAAGGAGTGTATGGTTTTTGCCTCAACTAAGAGAAATTAATGAAATAAGAAAAATTGGGAGAAGTACACGGTTAACAAATTTTTTCAAGTATTAGGATTATGAGGGAAATTTTGTCAATATTGTACATAGAAGAGCTACAGGTGTTGCTCTTTCATTCTTAAGTACTTTTGGGTTGATTTTAGGCTCACTTTGATCTAGTTTACTACCGCAGACTGTTTTGCAACCTGTTGGAACGTTTTAAAACTGAATTCAGAAATGTGTAAACGTAAAAACAAAACAAAAAAACAATTCTTTGACTGATCGTGAGGTACTGGCAGTGTGGCGAGTTCATGTGCAATTGCAACAGAGCCCGTGTGCCATAGAGCCGTAAAATGAACAAGTTAGTTTGAGAATCAGGAACTGAGAAATGTTTTTTTAGGGATTTTTGTTATTATATTTCTAGAATTACTGTACCGGCAGGCCCAATAAAGATGAGCAGCTCAGAATTAATAAATGTTAATGTATATGTGTGTCTGTCAGAGCTTCAATAATCTCCAAAGTTACACGTGCAGAAATTTTTTACCTGCCCAGGTAGTAAAAGCTAGATGCCCACTGAGAAAAGTTTTTCTTGCAAGACAACAAATCATAACCCTGCATTATCATGTTTTTTTTTTGTTTTTTTTTTTAAGTAAAAAAAAAAAAAAAAAGAACTTTTGTACATATTACTTTTGCATTTCCTCGAGACTGTATTCAAAATATTCAATGCACAAAAGCATATATCTCAAGTTTTAAGATGATGATGCTGAAAATTGGTATGATGATGAAATTGGTATTTGAGAAATTTAGGTATTCTGCCATGTTTGTTTCATTCAAGTTTTTGCCCTTTGTCACTCAACACTGGAGGCTATTAGAAGCACACATCCCACTGCTGACCATAAACATTTGGGGCGAAACTACACGGCTTCCAATTTCTGGACCTACAGCATAATACAATTAAAGAAGTGATATTCTTTTGTCCTTGACACTCCGCAATAATGATACAACTTGCGGTGACTAGCAGCGAAATGAGACGACTGTCTTGTACTGAGAAATTCTATTCCAAGCTTTATTTTTAAATTTACTTGCGTGAACCGGGTAACCAAATTTTTTATTTACCTGCCCAGGCCAATATTTTACTTGTCCTGGGCATGTAGGACATGGTATTTTTCAAGCATTGTACATGTGTGTATTATGTATATTTTTCTGTCGTCATTGTCAACCATTACTGTCCACTGCTGGATCAAGGTCTCTCCAAGTTTGTTCCACAATAATCTGTCTGGAGCCAGTCTACTCCATGTCCCTGCAGCTTGCTTTCATATTTCATCCACCCATCTCCCACATGGTCTTTTCCTGTCCCTTGGTATCCAGTCTGAAGTTTTGGTGGTACGTTCTTCTATCAACATGTCAAACGCCTTGCAATTTCAGGGATTCCACTCTTGCTGGTTTCTGTATCCACGAGTTTCCTTTTCTCGTCTCTCCTGGTCCCACCAAGCTTGCATCTCTCCATGCTTTCTTCAGATGTCTGCAGCCTTTGTGTGTATTTTTCAGTTAAGGTCCATGTCTCTGCTGCATACATCAGGACTGGAGGGATGCATTGATTAGACCCTTCTCTTTTAAGACATACTGCTTGCTAAGCGTTCATTCAGGTCACCTCTCTAGTTGATTGTTTTTTGTCCCTAGTCATGCTGGTAAGGTTGAGCAGCATGAATGCTGTTCGCTTAATGAGAATATATGAAGATGCTGTCCACTCCCCACCTCCCAGAAAGAGAGAAAAAAATGTTAATTATTAGGCTTTGACCCTGCAGACCTTTGTTTTGTGTCACCAAAGCAGCAGCACCGACAGATCAAGTGGATCTGCCAGAAGCTGAAAAATCTTAAAATAAAAGAAAAAAGAATGTTCCTTGGTAGTTAAAAAGGACAAACACATTGCCCAAAATGAGGACAAATATTTTGCCTGGTGTAACCCATTTTTTGCACTTAGTATTGGGAATGGAATAGCTTCTCTTATGATGATTTCTGACAAACTTTTCTGTGCAAATAGGATGGGCACATTGCATGATATATTTCAGGGCATTTACTCCAAAGACACAGTTAGGATGGTTGTTATATAAGATGCAGTGTGCTTTCCAAAGAATCAGGTGTCATATGCAATGTTATCATAGTTTGTAGTGCCTCTTCTGAATTCAAGGAATTTCTGCAGTAAGTGAGCAGTCAGTAGATACGAAAGAGGTAAGGTGAATAAAGTGTACATTTTAGGCAGGAAAAAGGTAAGTAAAGGACAGTGGCACCACGTGTAACTGAGGTAAGTACCAGCAAGTAAAAAATGGCACCGTGGAGAAAGATATTAGGAATAAAAGGTGGTAAGGACAGAGACGCCGGTTTCAGCAGACCCATCGAACATGGTGCAGTTATTACAGAATCAAGGAATAGGCATATTTCTAGGAAACTGGTGTAAAGATTTGGATTTGACAGCTCCGTCTGTGGAAAGCACACTGCATTTGAGGGCTGGGTTGGTTTGCTATGGACTAGTTCAGATATTTTTTAAGACCATCAGCCTAAAATTCATCATGCAATATTGTCTGGTACAAAAGAAAAGCAACCGGTAAATTTGCAAGTCAAAAATATCTTCCACCATTAGGAAGAACCATATTCCATTCTCAGTTATTCCAAACTTAAACCCTATGGATCTTGAAATTCTGTAAGGATTTTGAACGGGAAAGAGCCCTTCCAATTGCCTCGTGCAAAATCTGTGTTCGAAACAGTAATTTCCAGAGAGAGAACATCTGTTGACCAGGAGTCCACTGGAATCTGGTCTCTTTAAAATCTTCCAGGAATTCCCGTGTGTTTTTACTTTTTTATTCTGATATTTTGAACGGGCAGAAAGTTACAGAAATCATTTCGTCCATACCTTCCCAAGAGAAAAGTGGATTTTTTTAATGATTGCAGTACAGCACTGGTGCACATGTTTCTGAGTTTATTTATTTATTATTATTATTATTTATTATTATTATTATTATTTAATATATTGGGGATGGTCAAGTGACATGAATATTACATTAGACTTGTCTACCTGCTTTGGCATGTTACAAGATTTAACTGTCTGCATTTTAACCCATTAATGAACAGAGTCACATGCAGATAAGAAAAGTTTTGAATGCACCCGTCTTTCTCATCTGCATGTGATGGCACAGGTGTAACTAGGCATTTTTATACCACAAAATGCTGTGCTTCTGTTCTGTACATCATTAACCATTTACAATCCAATGCTAGAGGAAGGTCTCCCTAAGTCTTTTCCACAGATCTTGACCCAGTCTCTTGCAAATTGCTTGCTCCTGCACGCCTTCCAATTTCATCCACCCATCTCCCATGCAGTTTTCTTCTGTGTCTTTTCGCGTCCCTTGGTAGCCAGTATTGCATTTCAGTTTTGATTTTTGCGCCACAAAATACTGTGTTCCTGTTGTGTATATCATAAACCATTTTCAATCCACTGCTGGAAGAAGGTCTCCCCAAGTCTTCCCCATAGATCTAGATGCAGTCTCTTTCAAATTGCTCCTGCACACATTCCAATTGCATCCACCCATCTCCTATGCAGTGTTATGCTGGGTCTTTTTATGTCCCTTGGTACCCAATGTTTTATTTCAGTTGTTTTGGTTTTTACACCACAAAATGCTGTGTTCCCGTCCTGTAAATGTATCATTAACTATTTCCATTCCACTGCTGGAGGAAGGTCTCGCCAAGTCTTTTGCATAGCTGTCTATTTTGACCGAGACTCTTGGAAGTTGCTCCTGCACGCTTTCCAATGTCATCCACCCGTGTCCCATGGCTGTCCTCGTGTTTCTTTTCATCTTCCTTGGTATCCAATCTGGTACTTCAGCTGTTTTGGTTTGTGGTCAGTTCAAGCAGTTTGTCCAGGCCGATGCCACTAGAGGGTCTTGACTTTGATCACGATGTCATCAACTGGTGTCATTTCTCCATTCCATGTATTCCTCCTGCTGTCTTTCCCGGGTATGCCAAGCGTGCATCTTCTCCACACTTCTTTGAATTGTCTGTAGCCTCTGAATATCTTTCTTAATTAAAGTCCATGTCTCTGATCCACAAGTAACAAGTGGAAGCTTGCGTTGATTAAACACTTTTCTTTTAGGACATAAATGGTGAATTGCCCTTGAAAATTGTAGTGTTTCTTCCAAAAGCACTCCCACCAAGTTTTATACATCTTAATGCACATATCATCATTTATATTTTATATACACTGAGTGGCCAAATTTTTATAAAAACCTGATTAGCAGCTGAACCTCCTTTCACCCATGTTAGCACTTATTAAATTTGTCTAGGAAGGGATTCAATTTTTAAGGGGCAAAATGTTAAAAACAAACTGCAAAATGTTAACTTTAGCTTCAAAATTTGTGTCCAGCACCCAAAACCACGTGTCTCAATTGAAAATCAAGCAAATGAGACCATAATTAGAGAAAATTGAAATTTTGACAGGCATCAAGACTTGTGAATTTATTTTGTCTCAATCATTTAGTATTTTTCAGTGTTGTTGCACTCATAAAGCAGAAGGTTCGTAACATGTGAGATCTCCCAGATGCTCATTGTCTTGTTATATAGTTACATATTGAAGAGAAGGGTGTGTGCACACATATTGACTTTTGTGACTGATACAATATTCTAGAGGGTAATTCTTACCTTGGCATTCCTTACTAGCGATGAAACACATTTTACGCACGTTTTCCGGTCTTTGTTGACGTTATTGTCCTAATGTCCATTGTATGAGATGTATAACTTTACTTCAACACACTTTTCGCTGGGTATACTCAGTGGATCTTCACTTTAGGATTCAAAAATATCAACTTTAACCGTTCTTTATACTTGAAATTTTCGCCCAGTCTCTAGGCATCCTCAGGAGCATGGCGACTTTTCCACCGATGTTCGTGGTTAACTTCACGCTAATGGAGTCCGATACTCCTCGTTGCCATTCGTCGGATATACTTTCTTGGATACATTTCTTTATCAAGCCCGGCTGGCACCATCTATGTTTCATCTATATAACTGTTTTTGCACTAATGCAGTTTTTGCTTTTTTTTTTTTTTTTGCCAGTTAGATATGTGTTTTTTGTCTTTTTAACCTGTTTTTCGTACTTCCAATGTACAATATTGGGGGTATGTGTGCAATTGGAATTCCATAGGATCCTGATTCTTCTAGTATTTTTTCCTCTTTTTTTTTTTTTTTTTTTTTTTTTGTTAACAGTCAAATTAAAAAAAAAAACAGAAAAAATTACTAGAAGAATCAGGATCTTACGAAATTCCAATTGCACACATACCCCCAATATTGTACATTGGAAGTACGAAAAACAGGTTAAAAAAAAGACTTAAAAAACACATATCTAACTGGCAAAAAAAAAAAAAAGAAGCAAAAACTGCATTAGTGCAATTCTGCATTGAAAACCAGACTTTCCCAAAATTTGATGAAATTAAAATGCTAAAAAGGAATAAAAAATCTGAAAGGCAAATGAGGAGGGAAAAAGCTATCTTAATCTATAAAAATAAAACAAGGGTATGTAACCAGAATGATCCTAGCACATTTTCTAGCCTGTGGAAAGAACTAATAAGACAAAAAAAGAACAACAAAAGAAAAACCGACAAAAAAGACAAGAAAACCGGGATAAGAAAAAAAAAAAAGACAGAGTTATATAGATTAAACATAGATGGCGCTAGCCGGGCTTGATAAAGAAATGTATCCAAGAAAGTATATCCGACGAATGGCAACGATTAGTATCGGACTCCATTAGCGCGAAGTTAACCACTAACATCGGTGGAAAAGTCGCCATGCTCCTGAGGATGCCTAGAGACTGGGCGAAAATTTCGAGTATAAAGAACGGTAAAAGTTGATATTTTTGAATCCTAAAGGGAAGATCCAGTAAGTATACCCAATGAAAAGTGTGTTGAAATTAAGTTATACATCTCATACAACGAACATTAGGACAATAAAGTCAACAAAGACCGGAAAATGTGCGTGAAATGTGTTTTATCACTAGTAAGGAATGCCAAGGTAAGCATTATCCTCTAGAATATTGTACAAGTTATTTTGAAATTTTACACGTAAAAGAGAATAGTAGCATGATCAGAGCTATTTAATAGTCTGAATTAGAACTACTAATAGGTTTTGTGACTGACTTTAAATATTCCCAGTTATTATACCTCCGTTATTCAAGACCTTCCAGGTTTGCATGCTTTCTCTAAATCTAGGAGGACAGCACAGACTTTTTGGTGAACAGACAGATAGATACCTTTTCATCATCATACATAATACAAAATCTAGGTACTGCAGCCCTTGTGAGGCACAAGACTACTTGGTACATCCCACAAGTGCTCTGAAGTGAGAGACCTTGTAGACAATGACCTTTCCTTGGCACACTCAGCAGACAGAGAGTACGACAGTTCTTCCATTGAGTCTGAATTTTCCTTATGTAGGGGAACAGGCCTGCTCCATTTCAAATCGGGCAGAGACCTGTAAGGCGTCCCTCAGAAATCTTCAAGGAAATTACACGTATATAAGTATATCTTTGAAATCTGTAGTCATGCGATAACAGAAAATATTTTTATTCCTGGGGGTAATTATATGTATACACTATCTACCAACAAGTAATTGGACACCCCTGCAATCGGCGATATCTGCGGTCCTGATACACATCACGGCCGCCGCCGTTAAATATCGTGTGGGAAACAACAACAACGCAACCAGTCGCATGCAAGATGCCGCGCAGTTCGGAGCGTGCCCCGACCCGGCAGACAAAATGTCGGAATGTGCCCCGACCCGGCAGACCCACAAAACTGGGAGTTAGAGACCCACCGGTGCTGGCCAGAGAAATTCAGAAGAACCGCACCAAATCGATGGCCCACATCCGCAAGGATTTTAACAGGTATCCGGGAGTGTTCTTTCGATGAATACCCTCTGTAAGGAAGCCCATCTGCTCGGTTACTGCCGCCCACAAGCCTTTGATCACCAAGTCCAATAGTGCTGCTCGGCTAACGTGGTGCAAAGAACGTCGACAGTGGACCGTTGAACAGTGGAAACCGGTTCTCTGGAGCGACGAATCAAGGTTCACCCTCTACCGTTCGGATGGCAGGGTCTGGGTTTGGCGTCTGCCTGAAGAACTCCTCCTGCTGGAATGTATTGTGCCAACTGTGAAGTTTGGCAGCGGTGGAATTATTCTATGGGGGTGTTTCTACTGGTATGGCACAGGGCCCTTGGTCGCAATTCCTGGTAGACTCAATGCCCAGACCTACTGCACCATTTTGGATGACCATGCGCTTCCTACGTTGTGGCAGTTTTACGTGGTGGACCCATGTTACTTTCAGGATAACAATTCCACCTGTCATGTTGCGAGGTCCACCATGGCTTGGTATGGTGACAATGGGATTAATCGAATGGACTGGCCTGTGCAGAGCCCAGACCTTAACCCTATCGAGCAACTCTGGGACGAGTTGGAGCGTCGACTTAAGGGGTGCCCCCACCATCCGAAATCGGGGAACTGACCTGTCTTCTCCAAGCCGAGTGGAAGAAAATATGGCTAGCCGTCGTACAATGCCTGGTTGAGAGTATGCTCCGGAGGGTCGCAGCTGTAATCACCGCTCGTGGAGGCTTCACCAACTATTGAAGGTGAATAAACTTTGTTTTTCTTTGCTATCACAGGTGTCCAATTACTTGTTGATAGATAGTGTATATATATATATATATAAGAAATTTGTGTGCGAATTATGGCATTTTAAAAATGGTGCACTGCAGTGAAGCTTTGATGGAAGGAAATTTCTCCTTTTTAGGAATGAATAACTCTTGAAATTGTAAAGCTACAGCTCGCATTTTTTTCTCCTCCATGCATTTTCTTGGCTCACCTAGGTTATTTGGGAGGGCTGGAGCACATCTCTGCTTAAAGTCCTCTGTTAACAAGTTTTTAGCTTCTCACTTGGATACTGCTCTTTCAGAGCATTTCCCTGATCAGTGTTGGGAGTTTTTACTGGAATAGTTTGTTCTGTATGACATTACTCTCCCAAACCACAGTTAATTTAGTTTCTAGCAAGCCTAGATATCTATATGGAGCTGCAGCACACTTTCAGAGAAGACTGCAAAAATGAACTGAAATTATGGTTGTAATGAAAATCTTTTTGGTGTGTAGGTCTGTTTACAGACTGGTGTTGTGGTGTTCAACTCATTTGCTAGCAAATAAATCCTGTGCTCTAGTTTTTACAAGTTTTTGTCTTTTCACCGAGCTTTTGTTCAGTTGAGGTATTTCGTCTGATGGTGTTAGGAGTTTTTACTTTAATAATTTGTTCTGTATGACATTACTCACCCAAACCACTGTTCTTTTAGTTTCTAGCATGCCTAGATATCTTTATGGGCCTGCGGCACACTTTTACAGAAAACTGCAAAAATTAACTGAAATCATGGTTTGAATGCAAATCTTTTGTGTGTGTAGGTCTGTTTACAGACTGGTATTGTGGTTTTCAACTCATTTGCTAGTGAAAAAATCCTATTATCTGCTTTTAACAAGATTTTGTGTTTTCACCGAGTTTTTGTATGTCCTTTGAGGTATTTTGTCTGTCAGTGTTGGGAGCTTTTAACGGACTAGTTCGTTGTGTATGACATTACTCACCCAAACCACCATTAATTTAGTTTGTAGCATGCCTAGATATATTTTTGGAGCTTTGGCACACTTTTACAGAAAACTGCCAAAAAATAAACTGTGGTTTGAATTAAAATCTTTTCTGTGTGTAGGTCTGTTTACAGACTGGTATTGTGGTGTTTAACTCATCTGCTGGCAAATAAATCCTATGCTGTCCTTTTTACAAGCTGTCTTGTCACAGAGTTTTGGTTCATTTGAGGTATTTCGTCTGTCAGCGTTGGAAGTTTTTACATGGATAGTTTGTTCTGTATAATATTACTCACCCAAACCACCATTATTTTAGTTTCTAGAAAGCCTAGATATCTATATAAAGCTGTGGCACACTTTTGCAGAAAACTGTAGAAATGAACTGAAATTATAGTTTAAATGAAATTCTATTTAGTGTGTATGTCTGTTTACAGGCTGTTATTGTGTTGTTGAATTCCTGTGCTAGCAAATGAATCCTGTGCTCTCCTGTTTACAAGATTTTGTCTTCTCACTTAATTTTTGTTCACTTGAGGTTTTTTGTCTGTCAGCTTTGGGAGTTTTTACTAGACTAGTTTGTTCTGGTATGACATTACTCACCCAAGCCACTATTATTTTAGTTTGTAGCATGCCTAGATATCTTTTTGGAGTTTTGGCACACTTTTACAGGAAACCGCAAAAATTAACTGAAATCATGTTTTGAATAAAAATCTTTTTGGTGTGTAGGTCTGTTTACACACTGTTATTGTGATGTTCAATGCATTTGCTAGCAAATGTATCGTGTGCTCTCCTTTTAACAAGATTTTGTGTTTTCACCAAGTTTTTGTTCATTTGAGGTATTTCGTCTGTCAGCTTTGGGAGTTTTTACATGGATAGTTTGTTCTGTATAATATTACTTACCCAAACCACCGTTAATTTAGTTTCCAGCACGCATAGATATCTATATGGAGCTGCGACACACTTTTACAGAAAACTGCAAAAATTAACTGAAATCATGGTTTGAATAAACATCTGTTTGGTGTGTATGTCTGTTTACAGACTGGTATTGTGCTGTTCAATTTATTTGTAAGCAAATCAATTGGGGTGGAATTTTTAATTAATTTTTTTTTAGAAAATTATACAGTTGTTTCACCTTGCAAATTCATGTGCACACACGTGGTTCCTCTCTTTGCACAGTAAGGGCAGTAAGTAATTAACTTTTAGAGGTGTTGACTGAACTTGCACTGAAACTAAAAATGGAGTAGCAATTTACAAAGAGTTTTTTTTTTTTTTTTTTTTTTTTTTGCTACATGTGTTGAAGAAATTTGGTGGATTGAGCAAACAGTAAGTCTCATTAAAATAGTTAAATTTATGAATCCTCATGGCCTATCAAATAGATTTATATGACTCTAAATGATGACATATCCATGATGTACCAAATGTTGTCAGTGACAGATACCTTTGGCACATCTGGTTGTTAGCTGTGAAAGATTATATGCCACTGATGGCTTCAGAATAGTCCTGTATCAACTCCCTTTTGGGGAAATCGTGGACGTGTTAATAAAGTGATATGTAATTCCCTAAATTTGTGAGTTTCATATATTATTCCTGATGCTTCTATTATGCATCATCGCCGACCATAATCAATTCACTGCTGCGTGAAGGTCTCCCCCACAACTTTCTACCTTCATACTTTCAAATTTCATCCACTCATTTCTGAATAATCTCCTTACCCTTGTTATTGAAAGGGTATTTCAGTTGTCCAAATAGTGGCCTGTTCTTTGTGCAAATGTGTCCAGCCCATTCGCACTCTGAGTGATTTGCACTTTAACAATGACAACTCTTGTCATTTTCCATATGCACGTGTCTTCTGTATCGTGGTTGCACCAAGCCTGTATTTCTCCAAATATTCTATATATTTTTTTTATATTACACTTTTCTTGAGCTATTGCTCAAAATTTACCATGTGAAAATGTACATTGTTAGGCTGAGTATAAAAATTTTACAACTGTAAAACTACCTTTTTTATGTAATAATTATTATTTTGCTTCATCGTGTACCGGCATATAATGACTATGAACTGCCAAATTTTCAGATTTAAAAAAATTGCACTCTTTTAATTATGACTTTTTAAAATGTGATATCTTTCATTTCTTTCAATATTTGGATATTTATCATTGTAAAAGTAGAATGCAAACAAAGCATTTTTATAACAAACATGAGCAGAGAGGAGCCACCTGCACTTGAATTTTCAAGGTGCAACAATTTTATGTTTTCCTTTTAAGAGACGAAGCATTGCATTTTTTTGTATATTTTCACACATTGCTTTTTTCTTTACATAAACATGAGACCCCCCTCAGTAACATGAAAAGTAATTCTGTACATTAAAGCCACCACACTGTGCTTCCTACCAAGTTAAAATCTCAGCTGTAGGTTTAAAATTTCAAGAGGTATCAATTCCTATAAGGGGTCCCCCCCCCCCGTTCTTGTATGACTGCAACTTCCAAGCAACATCTTTTTCCCACGAAAACTCCTGAGAGTTACCCAACGAACTTTTTTGAAAAAAATGCCTGAATTGAAACGGACTTGGCTGACAACCTATGTCTTGTTTAGCTGTACAATGTTTTCCATACTCTCACGTACCAAAGTTTAGAACACTGCGAAAAAAAGTGACAATCTGTCTGTTTCACTGATTTGGAAAGGCCAACTGAAAAAATCAAATTGATGAAATTACTGTTTTGAATTTTTATAACTGTTTGTAAAATGTATTTTGAAATGTGAAAAGGTAAGTGATCTTTTTTTTTTCAAAAACACGTAAGTTTATAAGCTTCCTGGTTTCGATAATCACGAAGATAATACAGAGCACCTAAGAGTCAAAAGGGTTCCCCGACCACCGCTAGGGACTTCTCTCCTTGGAGATTTGTAGACAATTTCCCCTCTTGTTTCCATATACTGTGCTTTTCAAGCTCGCCATTTACCACATACTCGGTTCAGAGGCATCGTTCCAAAGTTGGAGCCTACTTAGTGCTCCTTCCAAGGGAAAAATGACATCGCTGGAATTTGGAAATGTCCAACAGTGCACTACGACTTGCCCTTTAGAATAATTTCGCTGGTAATTACGTTACCCTGCTGGCCGGAAATTTCCTTGCTGAGTTATTTGGAAAATGTCCATACTTTTTTTTTTTCTTCCCCTTCCTGGCCCACCACAATTCTTCCCATACCAGATTGCGAAATGTCCGCCCATTAGGTTTCTCCTTCCACTGCGCCCAAACTTGTGGAATCACCCCCCCCCCCCCCGTTTTTTTTTTTTTTTATGTCTGCGCGCGAATTGACCCTTTTTTTTTCCTGCTTCCCCGCTAATGTTGTGGCACTTGAGTATAGATTTGCGAATTTTTCGCCCCTCCATTTCCCCTTCCTCCGCGCCCAATTTTATCTCCCTTTCCCCCCGCGCCCAATTTTTCCCTTTCCCCCGCGCCCAATTTTTCCCTTTCCCCCGCGCCCAAGTTTTCCCTTCCCCCCAGCCCAATTTTTTCTCCCTTTCCCCCGCGCCCAATTTTTTCTCCCTTTCCCCCGCGCCCAAGTTTTCCCTTTCCCGCGCCCAAGTTTTCCCTTTCCCCCGCGCCCAAGTTTTCCCTTTCCCCCGCGCCCAAGTTTTCCCTTTCCCCCGCGCCCAAGTTTTCCCTTTCCCCCGCGCCCAAGTTTTCCCTTTCCCCCGCGCCCAAGTTTTCCCTTTCCCCAGCGCCCAAGTTTTCCCTTTCCCCCGCTCCCAATTTTTCCCTTTCCCCCGCGCCCAATTTTTCTCCCCCCCCCGCGCCCAATTTTTTTCTCCCTTTCCCCCCGCGCCCAATTTTTTCTTCCTTTCCCCCGCGCCCAATTTTTTCTTCCTTTCCCCCCGCGCCCAAATTTTTTTTCCGTTTCCCCCGGGCCCAAATTTTTTTTTTTCTCCCCTCCTCCGCCTGATGTTTTTTTTCCCTACGGCGAAAAAACGTCCAAATTTGGTAGAACGGTTTCAGTAGGATATTGGTGTGGTGCTGAGGGGAGCGATCCAGAGGCCGTTTCGGCGGTTTTTCGCCGGGTGGGTCCGTCCGTCCGCAGATTCCCTCCCCGCGGTCGCCGTTTTCTCTCTCGGGGTCGGGGCGAGGGCCCAGGGCAGGAGACTATGGCGGGCGCGTGCTACGCACGCGCCCGCCCCTGGAGAGGGGGCCCTCGCCCCGACCCCGAGAGAGAAAACGGCGACCGCGGGGAGGGAATCTGCGGACGGACGGACCCACCCGGCGAAAAACCGCCGAAACGGCCTCTGGATCGCTCCCCTCAGCACCACACCAGTACCCACACACGTTTTGCGAGCGCCCCTCTACACTACAAGGCATGAGACTTCCGCCTTTCTTCACCTTCCGAACAGCTTGCACATCCCAGTGTTGACGGACCCCTGCACGGTCCTCAAAAAGGCAACTTCGCGCATCCGTTCCAATGTTGGCTGCTGTCCAGGTCGAAGCAAACGCCCGTTCCATTAAGTACAAGCAAAACCTTTTGCCTCTCCCCGAGACCCTACGCTATTAGAAACACAGACAAATTGTCCAGAGTTTTTGGTTTCTCTTTTTTGATCAGCTGCTGCAATTTTCGCTTCCAGTAAAAAAAATAAACAAGACGCCAAGCGTTCGTTTAAAATGCCTCTAAAAGCGATATTAACTGAACCCATCCTTATTCTCAATAAAATCAAGTTCCGTCGAAACGTTTTACTTGTTTTTTTAACGAGTAAGAGCATTTCTTAGGGATTATTTCCCTCTGTTGAAATCTAGTGGCCACTTTTATGATTTCAATGGATAACTGACGTTGGAGATGTATATATTGAATGAAACGAGCTCGTTCGTCCGATTGGGGCCCGGGTTCGAAACCCGGCGTTGCTCGAATGTTGTTTTTGCCTTACAGCGTTGGCTCTGTCCCTCCCCTGGAACCAGTGGGCCTAAATTAGGGACGGGCGATTGCTTATAGCCTATTGAGTTGCTCACGGTGGTCGTACGACTTCGAATGAGAAAAATAATAAACAAGACGCCAAGCGTTCGTTTAAAATGCCTCTAAAAGCGATATTAACTGAACCCATCCTTATTCTCAATAAAATCAAGTTCCGTCGAAACGTTTTACTTGTTTTTTTAACGAGTAAGAGCATTTCTTAGGGATTATTTCCCTCTGTTGAAATCTAGTGGCCACTTTTATGATTTCAATGGATAACTGACGTTGGAGATGTATATATTGAATGAAACGAGCTCGTTCGTCCGATTGGGGCCCGGGTTCGAAACCCGGCGTTGCTCGAATGTTGTTTTTGCCTTACAGCGTTGGCTCTGTCCCTCCCCTGGAACCAGTGGGCCTAAATTAGGGACGGGCGATTGCTTATAGCCTATTGAGTTGCTCACGGTGGTCGTACGACTTCGAATGAGAAAAATAATAAACAAGACGCCAAGCGTTCGTTTAAAATGCCTCTAAAAGCGATATTAACTGAACCCATCCTTATTCTCAATAAAATCAAGTTCCGTCGAAACGTTTTACTTGTTTTTTTAACGAGTAAGAGCATTTCTTAGGGATTATTTCCCTCTGTTGAAATCTAGTGGCCACTTTTATGATTTCAATGGATAACTGACGTTGGAGATGTATATATTGAATGAAACGAGCTCGTTCGTCCGATTGGGGCCCGGGTTCGAAACCCGGCGTTGCTCGAATGTTGTTTTTGCCTTACAGCGTTGGCTCTGTCCCTCCCCTGGAACCAGTGGGCCTAAATTAGGGACGGGCGATTGCTTATAGCCTATTGAGTTGCTCACGGTGGTCGTACGACTTCGAATGAGAAAAATAATAAACAAGACGCCAAGCGTTCGTTTAAAATGCCTCTAAAAGCGATATTAACTGAACCCATCCTTATTCTCAATAAAATCAAGTTCCGTCGAAACGTTTTACTTGTTTTTTTAACGAGTAAGAGCATTTCTTAGGGATTATTTCCCTCTGTTGAAATCTAGTGGCCACTTTTATGATTTCAATGGATAACTGACGTTGGAGATGTATATATTGAATGAAACGAGCTCGTTCGTCCGATTGGGGCCCGGGTTCGAAACCCGGCGTTGCTCGAATGTTGTTTTTGCCTTACAGCGTTGGCTCTGTCCCTCCCCTGGAACCAGTGGGCCTAAATTAGGGACGGGCGATTGCTTATAGCCTATTGAGTTGCTCACGGTGGTCGTACGACTTCGAATGAGAAAAATAATAAACAAGACGCCAAGCGTTCGTTTAAAATGCCTCTAAAAGCGATATTAACTGAACCCATCCTTATTCTCAATAAAATCAAGTTCCGTCGAAACGTTTTACTTGTTTTTTTAACGAGTAAGAGCATTTCTTAGGGATTATTTCCCTCTGTTGAAATCTAGTGGCCACTTTTATGATTTCAATGGATAACTGACGTTGGAGATGTATATATTGAATGAAACGAGCTCGTTCGTCCGATTGGGGCCCGGGTTCGAAACCCGGCGTTGCTCGAATGTTGTTTTTGCCTTACAGCGTTGGCTCTGTCCCTCCCCTGGAACCAGTGGGCCTAAATTAGGGACGGGCGATTGCTTATAGCCTATTGAGTTGCTCACGGTGGTCGTACGACTTCGAATGAGAAAAATAATAAACAAGACGCCAAGCGTTCGTTTAAAATGCCTCTAAAAGCGATATTAACTGAACCCATCCTTATTCTCAATAAAATCAAGTTCCGTCGAAACGTTTTACTTGTTTTTTTAACGAGTAAGAGCATTTCTTAGGGATTATTTCCCTCTGTTGAAATCTAGTGGCCACTTTTATGATTTCAATGGATAACTGACGTTGGAGATGTATATATTGAATGAAACGAGCTCGTTCGTCCGATTGGGGCCCGGGTTCGAAACCCGGCGTTGCTCGAATGTTGTTTTTGCCTTACAGCGTTGGCTCTGTCCCTCCCCTGGAACCAGTGGGCCTAAATTAGGGACGGGCGATTGCTTATAGCCTATTGAGTTGCTCACGGTGGTCGTACGACTTCGAATGAGAAAAATAATAAACAAGACGCCAAGCGTTCGTTTAAAATGCCTCTAAAAGCGATATTAACTGAACCCATCCTTATTCTCAATAAAATCAAGTTCCGTCGAAACGTTTTACTTGTTTTTTTAACGAGTAAGAGCATTTCTTAGGGATTATTTCCCTCTGTTGAAATCTAGTGGCCACTTTTATGATTTCAATGGATAACTGACGTTGGAGATGTATATATTGAATGAAACGAGCTCGTTCGTCCGATTGGGGCCCGGGTTCGAAACCCGGCGTTGCTCGAATGTTGTTTTTGCCTTACAGCGTTGGCTCTGTCCCTCCCCTGGAACCAGTGGGCCTAAATTAGGGACGGGCGATTGCTTATAGCCTATTGAGTTGCTCACGGTGGTCGTACGACTTCGAATGAGAAAAATAATAAACAAGACGCCAAGCGTTCGTTTAAAATGCCTCTAAAAGCGATATTAACTGAACCCATCCTTATTCTCAATAAAATCAAGTTCCGTCGAAACGTTTTACTTGTTTTTTTAACGAGTAAGAGCATTTCTTAGGGATTATTTCCCTCTGTTGAAATCTAGTGGCCACTTTTATGATTTCAATGGATAACTGACGTTGGAGATGTATATATTGAATGAAACGAGCTCGTTCGTCCGATTGGGGCCCGGGTTCGAAACCCGGCGTTGCTCGAATGTTGTTTTTGCCTTACAGCGTTGGCTCTGTCCCTCCCCTGGAACCAGTGGGCCTAAATTAGGGACGGGCGATTGCTTATAGCCTATTGAGTTGCTCACGGTGGTCGTACGACTTCGAATGAGAAAAATAATAAACAAGACGCCAAGCGTTCGTTTAAAATGCCTCTAAAAGCGATATTAACTGAACCCATCCTTATTCTCAATAAAATCAAGTTCCGTCGAAACGTTTTACTTGTTTTTTTAACGAGTAAGAGCATTTCTTAGGGATTATTTCCCTCTGTTGAAATCTAGTGGCCACTTTTATGATTTCAATGGATAACTGACGTTGGAGATGTATATATTGAATGAAACGAGCTCGTTCGTCCGATTGGGGCCCGGGTTCGAAACCCGGCGTTGCTCGAATGTTGTTTTTGCCTTACAGCGTTGGCTCTGTCCCTCCCCTGGAACCAGTGGGCCTAAATTAGGGACGGGCGATTGCTTATAGCCTATTGAGTTGCTCACGGTGGTCGTACGACTTCGAATGAGAAAAATAATAAACAAGACGCCAAGCGTTCGTTTAAAATGCCTCTAAAAGCGATATTAACTGAACCCATCCTTATTCTCAATAAAATCAAGTTCCGTCGAAACGTTTTACTTGTTTTTTTAACGAGTAAGAGCATTTCTTAGGGATTATTTCCCTCTGTTGAAATCTAGTGGCCACTTTTATGATTTCAATGGATAACTGACGTTGGAGATGTATATATTGAATGAAACGAGCTCGTTCGTCCGATTGGGGCCCGGGTTCGAAACCCGGCGTTGCTCGAATGTTGTTTTTGCCTTACAGCGTTGGCTCTGTCCCTCCCCTGGAACCAGTGGGCCTAAATTAGGGACGGGCGATTGCTTATAGCCTATTGAGTTGCTCACGGTGGTCGTACGACTTCGAATGAGAAAAATAATAAACAAGACGCCAAGCGTTCGTTTAAAATGCCTCTAAAAGCGATATTAACTGAACCCATCCTTATTCTCAATAAAATCAAGTTCCGTCGAAACGTTTTACTTGTTTTTTTAACGAGTAAGAGCATTTCTTAGGGATTATTTCCCTCTGTTGAAATCTAGTGGCCACTTTTATGATTTCAATGGATAACTGACGTTGGAGATGTATATATTGAATGAAACGAGCTCGTTCGTCCGATTGGGGCCCGGGTTCGAAACCCGGCGTTGCTCGAATGTTGTTTTTGCCTTACAGCGTTGGCTCTGTCCCTCCCCTGGAACCAGTGGGCCTAAATTAGGGACGGGCGATTGCTTATAGCCTATTGAGTTGCTCACGGTGGTCGTACGACTTCGAATGAGAAAAATAATAAACAAGACGCCAAGCGTTCGTTTAAAATGCCTCTAAAAGCGATATTAACTGAACCCATCCTTATTCTCAATAAAATCAAGTTCCGTCGAAACGTTTTACTTGTTTTTTTAACGAGTAAGAGCATTTCTTAGGGATTATTTCCCTCTGTTGAAATCTAGTGGCCACTTTTATGATTTCAATGGATAACTGACGTTGGAGATGTATATATTGAATGAAACGAGCTCGTTCGTCCGATTGGGGCCCGGGTTCGAAACCCGGCGTTGCTCGAATGTTGTTTTTGCCTTACAGCGTTGGCTCTGTCCCTCCCCTGGAACCAGTGGGCCTAAATTAGGGACGGGCGATTGCTTATAGCCTATTGAGTTGCTCACGGTGGTCGTACGACTTCGAATGAGAAAAATAATAAACAAGACGCCAAGCGTTCGTTTAAAATGCCTCTAAAAGCGATATTAACTGAACCCATCCTTATTCTCAATAAAATCAAGTTCCGTCGAAACGTTTTACTTGTTTTTTTAACGAGTAAGAGCATTTCTTAGGGATTATTTCCCTCTGTTGAAATCTAGTGGCCACTTTTATGATTTCAATGGATAACTGACGTTGGAGATGTATATATTGAATGAAACGAGCTCGTTCGTCCGATTGGGGCCCGGGTTCGAAACCCGGCGTTGCTCGAATGTTGTTTTTGCCTTACAGCGTTGGCTCTGTCCCTCCCCTGGAACCAGTGGGCCTAAATTAGGGACGGGCGATTGCTTATAGCCTATTGAGTTGCTCACGGTGGTCGTACGACTTCGAATGAGAAAAATAATAAACAAGACGCCAAGCGTTCGTTTAAAATGCCTCTAAAAGCGATATTAACTGAACCCATCCTTATTCTCAATAAAATCAAGTTCCGTCGAAACGTTTTACTTGTTTTTTTAACGAGTAAGAGCATTTCTTAGGGATTATTTCCCTCTGTTGAAATCTAGTGGCCACTTTTATGATTTCAATGGATAACTGACGTTGGAGATGTATATATTGAATGAAACGAGCTCGTTCGTCCGATTGGGGCCCGGGTTCGAAACCCGGCGTTGCTCGAATGTTGTTTTTGCCTTACAGCGTTGGCTCTGTCCCTCCCCTGGAACCAGTGGGCCTAAATTAGGGACGGGCGATTGCTTATAGCCTATTGAGTTGCTCACGGTGGTCGTACGACTTCGAATGAGAAAAATAATAAACAAGACGCCAAGCGTTCGTTTAAAATGCCTCTAAAAGCGATATTAACTGAACCCATCCTTATTCTCAATAAAATCAAGTTCCGTCGAAACGTTTTACTTGTTTTTTTAACGAGTAAGAGCATTTCTTAGGGATTATTTCCCTCTGTTGAAATCTAGTGGCCACTTTTATGATTTCAATGGATAACTGACGTTGGAGATGTATATATTGAATGAAACGAGCTCGTTCGTCCGATTGGGGCCCGGGTTCGAAACCCGGCGTTGCTCGAATGTTGTTTTTGCCTTACAGCGTTGGCTCTGTCCCTCCCCTGGAACCAGTGGGCCTAAATTAGGGACGGGCGATTGCTTATAGCCTATTGAGTTGCTCACGGTGGTCGTACGACTTCGAATGAGAAAAATAATAAACAAGACGCCAAGCGTTCGTTTAAAATGCCTCTAAAAGCGATATTAACTGAACCCATCCTTATTCTCAATAAAATCAAGTTCCGTCGAAACGTTTTACTTGTTTTTTTAACGAGTAAGAGCATTTCTTAGGGATTATTTCCCTCTGTTGAAATCTAGTGGCCACTTTTATGATTTCAATGGATAACTGACGTTGGAGATGTATATATTGAATGAAACGAGCTCGTTCGTCCGATTGGGGCCCGGGTTCGAAACCCGGCGTTGCTCGAATGTTGTTTTTGCCTTACAGCGTTGGCTCTGTCCCTCCCCTGGAACCAGTGGGCCTAAATTAGGGACGGGCGATTGCTTATAGCCTATTGAGTTGCTCACGGTGGTCGTACGACTTCGAATGAGAAAAATAATAAACAAGACGCCAAGCGTTCGTTTAAAATGCCTCTAAAAGCGATATTAACTGAACCCATCCTTATTCTCAATAAAATCAAGTTCCGTCGAAACGTTTTACTTGTTTTTTTAACGAGTAAGAGCATTTCTTAGGGATTATTTCCCTCTGTTGAAATCTAGTGGCCACTTTTATGATTTCAATGGATAACTGACGTTGGAGATGTATATATTGAATGAAACGAGCTCGTTCGTCCGATTGGGGCCCGGGTTCGAAACCCGGCGTTGCTCGAATGTTGTTTTTGCCTTACAGCGTTGGCTCTGTCCCTCCCCTGGAACCAGTGGGCCTAAATTAGGGACGGGCGATTGCTTATAGCCTATTGAGTTGCTCACGGTGGTCGTACGACTTCGAATGAGAAAAATAATAAACAAGACGCCAAGCGTTCGTTTAAAATGCCTCTAAAAGCGATATTAACTGAACCCATCCTTATTCTCAATAAAATCAAGTTCCGTCGAAACGTTTTACTTGTTTTTTTAACGAGTAAGAGCATTTCTTAGGGATTATTTCCCTCTGTTGAAATCTAGTGGCCACTTTTATGATTTCAATGGATAACTGACGTTGGAGATGTATATATTGAATGAAACGAGCTCGTTCGTCCGATTGGGGCCCGGGTTCGAAACCCGGCGTTGCTCGAATGTTGTTTTTGCCTTACAGCGTTGGCTCTGTCCCTCCCCTGGAACCAGTGGGCCTAAATTAGGGACGGGCGATTGCTTATAGCCTATTGAGTTGCTCACGGTGGTCGTACGACTTCGAATGAGAAAAATAATAAACAAGACGCCAAGCGTTCGTTTAAAATGCCTCTAAAAGCGATATTAACTGAACCCATCCTTATTCTCAATAAAATCAAGTTCCGTCGAAACGTTTTACTTGTTTTTTTAACGAGTAAGAGCATTTCTTAGGGATTATTTCCCTCTGTTGAAATCTAGTGGCCACTTTTATGATTTCAATGGATAACTGACGTTGGAGATGTATATATTGAATGAAACGAGCTCGTTCGTCCGATTGGGGCCCGGGTTCGAAACCCGGCGTTGCTCGAATGTTGTTTTTGCCTTACAGCGTTGGCTCTGTCCCTCCCCTGGAACCAGTGGGCCTAAATTAGGGACGGGCGATTGCTTATAGCCTATTGAGTTGCTCACGGTGGTCGTACGACTTCGAATGAGAAAAATAATAAACAAGACGCCAAGCGTTCGTTTAAAATGCCTCTAAAAGCGATATTAACTGAACCCATCCTTATTCTCAATAAAATCAAGTTCCGTCGAAACGTTTTACTTGTTTTTTTAACGAGTAAGAGCATTTCTTAGGGATTATTTCCCTCTGTTGAAATCTAGTGGCCACTTTTATGATTTCAATGGATAACTGACGTTGGAGATGTATATATTGAATGAAACGAGCTCGTTCGTCCGATTGGGGCCCGGGTTCGAAACCCGGCGTTGCTCGAATGTTGTTTTTGCCTTACAGCGTTGGCTCTGTCCCTCCCCTGGAACCAGTGGGCCTAAATTAGGGACGGGCGATTGCTTATAGCCTATTGAGTTGCTCACGGTGGTCGTACGACTTCGAATGAGAAAAATAATAAACAAGACGCCAAGCGTTCGTTTAAAATGCCTCTAAAAGCGATATTAACTGAACCCATCCTTATTCTCAATAAAATCAAGTTCCGTCGAAACGTTTTACTTGTTTTTTTAACGAGTAAGAGCATTTCTTAGGGATTATTTCCCTCTGTTGAAATCTAGTGGCCACTTTTATGATTTCAATGGATAACTGACGTTGGAGATGTATATATTGAATGAAACGAGCTCGTTCGTCCGATTGGGGCCCGGGTTCGAAACCCGGCGTTGCTCGAATGTTGTTTTTGCCTTACAGCGTTGGCTCTGTCCCTCCCCTGGAACCAGTGGGCCTAAATTAGGGACGGGCGATTGCTTATAGCCTATTGAGTTGCTCACGGTGGTCGTACGACTTCGAATGAGAAAAATAATAAACAAGACGCCAAGCGTTCGTTTAAAATGCCTCTAAAAGCGATATTAACTGAACCCATCCTTATTCTCAATAAAATCAAGTTCCGTCGAAACGTTTTACTTGTTTTTTTAACGAGTAAGAGCATTTCTTAGGGATTATTTCCCTCTGTTGAAATCTAGTGGCCACTTTTATGATTTCAATGGATAACTGACGTTGGAGATGTATATATTGAATGAAACGAGCTCGTTCGTCCGATTGGGGCCCGGGTTCGAAACCCGGCGTTGCTCGAATGTTGTTTTTGCCTTACAGCGTTGGCTCTGTCCCTCCCCTGGAACCAGTGGGCCTAAATTAGGGACGGGCGATTGCTTATAGCCTATTGAGTTGCTCACGGTGGTCGTACGACTTCGAATGAGAAAAATAATAAACAAGACGCCAAGCGTTCGTTTAAAATGCCTCTAAAAGCGATATTAACTGAACCCATCCTTATTCTCAATAAAATCAAGTTCCGTCGAAACGTTTTACTTGTTTTTTTAACGAGTAAGAGCATTTCTTAGGGATTATTTCCCTCTGTTGAAATCTAGTGGCCACTTTTATGATTTCAATGGATAACTGACGTTGGAGATGTATATATTGAATGAAACGAGCTCGTTCGTCCGATTGGGGCCCGGGTTCGAAACCCGGCGTTGCTCGAATGTTGTTTTTGCCTTACAGCGTTGGCTCTGTCCCTCCCCTGGAACCAGTGGGCCTAAATTAGGGACGGGCGATTGCTTATAGCCTATTGAGTTGCTCACGGTGGTCGTACGACTTCGAATGAGAAAAATAATAAACAAGACGCCAAGCGTTCGTTTAAAATGCCTCTAAAAGCGATATTAACTGAACCCATCCTTATTCTCAATAAAATCAAGTTCCGTCGAAACGTTTTACTTGTTTTTTTAACGAGTAAGAGCATTTCTTAGGGATTATTTCCCTCTGTTGAAATCTAGTGGCCACTTTTATGATTTCAATGGATAACTGACGTTGGAGATGTATATATTGAATGAAACGAGCTCGTTCGTCCGATTGGGGCCCGGGTTCGAAACCCGGCGTTGCTCGAATGTTGTTTTTGCCTTACAGCGTTGGCTCTGTCCCTCCCCTGGAACCAGTGGGCCTAAATTAGGGACGGGCGATTGCTTATAGCCTATTGAGTTGCTCACGGTGGTCGTACGACTTCGAATGAGAAAAATAATAAACAAGACGCCAAGCGTTCGTTTAAAATGCCTCTAAAAGCGATATTAACTGAACCCATCCTTATTCTCAATAAAATCAAGTTCCGTCGAAACGTTTTACTTGTTTTTTTAACGAGTAAGAGCATTTCTTAGGGATTATTTCCCTCTGTTGAAATCTAGTGGCCACTTTTATGATTTCAATGGATAACTGACGTTGGAGATGTATATATTGAATGAAACGAGCTCGTTCGTCCGATTGGGGCCCGGGTTCGAAACCCGGCGTTGCTCGAATGTTGTTTTTGCCTTACAGCGTTGGCTCTGTCCCTCCCCTGGAACCAGTGGGCCTAAATTAGGGACGGGCGATTGCTTATAGCCTATTGAGTTGCTCACGGTGGTCGTACGACTTCGAATGAGAAAAATAATAAACAAGACGCCAAGCGTTCGTTTAAAATGCCTCTAAAAGCGATATTAACTGAACCCATCCTTATTCTCAATAAAATCAAGTTCCGTCGAAACGTTTTACTTGTTTTTTTAACGAGTAAGAGCATTTCTTAGGGATTATTTCCCTCTGTTGAAATCTAGTGGCCACTTTTATGATTTCAATGGATAACTGACGTTGGAGATGTATATATTGAATGAAACGAGCTCGTTCGTCCGATTGGGGCCCGGGTTCGAAACCCGGCGTTGCTCGAATGTTGTTTTTGCCTTACAGCGTTGGCTCTGTCCCTCCCCTGGAACCAGTGGGCCTAAATTAGGGACGGGCGATTGCTTATAGCCTATTGAGTTGCTCACGGTGGTCGTACGACTTCGAATGAGAAAAATAATAAACAAGACGCCAAGCGTTCGTTTAAAATGCCTCTAAAAGCGATATTAACTGAACCCATCCTTATTCTCAATAAAATCAAGTTCCGTCGAAACGTTTTACTTGTTTTTTTAACGAGTAAGAGCATTTCTTAGGGATTATTTCCCTCTGTTGAAATCTAGTGGCCACTTTTATGATTTCAATGGATAACTGACGTTGGAGATGTATATATTGAATGAAACGAGCTCGTTCGTCCGATTGGGGCCCGGGTTCGAAACCCGGCGTTGCTCGAATGTTGTTTTTGCCTTACAGCGTTGGCTCTGTCCCTCCCCTGGAACCAGTGGGCCTAAATTAGGGACGGGCGATTGCTTATAGCCTATTGAGTTGCTCACGGTGGTCGTACGACTTCGAATGAGAAAAATAATAAACAAGACGCCAAGCGTTCGTTTAAAATGCCTCTAAAAGCGATATTAACTGAACCCATCCTTATTCTCAATAAAATCAAGTTCCGTCGAAACGTTTTACTTGTTTTTTTAACGAGTAAGAGCATTTCTTAGGGATTATTTCCCTCTGTTGAAATCTAGTGGCCACTTTTATGATTTCAATGGATAACTGACGTTGGAGATGTATATATTGAATGAAACGAGCTCGTTCGTCCGATTGGGGCCCGGGTTCGAAACCCGGCGTTGCTCGAATGTTGTTTTTGCCTTACAGCGTTGGCTCTGTCCCTCCCCTGGAACCAGTGGGCCTAAATTAGGGACGGGCGATTGCTTATAGCCTATTGAGTTGCTCACGGTGGTCGTACGACTTCGAATGAGAAAAATAATAAACAAGACGCCAAGCGTTCGTTTAAAATGCCTCTAAAAGCGATATTAACTGAACCCATCCTTATTCTCAATAAAATCAAGTTCCGTCGAAACGTTTTACTTGTTTTTTTAACGAGTAAGAGCATTTCTTAGGGATTATTTCCCTCTGTTGAAATCTAGTGGCCACTTTTATGATTTCAATGGATAACTGACGTTGGAGATGTATATATTGAATGAAACGAGCTCGTTCGTCCGATTGGGGCCCGGGTTCGAAACCCGGCGTTGCTCGAATGTTGTTTTTGCCTTACAGCGTTGGCTCTGTCCCTCCCCTGGAACCAGTGGGCCTAAATTAGGGACGGGCGATTGCTTATAGCCTATTGAGTTGCTCACGGTGGTCGTACGACTTCGAATGAGAAAAATAATAAACAAGACGCCAAGCGTTCGTTTAAAATGCCTCTAAAAGCGATATTAACTGAACCCATCCTTATTCTCAATAAAATCAAGTTCCGTCGAAACGTTTTACTTGTTTTTTTAACGAGTAAGAGCATTTCTTAGGGATTATTTCCCTCTGTTGAAATCTAGTGGCCACTTTTATGATTTCAATGGATAACTGACGTTGGAGATGTATATATTGAATGAAACGAGCTCGTTCGTCCGATTGGGGCCCGGGTTCGAAACCCGGCGTTGCTCGAATGTTGTTTTTGCCTTACAGCGTTGGCTCTGTCCCTCCCCTGGAACCAGTGGGCCTAAATTAGGGACGGGCGATTGCTTATAGCCTATTGAGTTGCTCACGGTGGTCGTACGACTTCGAATGAGAAAAATAATAAACAAGACGCCAAGCGTTCGTTTAAAATGCCTCTAAAAGCGATATTAACTGAACCCATCCTTATTCTCAATAAAATCAAGTTCCGTCGAAACGTTTTACTTGTTTTTTTAACGAGTAAGAGCATTTCTTAGGGATTATTTCCCTCTGTTGAAATCTAGTGGCCACTTTTATGATTTCAATGGATAACTGACGTTGGAGATGTATATATTGAATGAAACGAGCTCGTTCGTCCGATTGGGGCCCGGGTTCGAAACCCGGCGTTGCTCGAATGTTGTTTTTGCCTTACAGCGTTGGCTCTGTCCCTCCCCTGGAACCAGTGGGCCTAAATTAGGGACGGGCGATTGCTTATAGCCTATTGAGTTGCTCACGGTGGTCGTACGACTTCGAATGAGAAAAATAATAAACAAGACGCCAAGCGTTCGTTTAAAATGCCTCTAAAAGCGATATTAACTGAACCCATCCTTATTCTCAATAAAATCAAGTTCCGTCGAAACGTTTTACTTGTTTTTTTAACGAGTAAGAGCATTTCTTAGGGATTATTTCCCTCTGTTGAAATCTAGTGGCCACTTTTATGATTTCAATGGATAACTGACGTTGGAGATGTATATATTGAATGAAACGAGCTCGTTCGTCCGATTGGGGCCCGGGTTCGAAACCCGGCGTTGCTCGAATGTTGTTTTTGCCTTACAGCGTTGGCTCTGTCCCTCCCCTGGAACCAGTGGGCCTAAATTAGGGACGGGCGATTGCTTATAGCCTATTGAGTTGCTCACGGTGGTCGTACGACTTCGAATGAGAAAAATAATAAACAAGACGCCAAGCGTTCGTTTAAAATGCCTCTAAAAGCGATATTAACTGAACCCATCCTTATTCTCAATAAAATCAAGTTCCGTCGAAACGTTTTACTTGTTTTTTTAACGAGTAAGAGCATTTCTTAGGGATTATTTCCCTCTGTTGAAATCTAGTGGCCACTTTTATGATTTCAATGGATAACTGACGTTGGAGATGTATATATTGAATGAAACGAGCTCGTTCGTCCGATTGGGGCCCGGGTTCGAAACCCGGCGTTGCTCGAATGTTGTTTTTGCCTTACAGCGTTGGCTCTGTCCCTCCCCTGGAACCAGTGGGCCTAAATTAGGGACGGGCGATTGCTTATAGCCTATTGAGTTGCTCACGGTGGTCGTACGACTTCGAATGAGAAAAATAATAAACAAGACGCCAAGCGTTCGTTTAAAATGCCTCTAAAAGCGATATTAACTGAACCCATCCTTATTCTCAATAAAATCAAGTTCCGTCGAAACGTTTTACTTGTTTTTTTAACGAGTAAGAGCATTTCTTAGGGATTATTTCCCTCTGTTGAAATCTAGTGGCCACTTTTATGATTTCAATGGATAACTGACGTTGGAGATGTATATATTGAATGAAACGAGCTCGTTCGTCCGATTGGGGCCCGGGTTCGAAACCCGGCGTTGCTCGAATGTTGTTTTTGCCTTACAGCGTTGGCTCTGTCCCTCCCCTGGAACCAGTGGGCCTAAATTAGGGACGGGCGATTGCTTATAGCCTATTGAGTTGCTCACGGTGGTCGTACGACTTCGAATGAGAAAAATAATAAACAAGACGCCAAGCGTTCGTTTAAAATGCCTCTAAAAGCGATATTAACTGAACCCATCCTTATTCTCAATAAAATCAAGTTCCGTCGAAACGTTTTACTTGTTTTTTTAACGAGTAAGAGCATTTCTTAGGGATTATTTCCCTCTGTTGAAATCTAGTGGCCACTTTTATGATTTCAATGGATAACTGACGTTGGAGATGTATATATTGAATGAAACGAGCTCGTTCGTCCGATTGGGGCCCGGGTTCGAAACCCGGCGTTGCTCGAATGTTGTTTTTGCCTTACAGCGTTGGCTCTGTCCCTCCCCTGGAACCAGTGGGCCTAAATTAGGGACGGGCGATTGCTTATAGCCTATTGAGTTGCTCACGGTGGTCGTACGACTTCGAATGAGAAAAATAATAAACAAGACGCCAAGCGTTCGTTTAAAATGCCTCTAAAAGCGATATTAACTGAACCCATCCTTATTCTCAATAAAATCAAGTTCCGTCGAAACGTTTTACTTGTTTTTTTAACGAGTAAGAGCATTTCTTAGGGATTATTTCCCTCTGTTGAAATCTAGTGGCCACTTTTATGATTTCAATGGATAACTGACGTTGGAGATGTATATATTGAATGAAACGAGCTCGTTCGTCCGATTGGGGCCCGGGTTCGAAACCCGGCGTTGCTCGAATGTTGTTTTTGCCTTACAGCGTTGGCTCTGTCCCTCCCCTGGAACCAGTGGGCCTAAATTAGGGACGGGCGATTGCTTATAGCCTATTGAGTTGCTCACGGTGGTCGTACGACTTCGAATGAGAAAAATAATAAACAAGACGCCAAGCGTTCGTTTAAAATGCCTCTAAAAGCGATATTAACTGAACCCATCCTTATTCTCAATAAAATCAAGTTCCGTCGAAACGTTTTACTTGTTTTTTTAACGAGTAAGAGCATTTCTTAGGGATTATTTCCCTCTGTTGAAATCTAGTGGCCACTTTTATGATTTCAATGGATAACTGACGTTGGAGATGTATATATTGAATGAAACGAGCTCGTTCGTCCGATTGGGGCCCGGGTTCGAAACCCGGCGTTGCTCGAATGTTGTTTTTGCCTTACAGCGTTGGCTCTGTCCCTCCCCTGGAACCAGTGGGCCTAAATTAGGGACGGGCGATTGCTTATAGCCTATTGAGTTGCTCACGGTGGTCGTACGACTTCGAATGAGAAAAATAATAAACAAGACGCCAAGCGTTCGTTTAAAATGCCTCTAAAAGCGATATTAACTGAACCCATCCTTATTCTCAATAAAATCAAGTTCCGTCGAAACGTTTTACTTGTTTTTTTAACGAGTAAGAGCATTTCTTAGGGATTATTTCCCTCTGTTGAAATCTAGTGGCCACTTTTATGATTTCAATGGATAACTGACGTTGGAGATGTATATATTGAATGAAACGAGCTCGTTCGTCCGATTGGGGCCCGGGTTCGAAACCCGGCGTTGCTCGAATGTTGTTTTTGCCTTACAGCGTTGGCTCTGTCCCTCCCCTGGAACCAGTGGGCCTAAATTAGGGACGGGCGATTGCTTATAGCCTATTGAGTTGCTCACGGTGGTCGTACGACTTCGAATGAGAAAAATAATAAACAAGACGCCAAGCGTTCGTTTAAAATGCCTCTAAAAGCGATATTAACTGAACCCATCCTTATTCTCAATAAAATCAAGTTCCGTCGAAACGTTTTACTTGTTTTTTTAACGAGTAAGAGCATTTCTTAGGGATTATTTCCCTCTGTTGAAATCTAGTGGCCACTTTTATGATTTCAATGGATAACTGACGTTGGAGATGTATATATTGAATGAAACGAGCTCGTTCGTCCGATTGGGGCCCGGGTTCGAAACCCGGCGTTGCTCGAATGTTGTTTTTGCCTTACAGCGTTGGCTCTGTCCCTCCCCTGGAACCAGTGGGCCTAAATTAGGGACGGGCGATTGCTTATAGCCTATTGAGTTGCTCACGGTGGTCGTACGACTTCGAATGAGAAAAATAATAAACAAGACGCCAAGCGTTCGTTTAAAATGCCTCTAAAAGCGATATTAACTGAACCCATCCTTATTCTCAATAAAATCAAGTTCCGTCGAAACGTTTTACTTGTTTTTTTAACGAGTAAGAGCATTTCTTAGGGATTATTTCCCTCTGTTGAAATCTAGTGGCCACTTTTATGATTTCAATGGATAACTGACGTTGGAGATGTATATATTGAATGAAACGAGCTCGTTCGTCCGATTGGGGCCCGGGTTCGAAACCCGGCGTTGCTCGAATGTTGTTTTTGCCTTACAGCGTTGGCTCTGTCCCTCCCCTGGAACCAGTGGGCCTAAATTAGGGACGGGCGATTGCTTATAGCCTATTGAGTTGCTCACGGTGGTCGTACGACTTCGAATGAGAAAAATAATAAACAAGACGCCAAGCGTTCGTTTAAAATGCCTCTAAAAGCGATATTAACTGAACCCATCCTTATTCTCAATAAAATCAAGTTCCGTCGAAACGTTTTACTTGTTTTTTTAACGAGTAAGAGCATTTCTTAGGGATTATTTCCCTCTGTTGAAATCTAGTGGCCACTTTTATGATTTCAATGGATAACTGACGTTGGAGATGTATATATTGAATGAAACGAGCTCGTTCGTCCGATTGGGGCCCGGGTTCGAAACCCGGCGTTGCTCGAATGTTGTTTTTGCCTTACAGCGTTGGCTCTGTCCCTCCCCTGGAACCAGTGGGCCTAAATTAGGGACGGGCGATTGCTTATAGCCTATTGAGTTGCTCACGGTGGTCGTACGACTTCGAATGAGAAAAATAATAAACAAGACGCCAAGCGTTCGTTTAAAATGCCTCTAAAAGCGATATTAACTGAACCCATCCTTATTCTCAATAAAATCAAGTTCCGTCGAAACGTTTTACTTGTTTTTTTAACGAGTAAGAGCATTTCTTAGGGATTATTTCCCTCTGTTGAAATCTAGTGGCCACTTTTATGATTTCAATGGATAACTGACGTTGGAGATGTATATATTGAATGAAACGAGCTCGTTCGTCCGATTGGGGCCCGGGTTCGAAACCCGGCGTTGCTCGAATGTTGTTTTTGCCTTACAGCGTTGGCTCTGTCCCTCCCCTGGAACCAGTGGGCCTAAATTAGGGACGGGCGATTGCTTATAGCCTATTGAGTTGCTCACGGTGGTCGTACGACTTCGAATGAGAAAAATAATAAACAAGACGCCAAGCGTTCGTTTAAAATGCCTCTAAAAGCGATATTAACTGAACCCATCCTTATTCTCAATAAAATCAAGTTCCGTCGAAACGTTTTACTTGTTTTTTTAACGAGTAAGAGCATTTCTTAGGGATTATTTCCCTCTGTTGAAATCTAGTGGCCACTTTTATGATTTCAATGGATAACTGACGTTGGAGATGTATATATTGAATGAAACGAGCTCGTTCGTCCGATTGGGGCCCGGGTTCGAAACCCGGCGTTGCTCGAATGTTGTTTTTGCCTTACAGCGTTGGCTCTGTCCCTCCCCTGGAACCAGTGGGCCTAAATTAGGGACGGGCGATTGCTTATAGCCTATTGAGTTGCTCACGGTGGTCGTACGACTTCGAATGAGAAAAATAATAAACAAGACGCCAAGCGTTCGTTTAAAATGCCTCTAAAAGCGATATTAACTGAACCCATCCTTATTCTCAATAAAATCAAGTTCCGTCGAAACGTTTTACTTGTTTTTTTAACGAGTAAGAGCATTTCTTAGGGATTATTTCCCTCTGTTGAAATCTAGTGGCCACTTTTATGATTTCAATGGATAACTGACGTTGGAGATGTATATATTGAATGAAACGAGCTCGTTCGTCCGATTGGGGCCCGGGTTCGAAACCCGGCGTTGCTCGAATGTTGTTTTTGCCTTACAGCGTTGGCTCTGTCCCTCCCCTGGAACCAGTGGGCCTAAATTAGGGACGGGCGATTGCTTATAGCCTATTGAGTTGCTCACGGTGGTCGTACGACTTCGAATGAGAAAAATAATAAACAAGACGCCAAGCGTTCGTTTAAAATGCCTCTAAAAGCGATATTAACTGAACCCATCCTTATTCTCAATAAAATCAAGTTCCGTCGAAACGTTTTACTTGTTTTTTTAACGAGTAAGAGCATTTCTTAGGGATTATTTCCCTCTGTTGAAATCTAGTGGCCACTTTTATGATTTCAATGGATAACTGACGTTGGAGATGTATATATTGAATGAAACGAGCTCGTTCGTCCGATTGGGGCCCGGGTTCGAAACCCGGCGTTGCTCGAATGTTGTTTTTGCCTTACAGCGTTGGCTCTGTCCCTCCCCTGGAACCAGTGGGCCTAAATTAGGGACGGGCGATTGCTTATAGCCTATTGAGTTGCTCACGGTGGTCGTACGACTTCGAATGAGAAAAATAATAAACAAGACGCCAAGCGTTCGTTTAAAATGCCTCTAAAAGCGATATTAACTGAACCCATCCTTATTCTCAATAAAATCAAGTTCCGTCGAAACGTTTTACTTGTTTTTTTAACGAGTAAGAGCATTTCTTAGGGATTATTTCCCTCTGTTGAAATCTAGTGGCCACTTTTATGATTTCAATGGATAACTGACGTTGGAGATGTATATATTGAATGAAACGAGCTCGTTCGTCCGATTGGGGCCCGGGTTCGAAACCCGGCGTTGCTCGAATGTTGTTTTTGCCTTACAGCGTTGGCTCTGTCCCTCCCCTGGAACCAGTGGGCCTAAATTAGGGACGGGCGATTGCTTATAGCCTATTGAGTTGCTCACGGTGGTCGTACGACTTCGAATGAGAAAAATAATAAACAAGACGCCAAGCGTTCGTTTAAAATGCCTCTAAAAGCGATATTAACTGAACCCATCCTTATTCTCAATAAAATCAAGTTCCGTCGAAACGTTTTACTTGTTTTTTTAACGAGTAAGAGCATTTCTTAGGGATTATTTCCCTCTGTTGAAATCTAGTGGCCACTTTTATGATTTCAATGGATAACTGACGTTGGAGATGTATATATTGAATGAAACGAGCTCGTTCGTCCGATTGGGGCCCGGGTTCGAAACCCGGCGTTGCTCGAATGTTGTTTTTGCCTTACAGCGTTGGCTCTGTCCCTCCCCTGGAACCAGTGGGCCTAAATTAGGGACGGGCGATTGCTTATAGCCTATTGAGTTGCTCACGGTGGTCGTACGACTTCGAATGAGAAAAATAATAAACAAGACGCCAAGCGTTCGTTTAAAATGCCTCTAAAAGCGATATTAACTGAACCCATCCTTATTCTCAATAAAATCAAGTTCCGTCGAAACGTTTTACTTGTTTTTTTAACGAGTAAGAGCATTTCTTAGGGATTATTTCCCTCTGTTGAAATCTAGTGGCCACTTTTATGATTTCAATGGATAACTGACGTTGGAGATGTATATATTGAATGAAACGAGCTCGTTCGTCCGATTGGGGCCCGGGTTCGAAACCCGGCGTTGCTCGAATGTTGTTTTTGCCTTACAGCGTTGGCTCTGTCCCTCCCCTGGAACCAGTGGGCCTAAATTAGGGACGGGCGATTGCTTATAGCCTATTGAGTTGCTCACGGTGGTCGTACGACTTCGAATGAGAAAAATAATAAACAAGACGCCAAGCGTTCGTTTAAAATGCCTCTAAAAGCGATATTAACTGAACCCATCCTTATTCTCAATAAAATCAAGTTCCGTCGAAACGTTTTACTTGTTTTTTTAACGAGTAAGAGCATTTCTTAGGGATTATTTCCCTCTGTTGAAATCTAGTGGCCACTTTTATGATTTCAATGGATAACTGACGTTGGAGATGTATATATTGAATGAAACGAGCTCGTTCGTCCGATTGGGGCCCGGGTTCGAAACCCGGCGTTGCTCGAATGTTGTTTTTGCCTTACAGCGTTGGCTCTGTCCCTCCCCTGGAACCAGTGGGCCTAAATTAGGGACGGGCGATTGCTTATAGCCTATTGAGTTGCTCACGGTGGTCGTACGACTTCGAATGAGAAAAATAATAAACAAGACGCCAAGCGTTCGTTTAAAATGCCTCTAAAAGCGATATTAACTGAACCCATCCTTATTCTCAATAAAATCAAGTTCCGTCGAAACGTTTTACTTGTTTTTTTAACGAGTAAGAGCATTTCTTAGGGATTATTTCCCTCTGTTGAAATCTAGTGGCCACTTTTATGATTTCAATGGATAACTGACGTTGGAGATGTATATATTGAATGAAACGAGCTCGTTCGTCCGATTGGGGCCCGGGTTCGAAACCCGGCGTTGCTCGAATGTTGTTTTTGCCTTACAGCGTTGGCTCTGTCCCTCCCCTGGAACCAGTGGGCCTAAATTAGGGACGGGCGATTGCTTATAGCCTATTGAGTTGCTCACGGTGGTCGTACGACTTCGAATGAGAAAAATAATAAACAAGACGCCAAGCGTTCGTTTAAAATGCCTCTAAAAGCGATATTAACTGAACCCATCCTTATTCTCAATAAAATCAAGTTCCGTCGAAACGTTTTACTTGTTTTTTTAACGAGTAAGAGCATTTCTTAGGGATTATTTCCCTCTGTTGAAATCTAGTGGCCACTTTTATGATTTCAATGGATAACTGACGTTGGAGATGTATATATTGAATGAAACGAGCTCGTTCGTCCGATTGGGGCCCGGGTTCGAAACCCGGCGTTGCTCGAATGTTGTTTTTGCCTTACAGCGTTGGCTCTGTCCCTCCCCTGGAACCAGTGGGCCTAAATTAGGGACGGGCGATTGCTTATAGCCTATTGAGTTGCTCACGGTGGTCGTACGACTTCGAATGAGAAAAATAATAAACAAGACGCCAAGCGTTCGTTTAAAATGCCTCTAAAAGCGATATTAACTGAACCCATCCTTATTCTCAATAAAATCAAGTTCCGTCGAAACGTTTTACTTGTTTTTTTAACGAGTAAGAGCATTTCTTAGGGATTATTTCCCTCTGTTGAAATCTAGTGGCCACTTTTATGATTTCAATGGATAACTGACGTTGGAGATGTATATATTGAATGAAACGAGCTCGTTCGTCCGATTGGGGCCCGGGTTCGAAACCCGGCGTTGCTCGAATGTTGTTTTTGCCTTACAGCGTTGGCTCTGTCCCTCCCCTGGAACCAGTGGGCCTAAATTAGGGACGGGCGATTGCTTATAGCCTATTGAGTTGCTCACGGTGGTCGTACGACTTCGAATGAGAAAAATAATAAACAAGACGCCAAGCGTTCGTTTAAAATGCCTCTAAAAGCGATATTAACTGAACCCATCCTTATTCTCAATAAAATCAAGTTCCGTCGAAACGTTTTACTTGTTTTTTTAACGAGTAAGAGCATTTCTTAGGGATTATTTCCCTCTGTTGAAATCTAGTGGCCACTTTTATGATTTCAATGGATAACTGACGTTGGAGATGTATATATTGAATGAAACGAGCTCGTTCGTCCGATTGGGGCCCGGGTTCGAAACCCGGCGTTGCTCGAATGTTGTTTTTGCCTTACAGCGTTGGCTCTGTCCCTCCCCTGGAACCAGTGGGCCTAAATTAGGGACGGGCGATTGCTTATAGCCTATTGAGTTGCTCACGGTGGTCGTACGACTTCGAATGAGAAAAATAATAAACAAGACGCCAAGCGTTCGTTTAAAATGCCTCTAAAAGCGATATTAACTGAACCCATCCTTATTCTCAATAAAATCAAGTTCCGTCGAAACGTTTTACTTGTTTTTTTAACGAGTAAGAGCATTTCTTAGGGATTATTTCCCTCTGTTGAAATCTAGTGGCCACTTTTATGATTTCAATGGATAACTGACGTTGGAGATGTATATATTGAATGAAACGAGCTCGTTCGTCCGATTGGGGCCCGGGTTCGAAACCCGGCGTTGCTCGAATGTTGTTTTTGCCTTACAGCGTTGGCTCTGTCCCTCCCCTGGAACCAGTGGGCCTAAATTAGGGACGGGCGATTGCTTATAGCCTATTGAGTTGCTCACGGTGGTCGTACGACTTCGAATGAGAAAAATAATAAACAAGACGCCAAGCGTTCGTTTAAAATGCCTCTAAAAGCGATATTAACTGAACCCATCCTTATTCTCAATAAAATCAAGTTCCGTCGAAACGTTTTACTTGTTTTTTTAACGAGTAAGAGCATTTCTTAGGGATTATTTCCCTCTGTTGAAATCTAGTGGCCACTTTTATGATTTCAATGGATAACTGACGTTGGAGATGTATATATTGAATGAAACGAGCTCGTTCGTCCGATTGGGGCCCGGGTTCGAAACCCGGCGTTGCTCGAATGTTGTTTTTGCCTTACAGCGTTGGCTCTGTCCCTCCCCTGGAACCAGTGGGCCTAAATTAGGGACGGGCGATTGCTTATAGCCTATTGAGTTGCTCACGGTGGTCGTACGACTTCGAATGAGAAAAATAATAAACAAGACGCCAAGCGTTCGTTTAAAATGCCTCTAAAAGCGATATTAACTGAACCCATCCTTATTCTCAATAAAATCAAGTTCCGTCGAAACGTTTTACTTGTTTTTTTAACGAGTAAGAGCATTTCTTAGGGATTATTTCCCTCTGTTGAAATCTAGTGGCCACTTTTATGATTTCAATGGATAACTGACGTTGGAGATGTATATATTGAATGAAACGAGCTCGTTCGTCCGATTGGGGCCCGGGTTCGAAACCCGGCGTTGCTCGAATGTTGTTTTTGCCTTACAGCGTTGGCTCTGTCCCTCCCCTGGAACCAGTGGGCCTAAATTAGGGACGGGCGATTGCTTATAGCCTATTGAGTTGCTCACGGTGGTCGTACGACTTCGAATGAGAAAAATAATAAACAAGACGCCAAGCGTTCGTTTAAAATGCCTCTAAAAGCGATATTAACTGAACCCATCCTTATTCTCAATAAAATCAAGTTCCGTCGAAACGTTTTACTTGTTTTTTTAACGAGTAAGAGCATTTCTTAGGGATTATTTCCCTCTGTTGAAATCTAGTGGCCACTTTTATGATTTCAATGGATAACTGACGTTGGAGATGTATATATTGAATGAAACGAGCTCGTTCGTCCGATTGGGGCCCGGGTTCGAAACCCGGCGTTGCTCGAATGTTGTTTTTGCCTTACAGCGTTGGCTCTGTCCCTCCCCTGGAACCAGTGGGCCTAAATTAGGGACGGGCGATTGCTTATAGCCTATTGAGTTGCTCACGGTGGTCGTACGACTTCGAATGAGAAAAATAATAAACAAGACGCCAAGCGTTCGTTTAAAATGCCTCTAAAAGCGATATTAACTGAACCCATCCTTATTCTCAATAAAATCAAGTTCCGTCGAAACGTTTTACTTGTTTTTTTAACGAGTAAGAGCATTTCTTAGGGATTATTTCCCTCTGTTGAAATCTAGTGGCCACTTTTATGATTTCAATGGATAACTGACGTTGGAGATGTATATATTGAATGAAACGAGCTCGTTCGTCCGATTGGGGCCCGGGTTCGAAACCCGGCGTTGCTCGAATGTTGTTTTTGCCTTACAGCGTTGGCTCTGTCCCTCCCCTGGAACCAGTGGGCCTAAATTAGGGACGGGCGATTGCTTATAGCCTATTGAGTTGCTCACGGTGGTCGTACGACTTCGAATGAGAAAAATAATAAACAAGACGCCAAGCGTTCGTTTAAAATGCCTCTAAAAGCGATATTAACTGAACCCATCCTTATTCTCAATAAAATCAAGTTCCGTCGAAACGTTTTACTTGTTTTTTTAACGAGTAAGAGCATTTCTTAGGGATTATTTCCCTCTGTTGAAATCTAGTGGCCACTTTTATGATTTCAATGGATAACTGACGTTGGAGATGTATATATTGAATGAAACGAGCTCGTTCGTCCGATTGGGGCCCGGGTTCGAAACCCGGCGTTGCTCGAATGTTGTTTTTGCCTTACAGCGTTGGCTCTGTCCCTCCCCTGGAACCAGTGGGCCTAAATTAGGGACGGGCGATTGCTTATAGCCTATTGAGTTGCTCACGGTGGTCGTACGACTTCGAATGAGAAAAATAATAAACAAGACGCCAAGCGTTCGTTTAAAATGCCTCTAAAAGCGATATTAACTGAACCCATCCTTATTCTCAATAAAATCAAGTTCCGTCGAAACGTTTTACTTGTTTTTTTAACGAGTAAGAGCATTTCTTAGGGATTATTTCCCTCTGTTGAAATCTAGTGGCCACTTTTATGATTTCAATGGATAACTGACGTTGGAGATGTATATATTGAATGAAACGAGCTCGTTCGTCCGATTGGGGCCCGGGTTCGAAACCCGGCGTTGCTCGAATGTTGTTTTTGCCTTACAGCGTTGGCTCTGTCCCTCCCCTGGAACCAGTGGGCCTAAATTAGGGACGGGCGATTGCTTATAGCCTATTGAGTTGCTCACGGTGGTCGTACGACTTCGAATGAGAAAAATAATAAACAAGACGCCAAGCGTTCGTTTAAAATGCCTCTAAAAGCGATATTAACTGAACCCATCCTTATTCTCAATAAAATCAAGTTCCGTCGAAACGTTTTACTTGTTTTTTTAACGAGTAAGAGCATTTCTTAGGGATTATTTCCCTCTGTTGAAATCTAGTGGCCACTTTTATGATTTCAATGGATAACTGACGTTGGAGATGTATATATTGAATGAAACGAGCTCGTTCGTCCGATTGGGGCCCGGGTTCGAAACCCGGCGTTGCTCGAATGTTGTTTTTGCCTTACAGCGTTGGCTCTGTCCCTCCCCTGGAACCAGTGGGCCTAAATTAGGGACGGGCGATTGCTTATAGCCTATTGAGTTGCTCACGGTGGTCGTACGACTTCGAATGAGAAAAATAATAAACAAGACGCCAAGCGTTCGTTTAAAATGCCTCTAAAAGCGATATTAACTGAACCCATCCTTATTCTCAATAAAATCAAGTTCCGTCGAAACGTTTTACTTGTTTTTTTAACGAGTAAGAGCATTTCTTAGGGATTATTTCCCTCTGTTGAAATCTAGTGGCCACTTTTATGATTTCAATGGATAACTGACGTTGGAGATGTATATATTGAATGAAACGAGCTCGTTCGTCCGATTGGGGCCCGGGTTCGAAACCCGGCGTTGCTCGAATGTTGTTTTTGCCTTACAGCGTTGGCTCTGTCCCTCCCCTGGAACCAGTGGGCCTAAATTAGGGACGGGCGATTGCTTATAGCCTATTGAGTTGCTCACGGTGGTCGTACGACTTCGAATGAGAAAAATAATAAACAAGACGCCAAGCGTTCGTTTAAAATGCCTCTAAAAGCGATATTAACTGAACCCATCCTTATTCTCAATAAAATCAAGTTCCGTCGAAACGTTTTACTTGTTTTTTTAACGAGTAAGAGCATTTCTTAGGGATTATTTCCCTCTGTTGAAATCTAGTGGCCACTTTTATGATTTCAATGGATAACTGACGTTGGAGATGTATATATTGAATGAAACGAGCTCGTTCGTCCGATTGGGGCCCGGGTTCGAAACCCGGCGTTGCTCGAATGTTGTTTTTGCCTTACAGCGTTGGCTCTGTCCCTCCCCTGGAACCAGTGGGCCTAAATTAGGGACGGGCGATTGCTTATAGCCTATTGAGTTGCTCACGGTGGTCGTACGACTTCGAATGAGAAAAATAATAAACAAGACGCCAAGCGTTCGTTTAAAATGCCTCTAAAAGCGATATTAACTGAACCCATCCTTATTCTCAATAAAATCAAGTTCCGTCGAAACGTTTTACTTGTTTTTTTAACGAGTAAGAGCATTTCTTAGGGATTATTTCCCTCTGTTGAAATCTAGTGGCCACTTTTATGATTTCAATGGATAACTGACGTTGGAGATGTATATATTGAATGAAACGAGCTCGTTCGTCCGATTGGGGCCCGGGTTCGAAACCCGGCGTTGCTCGAATGTTGTTTTTGCCTTACAGCGTTGGCTCTGTCCCTCCCCTGGAACCAGTGGGCCTAAATTAGGGACGGGCGATTGCTTATAGCCTATTGAGTTGCTCACGGTGGTCGTACGACTTCGAATGAGAAAAATAATAAACAAGACGCCAAGCGTTCGTTTAAAATGCCTCTAAAAGCGATATTAACTGAACCCATCCTTATTCTCAATAAAATCAAGTTCCGTCGAAACGTTTTACTTGTTTTTTTAACGAGTAAGAGCATTTCTTAGGGATTATTTCCCTCTGTTGAAATCTAGTGGCCACTTTTATGATTTCAATGGATAACTGACGTTGGAGATGTATATATTGAATGAAACGAGCTCGTTCGTCCGATTGGGGCCCGGGTTCGAAACCCGGCGTTGCTCGAATGTTGTTTTTGCCTTACAGCGTTGGCTCTGTCCCTCCCCTGGAACCAGTGGGCCTAAATTAGGGACGGGCGATTGCTTATAGCCTATTGAGTTGCTCACGGTGGTCGTACGACTTCGAATGAGAAAAATAATAAACAAGACGCCAAGCGTTCGTTTAAAATGCCTCTAAAAGCGATATTAACTGAACCCATCCTTATTCTCAATAAAATCAAGTTCCGTCGAAACGTTTTACTTGTTTTTTTAACGAGTAAGAGCATTTCTTAGGGATTATTTCCCTCTGTTGAAATCTAGTGGCCACTTTTATGATTTCAATGGATAACTGACGTTGGAGATGTATATATTGAATGAAACGAGCTCGTTCGTCCGATTGGGGCCCGGGTTCGAAACCCGGCGTTGCTCGAATGTTGTTTTTGCCTTACAGCGTTGGCTCTGTCCCTCCCCTGGAACCAGTGGGCCTAAATTAGGGACGGGCGATTGCTTATAGCCTATTGAGTTGCTCACGGTGGTCGTACGACTTCGAATGAGAAAAATAATAAACAAGACGCCAAGCGTTCGTTTAAAATGCCTCTAAAAGCGATATTAACTGAACCCATCCTTATTCTCAATAAAATCAAGTTCCGTCGAAACGTTTTACTTGTTTTTTTAACGAGTAAGAGCATTTCTTAGGGATTATTTCCCTCTGTTGAAATCTAGTGGCCACTTTTATGATTTCAATGGATAACTGACGTTGGAGATGTATATATTGAATGAAACGAGCTCGTTCGTCCGATTGGGGCCCGGGTTCGAAACCCGGCGTTGCTCGAATGTTGTTTTTGCCTTACAGCGTTGGCTCTGTCCCTCCCCTGGAACCAGTGGGCCTAAATTAGGGACGGGCGATTGCTTATAGCCTATTGAGTTGCTCACGGTGGTCGTACGACTTCGAATGAGAAAAATAATAAACAAGACGCCAAGCGTTCGTTTAAAATGCCTCTAAAAGCGATATTAACTGAACCCATCCTTATTCTCAATAAAATCAAGTTCCGTCGAAACGTTTTACTTGTTTTTTTAACGAGTAAGAGCATTTCTTAGGGATTATTTCCCTCTGTTGAAATCTAGTGGCCACTTTTATGATTTCAATGGATAACTGACGTTGGAGATGTATATATTGAATGAAACGAGCTCGTTCGTCCGATTGGGGCCCGGGTTCGAAACCCGGCGTTGCTCGAATGTTGTTTTTGCCTTACAGCGTTGGCTCTGTCCCTCCCCTGGAACCAGTGGGCCTAAATTAGGGACGGGCGATTGCTTATAGCCTATTGAGTTGCTCACGGTGGTCGTACGACTTCGAATGAGAAAAATAATAAACAAGACGCCAAGCGTTCGTTTAAAATGCCTCTAAAAGCGATATTAACTGAACCCATCCTTATTCTCAATAAAATCAAGTTCCGTCGAAACGTTTTACTTGTTTTTTTAACGAGTAAGAGCATTTCTTAGGGATTATTTCCCTCTGTTGAAATCTAGTGGCCACTTTTATGATTTCAATGGATAACTGACGTTGGAGATGTATATATTGAATGAAACGAGCTCGTTCGTCCGATTGGGGCCCGGGTTCGAAACCCGGCGTTGCTCGAATGTTGTTTTTGCCTTACAGCGTTGGCTCTGTCCCTCCCCTGGAACCAGTGGGCCTAAATTAGGGACGGGCGATTGCTTATAGCCTATTGAGTTGCTCACGGTGGTCGTACGACTTCGAATGAGAAAAATAATAAACAAGACGCCAAGCGTTCGTTTAAAATGCCTCTAAAAGCGATATTAACTGAACCCATCCTTATTCTCAATAAAATCAAGTTCCGTCGAAACGTTTTACTTGTTTTTTTAACGAGTAAGAGCATTTCTTAGGGATTATTTCCCTCTGTTGAAATCTAGTGGCCACTTTTATGATTTCAATGGATAACTGACGTTGGAGATGTATATATTGAATGAAACGAGCTCGTTCGTCCGATTGGGGCCCGGGTTCGAAACCCGGCGTTGCTCGAATGTTGTTTTTGCCTTACAGCGTTGGCTCTGTCCCTCCCCTGGAACCAGTGGGCCTAAATTAGGGACGGGCGATTGCTTATAGCCTATTGAGTTGCTCACGGTGGTCGTACGACTTCGAATGAGAAAAATAATAAACAAGACGCCAAGCGTTCGTTTAAAATGCCTCTAAAAGCGATATTAACTGAACCCATCCTTATTCTCAATAAAATCAAGTTCCGTCGAAACGTTTTACTTGTTTTTTTAACGAGTAAGAGCATTTCTTAGGGATTATTTCCCTCTGTTGAAATCTAGTGGCCACTTTTATGATTTCAATGGATAACTGACGTTGGAGATGTATATATTGAATGAAACGAGCTCGTTCGTCCGATTGGGGCCCGGGTTCGAAACCCGGCGTTGCTCGAATGTTGTTTTTGCCTTACAGCGTTGGCTCTGTCCCTCCCCTGGAACCAGTGGGCCTAAATTAGGGACGGGCGATTGCTTATAGCCTATTGAGTTGCTCACGGTGGTCGTACGACTTCGAATGAGAAAAATAATAAACAAGACGCCAAGCGTTCGTTTAAAATGCCTCTAAAAGCGATATTAACTGAACCCATCCTTATTCTCAATAAAATCAAGTTCCGTCGAAACGTTTTACTTGTTTTTTTAACGAGTAAGAGCATTTCTTAGGGATTATTTCCCTCTGTTGAAATCTAGTGGCCACTTTTATGATTTCAATGGATAACTGACGTTGGAGATGTATATATTGAATGAAACGAGCTCGTTCGTCCGATTGGGGCCCGGGTTCGAAACCCGGCGTTGCTCGAATGTTGTTTTTGCCTTACAGCGTTGGCTCTGTCCCTCCCCTGGAACCAGTGGGCCTAAATTAGGGACGGGCGATTGCTTATAGCCTATTGAGTTGCTCACGGTGGTCGTACGACTTCGAATGAGAAAAATAATAAACAAGACGCCAAGCGTTCGTTTAAAATGCCTCTAAAAGCGATATTAACTGAACCCATCCTTATTCTCAATAAAATCAAGTTCCGTCGAAACGTTTTACTTGTTTTTTTAACGAGTAAGAGCATTTCTTAGGGATTATTTCCCTCTGTTGAAATCTAGTGGCCACTTTTATGATTTCAATGGATAACTGACGTTGGAGATGTATATATTGAATGAAACGAGCTCGTTCGTCCGATTGGGGCCCGGGTTCGAAACCCGGCGTTGCTCGAATGTTGTTTTTGCCTTACAGCGTTGGCTCTGTCCCTCCCCTGGAACCAGTGGGCCTAAATTAGGGACGGGCGATTGCTTATAGCCTATTGAGTTGCTCACGGTGGTCGTACGACTTCGAATGAGAAAAATAATAAACAAGACGCCAAGCGTTCGTTTAAAATGCCTCTAAAAGCGATATTAACTGAACCCATCCTTATTCTCAATAAAATCAAGTTCCGTCGAAACGTTTTACTTGTTTTTTTAACGAGTAAGAGCATTTCTTAGGGATTATTTCCCTCTGTTGAAATCTAGTGGCCACTTTTATGATTTCAATGGATAACTGACGTTGGAGATGTATATATTGAATGAAACGAGCTCGTTCGTCCGATTGGGGCCCGGGTTCGAAACCCGGCGTTGCTCGAATGTTGTTTTTGCCTTACAGCGTTGGCTCTGTCCCTCCCCTGGAACCAGTGGGCCTAAATTAGGGACGGGCGATTGCTTATAGCCTATTGAGTTGCTCACGGTGGTCGTACGACTTCGAATGAGAAAAATAATAAACAAGACGCCAAGCGTTCGTTTAAAATGCCTCTAAAAGCGATATTAACTGAACCCATCCTTATTCTCAATAAAATCAAGTTCCGTCGAAACGTTTTACTTGTTTTTTTAACGAGTAAGAGCATTTCTTAGGGATTATTTCCCTCTGTTGAAATCTAGTGGCCACTTTTATGATTTCAATGGATAACTGACGTTGGAGATGTATATATTGAATGAAACGAGCTCGTTCGTCCGATTGGGGCCCGGGTTCGAAACCCGGCGTTGCTCGAATGTTGTTTTTGCCTTACAGCGTTGGCTCTGTCCCTCCCCTGGAACCAGTGGGCCTAAATTAGGGACGGGCGATTGCTTATAGCCTATTGAGTTGCTCACGGTGGTCGTACGACTTCGAATGAGAAAAATAATAAACAAGACGCCAAGCGTTCGTTTAAAATGCCTCTAAAAGCGATATTAACTGAACCCATCCTTATTCTCAATAAAATCAAGTTCCGTCGAAACGTTTTACTTGTTTTTTTAACGAGTAAGAGCATTTCTTAGGGATTATTTCCCTCTGTTGAAATCTAGTGGCCACTTTTATGATTTCAATGGATAACTGACGTTGGAGATGTATATATTGAATGAAACGAGCTCGTTCGTCCGATTGGGGCCCGGGTTCGAAACCCGGCGTTGCTCGAATGTTGTTTTTGCCTTACAGCGTTGGCTCTGTCCCTCCCCTGGAACCAGTGGGCCTAAATTAGGGACGGGCGATTGCTTATAGCCTATTGAGTTGCTCACGGTGGTCGTACGACTTCGAATGAGAAAAATAATAAACAAGACGCCAAGCGTTCGTTTAAAATGCCTCTAAAAGCGATATTAACTGAACCCATCCTTATTCTCAATAAAATCAAGTTCCGTCGAAACGTTTTACTTGTTTTTTTAACGAGTAAGAGCATTTCTTAGGGATTATTTCCCTCTGTTGAAATCTAGTGGCCACTTTTATGATTTCAATGGATAACTGACGTTGGAGATGTATATATTGAATGAAACGAGCTCGTTCGTCCGATTGGGGCCCGGGTTCGAAACCCGGCGTTGCTCGAATGTTGTTTTTGCCTTACAGCGTTGGCTCTGTCCCTCCCCTGGAACCAGTGGGCCTAAATTAGGGACGGGCGATTGCTTATAGCCTATTGAGTTGCTCACGGTGGTCGTACGACTTCGAATGAGAAAAATAATAAACAAGACGCCAAGCGTTCGTTTAAAATGCCTCTAAAAGCGATATTAACTGAACCCATCCTTATTCTCAATAAAATCAAGTTCCGTCGAAACGTTTTACTTGTTTTTTTAACGAGTAAGAGCATTTCTTAGGGATTATTTCCCTCTGTTGAAATCTAGTGGCCACTTTTATGATTTCAATGGATAACTGACGTTGGAGATGTATATATTGAATGAAACGAGCTCGTTCGTCCGATTGGGGCCCGGGTTCGAAACCCGGCGTTGCTCGAATGTTGTTTTTGCCTTACAGCGTTGGCTCTGTCCCTCCCCTGGAACCAGTGGGCCTAAATTAGGGACGGGCGATTGCTTATAGCCTATTGAGTTGCTCACGGTGGTCGTACGACTTCGAATGAGAAAAATAATAAACAAGACGCCAAGCGTTCGTTTAAAATGCCTCTAAAAGCGATATTAACTGAACCCATCCTTATTCTCAATAAAATCAAGTTCCGTCGAAACGTTTTACTTGTTTTTTTAACGAGTAAGAGCATTTCTTAGGGATTATTTCCCTCTGTTGAAATCTAGTGGCCACTTTTATGATTTCAATGGATAACTGACGTTGGAGATGTATATATTGAATGAAACGAGCTCGTTCGTCCGATTGGGGCCCGGGTTCGAAACCCGGCGTTGCTCGAATGTTGTTTTTGCCTTACAGCGTTGGCTCTGTCCCTCCCCTGGAACCAGTGGGCCTAAATTAGGGACGGGCGATTGCTTATAGCCTATTGAGTTGCTCACGGTGGTCGTACGACTTCGAATGAGAAAAATAATAAACAAGACGCCAAGCGTTCGTTTAAAATGCCTCTAAAAGCGATATTAACTGAACCCATCCTTATTCTCAATAAAATCAAGTTCCGTCGAAACGTTTTACTTGTTTTTTTAACGAGTAAGAGCATTTCTTAGGGATTATTTCCCTCTGTTGAAATCTAGTGGCCACTTTTATGATTTCAATGGATAACTGACGTTGGAGATGTATATATTGAATGAAACGAGCTCGTTCGTCCGATTGGGGCCCGGGTTCGAAACCCGGCGTTGCTCGAATGTTGTTTTTGCCTTACAGCGTTGGCTCTGTCCCTCCCCTGGAACCAGTGGGCCTAAATTAGGGACGGGCGATTGCTTATAGCCTATTGAGTTGCTCACGGTGGTCGTACGACTTCGAATGAGAAAAATAATAAACAAGACGCCAAGCGTTCGTTTAAAATGCCTCTAAAAGCGATATTAACTGAACCCATCCTTATTCTCAATAAAATCAAGTTCCGTCGAAACGTTTTACTTGTTTTTTTAACGAGTAAGAGCATTTCTTAGGGATTATTTCCCTCTGTTGAAATCTAGTGGCCACTTTTATGATTTCAATGGATAACTGACGTTGGAGATGTATATATTGAATGAAACGAGCTCGTTCGTCCGATTGGGGCCCGGGTTCGAAACCCGGCGTTGCTCGAATGTTGTTTTTGCCTTACAGCGTTGGCTCTGTCCCTCCCCTGGAACCAGTGGGCCTAAATTAGGGACGGGCGATTGCTTATAGCCTATTGAGTTGCTCACGGTGGTCGTACGACTTCGAATGAGAAAAATAATAAACAAGACGCCAAGCGTTCGTTTAAAATGCCTCTAAAAGCGATATTAACTGAACCCATCCTTATTCTCAATAAAATCAAGTTCCGTCGAAACGTTTTACTTGTTTTTTTAACGAGTAAGAGCATTTCTTAGGGATTATTTCCCTCTGTTGAAATCTAGTGGCCACTTTTATGATTTCAATGGATAACTGACGTTGGAGATGTATATATTGAATGAAACGAGCTCGTTCGTCCGATTGGGGCCCGGGTTCGAAACCCGGCGTTGCTCGAATGTTGTTTTTGCCTTACAGCGTTGGCTCTGTCCCTCCCCTGGAACCAGTGGGCCTAAATTAGGGACGGGCGATTGCTTATAGCCTATTGAGTTGCTCACGGTGGTCGTACGACTTCGAATGAGAAAAATAATAAACAAGACGCCAAGCGTTCGTTTAAAATGCCTCTAAAAGCGATATTAACTGAACCCATCCTTATTCTCAATAAAATCAAGTTCCGTCGAAACGTTTTACTTGTTTTTTTAACGAGTAAGAGCATTTCTTAGGGATTATTTCCCTCTGTTGAAATCTAGTGGCCACTTTTATGATTTCAATGGATAACTGACGTTGGAGATGTATATATTGAATGAAACGAGCTCGTTCGTCCGATTGGGGCCCGGGTTCGAAACCCGGCGTTGCTCGAATGTTGTTTTTGCCTTACAGCGTTGGCTCTGTCCCTCCCCTGGAACCAGTGGGCCTAAATTAGGGACGGGCGATTGCTTATAGCCTATTGAGTTGCTCACGGTGGTCGTACGACTTCGAATGAGAAAAATAATAAACAAGACGCCAAGCGTTCGTTTAAAATGCCTCTAAAAGCGATATTAACTGAACCCATCCTTATTCTCAATAAAATCAAGTTCCGTCGAAACGTTTTACTTGTTTTTTTAACGAGTAAGAGCATTTCTTAGGGATTATTTCCCTCTGTTGAAATCTAGTGGCCACTTTTATGATTTCAATGGATAACTGACGTTGGAGATGTATATATTGAATGAAACGAGCTCGTTCGTCCGATTGGGGCCCGGGTTCGAAACCCGGCGTTGCTCGAATGTTGTTTTTGCCTTACAGCGTTGGCTCTGTCCCTCCCCTGGAACCAGTGGGCCTAAATTAGGGACGGGCGATTGCTTATAGCCTATTGAGTTGCTCACGGTGGTCGTACGACTTCGAATGAGAAAAATAATAAACAAGACGCCAAGCGTTCGTTTAAAATGCCTCTAAAAGCGATATTAACTGAACCCATCCTTATTCTCAATAAAATCAAGTTCCGTCGAAACGTTTTACTTGTTTTTTTAACGAGTAAGAGCATTTCTTAGGGATTATTTCCCTCTGTTGAAATCTAGTGGCCACTTTTATGATTTCAATGGATAACTGACGTTGGAGATGTATATATTGAATGAAACGAGCTCGTTCGTCCGATTGGGGCCCGGGTTCGAAACCCGGCGTTGCTCGAATGTTGTTTTTGCCTTACAGCGTTGGCTCTGTCCCTCCCCTGGAACCAGTGGGCCTAAATTAGGGACGGGCGATTGCTTATAGCCTATTGAGTTGCTCACGGTGGTCGTACGACTTCGAATGAGAAAAATAATAAACAAGACGCCAAGCGTTCGTTTAAAATGCCTCTAAAAGCGATATTAACTGAACCCATCCTTATTCTCAATAAAATCAAGTTCCGTCGAAACGTTTTACTTGTTTTTTTAACGAGTAAGAGCATTTCTTAGGGATTATTTCCCTCTGTTGAAATCTAGTGGCCACTTTTATGATTTCAATGGATAACTGACGTTGGAGATGTATATATTGAATGAAACGAGCTCGTTCGTCCGATTGGGGCCCGGGTTCGAAACCCGGCGTTGCTCGAATGTTGTTTTTGCCTTACAGCGTTGGCTCTGTCCCTCCCCTGGAACCAGTGGGCCTAAATTAGGGACGGGCGATTGCTTATAGCCTATTGAGTTGCTCACGGTGGTCGTACGACTTCGAATGAGAAAAATAATAAACAAGACGCCAAGCGTTCGTTTAAAATGCCTCTAAAAGCGATATTAACTGAACCCATCCTTATTCTCAATAAAATCAAGTTCCGTCGAAACGTTTTACTTGTTTTTTTAACGAGTAAGAGCATTTCTTAGGGATTATTTCCCTCTGTTGAAATCTAGTGGCCACTTTTATGATTTCAATGGATAACTGACGTTGGAGATGTATATATTGAATGAAACGAGCTCGTTCGTCCGATTGGGGCCCGGGTTCGAAACCCGGCGTTGCTCGAATGTTGTTTTTGCCTTACAGCGTTGGCTCTGTCCCTCCCCTGGAACCAGTGGGCCTAAATTAGGGACGGGCGATTGCTTATAGCCTATTGAGTTGCTCACGGTGGTCGTACGACTTCGAATGAGAAAAATAATAAACAAGACGCCAAGCGTTCGTTTAAAATGCCTCTAAAAGCGATATTAACTGAACCCATCCTTATTCTCAATAAAATCAAGTTCCGTCGAAACGTTTTACTTGTTTTTTTAACGAGTAAGAGCATTTCTTAGGGATTATTTCCCTCTGTTGAAATCTAGTGGCCACTTTTATGATTTCAATGGATAACTGACGTTGGAGATGTATATATTGAATGAAACGAGCTCGTTCGTCCGATTGGGGCCCGGGTTCGAAACCCGGCGTTGCTCGAATGTTGTTTTTGCCTTACAGCGTTGGCTCTGTCCCTCCCCTGGAACCAGTGGGCCTAAATTAGGGACGGGCGATTGCTTATAGCCTATTGAGTTGCTCACGGTGGTCGTACGACTTCGAATGAGAAAAATAATAAACAAGACGCCAAGCGTTCGTTTAAAATGCCTCTAAAAGCGATATTAACTGAACCCATCCTTATTCTCAATAAAATCAAGTTCCGTCGAAACGTTTTACTTGTTTTTTTAACGAGTAAGAGCATTTCTTAGGGATTATTTCCCTCTGTTGAAATCTAGTGGCCACTTTTATGATTTCAATGGATAACTGACGTTGGAGATGTATATATTGAATGAAACGAGCTCGTTCGTCCGATTGGGGCCCGGGTTCGAAACCCGGCGTTGCTCGAATGTTGTTTTTGCCTTACAGCGTTGGCTCTGTCCCTCCCCTGGAACCAGTGGGCCTAAATTAGGGACGGGCGATTGCTTATAGCCTATTGAGTTGCTCACGGTGGTCGTACGACTTCGAATGAGAAAAATAATAAACAAGACGCCAAGCGTTCGTTTAAAATGCCTCTAAAAGCGATATTAACTGAACCCATCCTTATTCTCAATAAAATCAAGTTCCGTCGAAACGTTTTACTTGTTTTTTTAACGAGTAAGAGCATTTCTTAGGGATTATTTCCCTCTGTTGAAATCTAGTGGCCACTTTTATGATTTCAATGGATAACTGACGTTGGAGATGTATATATTGAATGAAACGAGCTCGTTCGTCCGATTGGGGCCCGGGTTCGAAACCCGGCGTTGCTCGAATGTTGTTTTTGCCTTACAGCGTTGGCTCTGTCCCTCCCCTGGAACCAGTGGGCCTAAATTAGGGACGGGCGATTGCTTATAGCCTATTGAGTTGCTCACGGTGGTCGTACGACTTCGAATGAGAAAAATAATAAACAAGACGCCAAGCGTTCGTTTAAAATGCCTCTAAAAGCGATATTAACTGAACCCATCCTTATTCTCAATAAAATCAAGTTCCGTCGAAACGTTTTACTTGTTTTTTTAACGAGTAAGAGCATTTCTTAGGGATTATTTCCCTCTGTTGAAATCTAGTGGCCACTTTTATGATTTCAATGGATAACTGACGTTGGAGATGTATATATTGAATGAAACGAGCTCGTTCGTCCGATTGGGGCCCGGGTTCGAAACCCGGCGTTGCTCGAATGTTGTTTTTGCCTTACAGCGTTGGCTCTGTCCCTCCCCTGGAACCAGTGGGCCTAAATTAGGGACGGGCGATTGCTTATAGCCTATTGAGTTGCTCACGGTGGTCGTACGACTTCGAATGAGAAAAATAATAAACAAGACGCCAAGCGTTCGTTTAAAATGCCTCTAAAAGCGATATTAACTGAACCCATCCTTATTCTCAATAAAATCAAGTTCCGTCGAAACGTTTTACTTGTTTTTTTAACGAGTAAGAGCATTTCTTAGGGATTATTTCCCTCTGTTGAAATCTAGTGGCCACTTTTATGATTTCAATGGATAACTGACGTTGGAGATGTATATATTGAATGAAACGAGCTCGTTCGTCCGATTGGGGCCCGGGTTCGAAACCCGGCGTTGCTCGAATGTTGTTTTTGCCTTACAGCGTTGGCTCTGTCCCTCCCCTGGAACCAGTGGGCCTAAATTAGGGACGGGCGATTGCTTATAGCCTATTGAGTTGCTCACGGTGGTCGTACGACTTCGAATGAGAAAAATAATAAACAAGACGCCAAGCGTTCGTTTAAAATGCCTCTAAAAGCGATATTAACTGAACCCATCCTTATTCTCAATAAAATCAAGTTCCGTCGAAACGTTTTACTTGTTTTTTTAACGAGTAAGAGCATTTCTTAGGGATTATTTCCCTCTGTTGAAATCTAGTGGCCACTTTTATGATTTCAATGGATAACTGACGTTGGAGATGTATATATTGAATGAAACGAGCTCGTTCGTCCGATTGGGGCCCGGGTTCGAAACCCGGCGTTGCTCGAATGTTGTTTTTGCCTTACAGCGTTGGCTCTGTCCCTCCCCTGGAACCAGTGGGCCTAAATTAGGGACGGGCGATTGCTTATAGCCTATTGAGTTGCTCACGGTGGTCGTACGACTTCGAATGAGAAAAATAATAAACAAGACGCCAAGCGTTCGTTTAAAATGCCTCTAAAAGCGATATTAACTGAACCCATCCTTATTCTCAATAAAATCAAGTTCCGTCGAAACGTTTTACTTGTTTTTTTAACGAGTAAGAGCATTTCTTAGGGATTATTTCCCTCTGTTGAAATCTAGTGGCCACTTTTATGATTTCAATGGATAACTGACGTTGGAGATGTATATATTGAATGAAACGAGCTCGTTCGTCCGATTGGGGCCCGGGTTCGAAACCCGGCGTTGCTCGAATGTTGTTTTTGCCTTACAGCGTTGGCTCTGTCCCTCCCCTGGAACCAGTGGGCCTAAATTAGGGACGGGCGATTGCTTATAGCCTATTGAGTTGCTCACGGTGGTCGTACGACTTCGAATGAGAAAAATAATAAACAAGACGCCAAGCGTTCGTTTAAAATGCCTCTAAAAGCGATATTAACTGAACCCATCCTTATTCTCAATAAAATCAAGTTCCGTCGAAACGTTTTACTTGTTTTTTTAACGAGTAAGAGCATTTCTTAGGGATTATTTCCCTCTGTTGAAATCTAGTGGCCACTTTTATGATTTCAATGGATAACTGACGTTGGAGATGTATATATTGAATGAAACGAGCTCGTTCGTCCGATTGGGGCCCGGGTTCGAAACCCGGCGTTGCTCGAATGTTGTTTTTGCCTTACAGCGTTGGCTCTGTCCCTCCCCTGGAACCAGTGGGCCTAAATTAGGGACGGGCGATTGCTTATAGCCTATTGAGTTGCTCACGGTGGTCGTACGACTTCGAATGAGAAAAATAATAAACAAGACGCCAAGCGTTCGTTTAAAATGCCTCTAAAAGCGATATTAACTGAACCCATCCTTATTCTCAATAAAATCAAGTTCCGTCGAAACGTTTTACTTGTTTTTTTAACGAGTAAGAGCATTTCTTAGGGATTATTTCCCTCTGTTGAAATCTAGTGGCCACTTTTATGATTTCAATGGATAACTGACGTTGGAGATGTATATATTGAATGAAACGAGCTCGTTCGTCCGATTGGGGCCCGGGTTCGAAACCCGGCGTTGCTCGAATGTTGTTTTTGCCTTACAGCGTTGGCTCTGTCCCTCCCCTGGAACCAGTGGGCCTAAATTAGGGACGGGCGATTGCTTATAGCCTATTGAGTTGCTCACGGTGGTCGTACGACTTCGAATGAGAAAAATAATAAACAAGACGCCAAGCGTTCGTTTAAAATGCCTCTAAAAGCGATATTAACTGAACCCATCCTTATTCTCAATAAAATCAAGTTCCGTCGAAACGTTTTACTTGTTTTTTTAACGAGTAAGAGCATTTCTTAGGGATTATTTCCCTCTGTTGAAATCTAGTGGCCACTTTTATGATTTCAATGGATAACTGACGTTGGAGATGTATATATTGAATGAAACGAGCTCGTTCGTCCGATTGGGGCCCGGGTTCGAAACCCGGCGTTGCTCGAATGTTGTTTTTGCCTTACAGCGTTGGCTCTGTCCCTCCCCTGGAACCAGTGGGCCTAAATTAGGGACGGGCGATTGCTTATAGCCTATTGAGTTGCTCACGGTGGTCGTACGACTTCGAATGAGAAAAATAATAAACAAGACGCCAAGCGTTCGTTTAAAATGCCTCTAAAAGCGATATTAACTGAACCCATCCTTATTCTCAATAAAATCAAGTTCCGTCGAAACGTTTTACTTGTTTTTTTAACGAGTAAGAGCATTTCTTAGGGATTATTTCCCTCTGTTGAAATCTAGTGGCCACTTTTATGATTTCAATGGATAACTGACGTTGGAGATGTATATATTGAATGAAACGAGCTCGTTCGTCCGATTGGGGCCCGGGTTCGAAACCCGGCGTTGCTCGAATGTTGTTTTTGCCTTACAGCGTTGGCTCTGTCCCTCCCCTGGAACCAGTGGGCCTAAATTAGGGACGGGCGATTGCTTATAGCCTATTGAGTTGCTCACGGTGGTCGTACGACTTCGAATGAGAAAAATAATAAACAAGACGCCAAGCGTTCGTTTAAAATGCCTCTAAAAGCGATATTAACTGAACCCATCCTTATTCTCAATAAAATCAAGTTCCGTCGAAACGTTTTACTTGTTTTTTTAACGAGTAAGAGCATTTCTTAGGGATTATTTCCCTCTGTTGAAATCTAGTGGCCACTTTTATGATTTCAATGGATAACTGACGTTGGAGATGTATATATTGAATGAAACGAGCTCGTTCGTCCGATTGGGGCCCGGGTTCGAAACCCGGCGTTGCTCGAATGTTGTTTTTGCCTTACAGCGTTGGCTCTGTCCCTCCCCTGGAACCAGTGGGCCTAAATTAGGGACGGGCGATTGCTTATAGCCTATTGAGTTGCTCACGGTGGTCGTACGACTTCGAATGAGAAAAATAATAAACAAGACGCCAAGCGTTCGTTTAAAATGCCTCTAAAAGCGATATTAACTGAACCCATCCTTATTCTCAATAAAATCAAGTTCCGTCGAAACGTTTTACTTGTTTTTTTAACGAGTAAGAGCATTTCTTAGGGATTATTTCCCTCTGTTGAAATCTAGTGGCCACTTTTATGATTTCAATGGATAACTGACGTTGGAGATGTATATATTGAATGAAACGAGCTCGTTCGTCCGATTGGGGCCCGGGTTCGAAACCCGGCGTTGCTCGAATGTTGTTTTTGCCTTACAGCGTTGGCTCTGTCCCTCCCCTGGAACCAGTGGGCCTAAATTAGGGACGGGCGATTGCTTATAGCCTATTGAGTTGCTCACGGTGGTCGTACGACTTCGAATGAGAAAAATAATAAACAAGACGCCAAGCGTTCGTTTAAAATGCCTCTAAAAGCGATATTAACTGAACCCATCCTTATTCTCAATAAAATCAAGTTCCGTCGAAACGTTTTACTTGTTTTTTTAACGAGTAAGAGCATTTCTTAGGGATTATTTCCCTCTGTTGAAATCTAGTGGCCACTTTTATGATTTCAATGGATAACTGACGTTGGAGATGTATATATTGAATGAAACGAGCTCGTTCGTCCGATTGGGGCCCGGGTTCGAAACCCGGCGTTGCTCGAATGTTGTTTTTGCCTTACAGCGTTGGCTCTGTCCCTCCCCTGGAACCAGTGGGCCTAAATTAGGGACGGGCGATTGCTTATAGCCTATTGAGTTGCTCACGGTGGTCGTACGACTTCGAATGAGAAAAATAATAAACAAGACGCCAAGCGTTCGTTTAAAATGCCTCTAAAAGCGATATTAACTGAACCCATCCTTATTCTCAATAAAATCAAGTTCCGTCGAAACGTTTTACTTGTTTTTTTAACGAGTAAGAGCATTTCTTAGGGATTATTTCCCTCTGTTGAAATCTAGTGGCCACTTTTATGATTTCAATGGATAACTGACGTTGGAGATGTATATATTGAATGAAACGAGCTCGTTCGTCCGATTGGGGCCCGGGTTCGAAACCCGGCGTTGCTCGAATGTTGTTTTTGCCTTACAGCGTTGGCTCTGTCCCTCCCCTGGAACCAGTGGGCCTAAATTAGGGACGGGCGATTGCTTATAGCCTATTGAGTTGCTCACGGTGGTCGTACGACTTCGAATGAGAAAAATAATAAACAAGACGCCAAGCGTTCGTTTAAAATGCCTCTAAAAGCGATATTAACTGAACCCATCCTTATTCTCAATAAAATCAAGTTCCGTCGAAACGTTTTACTTGTTTTTTTAACGAGTAAGAGCATTTCTTAGGGATTATTTCCCTCTGTTGAAATCTAGTGGCCACTTTTATGATTTCAATGGATAACTGACGTTGGAGATGTATATATTGAATGAAACGAGCTCGTTCGTCCGATTGGGGCCCGGGTTCGAAACCCGGCGTTGCTCGAATGTTGTTTTTGCCTTACAGCGTTGGCTCTGTCCCTCCCCTGGAACCAGTGGGCCTAAATTAGGGACGGGCGATTGCTTATAGCCTATTGAGTTGCTCACGGTGGTCGTACGACTTCGAATGAGAAAAATAATAAACAAGACGCCAAGCGTTCGTTTAAAATGCCTCTAAAAGCGATATTAACTGAACCCATCCTTATTCTCAATAAAATCAAGTTCCGTCGAAACGTTTTACTTGTTTTTTTAACGAGTAAGAGCATTTCTTAGGGATTATTTCCCTCTGTTGAAATCTAGTGGCCACTTTTATGATTTCAATGGATAACTGACGTTGGAGATGTATATATTGAATGAAACGAGCTCGTTCGTCCGATTGGGGCCCGGGTTCGAAACCCGGCGTTGCTCGAATGTTGTTTTTGCCTTACAGCGTTGGCTCTGTCCCTCCCCTGGAACCAGTGGGCCTAAATTAGGGACGGGCGATTGCTTATAGCCTATTGAGTTGCTCACGGTGGTCGTACGACTTCGAATGAGAAAAATAATAAACAAGACGCCAAGCGTTCGTTTAAAATGCCTCTAAAAGCGATATTAACTGAACCCATCCTTATTCTCAATAAAATCAAGTTCCGTCGAAACGTTTTACTTGTTTTTTTAACGAGTAAGAGCATTTCTTAGGGATTATTTCCCTCTGTTGAAATCTAGTGGCCACTTTTATGATTTCAATGGATAACTGACGTTGGAGATGTATATATTGAATGAAACGAGCTCGTTCGTCCGATTGGGGCCCGGGTTCGAAACCCGGCGTTGCTCGAATGTTGTTTTTGCCTTACAGCGTTGGCTCTGTCCCTCCCCTGGAACCAGTGGGCCTAAATTAGGGACGGGCGATTGCTTATAGCCTATTGAGTTGCTCACGGTGGTCGTACGACTTCGAATGAGAAAAATAATAAACAAGACGCCAAGCGTTCGTTTAAAATGCCTCTAAAAGCGATATTAACTGAACCCATCCTTATTCTCAATAAAATCAAGTTCCGTCGAAACGTTTTACTTGTTTTTTTAACGAGTAAGAGCATTTCTTAGGGATTATTTCCCTCTGTTGAAATCTAGTGGCCACTTTTATGATTTCAATGGATAACTGACGTTGGAGATGTATATATTGAATGAAACGAGCTCGTTCGTCCGATTGGGGCCCGGGTTCGAAACCCGGCGTTGCTCGAATGTTGTTTTTGCCTTACAGCGTTGGCTCTGTCCCTCCCCTGGAACCAGTGGGCCTAAATTAGGGACGGGCGATTGCTTATAGCCTATTGAGTTGCTCACGGTGGTCGTACGACTTCGAATGAGTAAAATAATAAACAAGACGCCAAGCGTTCGTTTAAAATGCCTCTAAAAGCGATATTAACTGAACCCATCCTTATTCTCAATAAAATCAAGTTCCGTCGAAACGTTTTACTTGTTTTTTTAACGAGTAAGAGCATTTCTTAGGGATTATTTCCCTCTGTTGAAATCTAGTGGCCACTTTTATGATTTCAATGGATAACTGACGTTGGAGATGTATATATTGAATGAAACGAGCTCGTTCGTCCGATTGGGGCCCGGGTTCGAAACCCGGCGTTGCTCGAATGTTGTTTTTGCCTTACAGCGTTGGCTCTGTCCCTCCCCTGGAACCAGTGGGCCTAAATTAGGGACGGGCGATTGCTTATAGCCTATTGAGTTGCTCACGGTGGTCGTACGACTTCGAATGAGTAAAATAATAAACAAGACGCCAAGCGTTCGTTTAAAATGCCTCTAAAAGCGATATTAACTGAACCCATCCTTATTCTCAATAAAATCAAGTTCCGTCGAAACGTTTTACTTGTTTTTTTAACGAGTAAGAGCATTTCTTAGGGATTATTTCCCTCTGTTGAAATCTAGTGGCCACTTTTATGATTTCAATGGATAACTGACGTTGGAGATGTATATATTGAATGAAACGAGCTCGTTCGTCCGATTGGGGCCCGGGTTCGAAACCCGGCGTTGCTCGAATGTTGTTTTTGCCTTACAGCGTTGGCTCTGTCCCTCCCCTGGAACCAGTGGGCCTAAATTAGGGACGGGCGATTGCTTATAGCCTATTGAGTTGCTCACGGTGGTCGTACGACTTCGAATGAGTAAAATATTAAACAAGACGCCAAGCGTTCGTTTAAAATGCCTCTAAAAGCGATATTAACTGAACCCATCCTTATTCTCAATAAAATCAAGGTCCGTGGGAACGTTTTACTTGTTTTTTTAACGAGTAAGAGCATTTCTTAGGGATTATTTCCCTCTGTTGAAATCTAGTGGCCACTTTTATGATTTCAATGGATAACTGACGTTGGAGATGTATATATTGAATGAAACGAGCTCGTTCGTCCGATTGGGGCCCGGGTTCGAAACCCGGCGTTGCTCGAATGTTGTTTTTGCCTTACAGCGTTGGCTCTGTCCCTCCCCTGGAACCAGTGGGCCTAAATTAGGGACGGGCGATTGCTTATAGCCTATTGAGTTGCTCACGGTGGTCGTACGACTTCGAATGAGTAAAATATTAAACAAGACGCCAAGCGTTCGTTTAAAATGCCTCTAAAAGCGATATTAACTGAACCCATCCTTATTCTCAATAAAATCAAGGTCCGTCGAAACGTTTTACTTGTTTTTTTAACGAGTAAGAGCATTTCTTAGGGATTATTTCCCTCTGTTGAAATCTAGTGGCCACTTTTATGATTTCAATGGATAACTGACGTTGGAGATGTATATATTGAATGAAACGAGCTCGTTCGTCCGATTGGGGCCCGGGTTCGAAACCCGGCGTTGCTCGAATGTTGTTTTTGCCTTACAGCGTTGGCTCTGTCCCTCCCCTGGAACCAGTGGGCCTAAATTAGGGACGGGCGATTGCTTATAGCCTATTGAGTTGCTCACGGTGGCCGTACGACTTCGAATGAGTAAAATATTAAACAAGACGCCAAGCGTTCGTTTAAAATGCCTCTAAAAGCGATATTAACTGAACCCATCCTTATTCTCAATAAAATCAAGGTCCGTCGAAACGTTTTACTTGTTTTTTTAACGAGTAAGAGCATTTCTTAGGGATTATTTCCCTCTGTTGAAATCTAGTGGCCACTTTTATGATTTCAATGGATAACTGACGTTGGAGATGTATATATTGAATGAAACGAGCTCGTTCGTCCGATTGGGGCCCGGGTTCGAAACCCGGCGTTGCTCGAATGTTGTTTTTGCCTTACAGCGTTGGCTCTGTCCCTCCCCTGGAACCAGTGGGCCTAAATTAGGGACGGGCGATTGCTTATAGCCTATTGAGTTGCTCACGGTGGCCGTACGACTTCGAATGAGTAAAATATTAAACAAGACGCCAAGCGTTCGTTTAAAATGCCTCTAAAAGCGATATTAACTGAACCCATCCTTATTCTCAATAAAATCAAGGTCCGTGGGAACGTTTTACTTGTTTTTTTAACGAGTAAGAGCATTTCTTAGGGATTATTTCCCTCTGTTGAAATCTAGTGGCCACTTTTATGATTTCAATGGATAACTGACGTTGGAGATGTATATATTGAATGAAACGAGCTCGTTCGTCCGATTGGGGCCCGGGTTCGAAACCCGGCGTTGCTCGAATGTTGTTTTTGCCTTACAGCGTTGGCTCTGTCCCTCCCCTGGAACCAGTGGGCCTAAATTAGGGACGGGCGATTGCTTATAGCCTATTGAGTTGCTCACGGTGGCCGTACGACTTCGAATGAGTAAAATATTAAACAAGACGCCAAGCGTTCGTTTAAAATGCCTCTAAAAGCGATATTAACTGAACCCATCCTTATTCTCAATAAAATCAAGGTCCGTGGGAACGTTTTACTTGTTTTTTTAACGAGTAAGAGCATTTCTTAGGGATTATTTCCCTCTGTTGAAATCTAGTGGCCACTTTTATGATTTCAATGGATAACTGACGTTGGAGATGTATATATTGAATGAAACGAGCTCGTTCGTCCGATTGGGGCCCGGGTTCGAAACCCGGCGTTGCTCGAATGTTGTTTTTGCCTTACAGCGTTGGCTCTGTCCCTCCCCTGGAACCAGTGGGCCTAAATTAGGGACGGGCGATTGCTTATAGCCTATTGAGTTGCTCACGGTGGCCGTACGACTTCGAATGAGTAAAATATTAAACAAGACGCCAAGCGTTCGTTTAAAATGCCTCTAAAAGCGATATTAACTGAACCCATCCTTATTCTCAATAAAATCAAGGTCCGTGGGAACGTTTTACTTGTTTTTTTAACGAGTAAGAGCATTTCTTAGGGATTATTTCCCTCTGTTGAAATCTAGTGGCCACTTTTATGATTTCAATGGATAACTGACGTTGGAGATGTATATATTGAATGAAACGAGCTCGTTCGTCCGATTGGGGCCCGGGTTCGAAACCCGGCGTTGCTCGAATGTTGTTTTTGCCTTACAGCGTTGGCTCTGTCCCTCCCCTGGAACCAGTGGGCCTAAATTAGGGACGGGCGATTGCTTATAGCCTATTGAGTTGCTCACGGTGGCCGTACGACTTCGAATGAGTAAAATATTAAACAAGACGCCAAGCGTTCGTTTAAAATGCCTCTAAAAGCGATATTAACTGAACCCATCCTTATTCTCAATAAAATCAAGGTCCGTGGGAACGTTTTACTTGTTTTTTTAACGAGTAAGAGCATTTCTTAGGGATTATTTCCCTCTGTTGAAATCTAGTGGCCACTTTTATGATTTCAATGGATAACTGACGTTGGAGATGTATATATTGAATGAAACGAGCTCGTTCGTCCGATTGGGGCCCGGGTTCGAAACCCGGCGTTGCTCGAATGTTGTTTTTGCCTTACAGCGTTGGCTCTGTCCCTCCCCTGGAACCAGTGGGCCTAAATTAGGGACGGGCGATTGCTTATAGCCTATTGAGTTGCTCACGGTGGCCGTACGACTTCGAATGAGTAAAATATTAAACAAGACGCCAAGCGTTCGTTTAAAATGCCTCTAAAAGCGATATTAACTGAACCCATCCTTATTCTCAATAAAATCAAGGTCCGTGGGAACGTTTTACTTGTTTTTTTAACGAGTAAGAGCATTTCTTAGGGATTATTTCCCTCTGTTGAAATCCAGTGGCCACTTTTATGATTTCAATGGATAACTGACGTTGGAGATGTATATATTGAATGAAACGAGCTCGTTCGTCCGATTGGGGCCCGGGTTCGAAACCCGGCGTTGCTCGAATGTTGTTTTTGCCTTACAGCGTTGGCTCTGTCCCTCCCCTGGAACCAGTGGGCCTAAATTAGGGACGGGCGATTGCTTATAGCCTATTGAGTTGCTCACGGTGGCCGTACGACTTCGAATGAGTAAAATATTAAACAAGACGCCAAGCGTTCGTTTAAAATGCCTCTAAAAGCGATATTAACTGAACCCATCCTTATTCTCAATAAAATCAAGGTCCGTGGGAACGTTTTACTTGTTTTTTTAACGAGTAAGAGCATTTCTTAGGGATTATTTCCCTCTGTTGAAATCTAGTGGCCACTTTTATGATTTCAATGGATAACTGACGTTGGAGATGTATATATTGAATGAAACGAGCTCGTTCGTCCGATTGGGGCCCGGGTTCGAAACCCGGCGTTGCTCGAATGTTGTTTTTGCCTTACAGCGTTGGCTCTGTCCCTCCCCTGGAACCAGTGGGCCTAAATTAGGGACGGGCGATTGCTTATAGCCTATTGAGTTGCTCACGGTGGCCGTACGACTTCGAATGAGTAAAATATTAAACAAGACGCCAAGCGTTCGTTTAAAATGCCTCTAAAAGCGATATTAACTGAACCCATCCTTATTCTCAATAAAATCAAGGTCCGTGGGAACGTTTTACTTGTTTTTTTAACGAGTAAGAGCATTTCTTAGGGATTATTTCCCTCTGTTGAAATCCAGTGGCCACTTTTATGATTTCAATGGATAACTGACGTTGGAGATGTATATATTGAATGAAACGAGCTCGTTCGTCCGATTGGGGCCCGGGTTCGAAACCCGGCGTTGCTCGAATGTTGTTTTTGCCTTACAGCGTTGGCTCTGTCCCTCCCCTGGAACCAGTGGGCCTAAATTAGGGACGGGCGATTGCTTATAGCCTATTGAGTTGCTCACGGTGGCCGTACGACTTCGAATGAGTAAAATATTAAACAAGACGCCAAGCGTTCGTTTAAAATGCCTCTAAAAGCGATATTAACTGAACCCATCCTTATTCTCAATAAAATCAAGGTCCGTGGGAACGTTTTACTTGTTTTTTTAACGAGTAAGAGCATTTCTTAGGGATTATTTCCCTCTGTTGAAATCTAGTGGCCACTTTTATGATTTCAATGGATAACTGACGTTGGAGATGTATATATTGAATGAAACGAGCTCGTTCGTCCGATTGGGGCCCGGGTTCGAAACCCGGCGTTGCTCGAATGTTGTTTTTGCCTTACAGCGTTGGCTCTGTCCCTCCCCTGGAACCAGTGGGCCTAAATTAGGGACGGGCGATTGCTTATAGCCTATTGAGTTGCTCACGGTGGCCGTACGACTTCGAATGAGTAAAATATTAAACAAGACGCCAAGCGTTCGTTTAAAATGCCTCTAAAAGCGATATTAACTGAACCCATCCTTATTCTCAATAAAATCAAGGTCCGTGGGAACGTTTTACTTGTTTTTTTAACGAGTAAGAGCATTTCTTAGGGATTATTTCCCTCTGTTGAAATCCAGTGGCCACTTTTATGATTTCAATGGATAACTGACGTTGGAGATGTATATATTGAATGAAACGAGCTCGTTCGTCCGATTGGGGCCCGGGTTCGAAACCCGGCGTTGCTCGAATGTTGTTTTTGCCTTACAGCGTTGGCTCTGTCCCTCCCCTGGAACCAGTGGGCCTAAATTAGGGACGGGCGATTGCTTATAGCCTATTGAGTTGCTCACGGTGGCCGTACGACTTCGAATGAGTAAAATATTAAACAAGACGCCAAGCGTTCGTTTAAAATGCCTCTAAAAGCGATATTAACTGAACCCATCCTTATTCTCAATAAAATCAAGGTCCGTGGGAACGTTTTACTTGTTTTTTTAACGAGTAAGAGCATTTCTTAGGGATTATTTCCCTCTGTTGAAATCTAGTGGCCACTTTTATGATTTCAATGGATAACTGACGTTGGAGATGTATATATTGAATGAAACGAGCTCGTTCGTCCGATTGGGGCCCGGGTTCGAAACCCGGCGTTGCTCGAATGTTGTTTTTGCCTTACAGCGTTGGCTCTGTCCCTCCCCTGGAACCAGTGGGCCTAAATTAGGGACGGGCGATTGCTTATAGCCTATTGAGTTGCTCACGGTGGCCGTACGACTTCGAATGAGTAAAATATTAAACAAGACGCCAAGCGTTCGTTTAAAATGCCTCTAAAAGCGATATTAACTGAACCCATCCTTATTCTCAATAAAATCAAGGTCCGTGGGAACGTTTTACTTGTTTTTTTAACGAGTAAGAGCATTTCTTAGGGATTATTTCCCTCTGTTGAAATCCAGTGGCCACTTTTATGATTTCAATGGATAACTGACGTTGGAGATGTATATATTGAATGAAACGAGCTCGTTCGTCCGATTGGGGCCCGGGTTCGAAACCCGGCGTTGCTCGAATGTTGTTTTTGCCTTACAGCGTTGGCTCTGTCCCTCCCCTGGAACCAGTGGGCCTAAATTAGGGACGGGCGATTGCTTATAGCCTATTGAGTTGCTCACGGTGGCCGTACGACTTCGAATGAGTAAAATATTAAACAAGACGCCAAGCGTTCGTTTAAAATGCCTCTAAAAGCGATATTAACTGAACCCATCCTTATTCTCAATAAAATCAAGGTCCGTGGGAACGTTTTACTTGTTTTTTTAACGAGTAAGAGCATTTCTTAGGGATTATTTCCCTCTGTTGAAATCTAGTGGCCACTTTTATGATTTCAATGGATAACTGACGTTGGAGATGTATATATTGAATGAAACGAGCTCGTTCGTCCGATTGGGGCCCGGGTTCGAAACCCGGCGTTGCTCGAATGTTGTTTTTGCCTTACAGCGTTGGCTCTGTCCCTCCCCTGGAACCAGTGGGCCTAAATTAGGGACGGGCGATTGCTTATAGCCTATTGAGTTGCTCACGGTGGCCGTACGACTTCGAATGAGTAAAATATTAAACAAGACGCCAAGCGTTCGTTTAAAATGCCTCTAAAAGCGATATTAACTGAACCCATCCTTATTCTCAATAAAATCAAGGTCCGTGGGAACGTTTTACTTGTTTTTTTAACGAGTAAGAGCATTTCTTAGGGATTATTTCCCTCTGTTGAAATCCAGTGGCCACTTTTATGATTTCAATGGATAACTGACGTTGGAGATGTATATATTGAATGAAACGAGCTCGTTCGTCCGATTGGGGCCCGGGTTCGAAACCCGGCGTTGCTCGAATGTTGTTTTTGCCTTACAGCGTTGGCTCTGTCCCTCCCCTGGAACCAGTGGGCCTAAATTAGGGACGGGCGATTGCTTATAGCCTATTGAGTTGCTCACGGTGGCCGTACGACTTCGAATGAGTAAAATATTAAACAAGACGCCAAGCGTTCGTTTAAAATGCCTCTAAAAGCGATATTAACTGAACCCATCCTTATTCTCAATAAAATCAAGGTCCGTGGGAACGTTTTACTTGTTTTTTTAACGAGTAAGAGCATTTCTTAGGGATTATTTCCCTCTGTTGAAATCTAGTGGCCACTTTTATGATTTCAATGGATAACTGACGTTGGAGATGTATATATTGAATGAAACGAGCTCGTTCGTCCGATTGGGGCCCGGGTTCGAAACCCGGCGTTGCTCGAATGTTGTTTTTGCCTTACAGCGTTGGCTCTGTCCCTCCCCTGGAACCAGTGGGCCTAAATTAGGGACGGGCGATTGCTTATAGCCTATTGAGTTGCTCACGGTGGCCGTACGACTTCGAATGAGTAAAATATTAAACAAGACGCCAAGCGTTCGTTTAAAATGCCTCTAAAAGCGATATTAACTGAACCCATCCTTATTCTCAATAAAATCAAGGTCCGTGGGAACGTTTTACTTGTTTTTTTAACGAGTAAGAGCATTTCTTAGGGATTATTTCCCTCTGTTGAAATCCAGTGGCCACTTTTATGATTTCAATGGATAACTGACGTTGGAGATGTATATATTGAATGAAACGAGCTCGTTCGTCCGATTGGGGCCCGGGTTCGAAACCCGGCGTTGCTCGAATGTTGTTTTTGCCTTACAGCGTTGGCTCTGTCCCTCCCCTGGAACCAGTGGGCCTAAATTAGGGACGGGCGATTGCTTATAGCCTATTGAGTTGCTCACGGTGGCCGTACGACTTCGAATGAGTAAAATATTAAACAAGACGCCAAGCGTTCGTTTAAAATGCCTCTAAAAGCGATATTAACTGAACCCATCCTTATTCTCAATAAAATCAAGGTCCGTGGGAACGTTTTACTTGTTTTTTTAACGAGTAAGAGCATTTCTTAGGGATTATTTCCCTCTGTTGAAATCTAGTGGCCACTTTTATGATTTCAATGGATAACTGACGTTGGAGATGTATATATTGAATGAAACGAGCTCGTTCGTCCGATTGGGGCCCGGGTTCGAAACCCGGCGTTGCTCGAATGTTGTTTTTGCCTTACAGCGTTGGCTCTGTCCCTCCCCTGGAACCAGTGGGCCTAAATTAGGGACGGGCGATTGCTTATAGCCTATTGAGTTGCTCACGGTGGCCGTACGACTTCGAATGAGTAAAATATTAAACAAGACGCCAAGCGTTCGTTTAAAATGCCTCTAAAAGCGATATTAACTGAACCCATCCTTATTCTCAATAAAATCAAGGTCCGTGGGAACGTTTTACTTGTTTTTTTAACGAGTAAGAGCATTTCTTAGGGATTATTTCCCTCTGTTGAAATCCAGTGGCCACTTTTATGATTTCAATGGATAACTGACGTTGGAGATGTATATATTGAATGAAACGAGCTCGTTCGTCCGATTGGGGCCCGGGTTCGAAACCCGGCGTTGCTCGAATGTTGTTTTTGCCTTACAGCGTTGGCTCTGTCCCTCCCCTGGAACCAGTGGGCCTAAATTAGGGACGGGCGATTGCTTATAGCCTATTGAGTTGCTCACGGTGGCCGTACGACTTCGAATGAGTAAAATATTAAACAAGACGCCAAGCGTTCGTTTAAAATGCCTCTAAAAGCGATATTAACTGAACCCATCCTTATTCTCAATAAAATCAAGGTCCGTGGGAACGTTTTACTTGTTTTTTTAACGAGTAAGAGCATTTCTTAGGGATTATTTCCCTCTGTTGAAATCTAGTGGCCACTTTTATGATTTCAATGGATAACTGACGTTGGAGATGTATATATTGAATGAAACGAGCTCGTTCGTCCGATTGGGGCCCGGGTTCGAAACCCGGCGTTGCTCGAATGTTGTTTTTGCCTTACAGCGTTGGCTCTGTCCCTCCCCTGGAACCAGTGGGCCTAAATTAGGGACGGGCGATTGCTTATAGCCTATTGAGTTGCTCACGGTGGCCGTACGACTTCGAATGAGTAAAATATTAAACAAGACGCCAAGCGTTCGTTTAAAATGCCTCTAAAAGCGATATTAACTGAACCCATCCTTATTCTCAATAAAATCAAGGTCCGTGGGAACGTTTTACTTGTTTTTTTAACGAGTAAGAGCATTTCTTAGGGATTATTTCCCTCTGTTGAAATCCAGTGGCCACTTTTATGATTTCAATGGATAACTGACGTTGGAGATGTATATATTGAATGAAACGAGCTCGTTCGTCCGATTGGGGCCCGGGTTCGAAACCCGGCGTTGCTCGAATGTTGTTTTTGCCTTACAGCGTTGGCTCTGTCCCTCCCCTGGAACCAGTGGGCCTAAATTAGGGACGGGCGATTGCTTATAGCCTATTGAGTTGCTCACGGTGGCCGTACGACTTCGAATGAGTAAAATATTAAACAAGACGCCAAGCGTTCGTTTAAAATGCCTCTAAAAGCGATATTAACTGAACCCATCCTTATTCTCAATAAAATCAAGGTCCGTGGGAACGTTTTACTTGTTTTTTTAACGAGTAAGAGCATTTCTTAGGGATTATTTCCCTCTGTTGAAATCTAGTGGCCACTTTTATGATTTCAATGGATAACTGACGTTGGAGATGTATATATTGAATGAAACGAGCTCGTTCGTCCGATTGGGGCCCGGGTTCGAAACCCGGCGTTGCTCGAATGTTGTTTTTGCCTTACAGCGTTGGCTCTGTCCCTCCCCTGGAACCAGTGGGCCTAAATTAGGGACGGGCGATTGCTTATAGCCTATTGAGTTGCTCACGGTGGCCGTACGACTTCGAATGAGTAAAATATTAAACAAGACGCCAAGCGTTCGTTTAAAATGCCTCTAAAAGCGATATTAACTGAACCCATCCTTATTCTCAATAAAATCAAGGTCCGTGGGAACGTTTTACTTGTTTTTTTAACGAGTAAGAGCATTTCTTAGGGATTATTTCCCTCTGTTGAAATCCAGTGGCCACTTTTATGATTTCAATGGATAACTGACGTTGGAGATGTATATATTGAATGAAACGAGCTCGTTCGTCCGATTGGGGCCCGGGTTCGAAACCCGGCGTTGCTCGAATGTTGTTTTTGCCTTACAGCGTTGGCTCTGTCCCTCCCCTGGAACCAGTGGGCCTAAATTAGGGACGGGCGATTGCTTATAGCCTATTGAGTTGCTCACGGTGGCCGTACGACTTCGAATGAGTAAAATATTAAACAAGACGCCAAGCGTTCGTTTAAAATGCCTCTAAAAGCGATATTAACTGAACCCATCCTTATTCTCAATAAAATCAAGGTCCGTGGGAACGTTTTACTTGTTTTTTTAACGAGTAAGAGCATTTCTTAGGGATTATTTCCCTCTGTTGAAATCTAGTGGCCACTTTTATGATTTCAATGGATAACTGACGTTGGAGATGTATATATTGAATGAAACGAGCTCGTTCGTCCGATTGGGGCCCGGGTTCGAAACCCGGCGTTGCTCGAATGTTGTTTTTGCCTTACAGCGTTGGCTCTGTCCCTCCCCTGGAACCAGTGGGCCTAAATTAGGGACGGGCGATTGCTTATAGCCTATTGAGTTGCTCACGGTGGCCGTACGACTTCGAATGAGTAAAATATTAAACAAGACGCCAAGCGTTCGTTTAAAATGCCTCTAAAAGCGATATTAACTGAACCCATCCTTATTCTCAATAAAATCAAGGTCCGTGGGAACGTTTTACTTGTTTTTTTAACGAGTAAGAGCATTTCTTAGGGATTATTTCCCTCTGTTGAAATCCAGTGGCCACTTTTATGATTTCAATGGATAACTGACGTTGGAGATGTATATATTGAATGAAACGAGCTCGTTCGTCCGATTGGGGCCCGGGTTCGAAACCCGGCGTTGCTCGAATGTTGTTTTTGCCTTACAGCGTTGGCTCTGTCCCTCCCCTGGAACCAGTGGGCCTAAATTAGGGACGGGCGATTGCTTATAGCCTATTGAGTTGCTCACGGTGGCCGTACGACTTCGAATGAGTAAAATATTAAACAAGACGCCAAGCGTTCGTTTAAAATGCCTCTAAAAGCGATATTAACTGAACCCATCCTTATTCTCAATAAAATCAAGGTCCGTGGGAACGTTTTACTTGTTTTTTTAACGAGTAAGAGCATTTCTTAGGGATTATTTCCCTCTGTTGAAATCTAGTGGCCACTTTTATGATTTCAATGGATAACTGACGTTGGAGATGTATATATTGAATGAAACGAGCTCGTTCGTCCGATTGGGGCCCGGGTTCGAAACCCGGCGTTGCTCGAATGTTGTTTTTGCCTTACAGCGTTGGCTCTGTCCCTCCCCTGGAACCAGTGGGCCTAAATTAGGGACGGGCGATTGCTTATAGCCTATTGAGTTGCTCACGGTGGCCGTACGACTTCGAATGAGTAAAATATTAAACAAGACGCCAAGCGTTCGTTTAAAATGCCTCTAAAAGCGATATTAACTGAACCCATCCTTATTCTCAATAAAATCAAGGTCCGTGGGAACGTTTTACTTGTTTTTTTAACGAGTAAGAGCATTTCTTAGGGATTATTTCCCTCTGTTGAAATCCAGTGGCCACTTTTATGATTTCAATGGATAACTGACGTTGGAGATGTATATATTGAATGAAACGAGCTCGTTCGTCCGATTGGGGCCCGGGTTCGAAACCCGGCGTTGCTCGAATGTTGTTTTTGCCTTACAGCGTTGGCTCTGTCCCTCCCCTGGAACCAGTGGGCCTAAATTAGGGACGGGCGATTGCTTATAGCCTATTGAGTTGCTCACGGTGGCCGTACGACTTCGAATGAGTAAAATATTAAACAAGACGCCAAGCGTTCGTTTAAAATGCCTCTAAAAGCGATATTAACTGAACCCATCCTTATTCTCAATAAAATCAAGGTCCGTGGGAACGTTTTACTTGTTTTTTTAACGAGTAAGAGCATTTCTTAGGGATTATTTCCCTCTGTTGAAATCTAGTGGCCACTTTTATGATTTCAATGGATAACTGACGTTGGAGATGTATATATTGAATGAAACGAGCTCGTTCGTCCGATTGGGGCCCGGGTTCGAAACCCGGCGTTGCTCGAATGTTGTTTTTGCCTTACAGCGTTGGCTCTGTCCCTCCCCTGGAACCAGTGGGCCTAAATTAGGGACGGGCGATTGCTTATAGCCTATTGAGTTGCTCACGGTGGCCGTACGACTTCGAATGAGTAAAATATTAAACAAGACGCCAAGCGTTCGTTTAAAATGCCTCTAAAAGCGATATTAACTGAACCCATCCTTATTCTCAATAAAATCAAGGTCCGTGGGAACGTTTTACTTGTTTTTTTAACGAGTAAGAGCATTTCTTAGGGATTATTTCCCTCTGTTGAAATCCAGTGGCCACTTTTATGATTTCAATGGATAACTGACGTTGGAGATGTATATATTGAATGAAACGAGCTCGTTCGTCCGATTGGGGCCCGGGTTCGAAACCCGGCGTTGCTCGAATGTTGTTTTTGCCTTACAGCGTTGGCTCTGTCCCTCCCCTGGAACCAGTGGGCCTAAATTAGGGACGGGCGATTGCTTATAGCCTATTGAGTTGCTCACGGTGGCCGTACGACTTCGAATGAGTAAAATATTAAACAAGACGCCAAGCGTTCGTTTAAAATGCCTCTAAAAGCGATATTAACTGAACCCATCCTTATTCTCAATAAAATCAAGGTCCGTGGGAACGTTTTACTTGTTTTTTTAACGAGTAAGAGCATTTCTTAGGGATTATTTCCCTCTGTTGAAATCTAGTGGCCACTTTTATGATTTCAATGGATAACTGACGTTGGAGATGTATATATTGAATGAAACGAGCTCGTTCGTCCGATTGGGGCCCGGGTTCGAAACCCGGCGTTGCTCGAATGTTGTTTTTGCCTTACAGCGTTGGCTCTGTCCCTCCCCTGGAACCAGTGGGCCTAAATTAGGGACGGGCGATTGCTTATAGCCTATTGAGTTGCTCACGGTGGCCGTACGACTTCGAATGAGTAAAATATTAAACAAGACGCCAAGCGTTCGTTTAAAATGCCTCTAAAAGCGATATTAACTGAACCCATCCTTATTCTCAATAAAATCAAGGTCCGTGGGAACGTTTTACTTGTTTTTTTAACGAGTAAGAGCATTTCTTAGGGATTATTTCCCTCTGTTGAAATCCAGTGGCCACTTTTATGATTTCAATGGATAACTGACGTTGGAGATGTATATATTGAATGAAACGAGCTCGTTCGTCCGATTGGGGCCCGGGTTCGAAACCCGGCGTTGCTCGAATGTTGTTTTTGCCTTACAGCGTTGGCTCTGTCCCTCCCCTGGAACCAGTGGGCCTAAATTAGGGACGGGCGATTGCTTATAGCCTATTGAGTTGCTCACGGTGGCCGTACGACTTCGAATGAGTAAAATATTAAACAAGACGCCAAGCGTTCGTTTAAAATGCCTCTAAAAGCGATATTAACTGAACCCATCCTTATTCTCAATAAAATCAAGGTCCGTGGGAACGTTTTACTTGTTTTTTTAACGAGTAAGAGCATTTCTTAGGGATTATTTCCCTCTGTTGAAATCTAGTGGCCACTTTTATGATTTCAATGGATAACTGACGTTGGAGATGTATATATTGAATGAAACGAGCTCGTTCGTCCGATTGGGGCCCGGGTTCGAAACCCGGCGTTGCTCGAATGTTGTTTTTGCCTTACAGCGTTGGCTCTGTCCCTCCCCTGGAACCAGTGGGCCTAAATTAGGGACGGGCGATTGCTTATAGCCTATTGAGTTGCTCACGGTGGCCGTACGACTTCGAATGAGTAAAATATTAAACAAGACGCCAAGCGTTCGTTTAAAATGCCTCTAAAAGCGATATTAACTGAACCCATCCTTATTCTCAATAAAATCAAGGTCCGTGGGAACGTTTTACTTGTTTTTTTAACGAGTAAGAGCATTTCTTAGGGATTATTTCCCTCTGTTGAAATCCAGTGGCCACTTTTATGATTTCAATGGATAACTGACGTTGGAGATGTATATATTGAATGAAACGAGCTCGTTCGTCCGATTGGGGCCCGGGTTCGAAACCCGGCGTTGCTCGAATGTTGTTTTTGCCTTACAGCGTTGGCTCTGTCCCTCCCCTGGAACCAGTGGGCCTAAATTAGGGACGGGCGATTGCTTATAGCCTATTGAGTTGCTCACGGTGGCCGTACGACTTCGAATGAGTAAAATATTAAACAAGACGCCAAGCGTTCGTTTAAAATGCCTCTAAAAGCGATATTAACTGAACCCATCCTTATTCTCAATAAAATCAAGGTCCGTGGGAACGTTTTACTTGTTTTTTTAACGAGTAAGAGCATTTCTTAGGGATTATTTCCCTCTGTTGAAATCTAGTGGCCACTTTTATGATTTCAATGGATAACTGACGTTGGAGATGTATATATTGAATGAAACGAGCTCGTTCGTCCGATTGGGGCCCGGGTTCGAAACCCGGCGTTGCTCGAATGTTGTTTTTGCCTTACAGCGTTGGCTCTGTCCCTCCCCTGGAACCAGTGGGCCTAAATTAGGGACGGGCGATTGCTTATAGCCTATTGAGTTGCTCACGGTGGCCGTACGACTTCGAATGAGTAAAATATTAAACAAGACGCCAAGCGTTCGTTTAAAATGCCTCTAAAAGCGATATTAACTGAACCCATCCTTATTCTCAATAAAATCAAGGTCCGTGGGAACGTTTTACTTGTTTTTTTAACGAGTAAGAGCATTTCTTAGGGATTATTTCCCTCTGTTGAAATCCAGTGGCCACTTTTATGATTTCAATGGATAACTGACGTTGGAGATGTATATATTGAATGAAACGAGCTCGTTCGTCCGATTGGGGCCCGGGTTCGAAACCCGGCGTTGCTCGAATGTTGTTTTTGCCTTACAGCGTTGGCTCTGTCCCTCCCCTGGAACCAGTGGGCCTAAATTAGGGACGGGCGATTGCTTATAGCCTATTGAGTTGCTCACGGTGGCCGTACGACTTCGAATGAGTAAAATATTAAACAAGACGCCAAGCGTTCGTTTAAAATGCCTCTAAAAGCGATATTAACTGAACCCATCCTTATTCTCAATAAAATCAAGGTCCGTGGGAACGTTTTACTTGTTTTTTTAACGAGTAAGAGCATTTCTTAGGGATTATTTCCCTCTGTTGAAATCTAGTGGCCACTTTTATGATTTCAATGGATAACTGACGTTGGAGATGTATATATTGAATGAAACGAGCTCGTTCGTCCGATTGGGGCCCGGGTTCGAAACCCGGCGTTGCTCGAATGTTGTTTTTGCCTTACAGCGTTGGCTCTGTCCCTCCCCTGGAACCAGTGGGCCTAAATTAGGGACGGGCGATTGCTTATAGCCTATTGAGTTGCTCACGGTGGCCGTACGACTTCGAATGAGTAAAATATTAAACAAGACGCCAAGCGTTCGTTTAAAATGCCTCTAAAAGCGATATTAACTGAACCCATCCTTATTCTCAATAAAATCAAGGTCCGTGGGAACGTTTTACTTGTTTTTTTAACGAGTAAGAGCATTTCTTAGGATTATTTCCCTCTGTTGAAATCTAGTGGCCACTTTTATGATTTCAATGGATAACTGACGTTGGAGATGTATATATTGAATGAAACGAGCTCGTTCGTCCGATTGGGGCCCGGGTTCGAAACCCGGCGTTGCTCGAATGTTGTTTTTGCCTTACAGCGTTGGCTCTGTCCCTCCCCTGGAACCAGTGGGCCTAAATTAGGGACGGGCGATTGCTTATAGCCTATTGAGTTGCTCACGGTGGTCGTACGACTTCGAATGAGAAAAATAATAAACAAGACGCCAAGCGTTCGTTTAAAATGCCTCTAAAAGCGATATTAACTGAACCCATCCTTATTCTCAATAAAATCAAGTTCCGTCGAAACGTTTTACTTGTTTTTTTAACGAGTAAGAGCATTTCTTAGGGATTATTTCCCTCTGTTGAAATCTAGTGGCCACTTTTATGATTTCAATGGATAACTGACGTTGGAGATGTATATATTGAATGAAACGAGCTCGTTCGTCCGATTGGGGCCCGGGTTCGAAACCCGGCGTTGCTCGAATGTTGTTTTTGCCTTACAGCGTTGGCTCTGTCCCTCCCCTGGAACCAGTGGGCCTAAATTAGGGACGGGCGATTGCTTATAGCCTATTGAGTTGCTCACGGTGGCCGTACGACTTCGAATGAGTAAAATATTAAACAAGACGCCAAGCGTTCGTTTAAAATGCCTCTAAAAGCGATATTAACTGAACCCATCCTTATTCTCAATAAAATCAAGGTCCGTGGGAACGTTTTACTTGTTTTTTTAACGAGTAAGAGCATTTCTTAGGGATTATTTCCCTCTGTTGAAATCTAGTGGCCACTTTTATGATTTCAATGGATAACTGACGTTGGAGATGTATATATTGAATGAAACGAGCTCGTTCGTCCGATTGGGGCCCGGGTTCGAAACCCGGCGTTGCTCGAATGTTGTTTTTGCCTTTACAGCGTTGGCTCTGTCCCTCCCCTGGAACCAGTGGGCCTAAATTAGGGACGGGCGATTGCTTATAGCCTATTGAGTTGCTCACGGTGGCCGTACGACTTCGAATGAGTAAAATATTAAACAAGACGCCAAGCGTTCGTTTAAAATGCCTCTAAAAGCGATATTAACTGAACCCATCCTTATTCTCAATAAAATCAAGGTCCGTGGGAACGTTTTACTTGTTTTTTTAACGAGTAAGAGCATTTCTTAGGATTATTTCCCTCTGTTGAAATCTAGTGGCCACTTTTATGATTTCAATGGATAACTGACGTTGGAGATGTATATATTGAATGAAACGAGCTCGTTCGTCCGATTGGGGCCCGGGTTCGAAACCCGGCGTTGCTCGAATGTTGTTTTTGCCTTACAGCGTTGGCTCTGTCCCTCCCCTGGAACCAGTGGGCCTAAATTAGGGACGGGCGATTGCTTATAGCCTATTGAGTTGCTCACGGTGGCCGTACGACTTCGAATGAGTAAAATATTAAACAAGACGCCAAGCGTTCGTTTAAAATGCCTCTAAAAGCGATATTAACTGAACCCATCCTTATTCTCAATAAAATCAAGGTCCGTGGGAACGTTTTACTTGTTTTTTTAACGAGTAAGAGCATTTCTTAGGGATTATTTCCCTCTGTTGAAATCTAGTGGCCACTTTTATGATTTCAATGGATAACTGACGTTGGAGATGTATATATTGAATGAAACGAGCTCGTTCGTCCGATTGGGGCCCGGGTTCGAAACCCGGCGTTGCTCGAATGTTGTTTTTGCCTTACAGCGTTGGCTCTGTCCCTCCCCTGGAACCAGTGGGCCTAAATTAGGGACGGGCGATTGCTTATAGCCTATTGAGTTGCTCACGGTGGCCGTACGACTTCGAATGAGTAAAATATTAAACAAGACGCCAAGCGTTCGTTTAAAATGCCTCTAAAAGCGATATTAACTGAACCCATCCTTATTCTCAATAAAATCAAGGTCCGTGGGAACGTTTTACTTGTTTTTTTAACGAGTAAGAGCATTTCTTAGGGATTATTTCCCTCTGTTGAAATCTAGTGGCCACTTTTATGATTTCAATGGATAACTGACGTTGGAGATGTATATATTGAATGAAACGAGCTCGTTCGTCCGATTGGGGCCCGGGTTCGAAACCCGGCGTTGCTCGAATGTTGTTTTTGCCTTACAGCGTTGGCTCTGTCCCTCCCCTGGAACCAGTGGGCCTAAATTAGGGACGGGCGATTGCTTATAGCCTATTGAGTTGCTCACGGTGGCCGTACGACTTCGAATGAGTAAAATATTAAACAAGACGCCAAGCGTTCGTTTAAAATGCCTCTAAAAGCGATATTAACTGAACCCATCCTTATTCTCAATAAAATCAAGGTCCGTGGGAACGTTTTACTTGTTTTTTTAACGAGTAAGAGCATTTCTTAGGGATTATTTCCCTCTGTTGAAATCTAGTGGCCACTTTTATGATTTCAATGGATAACTGACGTTGGAGATGTATATATTGAATGAAACGAGCTCGTTCGTCCGATTGGGGTTCGAAACCCGGCGTTGCTCGAATGTTGTTTTTGCCTTACAGCGTTGGTTCTGTCCCTCCTGGAACCAGTGGGCCTAAATTAGACGGGCGATTGCTTATAGCCTATTGAGTTGCTCACGGTGGCCGTACGACTTCTGTTCGTCCGAACCCACAATAAAATCGTGCCATTTCTTGTCTGTTGAAATCTTGATCAATGGATAACTACGTCCGAAACCCACGAAATATGTTCATTGCTTATAGCCAGTTGCTCAACTTCCCTCGGGCGACGTACATAACGAATAGTGAACACGAATCGTTAGTACAAGCGGCCGTTTAATGATGATGACTACATGTTCTTCCGCGCTCGGCGGATTTTCGTGGCCGGGCTTGGATTGCACGTATGAGATGATATATACATGAATACCATTGGTTATGATTCGGATGGCCCAGTCGTTGCCGTCATTGACCCAATGTCGCAACGGACGTGGTATGCTTATGTAGCGTGCTATCTACGACTTCATGATCGTATCAGACGCAATCGTAATGCCTAAAACGAATTGCTGAACCCCTCTTCTCAATAACAGAATTCTCTCAACGTTATTACTTGATTTTTTACGAGTAAGTATATTAGGGATTATTTCCCTCTGTTGAAATGCATGTAATGGATAATGACGTTGGAGATGTATATATTGA